>OY728153.1:1136878617-1138128617 GCA_963277665.1 Viscum album | reverse complement strand
ATTGGGGTTATTGCAATCATCCATTTCCATGTTTTATAAAAGTGTATTCATGTATTTTTAAATTCCTTTTTACCCATTCGGACTTTTACCCCATGGTATGGAAGGAATCTTTCTTTTATTTACCCTACAAGGCACTTTTTGACTTTTCCGACAAAAGTACGAGAAGAATGTTTTTTTAACGTATACGGCATGAAAGGATTTTTACAGTTTTATAAAGACTTATTTTCATGAATATTCCTCCAAAATATTTCATTATTATTTTCAAAAAAATCTCTTTCTTTTAAAATTTCATGAAGTTTTGTGAAAAGAAATTGATTTTGAAGAAGAAAAGATATTTTCCTCAAGAATTCATTTCAAGTGTTTTATCAAAACCTTTTTTCCATCTAAGATTACATTATTTTATATGTGTATGTTTCAAGTATAATTTACCTATGATTTACATGGTTTCACTTTTCTTATTTTGATATATCCATTTGTTTTATATTGATTATGTGATGATGGGATGATGTTTATGAAACCCATTTTATTCTTTGGGTTATGATGAATGTTTCAAGTTTATTTTGTGGAATAAGTAAGAATGATTTCATTATGATATGGGTTGGACCTGTATCTCCCTCCAATGAATTGGGTAAAGATTTATATCTCATGAGATAGACATGCCTAGAACGGAAAGTTAAACCGGTTCAGTAATACAGGACTGGAATAAGGAGTGAACTCGATTCAGAAAGGGACTTTGTCCACTAAGATGGTCTTGGCAGCAATGCCTTGGCTACTATGGAAATCATATCATGTGCTTAATGGTTTCCACAATTACAAGTTTTATTCCCATGCTATTTTATCAGGATTAATGTTTCTTTATGATCTATTCCTTATGTATTGCCATGTTTTATTTCATTGCTCAAGATCTTGATGTTTAAACATTGTGTTCATGTTTTTAAGTTCAAATGTATATGGTTTGTTTTATTTTATCCATGCTTACCCTTACTGAGCATTTGAGCTCACCCTTCATATGTTTTCTTTTCCCCACGATATAAAGAAAGGTTTTAGGTAAGAAAACATAAGGGGAAGATCTTTATGGGATATGTTGAAGATCTTTCGACATGATTAGAAGATTATGTTCCGAGTTTACAAAGACACTAAACTATTACGGTCCTTGAGTTTTGAATTTTGTTATGTATTAAGTATTCCGCAAAAGTAATGTGTTGTCCATGTACATCAAGCTTCGAGCCTCTACAGTTGGTATCGGAGGAAAGGTTTAGTCAACCTTTGGAAACTAGAATATGAAAACGTTATTGAGATCCCTAGAGATATTTCTAAGGTATGTCTAGGGATGTCCCTAAGGATAAGTATGCTTTTAGGATACAGTCCTAGAACTATGGTGACGATCTTAGAATTTAACCTAAGATGTTAGATATTGAAGATACTCCCCCTTTACTATGTTGTTTTCCCTAGCATGATTTTTTCTTCTCACACTATTCTTTTTGGGTTTTAGAAAATGGATGGAAACATGAAGATTCACGATAATGGAGGATATAATGGACAACGGAATGATATTATTCATGAGAAACCAAATGAAATGGGATTTGGATGTCCAAACATCATTATTATGCCTAATAAGAAATCTCATAATATGATCAATAATCGCAACTTTCGTAAGTTTCCCGACACAGATAATAAGAGAAAGATGGAGTTTCATGATGATCATAGAGGAAAGAAAGATCAATTTCCCTCATGTAAATCATGTGGGAAGAGGCATAAGGGAGATTGTGTCAAAGGAACTGGAAGATGATTTGGGTGTGGAAAAGAAGGACACAAAGCAAGTAAGTGTAAAGGAAAAGGTTCAGTTAACACCATGGACAAGGATAATGGTATTGCTATGACATCAAAAATGATTAGATGTTTTAAATGTGGAATGTATGGGAATTATGCAAACCAATGCCCTAAGGGAAAATCTCATGAAGAAAATCAGCATGGTCATATGAGTAGTATTTATGTGGATGATGATGAAGAGACTACAAATGAAATATGAGATGAAAGAAATGATGATGCTCAGTCAGTGGTTTAAGAAGTTAGTGGAATGATTGTACGTTTATAAAGAATAATGTATGGTACTATGGAATAAAGAATCATCTAAGGATTGTTACACTATTTTTTTCTAAAGTATTTGAAAGTATATGTTGAATGGTACCGGTAACCATGAAAAGTGATTCAAATATTTTGGAAATCAGATGATATGCGCATAATGAAGGGATAAGAAGATAATGAGATGTTTTATTGTATTCATGAGCTCATGATTGATATAAGGACTAAATGATATCATGGTTTGAGTATATAGAATTTTGAGGATTTTGGTATGTGGAAAGTGTTAACTTTTAACTGTATTCATGTTTTCACTAAGGTTCAATGGGTATTCATTCTTCAAGAGAATAAAAGATTAAGGTATTAACATGTTTGTAATTTGACCAAAAAAATATATCTTATGATATATGGGGGATAAATGATGGAATTCACGTGATTGTTACATGACATTTCAAGTAATCATTTTCGTTATACTATGATATTGGACTGATGTATTTTAGATAAGCCTAAATATTAGAATGGATTATGTCGGACATAAGTTAATATTGTTTAAGGATAGAATTTTTTTTGATATTATTGATGGGATGTTATTGTAATGTAGTTTTAGAAAAAGGACAACCTACAGGATGGGCAACAACCCATCGCTTCGGACAAGGCTGTGGGAATCAAACCCACAACCGAAGTGTGACTAGCCTTTATCACATACCAATGGCCTACAGTAAGTCCTTGGTTAGTAGAAACTAGTTTTATTATATTAAGCAATATGATATATGAAGTATAAGTCCATTTTAGGAACTATATATGATTAATATCACTATAGATGGACTTATGTATTTTTGATAACTTTTCTAACCATTTGTTTGAGATAGATGGAATGACCCATCATTCTATCACATGATCTGCTAACGCTTCACGAATAACAAACTCAACTTCATTTCTTTAAGAGATGAAGTGGAAATTGTTCAATTCACGAACAATAGTGAGATTGTACAAAAATCGTGTAAGTATTTCTTTTAATTCATCAACTTTAGGGAAATGATATTGAAAACCAAAAATGTTTTCCTAGTGCTCTTATATTCGATGAATCAAATGGTACCTTAGATCATCACAAATTTATGGCTTTGTGATTGTTGGATTTTTTTATATCCATGTTCTCTACCACTCTCCATCAAAACTTGATGGTCAGATTTTTCCTCCATATCCATATTTTAACCTATGTTCTCCTATATGGAAACCCAGTGATGAGTTACTTTGGGTAATCGTTACATTTCATACTTTATTTTTTAAAATTAAGTTTTAGTATTCCTTTTTACGATGTGGGTTTCTATGAATATTAAACAATTTATAACCCCGACGAATTTCGAGGGCGAAATTCATTTTAAGGGGGTAGAATGTAACACCCCGAGATTTTATGAAAAATATTCTTTTAATTTCATTGATGTATTCTATTATACAGCACACCAAGTTTAGCTTGTACTATACATAACACCGTATTAGCTTGCAGTATACGCAACGCTATTCTTGGATCATGTTACACACAATTTCATATTCGTTTTATAATAGTCATTCTACGCAACATTGAGCATGTTTATATATATATATATATATATTAAATTTATAAATGAAATATGGTTGGATTCTGTTATACGAAACAATTAATTATTCTTTCACAACACGTAACTCTGACTTGGCTTGCATTACACGCAATCGCGACCTTCCTCGATAGCATGTGTTGTATGCAAAACTGGGTTTTACTAAAAAAAGATATATTATTATAATATTATTATGAACTAGCCATTATGAATATTATTAACTAAATTTTTAATTTTATAACATTATTATTCATCTTACACATTTTCTAGAACATGGTATGAGAACAAAATAATTTTTTCGGGTAAAATAAGTATTTTTCAAAAAATACAGTTTTGCCGCCTTTTGATGGAGCACCCACATTAAATCTAGTTTTTGACATGTTTATAAGTTCAATATGACAAAATAAAATTCTTCTTTGGAATCAGGATATAAAAATTTACTTTGGATAAAACTTTCATATTATTCTGATAACTTTCATATTTTAATGAATAGTAAAAACAAGCTATATTTTAATTAAAAACAACTTTTTTCATCATAATAATTTATATGGTTAAATTATAATATTTAATGGTTTTAAAGTATAAATAGAATATATTTTTACCATTTAATATAATTTATGTCATTATCATTGATTTTACATTGAATTCATCGGTTAAATCAATTCAATCTTTGGCAATGTTTTAACTTTTAAAACCTATTCGCTTAACAATGGGATTAATTTTAAATTAATTACTGCAACTTCGATGTTTTGAATTTTGAAAAATGGATTCCATATTTGGAATAAGTGGGTCCAAATTATGTTAATAGGTTACTTTTATTTATTTTTATATTATGAATAGTAACTACGGTAATTTTTATTTACTACGGTGAAAGGTAAATAGGGTAATTCAAGGTTAAAGGAATATTATAATAATTCAAAATTACCTTGACACTTTTACTAACCTTATTTTATGAGTAGTGGCCTACCATGGGTATCCTTGGGCCGATTTTGGGACCCCAATGAGCCACTTGGTAGTGAAAATGACAATTTGGATTAATTAATTTAATGTAAAGAAAAAACTGACTTTAACAAAAATCGTTTAGTAATTAATTTTTATAAGGGGTTATATAAGTTATATTTTCGACTATAAATATTATTCAGAAATCTAAGAAGATTCCCTAAATCATGGTATTTTTGTTCATAATTTTTAGATATGAAATGAATTAAATTATTTATGACACAATAATGATGTAGTATTTACCTCATTAATAAATGATTTAAATAAATAAGATTATAATGATTAAAATATCATCCAAAACCTGTCCAATTCCAATTGGATGATTTTATTTCGAATATGAGTCATCTTATCTTTGACATTAATGTGTATTTGACCTCTTGAAACCAAAGATAAGTTTATAATAAAATAATGTTTTCACACTTTCCTAAAGAGCCCCTCCTCTCCCTTATAAAAGGAGACCACTTCTATGCAATTCCTCACACCTATCAAGCCTTTTGTCTCATCCAAACTCTACCCAAATAAGCTCCCTACATCCCTATACTCCCACTTGAAGCCTTAAATTAGGCCGAAGACTCTCCAAGAAGTCCTTTTGAATCAAACCAAAGGAAGTTACCAAAATTAAAGGTAACTGTTTCTCTTAAGTTGTTTTCTTTTATTCTACTTCTCCAACCCCTAAACTCTTTTTAATCCTTTATTTTGTAACAAAACCAATATAATAAATATACTAGGATGTTTTATGAGAAGTTTTCGAACTACACTTACACACACCTCCATCTAATGGATGAATAACATAATGTTTCTGTGATAGAAAACTAACGCCTCACGAAACGATGATTGTTCGATTTTCTCCTACCACCTATCATGGTGTCCATTATGATGTCACTGTATTTATATATAATATATATTATTTTTATGATTTCCTTATTCTTCTTTACTTCCCAATTATATCAAGCCTTTACAGTTTCCATAGTCGGTAAATACGATAATCTCATTTGAGGAAGTGCGGACTACCGCCCTCTCAAAGTGATGTGATTCGTTAATACCTTATGTGGGATGTATAAAGGATATGGTTAATGATATTATATATGATATTATACTGGAATTATAATATACCTATTTATCATTATGTTTTAATTCCATTAAAATAAAAAATAGAAATGAAAGCAGCGTTCTTGCGTACGTACGACTTACCGTCTCCATGAACGGTGCGTTTCATTTCATACCTCCATATGTTATGTACTATTATAAATGTTTGTATATTCTGGATATATATAATGAATTTATATGATATATAAATCATGATTTATATTTTTTAAGTAAGTAAATCATGATATAAGTAATAATAACATCAAGATCAACAAGTCCAAACACGTACGATAAATAAGATGATTTTACCCAAAACACTACTTTAACATTAATTTACAAAAGAATGGGTAATATAAAGTCATAAGTGAAACATATATGATATAATAACAATGAATATGATTATTTAATAAGTCAATGGCATTATTTAAATCATTATACAGGAGGTTCGGAACCATACGAAGCATATCGGACCTAAGGTAAGGGATAATTTTGCAAATCTCATTTTTATCTGAGATTGCTTATTCGTAAGTATTTACTGGGGTTATTGTTATCATCCATGTCCATGTTTTATAAAATTTTATTCATGTATGTTTAAATTTTTTTTACCCATTCTAACTTTTACCCCATGGTATGGAAGGAATCTTTCTTTTATTTACCCTTCAAGGTACTTTTTGACTTTTCCGACAAAAGTATGAGAAGAATGTTTTTTTAACGTATACGACATGAAAGGATTTTTACAGTTTTATAAAGACTTATTTTCATGAAGCTTGCTCCAAAATATTTCATTACTATTTTAAAAAAAATCTCTTTCTTTTAAAATTGCATGATGTTTTTTGAAAAGAAATTGATTTTGAAGAAGAAAAGATATTTTCCTCAAGAATTCATTTCAAGTGTTTTATCAAAACCATTTTTCCATCTAAGATGACATTATTTTATATGTGTATGTTTCAAGTATAATGCCCCTATGATTTACATGGTTTCACTTTTCTTATTTTGATATATCCATTTGTTTTATATGGATTATGTGATGATGGGATGATGTTTATGAAACCCATTTTATTCTTTGGGTTATGATGAATGTTTCAAGTTTATTTTGTGGCACAAGTAAGAATGATTTCATTATGATATGGGTGGGACCTATATCTTCTTCCATTGCATTGGTTAAAGATTTATATCTCATGAGATAGACATGGATGGAATGGCAATTTAAACCGGTTCAGTAATACAGGACTGGAACGAGGAGTGAACTCAATTCAGAAAGGGAATTTGTCCACTAAGATGGTCTTGGCAGCAATGCCTTGGCTACTATGGAAATCATATCATGTGCTTAATGGTTTCCACAATTACAAGTTTTATTCCCATGCTATTTTATCAGGATTAATGTTTCTTTATGATCTATGCCTTACGTATTGCCATGTTTTATTTCATTTCTCAAGATCTTGATGTTTAAACATTATGTTCATGTTTGTAAGTTCAAATGTATATGGTTTGTTTTATGTTATCCATGCTTACCCTTAATGAGCATTTGAGCTCACCCTTTATCTGTTTTCTTTTCCCTAGGATATAAAGAAAGGTTTTAGGTAAGAAAACATAATGGGAAGATCTTTATAGGAGATGTTGACGATCTTTCACCATGATTAGAAGATTAAGTTCCGAGTTTCCAAAGACACTAAACTATTACGGTCCTTGAGTTTTGAATTTTGTTATGTATTAAGTATTCCGAAAACGTAATGTGTTGTCCATGTACGTCCAGCTTCAGGCCTCTACACTAGCAGTGAGTGGAAGCTTATGGATATGTTCTCTGAGATGCATTTGGAGGTGTAGGATAGACAGGGAAAAACTTTTCTATCTTCTGTAGTGGTTACCTATACCCTTCTTGATCGGGTAAGGAAGAGGCAACTATCAGACTCTGATAGCCTAGTCCTGTAGGAGAGTGTGTCAGGAGAAGACCCTCTTCCTGGGAGGATAGTGGGCGAGGATGAGATCTTGCATTTCCAGGGATGCGTATGGGTGCCAATAGACATACACGAGGAACTGATGGAGGATTTTCATTCTTCAGTTTGGGCAGTTCATCCTGGCATCACCATGATGTATCGCGATCTACACCTCCAGTACTAGTGACCAGGTATGAAGAGATATGTTGCTGGTTTCTTTATGAGATGTTCTACTTGTTAGCAGGTGAAAGTGGAGCATCAGTGACCAACATGTATTTTACATTAGTTACCCATTCCTGAGTGGAAGTGGAAGGATGTCGCGATGGACTTCATGATTGGGTTACCGAGGTCACCTCGAGGGAGTGATGCTGTTTGGGTTGTCATCGACAGGAATACGAAGGTTTTTAATTTCTTTCCAATCAAGGAGACCTTCAGTGTTGATGAGCTGGGACGGTTGTACATCCGAGAGATTGTACGTCTGCATGGAGTTCCATACTCCATTGTTTCATATAGGGATACACGTTTTACTTCTCGGTTCTGGCAGGGGATTTAGAAGGATTTGGGTACACATGTACTTTTGAGTACAACATACCATCCCCAAACAGATGGCCAATCCGAGCGTACAATCCAAGTTCTTGAGGATATGATCCGAGCTTGCATTATATACTTTGGCAGTTCTTGGGAGAAGCATATTACTCTTTTGGAGTTCCCCTCCAACAATAGTTTTCAGGCGACCATTCATATGGCACCTGATGAGGCTTTGTACGGTAGGCCATTCCGATCACCTTTGTACTAGATGGAGGCAGGAGAGGTAGCCTTGCTGGGATCTCGTCTTGTTAAGGAGCCCTCAGAGAAGATAGAGTTGATTTGGAAGAGGATGGCTACAACAAAGTCTCGACAGAAATCTTATGCTGATCAGCGGAGACAACCTCTGGAGTTCGAGGTCAGGGATCTGGTTTTCCTATGTGTCTCACTAAGGTTGGGACATAATAGGATTCAGAGATAGGTTAAGCTTTCACTGTGGTACGTCAGGCCGTTTGAGGTGTTGGAGAGAGTTGGGACGGTTGCCTATCGGTTGCAGTTACCTCAGAGGTACTGGGCTATGCACGACGTCTTCCACGTCTCTCAGCTCCGACGTTACATTTCAGACCCATCTCATGTCTTTCAACCCGAGGAGGTTGAGCTCAAAGTAGATGCATCATTTGAGGAGCATCCTATCCGGATTTTCTATTGTAGTATGAAGGTTCTCCGTGGCCGGTCTGTTCCTCTGGTATGAGTGCTATGACATCACGGGTGAGTACCTGACAAGACCTGGGAGAGGGAGGCCGATGTACGATCACAGTGGCTGGAGCTGTTCGGGGTTACTTCTTCTACACCTTGCTAAGGAAATTTGGGGACAAATATATTTAAGGGGGGAAGTTTCTAAGAACCCGAATCTTTGTTTCATGTATGTTTTTTCCTTTTCTAGTCGTTTTTGAGATCAAGAGAAAAATCTAGAAATTTTCAAAGTACACGCCATGTACCTTGTCGCCACGCGAGGCCATGTGCTGGCCGTGTCTGGGACACACACACGGTGTATAGGGGTGATGTAGAGGCCGCTTAAAGTAGAGTACAGAAAGGAAAAGTACACGCCGTGTACCCCAGAATTACACGCCGTGTACTTTTTTTTCATTAAACGGGCCGGGGTTGCGCCCAATTGATGAAAACACCTTCTTCTTCAGGTTCTTCAACTGGGAGCACCCCGTAAGGCCATGAACTTCCTTTGATCCCCCGAGCCTCCATCTATTTGCCTAATTGACCACCGTCTCTTGCGTTGGAACCACAGTAGTGAGCTATTCCTTCTTCTTGAGTTTCATTCCTTGATTTCCCTTCTTTCTCGAGATATCGTGGGTTGAATGTTTTGTGCATTTTCATATATCTACACTATTCTAAGGTGAATCAAGCCTCATGGTTAAAGTATATTGATCTACCAGCATCAAGGTAGGTGGTTTGTGACTTTCCATTCGATGTCTTTGAGTTTTATGTGCAATTTCCACCAATACCCGTGAAAGGGGTATTGCATGTCTATCGTTTTTCCCTTATTGATTTCCTGCCTTGATTCAATGCTTGTGTAGAGGTAATTTGACCATGTTTGAGGATAATTTCTATTCTTGGATTTTTTCCCATGCCCTGTACTTGTTATGACCTTTGGGTTTTGTTTGCCTTTGGCCGTTATACCTGTTTTCCATACCTTGTGACCACAGGATGGAATGCTATTCTTGACATGCTTGTTGTTCTGTAAAATGGTTAGCCAAGTAACTCTATAGGTGTACTTTGGCCTTATAGAATTATTATGCACTGACTGGCACGTGACTGTGAGAACCTGGTGCTATAGACTATAAGGGTAAGACCGAGTGAGTTTCACATAGAGTATTGGATATTATAGACTACAGGTGGGTATAATGAGTGAGCTTCCTCAGAGAGTCTTGGTTATTATAGACTACAAGTGATAAACCGAGTGAGCTTCCCAGAGAGTCTTGGATATTATAGAATACAAGAGGGTAGACCGAGTGAGATTCCTTAGAGAGTCTTTACTTGTTTGAATTTCCTTAAACCATTCCAGGATATAGGAGGAATTGACCGAGCGAGATTCCTCAGAGAGTCTGTGATAGACCTGAGACTATAGGAGGAATTGATCGAGTGAGCTTCCTCAGAGAGTTTCTAGACCTTGGGGATATAAGAGGGTTACACCATGTTATATTCCTCAGAGAGTCCCTGACTACCCCAAACTATAAGAGGAAATGACCGAGAGAGCTTCCCCAGAGATTCTTATAATTTTGTATGACTAAACCATAGGGGTTAGGCTGAGTGCACTTCCCAGAGGGTTGTTGGTACTTCTTGGATTGAACTGTAGGGGTTGGATGCGAGTAATTCCTAGAGGGGTTCCTATTGTGGTTAGCTGTTGCTTTACTACTACTTGTTAATCTGTAGATTGATTGCTGTTTACTATCACTGTTTACTACTTACTGTACTATTACCTGCCATATTCTCACTGGCTGTTAGGCACAGATCTTCGGGTGGTTGCCTACTGGGATTTAGTCTCACACCCTATTTGGGTTATGATTTTTGGACAAAACAGACTATGTTGTTGTAGGTATAGACAGGGGCAAGCACCCTTTGACTTCTGGTACTTTATTTCTTTGGAGCAGGAGATCATGGGACCAAGCTTAGGCTTGCGATGCTGATGAGTTTTTTATCTTTTATTTTGTACTTATTTTGGTACTGTTTGTATTTCCAGTATTGTGACCTGTTTGGATATTTTCCTAGATATGTATCATGCATCATTTCATATATACATATGTGCTCCAGTGGTTTATTGTTTTAGTCTTCTGCTGTTTACTTGTGCATTGTTGGATATTTACTGCTTCTGCTTTTGCATGTTTTGTTTACTTCCACTGTGTACTTTGCCAATGAGGGCATAGTTTCCCCAATATCACACCCAAGGCCCTCGCTGATAGTCGGAAGCCTCCAGCGTTTGGGGAAATGATCTTGAGGCCCTGTGACCAACCGGGTATGGGGCACCTCTGGGTGGCTTCCGGAACTGGGATGTTACACACACAATGCCGATTTTCAATGAAACATGATACTCTTTTAAGATATTATTATTTAAACACAACCATTATAACCTAGACGTTAAGATGGTAAGTTTGAATAAGACTAACTAAAATTTTAAACTTATATGTCTTAAACATTTATAAAATAAATTCCATGGTTATATATTGATTAGAAATAAAATAAGAATCATTTGGAAGGAAAAAATGTTTTATGAAAAAAATTTATTTTTCTAGAAGGATATTTAGTCACACATTGCAGACATAATTTGAAATTAAAATTTTACCACTTTTAGAAATATTATTTAATGAAATAAACTTTATTTTTTAAATATAAATTTCAAAATTATATTGAGGTTAATTTTTATTATTTTTCTAAAAAGACTAATATTTTGATGAATAGTGAAAATACTAATTTTTTTTAAAAACCCGCATTTTCATTTAAATTATTTAAAAAGTTAAATTATATTTTAAATTGGGTTCATAGTAACATTAATTAAGTTATATTAAAAATTAACTAATTTAGTTCATTGTAATAAATTTTATATTGAATTTTAATATAAAATCTTTTATTCTTTTGAATGTTTTTCTTTGGAAACCCCGTTTTTTTCAAAGCACCCATAGGTTTAGTTTTAAATTTAATTCTACCAATTATATGAATTTAATTTGGAAAAATGGATTATATTTTTTTTTATTATAATAGTTTTAAATATATAATAATGTCAAATTAATTTAATACCATAATTAATAGTGAAAATAGTAAAAAGTAATTATCACTGTTAAGGTTAAATTGGGTTTACCAAGGTGTTAAACTAAAAAGATAAGGGTTAAAAATAAAATAAAACTTTTAAAAACCCATTTTATGGTCATATTTATACCTTATCACCTATAAATTTATATAATTACCCATTTTGGAGGCATATGACATTATAAAAACATGTTTATCACTTTTTCTTTTCAAAAATACTAAGTGTGTCCTCTCCACCACTTATAAATGGACACTCCCTCTCATATCCTATTAAAACCTAAAAAACCATTTAATTTAAAAATAACAACCCATAATCTATTCCTTATTACCCCCCACATACTAGATTAATTGGTTTTATCATAAATATAATATAGTAAGGCTTTATGTATAAACCTAAAATGGTTCTCCAAAGAAGAGGTAAAATTCTTAACCTGCGTATTTGTTTTATCTATTCTTCCAAATCCATAAAACCATATTAAGTAATTATAATATAATAAAATAACTATATGCTATATACTGATATGTTATTATGTAAAGGTAATGACCTATATACATCTCCTATTTTATCAAATGGGAAGCAAAACTGTCGATCATGTGTACGATAGGCTACCACCTCATGAAAAGATGTAATTCATTTTCCATTACCACCATTAAATGATGGATATAATTATGGATTTACAATATGAATATTATATTTAAGAAATAATTATAGTTCTTGAATTTTCATTTCATATTAACCTTTTAACTTTACATTCTATAGGGGATATGATCATATTTCTTGTGTGTACAGGGGACTACCGCCTCACGAAGTGAAGTGATTTATTTTTCACTTATGATTTACATGGATTTTAGTAAGGATAAAATTAATGAATATATTTTATATTTATAATCAAACTATACTTAATTAAATATAATATTAAATATAACTCATTACCTTACAATCCATTGGAAAACAATAATTTCTCTTTTGCGTATGTGTGGACTACCGCCTCTACACAACGATGTAATTTTTTTCATTTTATGTTTACATGGATGTTAATAAGGATGTATTTTATTAATATAAATTATATATATTAAATTATAATGATTTTTAAAAGGTGAATTAATATTTATTTTCCATTTTTTCCATCGATTGAGAAAATTAGAAACAACATTCTTGCGTACGTATGACCTACTATCTCCATAAAAGGTGTGATCCATTTTCTATCTCTAAATTTTAAAGATTACTCTAAATAAATAAATGATTAATATATATGATAATTATATCATTGTTAAAATTATGGATATTTTGTAACCATTATCAAATTAAAAGGACCAAAATTACCAAACTAAAATATACATGAAAAACAAATCAATTATCACTAGAAAATATGATTTTAACAACAAACTTTTTTTAAATAGGTGATAAAAGACTATAAGAAGATAATATATGGTATGATATATATGATTATGGTTATTTAATATATTTATAATAAACCTATATTTATTATACAGGAGGTTCATACACATATGAAGGAAGTTGTACTTGAGGTAAGGGTTTCTCGTCCCAATTTTACTTCCATGAGACATGCACCATATTCATCAATAATTCCTTTATATAGTGTATATAATTTAACTTTTAATATTTTATGTCATGAATATATTTCTCTATATGATATTTAAATTTTCATTTTAATCCATTTCTTTAATGGGGGTTATGATTCAAAAGTTACAAAAGTAGTAATGGTTTATTTTAGAATATCATATTTATTTGGGATTGTTTTTGTTTAACTCTACCTTTGGGGAATTATTTTGTATTTATATAAAAAACTATATTTTTCCTTATCCACTCATTATTAATAAAAATTTCATGTAAAAGTACCATTTTCCACTATTTAGTACTTAAAATTACTAAAAAAATGTTTTTAAGATTATTAGACTTTATATCTCTCTTCGGTAAAAAATCATTTTTTTCATCAAAATAAAAGTTTTATAAAAATGTTTATAATATTTTAAAAATGATTTATTAAAGAAATTTTTACCCATTTTTGACTTTTACAAATTGTTTTAAAGGAATCTTATTTTTATTTTTAAAACAAGGACCATTTGTATTTTACCAAAAATGTAAGAGGAATATTTATTTTAACATGTACAACATGAACAAAATTTCCCACCATAATGACCAATAAATATTTAAAAGCATAGTTTACAAGTTTCAGTGGTTATTTTAAAAGAAAATTATTTTAAAAATATATTTCAAGCTTTTAGTTTCAAAAAAAATAAATTTTGAAAGTGAAAAGCTTATTTTCCTAAAAAATATTTTTAATGACATTATTATGGAATTTATATTCATCAATGACATAAAAGATTTATTTTACTTATGATACACTAGGGATATGTTATATTGATATTATCTTTATTATGTCTTTTGATGATTTATGATTAGTTTTACCAAGGATGTACAATTTTATTACCATTCACCATATTATTCTATATCGTTAATGATTATGTTTATTTGACAAGGTTAAGTATTAAAATTTCATATATTAGTTTTTCAATATAAATATTTATATTAATAATGTTTCACCCCTTTCATATAAGGAATTAATTTTACTTGGTATGTGATGGGTGGGGATCAGTTATAGATATCTCCTCAATGCATTTACAGGTGTTATGAGACAAATCAGTTAGAAAAATATGATGGGTTTCTACCCATATATTTAAACTATATTGTAAATTTTCTTGACAAAATGTTTCAGATGTCCTATATTATAGATTACATCATTATGAGATCAGTTATTAATGTCCATGTGATTATTTCATTAGTTATAATATCCACGTGTAAGTTTCAATATCATCTATTTATTTGTATGGATTTATTTGATCATCCTTTATTCCAAAAATATTATGCTCAATTTATTATTAAAATAGAATGACTTTTAATTATTTAATATTTCATATTGATTATGATTATTTATTCATTATATATTTCTCTATATAAATACACTTACTGACTAATATCACACATTTATTTTGTTTCATTTTACCCTAGATACCAGGAAGTGTTTTGTGATTGATATGTAGAGATAATATAAAGGGAATAATGGAAATATTAAAGAAAATATTTTTTTTTTGTATTTTATGTTTTAAAATATATTTTAAATTCAAGTATGTATCTAGTTTACCAAGAATACTAGAATACTATGTCCTTCAGGATGAAATACCTTTTATCTAGTGCCTATTTAATTAAGTAACCATATAATATAGGATAATGGGGTTAGAGTATTTAAAGTTGGTATCAGAGGAAGTTTAGTAGAAACCTTGAGAACTAGATTTAGGAAAAAATAAATTAGGAAATATAACCCCATTCATTAATTTATGGATAAGTCTAATTATAGGTTAACATCCTAAATTTTTGGTAAGGTATAGGTTATATGGTTTTATTAGTAATAAATCCCTATATGGATACTACAATGGATGTGGTTTTGGAATAGATATACCTTTGGGTAATAACTCTGAAAAAGGTACATTGGGCTAGACTCGAGCATTACCTGGTATATGAAAATGAGCCTTAATATGCACCTCATTTAATACTAATAGGAGATATTATTGGGTTAATTCAAATTTTATTTATAAACCATTATAAAGGATTTGGAAATATTTTATGATTTGAAAAATTTCCCAAATAAAAAATGATTATGATTATTAGATTGTCCATGCATAAATTTTTCAATTTATGTTAAATCTCTCACTAGTATTGGTGTTATACATTATGTTTAATAATGTTATGGTCAAATATTGTGTATTACATTGTTTATAAATGTATCTTAGTTGAAGTAATGGGTATCGTATCAAAAAACTTACCCTATGTAGGGATTTCCCTCCAGGGAAAGATAATGAAGATAGAGCTGGTGATATAGTTGGAACTGATCAAATTATAACCATATTAGGGAAGTTTAATTAGGTTATAAGAAATAACATTTACCATTTGGTCACTACTAGAAAAACAGCTATTTGCGACGGGCTAGTTGCGACGGGATCCCGTCGCAAATGGCTTTTTGCGACGGGACCCCGTCGCAAATAGCCCGTTGCTGAAAACGCCGTCGCAACTACACTTATTTGCGACGGGCCCGTCGCTATAGCGGTTTATTGCGACGGGCATTCTCCCCGTCGCAAATAGTATTCCGTATTTTTGTAAAAACTTTTAAAAACGTTTTTGCGACGGGACCCGTCGCAAATACCTTTTGAGACAGTACCGTCGCAAATACTATTTGCGACGGTACCGTCGCAAAAACGTTTTTAAAAAAATAAAAAAATATTAATAATACTAGTATTTGCGACGGGCATCGCATCCCGTCGCAAATAATATTGATAGTATTTGCGACGGGACCCGTCGCAAATAATATTTTTAAAAAAAATAAAAAACTATTAATAATATTAGTATTTGCGACGGGTATAGTATCCCGTCGCAAATACTATAAAAAAAATAAAAAAAATAAATTTTTAATAAATTATTTTAATGAATATAATAATAGAATTATAATTTACAAATGAAAATAATAAATTATTTTAATTACTATAATAATAGTAAAATTATAATTCAAAAATAAAAAATAATAGAATATTAATAAATGATTTAATTAATATAATAATAATACAATTATAATTCATAAATACAAAAATATTAATAAGTTATTTTAATTAATATAAAAATAATAGAATTATTTTACATTCAAATATTAAAATAATTCAAGTATTACAAAAAAAATAATTAAATTATAATATTATAAAATTTTAATATATATATAAAATTTAATATTATAAAATATAAATAATATTATTATTCATATTAATATTGTTATTTAAAAATATAATATTATTAATATTTTATAATGAGACAGAAACTACGAATAGAAAAAAAAAAATTGATTTCTCAAATTTTATAACTGAAATACAAAATCTAATCTGAAGGAGGGGGGGGAGGTGGGGGATCTGCAGATGGTGGTGGAGGAAACTCCACCCCTAAAGCATGAGTGAGTCGGCGCATGTACTCCATCTGCTCCTGATGCTGCTGCTGCCACCGCCTCGTCTGCTCCTCGTACAGCTGCTGCTGGCGTCGACGCTCCTCCTCATGCTGCTGACGAATCTGCTCCTGCTCCTGTCGGATACTCTCTATCTGTGCAGTCTGAGATCGCAACTGATCCTCATACTGTGTAGAAAAAGATGCACGAGCTCCTCTCGAGCTGGACGCCGACATCGCAGCACTGCCATAATAATCTCCGGGAGTCAGTCGAGAGCCGATACCAACTACCCGGCCCTTCTCGAAAGCATACTGGGTGGCCTGCATCCATGCCGCCTCATCAAACTGACGGGCAGTGGTCTGATCTGATGACTCGGCCTGACTCTCAGGCCGGGTCTGTGACGCTGCGGCCTCATATGACTCCTATAGTTGCAATTTAAAATTAAAATTGTGAATATATTATATGCAGTTAATTTTTAAACTTGAAAACAAATTATACTGACCACGATGTGATGCTGACGATCACCTCTGAGCTCCCCAGTAGCAGGATCACTATACATCCTCCGATATACGTCGTACTCTGTAATATCGGGGTGCTCGACAGCCTATAAGAATAAAAAATAAACTGTTAATATTTATAGTTATATAAAATATTTATAAATAATGTACGTACCAGATGCTGTCTATGAGTACTGAAAGAACGACTCCCAGCTCGATGAGTCACCTCCTGTCTCCCCCGATTCTGCCTCCCCAGCGATGATCTCCTCTGAAAGGCACCACTCAACCAGTGCGCACATAATCCATCCCATACATGGGATGAAATATACTCTGGTCGGTGTGCTCTACATGACTCCTCAAAATCTGACACTCCTGCTTTCTTCATCGCAGCTTTTCTTAAATTGTGCAAAAACTGACGAAGGCGATCACGCATGGCCACCTCCCATGCCTCGTGGATGGCGTCACGCATGGTATCCTCGATCGGATACCATAAACCCTACAAAAAAAATCAAAATATCAAGTTAGAAATGAAATAATTTTCAAAATAAAAATTATTTATTTACGTACGTACCAGCCAATGGTCGAACATGGCCTGCTGCACATCAATGGGAATCTGCTCCCATGTGGTCCACGGCTGAGAGAAATAGTTGCGCAAAATAGCGCTGCCCTGTCCGACTGCTATATGCGGAAAACTGAAAAAAAATAATAAACATTTATTATGTGAATAGATTATTGAAATCTTAGTCAAATCCACGGGTTATCACACAGGTTATCACACCTCCGGGTGCGCGGATCAAACCCAAGGCGTGGACGTCGCTCGGGGACGGGGTCAGGAATCATCAATCGTGCAAGACCGCGCCCCCTCCGCGTACTCCCTGAAGCGCCTGCAGGCTGAGGGTCATCTGCCAGCAACTCATCCGCATCGAAAGGCAGGTCAGCATCCGTCAACTCACGAAATGTGGCCTCGTCCATCTGAAACAGAAAATGTTAATGTTAGCAAATAATTGATAATTACTATTATATATACATATATACATATTATGATTGTATATAAATACCATGGAATTCTATAAGTGTTCATCTTCATCATCATCTTCATATATGTCAATGTCATCTTCATATTCCTCCTCAACATCATCGATATCCATTCGAGTTGCAGTTGCTTCATCTCTTACCATTTCAAATTCATGTGTGACATCATTAACATCATCGTCATCACCGACTCTTAAATGTGGGGTGTCGTCATCGATACTCATGTCTCTTTGTAAAAAAGATTGATTTTGAGTACTCTCTTGAAAAACTTCAATTCTTTGCACATCAGTGAAAGCACATTCACTTTGACTAAACTGATTGTCTCGAATTTTGATTTTTATTACACTCCACCAATCAGTCAAGTCTCTTGATGTTGCACAGTACTTTGCATAATAAACTTGATATGCCTGTTGAGCCAATAAGAATGGTTCATTTACTGCGAGAACACTTTTACATTTAATATCGATGATTCCATGAGTCGGATGAACACGCACGGCTCTCTCTGTATCCAACCAACGACATTTGAACATGGTTATGTAATGTTGTCCAAGATAACAGAGTTCAATGATTTCATCAAGTATGCCATAAAAGTCAACTTCATTTTCTCGATGATGAGATCCTCTCAAGCTAACTCCACTGTTCATTGTTTTTTTTGATTCCCCATATGCATGTGTGTGGAATCGAAATCCATTCACCACATATGCATTATAAGTTTTAACAAGTTTGGAAGGTGGGTTACTCAATACACACAGCCGTTTGTCAATTTTATCAGCATGTCGAGACACCTGAAAATTTGTGAAATAATTATCAATATAGTAAACTATACATTGAATGAGTTGCTAAAAGATAAAGAATTTATGTTACCAGTTTTTGAAACCACTGAGAGAAATTTTTCAGTCGACGTTCTTCGAGAGCAGCTGCTGTAATTTGTGGAATTTGTTTCTTGATATGATTATCATACAACCTATAAAAACCAAAGTTATTTACTGTAACATAAATGATAGAATAAGTGATATAAACACTTACAGTACAACTGATGTCATCTCTTCACAGTTGAGCAGAACATACGTATGAGCTCTATGATGTTCATCATCTGAAAGCCAGCGTTCAGAAACTCCACCAAAACCAAGCTCTGACTGGTTGAAAACAGATAATTGATTGTCGATTTCATCAATATTCCTCTCATTCCGTCCCATTCGGTTGTGTTTTGAAGGATACTCAGATTCAAAATAATGGGAGCAGAAAAAAGATATTTCCTCTTGCAAATAAGCTTCTGCAATAGATCCTTCAACAGATGCTTTGTTGCGTACTTTTCTTTTCAATTTTTGCATGCATCTTTCAAATGGGTACATCCATCGAAACTGTACCGGACCTCCACATTTGGCTTCATATGGCAAATGTAACATCAAATGTTCCATTGAGTCGAAGAAAGACGGCGGGAATATTTTTTCCAATTTACATATAATTACAACAACATCTTTTTCAAGTTTGCCTAGAGCATCATAATCTGCCGTAGCCGCACAAATTTCCCGAAAAAAATGAGACATGTCTGTTATGGAATCCCAAATCACAGAATTCAACAGACCTCTTAATCCAATTGGTAGAAGTCTCTCCATTATAACATGACAATCATGACTTTTCAATCCAGTAATATGACCATTCTTTACACATCTACCCAAATTGGAAGCACAGCCATCTGGAAGTCTCAAATCTGCAATCCACTAACAAAATAATAAACGGTTTTCTTTAGACAGTGTATAAGCTGCTTTTGGTTTCAGTAACCTTTCTGTTCTGACATTCTCAAATAGTTCCAATTCTGGACGTCTGCAAATTTGGGCAAGATCTAAACGTGCATTTACATTGTCTTTGCTCTTTCCTGGCGTATCCAAAACTGTATGAAACAAATTATCAAAACAGTTCTTCTCAATATGCATGACATCTAACATGTGTCGGACCAACAAATCAGACCAATATGGCAAATCCCAAAATATGCTACGTTTAATCCAATTGTGTTCTTTCCCAAAACCAGAAATTTTCTGTTGGTTTATTGTGGGACCAAAAGTGATGGGAGGTAATGAAAATACAACCGATTTTAACTCCGAACCTGATAGCATTTTTGGAGGTCCATCCCTTTCAACTGTTCCTTTTCTGAAATGAGATCTGTTTCTGCGAAAAGGATGATCAGCTGGAAGAAATCTGCGATGACAGTCAAAATAACAAGGTTTCTTTCCATGAATGAGCATAAATGCTTTGTTCTCTCCCATACAGTAAGGACATGATTTCTGACCATGTGTACTCCAGCCAGATAACATCCCATAAGCCGGGAAGTCACTTATTGTCCACATCAATGCTGCTCTCAGTATGAAATTCTGTTTCGTTGCAACATCATATGTACTGACACCAGTACTCCACAATAAATTTAATTCATCAATCAATGGCTTCAAATAAACATCAATATTTTTCTTCGGATGTCCTGGAATTAGTAAAGTCAAAAAGATATATGGCTCCTTCATCAACATCCATGGAGGTAAATTATACGGAGTTAAAAAAACAGGCCAACATGAATATTGACTACCATAAGATCCAAACGGACAGAAACCATCAGTGGAAAGGCCCAGTCGAACATTTCTAGCTTCTAAAGCAAATGATGGATGCACTCTATCAAAATGTTTCCATGAATCACCATCGGCTGGATGATTCAAGCTTTTATCGGTTGAAATATTCTCTTTATGCCATGACATCATTGTCGCTGTATTCTTAGACATGAATAAACGCTGAAGTCTGGATGTAAGCGGAAAATATCTCAGCTGTTTTACAGGAATCAAACCAGACTTCCCGTGTTGTCCTTCTTTATATCTCTGTTGCCCACATGTGGGACAACTATCCAACGACTCATTTTCCCCTGAATATAAAATGCAATCATTTGAACATGCATGAATCTTCTGACAAGTAAGTCCCAAATTTCGAACCAACCTCTTACTTTCATAGTAATTTGCAGGTAAAACATTTCCTTCGGGTAACAGTGTTTTCAGCAAAGAAAATATCTGGTCAAAACATGTGTTTGACATTCCGTTATCTGATTTGATGGCCATAAATTTTGCAACTGCTTCTAATTTGCTCATCTTGCAGCCAGGATATAATGCATCCTCAGCAGACTTCAACAACTCATAAAATTCAGACGGTCCCAACTCAGGATTTGAAGCTATATCAGCCGGAGTTTCTGTATGTTGAACAGATGAACCTGCAACATCATGTACTAAATCTTGAAACTGGGATGGATCCGGAATCAAGTTGGTATCACCTGCTCTGGAACTGCGTTCACCGTGTTGATACCAAAAAACATAATCTGCTTGAAAACCAAAACGCAAGAGATGTTCCCCCACTTTGTCAAACGTGTCAAACGTTCTCAATGCACATTTTCTGCAAGGGCATTTTATCTTTCCTTCTGAAACAAATTCTGAATTTGATGCCGCAAATGATAAAAAAATCTCCACACCCTCTATATATACTGGATTTAAACCAGAACCATTTGGATTTCTACGTTGATTTATCCATATGCGGTCATCTAATAATGACTGTTGACGACCTCGTTGTTCCATATTTTTCTATAAAATATAAAAGCATTACTGGTTTTGAATAATTTGTTAGAAAAAACACTCAAGCAAGGATTACTAATTCTTACAATTTATTACTAATTATTACAATTTATTGCTAATTATTACTATTTATTACTAATTTAGCAATACTTAGCAATACTTAGCAAAAGGAAAACTGCTTGAATAATGAAAGGAAATTTGATAATCATCGTTGTGGAGATGGTTATAAATTTTCCCTTCATTATCCAAGCAGATTTCGTTTACTAATTATTAGTAATAAAAAAAATATTATCAATATTTACGAAAAAACAATATTAATATTATTAAAATAATAAAAAAAATTAAAAAATATTAAAATTATCAATATTCAGAACAAACTTTGTTCTATTATTAACATGTTCAAATCTTAAAGGGTCGTCAATTATCAGGTCATGCGCAATAAAAAGTTTGTGTCAGCCATGTCTAATGTAAACTCTATAATTGTCCTTGCATGGTTGATCACTTCGCAAGTAATGTTGCAATCAGACAAACCAAGTCATTCCCTTCTTAACTATAAGAATTATCTCACATGAACCTCTACATAGATCATTCTTCCTTAAAAATTTGAGGGGATATCATTATTTTTCCCTTAAATTTTCAAGGAAGAATGGTCTATGTAAAGGTTCATGTGAGATGATTCTTATAGATAAGAAGGGAATGACTTGGTTTGTCTGATTGCAACATTACTTTTGAAGTGATCGACCATGCAAGGACAATTATAGAGTTTACATTGGACATGGCTGACAGAAACTTTTTATTGCGCATGACCTGACAATTAGCGACCCTTTAAGATTTGAACATGTTAAGAATAGAGCAAAATCTGTTGTAAATATTGATAATTTTAATATTTTATAAATTTTTATTATTTTAATAATATTAATATTTTTTTCATAAATATTGATAATATAATTTTTTTTGCTAAGTGTTCTTGAGTATTCCTGAGTATTCCTGAGTATTCCTGATTATTTGTGAGTATTCGTGAGTATTCGTGATTATTCGTGAGTATTCGTGATTATTCGTGAGTATTCGTGAGTATTCCTGAGTATTCCTGATTATTCCTAATTATTCCTAATTATTTGCAATTATTCCTAATTATTTGCAATTATTGGTAATTATTGGCAATTATTACTAATTATTCCTAATTAATCCTAATTATTCCTAATTAATCCTATTTAATCCTAATTAATCCTAATTATTCCTAATTATTCCTAATTATTACTAATTATTCCTAATTATTGCTAATTATTACTAATTATTGCTAATTATTTCTAATTATTGCTAATTATTTCTAATTATTGCTAATTATTTCTAATTATTGCTAATTATTTCTAATTATTGGTAATTATTGCTAATTATTGGTAATTATTCGTAATTATTTCTAATTATTGGTAATTAATACTAATTATTGGTAATTATTGCTAATTATTGGTAATTATTGCTAATTATTGGTAATTATTGCTAATTATTGGTAATTATTGCTAATTATTGGTAATTAATACTAATTATTGGTAATTATTACTAATTATTGGTAATTATTACTAATTATTGGTAATTATTACTAATTATTGGTAATTATTACTAATTATTCGTAATTAATACTAATTATTCCTAATTAGTACTAATTATTCCTAATTATTGTTAATTATTCCTAATTATTACTAATTATTGTTAATTATTCCTAATTATTACTAATTATTCCTAATTATTACTAATTATTGTTAATTATTGGTAATTAATACTAATTATTGGTAATTAATACTAATTATTGGTAATTAATACTAATTATTGGTAATTATTACTAATTATTCCTAATTAATACTAATTATTGGTAATTATTACTAATTATTCCTAATTAATACTAATTATTACTAATTATTGTTAATTATTCCTAATTATTACTAATTATTGTTAATTATTCCTAATTATTACGAATTATTGTTAATTATTCCTAATTAATACTAATTATTGGTAATTAATACTAATTATTGGTAATTAATACTAATTATTCCTAATTAATACTAATTATTCCTAATTAATACTAATTATTCCTAATTAATACTAATTCTTTCTAATTAATACTAATTATTCCTAATTATTACTAATTATTGCTAATTATCGTTAATTATTACTAATTATCGTTAATTATTCCTAATTAATACTAATTATTGGTAATTAATACTAATTATTGGTAATTAATACTAATTATTGGTAATTAATACTAATTATTGGTAATTAATACTAATTATTCCTAATTAATACTAATTATTGGTAATTATTACTAATTATTCCTAATTAATACTAATTATTCGTAATTATTCCTACTTATTGTTAATTATTCCTAATTATTACTAATTATTGTTAATTATTCCTAATTATTACTAATTATTGTTAATTATTCCTAATTATTACTAATTATTGGTAATTAATACTAATTATTGGTAATTAATACTAATTATTGGTAATTAATACTAATTATTGGTAATTAATACTAATTATTCCTAATTAATACTAATTATTCCTAATTATTCCTAATTATTCCTAATTATTGTTAATTATTCCTAATTATTACGAATTATTGTTAATTATTCCTAATTATTACGAATTATTGGTAATTAATACTAATTATTACGAATTATTGGTAATTAATACTAATTATTGGTAATTAAGACTAATTATTGGTAATTAAGACTAATTATTGGTAATTAATACTAATTATTGGTAATTAAGACTAATTATTGGTAATTAATACTAATTATTTGTAATTAATACTAATTATTCCTAATTAATACTAATTATTGGTAATTAATACTAATTATTCCTAATTAATACAAATTAATCCTAATTATTCCTAATTAATCCTAATTATTCCGAATTATTACTAATTATTCCGAATTATTACTAATTATTCCTAATTATTACTAATTATTCCTAATTATTCCTAATTATTCCTAATTATTGTTAATTATTCCTAATTATTACGAATTATTGTTAATTATTCCTAATTATTACGAATTATTGGTAATTAATACTAATTATTACGAATTATTGGTAATTAATACTAATTATTGGTAATTAAGACTAATTATTGGTAATTAAGACTAATTATTGGTAATTAATACTAATTATTGGTAATTAATACTAATTATTTGTAATTAATACTAATTATTTGTAATTAATACTAATTATTCCTAATTAATACTAATTATTTGTAATTAATACTAATTATTCCTAATTATTCCTAATTATTGGTAATTATTACTAATTATTCCTAATTAATACTAATTATTCCTAATTATTCCTAATTATTACTAATTATTCCTAATTATTCCTAATTATTACTAATTATTTTTAATTATTCGTAATTATTGTTAATTATTCCTAATTATTACTAATTATTGTTAATTATTCCTAATTATTACGAATTATTGGTAATTAATACTAATTATTGGTAATTAATACTAATTATTGGTAATTAATACTAATTAGAGGTAATTAATACTAATTATTGTTAATTATTGGTAATTATTACTAATTATTCTTAATTATTGATAATTATTAGTAATTAAATGAATAATTATCAATAATTAGAAATAATTACCAATAATTACAAATAATAACATTATTAATATATTTTATTATTAATATTAAAATAATATAATTTTCTAATTTATATACAGTTCTGTTTTCATCTGTGCGTTTTCTATCTCCACATACAAATAATACATGTGAAGACAGCAAACACACAGATGAAAAAAGAACTGTATATATATAAAAAATTATATTATTTTAATATTAATAATAAAATAAACTAATAATGTAATAATGTTCTTATTCTTAATTATTGGTATTTATTACTAGTTATTAATATTTATTCTTAATTACTAAAAATTATTACTAATTATTCCTAATTACCATATAAACAATTAAAAATAATTAAATTACAACTAATTAATAATAATAAAAACTAATAAAAAATTAAAAATAAATAAAAAATTAAAATAAAGATAAATACCTTGAAAATTGATCTGTTCTGATCGTTCTTCAAAACTTTAATATCGGCTCCGGAGAAAAAACTTACACTAGAGAAAAACTCAACTCTAGAAATATGATTCTGAGAGAGAGAGAAGATAAGGAATGAGAATGAAATGAAAAAAACGGATGGGGGTATTTATAGGTTAGATTAGTTGCGACGGGCTCATTTGCGACGGGATTCCCGTCGCAACTAGTATTATTTGCGACGGGTCCCGTCGCAAATACCTTAGCCAACATTTATTACGGTCAACCGGTAAATAGTTATTTGCGACGGGTCCCGTCGCAAATAACCCTCTGCCGACATAGTATTTGCGACGGGGGAATATTCCCGTCGCAAATACCATTTACCGCCGCCGGTTATTTGCGACGGGAATATTCCCCCGTCGCAAATACGTTTCCCGCGATTTGTTATTTGCGACGGGAATATTTCCCCGTCGCAAATACGTTTCCCGCGATTTGGAGCGCATCGCGGGAAAACTATTTGCGACGGGTCCCCGTCGCAAATACGTTTCCCGCGATTTGGCGCGCATCGCGGGAAAACGATTTGCGACGGGGAAAAAAATCCCGTCGCAAAAGCCTCCTTATTTGCGACGGGAAAATACCCCCGTCGCAAATAATTTTTTAACATGACTATTTGCGACGGGATTTATTCCCGTCGCAAATAACCCGTCGCAATTGCTCATTTTTCCCGTAGTGGGTGCACCCTATTGATCCAGTACATGGTGTAAAAGTGTAGGATTCTTTATGCATTATCAACCTCCATCATTCAATGGGACTATAAATACATTTTTAGCTGATTAATGGATATGTTTCTTAGAGAAGATATTTATCACCTTGGGAAGAAATGAATGGGAGAAAGTTACCATGGTATTTCATCATCTCTTTAGAGACATGGATCAATGGAGTCCATTTATTCAAAACACTAAGGAAGAAGAAGAAATAGAAAATATGGAATGGAATTATTTTTAGGTACTCTTCTTTGAAAATTGTTTCCCATGTGAGAAATGAGCGGATATAGAAATACACTTCCTGAGTCACAGACAGAAGGAATATGAAATGTTACTAAGTATGGATCTGACTTTAAAAGGTTATCAAGGCATGGTATAACCAATATAATTAATCAAAAGAGAAATATTTACCATTTCTTTTATGGGATTAATCTAATTATTAGATAAGAAGTAGTCTCACAAACTTTCTCATCAAACAAAGACATAATATCATGTGGTATAAAGGTAAAAAACAATTATCCCAATATTATGGCTTCAAATGGAAGTAAGATAATAATAGTATGTAATTTAAATATATATATGAAAGGAATAAGTATTATAAATATTTTTCCCATGTGATATTTGTGGAATAAAACACTATGGTACTTTATTGAAGGGAATGAGAGGTTTCTTTAAGTGTGGAGAGAAAGGAAATCGTGATCATGATTCAAACGTAAATAAATATTCTTCTAATGTACAATGATTCAACTATAAGGATACAAGGAATTGGAAAATTAACTCACTAAGAATCACGAGAATATACCTCAAAAAAGCTAAGTGATCAAGGTCAATATTATGCTATTACTAAAGATGAAGGGGAATAATTAATGTGACTGTGTTTTGATTTTAGAATTATGTTATAGGAGTATTTTATCAATGATATTAAGGTTATAATAACTATTAAATTTATAAGTATTTTAATATAATACTTTTTCTTTCAGGATTTGAGAGAATATGTTGAATGGTACTAATGACCAGGAAAAATGACTCAATGGTAAGTTTAACTTCTTGTAAAACACATGATTGAAAAAGGATAACACTTAATATGTGCCTGATGTTGAGATAATAATGATAAAAAGGTTATTATAAATGTATTGATAACCTTTAAGTATCATTATACCTTTGATGTTGAGGTAATCATGGGTTATTAAAATTTAGTAACATTATAGGAATGTTATTAATACTCTTTTTGAACAAGGAAAACCCATATTCAATGTGAAAACCCATAACATCCAATAATTTTGTAGTTAATTAACCCATAACTTAAGGGTGACACGGGTGTTGTGCCTACCACCAGACTATATGATGTTTAGGTTAATATTTCATTTTTTTACTTAAACAATTTAAAAAATAAATATTATTGTTGATATAGTGCTATTACTATTGAGGTTTAGAGATTAATGTATTATATTAGATACATTTTTTAAAAAATTTTGATTCTAGAAAATATATATAGATAGAAGGAATGAATTATCATTATTTTATGGATCTTTCGATCTGTTAATAGTTAATTTTAGTGCTTCAGGTATTAAATATTCATTTTTGGATATTCATTTATTAGAGTAAGAGATGAATTGGAAAGTGATTTAAGAACAACCAAAGGATGAAATTGTTATTATAAAAAAAGATATCATGTAAGTATATATTCTTATATTATATTATCAAAAATGAATTCCTCAACTTTAGAAAAAGGATCTTAAAAAAATGTTATCATATTATCTCCATATCTGATGAATAAAATGGCCTTTTAAGTCATTAAATATTTATGGTTTTTAGTTCCATAACATTATATATAACATACACTTTCTTATGTGCAATGATCTCTATCACTCTTTATAATTATTTACAATTTTCTTCTATTTTCATATCTTCACTTCCCACTAATGTTCTCCAACTTTGAAATCAAGTTATTTTTTATTTTAGATGAAATTTTTACTTACCTTTTTCTATTATGAAGATTTTGTTTTATTAACAATTTTTACTTTGTGGGTTTCCAACATAAGTATTTTAAAATGTCAAACCCTAATTTTTTGATATCGAGATTAAATTGGGAGGATGCAATTTATTTAATGGGGTATAATCCAACTTTCTGAGACTTTAAAAGAGACCATCATCATTAATAATGTATATGACATGAAATAATAATATTAAAAGACAATGTAACACACTAAGACTTTAAAATATATTTATTTTTAAATAAATTAAATATCTTTGATAACTTATGATGAACGTAACGCTGAGTTTAAATGAAACACGATACTGAATTAAAATATTATTATTTAAACATGACCATTATAACCTAGATGCTAATTTTTCAGATATGAATATTAATATTTAAATTATAAATGTTATATGGAATACATTTTTATAATATAAATTCAAAGGTTATATATTTATTATAAATAAAATAAGAATCATTTGAAAGAAAAAGACATGTTTTATGAAATACATATTTTTTCTAAAAGGCTATTTAGTCAGGTTTTGTGCATACAATTTAAAATTATTTTTTATCACTTTTAGAAAGTTTATTTGATAAAAATAAATATAAAATTTTAATCCAAAATTTCAAAATTATATTTGGGTGAATTTTTGGGATTTTTCTAAAATGATTAGATGAATGGTTAAAAATAAAAAATTTTATTAAAAAAATACCTTTTTGTTTAAATTATTAACAAATTAAAATTATATTTTAAATTGGTTTTATAGTAAAATTAGTTCAATTATATTAAAATTTAACAAATTGAGGTCATTGGAATAAATTTCATATTGAATTGTTATATAAAAACATTTTAAACTTTTGAAATATTTTCTTTGGAAAAATCAATTTTTTGATGTTCCTGTAGTTTAATTTTAAATTGAATTCTGCCACTTCAATAAATTGAATTTTTGAAAAATTTATTCCATATTTGTAATCATAATAATTAAAATTATCTAATATGGTTAGCTTATTTTTGGACCATAATTAATAGTGAAAATAGAAAAATTAATTACCACTGTTAAGGTAGAAATGAGTTTACTGCAGGGTAAATATAAGAATATAAGCATTCAAATGTCACATATGTGTTTTAATTTTGAGGTATTTAATATTTTTATATTATTATAAAATTTAAGCCTTAGGTTCCCCATGATTGTTTGGTGAACAATTCATAATTTGGGAATAAAGTAGGTGGCACACGGTTGGTGCATGGTTAAAGAAAACCGTGCACTCTTTCATAGGAAACTATGTGTCCAATTGCATTTTTCGGAAGCAACGAACCACATTTTTGGTCCACGGTTAGTAAAACAATTTATTCTAACTGTACAACCTATTTCCAATTAGACATAGAGGGGAATATAGTTTTCCCATGGTTTGGAAAACCGTGCAGGAAAACCATGCGACTTGTCCTGGTCATTAAAATTTGAGAATTTACCTTAATACCATATTTTATTTTTAACCCTAAACTACTCCAATCTACCCCATTTAGGGTTTTCATCCATGGTATCCTTTTACAAGCTTTTTTGAAGCTTTGGAAGCTCCATCCTTGGGTGGTTTTGACCCTGATTCTTCAAGGAAACATCAAGTATGTCTATTTACTCTATATTCCTCTCTCTTTTTATGGATCTTCTCCCATATTCCTTAAATTTCTATTTTACAGCAGGGTTATTGACCTAATTAGGGTTTGATCTTATGTTTTTTTGGAGAAATATTGATGTTTTTTGTTAATTATTTCCATTTTAGTGTCTTGTGGTGTTGCAATTGTGGTTTCACAGTAATTTACAGAAGTTTCTAAGTGATAGGTAGGTGGTTCCATGCTTTTACATTATTAGATGAGTTTATATTTCTTTCTGGATTATTTATCTGTGTTATATGGACTATTTATGTGGAAAAAAATGAGTTTTGGAGGTTGTTTAACATGTATATGCGATGTAAGTTTTTTTTGAAAATAAACTGGTTATATTTCTTTTGTGCTTTGTTTTGGTGTTTCTTGAAAACGTTATATGACTTTGTGTGAAAGGTGATAAATGGGTTTTCATAGAGATTTAGAGGTCAAAATCCGTTTAAAGTGAATTTTTACAATTAAAATAATTTTATTTTTTTTGGCTTATTTGTTGTGAACTATAAATGAGATTTTGAATTGAGAAGCATGTTATGAAAATAGTTTTGATGTGAATATAATTTTGAAAGGGGATTTTCCCATGGAAAATGATTGGCTTGAACATGTATTTTTTGTTTTGTTTCCAAAGGGATTTCATAAATGGTGAAAGCAGTGTGGAATGTATTTATAAATGGGGTTTTAATGAAAATTGGTGATTTCCTTATATGAATTAGAAGTTTGGAATTTATATTTGAAAGTGTTGGTTTATGTGATATTTATAATGTAACTTGAGAACAAATGGAATCCTGGGTATCTTGGAGGGAGAACTAGAACTGGTATTCTATTTGATTTAGAAGTGGCTAAGGCTCAGATTCATCTAGTAGGATTGATGATTTCAACACTAATTAAACATTTGATACGGTTGAAGGCCACTATAACTTTGGATTGGACCCTTTCTAGTGGATCATGCATGAGAAATATGATGGACCACTAGAAATTTTTATGAGATCCTCTATAGTGAATTTTGCAAGATAACGTTGTTAATGGTTGAATTTGAGGATTTTGATCACTGAGTTATGATGTTCTTAGTGTTCCACATGTTCTAGCTACCATTAGGAATCTAACCATGGTGCTCTCTTGTGACATAAAACCTATATTATTGGGTTATATCCATCGTTATATGGTAGACCTTGTGTGTATTTTATATCAATTATTCTTATTTGAGAAACAATTTTCCTTAAAATGTTTTCTTAAAAATGTTTCACATGTTCTTATGAAAATGTGTATGTTAATTTTTATTCTATTATTATAAAATAGAATCCATTCTTTTTGGTGGAATCATACTAAGATTTGATTCACATAGTTCATACACCTTTGGGTGTATGTATATTTTATTATATATTACCCGTGTAATAAAAATCTATATCATAGTGTAGTTGGTGGATCTGGTTACTAGAGTTCCACTTCTTGAAGGTGTTGGTGGTGTAGGCTTGAGGTTGATGCCTCTCTTGTCTTAATGAGGTTTTTGGGATAGTTTGTTGTAACTATTCTATTTTAGCACCATTGGGGTATATTTAAAGTTGTAAACATCTAATATATTTTTTTTCACCTTCTTTGGTTATATTTTTTAGTTTTTGTGATGCTTATTTATGTTGGTTTTTATGATTAATTAAATGGGTGAGATCATTCCCAAAACATATTTTTGATACCCAGGTACTAGTTTCCAACCCATGGGGAACATGGATGCCCTTAAATCTATGCTCTGAGTTGGTTCAGGTGTTGAGTTGGATGACATCTCAGGTTGGTTCGTGATAAAATGGTATTAGAGAAAGCTACACTCCTTTTTAGGTCATGTAATTTGGGATGATTCTGGATATAATAGAGCTAGTATTGTTGGGGATTGTGGTTATGTATGCAAGTGGGGTACCTATCCATCACACCTTTTGATAGGAATCGAGTCTCTATGGGATGTTGGGATTTTATTTTTACTTCTCCTCTAGGTTAGGTGTACAATCTACAGACTGTATATGAACACTCGGTGGGGGTGGTGTTCTTTGGTTGATTAATTATTATAACGAATCTAGTTATGTTTTGATTTATAAAAGTGATTAAGACTTATTGTTATTGTTGAAATATTTCAAAATTTGTATCGATGGTTGTATAGATAGGTTTCCCTCATGTTGTCTATTGTGTTAAAATGACTCTTTGAAGAGATCCTACGCAGCTGAGGGAAGTGTTTAGAGATATTTATCCCTCACCAATTGATTATATATTAGTGAAATCCATGATTTGGGTTGTTCAATATTTTCATAAAGGAGTGGGATCTGGTTTTTCTCAGGTTAGAGAAGATGAACCAGGTCCTAGTAAGGATTAAGATCAGGAGTTCCTCAAGAACAAGACTCATTATTTCTGGGGTATCATAGAACCTCAAGAAGCAGATGAGTGTCTTGAGAAAATAGAGAGGATGAACAAGTTTCTTGATAATTGTGATGAGATCACGGTGAAATGTGCATCATTTATATTGGAAGGTCCCAGTCAAAAGCTGGGAATCAATGGTTCAATATGGGAAGCACGATCAGTTGAGTTGGAAATATTTCAAGCTTATCTTCAATGAGAAGTATTTTCCAGAGATTTTAGCCTTCTCTAGAACCCGAGAGTTTATGGATCTTATCCAGGGAGACAGAACCATGATGGAGTATGCGAACCTCTTTGTAGAGTTGGTTCGGTTTTCTCCCAAGATCATTTATAATTTTAATATGAAGGCTCATAAGATTGAGATGGGGTTGTGACATAAAATTCGTTCCCAAGTATTCTTGTTCAAATTGAAGACTTATTCTGAGGTGGTTTATTGTTCCATGATGGTAGATATTGATCATGGAATAAATTATTATTTTTATAGAGCAATGTTTGTAGTGGGAAGTGGCAGTTCATCTGAGAAGAAGAAGAAGAAGGATGAGTAAGGGAATAAGGGTGGTGGTAGTTCAGCCCATCCATCCTGGCTATCTTCATATGTGTATTTTGACATTGGGTCAGTAGTGTATCATAAGTATGGAAGGGAAGGAATCATGTGACCTACATTCTCATCTCCACCCAAGCCTTATAACCAGTGTAGAGTTGGGGGACACTTACAAAGATTTTGTAGAATACTGCAAAAATATTAGAGTTTTGTAGGTTTAGTGGCTTCCAAAGGCATGAAAACCCATCTAGAACCATATTGTAAATCAGGTTCTGGGTTTATAAGTCATGGAAGTAGGGTTAGATAATCATTTGGGTAGAGTCAGTTCAGGGTAGAGTTGTATTATCTTGGTCGTTCTCAGGCTCAGTATGAGATGAAGTAACTTCATGTGGTGGATCGATCACCAGTTGAATCAGATGTTGGGAATACAATAGTTTTAGGTACAATTTTTATTGCATCATATTTAGCTATTGTTTTGTTTGATACTGGTGCTTCAGTTCATTTTATTTTTCCCACTGTTTTTATCTTCTAAAGTTACCAACTAATCTTATGATTTTTGCAATGGAATTAGTAACACTGCTTAGTAAGAATAGAGATAAGGGTTTTAGGTGTCTGTCTTGTACACTCACCATGTTATGGGTTGAGTTAGAATTGGATTCTATCATTTTGGAGATGGATCACTTTAACATGATCCTGGGGATAGACTGGATGGTGTTTTTTTAGGATCACATTGATTGCAATAGACAGGGAGTGAGCTTTTTTGAACCTGATAGAAGTACCCAGGTTTTTCAGGGATAATGGGATCCTCGTCCGGGTTGTACTGGACCTCCACTTCTAGAGATGGGCATTCTATTTTTCAGGCCTATTCACTCATGTTTGAGGAAGATGATGGTTTTCTTGAGGGTATATTACCTTTTATGGTGTATAAGTTCCCAAAGGTTTTTTCTGGAGGATTTTTTGGGTTTTCCTCTGGAGTGGGATGTGGAGGATTCCATTAATTTAGCAGTGGGAACATAACAAATATCTATTCCCTTATACCTTATGGACCCCATTAAGTTGAGGGAATTAAAGGTACTACTAGATGATTTGGAATATAAAGGATTTATTCAACTGAGCATCTCACCTTGGGCTACCCCAGTTCTATTTGTGAAAAAGGCCTATGGATATCTCTGGTTGTGGATTGATTACCGGAAGATAAATAAAGTGAAAATAAATAAAAATAACCATTTTCCCTATACTGATGACCTTTTTGTTCATATTTAGGCGGAAATATGGTTATACAATATTTATTTACATTTTGAGTATCACCAAGTCAGATTTTGAGAGGCCAATGTTCTAAAATCATCCTTCCAAAGTAATTATGTTCATTTTGAAAACTTGGTTATGCCTTTCAGGGTTAAAAATGATCCAGTGATCTTCATGAAACTTATGAATAGGGTTTTATATCAGTATATTAACTCTTTTGTTGTGGTATTTTTGGTTGTCATCTTGGTCTATTCAAGGACTAAGGAGGAGCATGATAGGCCTTTGAGAATTGTTCTAGGCACCCTTTTGGACCATCTTCACTATGATAAGTTTTCTAAATGAACCTTCTAGATAATAAAGGTTATGTTTATAGGTCATGTGATCTCAAAACAAGGTGTTTCAGTGGACCCTGAGAAGATTAGTGTAATGATTTCATGGGAGTTGATAAATAATATATTTGATATCAAATGATTTTTGGGCTTGGATGGAAATTACAGGCAATTCTTCTGATATTTATCTCAACTTGATTCATCCATGATGAAAATTACATAGAAATGGGTAAATTTTGAATGAAGAGTAGAGTGTAAGACATCCTTTGAGGATATTAAGAGGAAATTGACCAATACTCCAATTTTGATCTTTCCATTGCTTGGAAAGGGTTATATAATCTATTTTAATGATTTTGGTATTGTTATTGTGGGTATTATGATGCAGGATGATCATGTGGTGGCTTATAACTCTTGAAAACTCTGAAAACATGAATAGAATTCCCCAACCCATGACTTGGAATTAGAAGTGGTGGTGCATGCCTTAAAGATGTGGTGCCATTATCTTTTTGGGGAGAAGTTTATAGTTTATTATGATCATAATATCTTAGCCTATATTTTATCCTATAAATATTTTAACTTAATGTAGTGTAATTTGGTTGAGTACCATTAGTGGTTTGAATTTGATATGGTCTATTCCCCATGAAAATGAATTTTTTTAGTAGATTATTTGAGCAGAAAAGTGACTGTTCAAGTATTGGAAAAGTATAGTAATGAGTGGACTCTGATGGGTCTTTATTTCTAGATGCATCCATTGAAAAAGTAGAATTGTCTAGGTGTGTTCTCAACCATTATTCAATAGGAACCTTATCTTATGGAGTTTATTCAGCAAGAGCAGCCAAGCGATGAGTTGTGCTAGTAGTCTATGTAGTTTCTAAATGGTGGGTAGATGCCTTTTGATTGGTTGTTGTATCTCAAGGGAGTTTTGTGCTTTAAGGTTGTCTTTGTGATTTTGTTAGCATTGAGGATGGTGGTTATGAAGGATATCCTTGAGTCTCAGTGGGACGTTATTCTTGGTGCTACCAAAATGTAATATGATGTGAATCAAGAGTTCTGGTGTCCAAGTATGAGGCATGATGTTTCTAACTTTGTATCATGAAGTTATACATGTTAGTATGTTAAAGAGGAGAACCAAAGGACCTCTAGTTTTCTTCATCTGCTACCCATTCTTACCTGGAAGTGGGATGATATTTCCATGGACTTTATTGTCATCATGAATCATACACCCCAGTGAAGGAATTCCATTTGGGTAGTGATTGTTCATCTAACCAAATCTTCCCATTTCATTCTAATCAGATATTCAAAAAAGGTGGATGAGTTGGGCCAGTTGTATGTTCATGATGTTTTTGAGGCTTCATGATGTTACATTGGTGATTATTTCTGATAGGGACCCCCCATTTTACCTCATGGTTTTTGTAATACCTTCATAAGGTTATGGGGTCGTAGTTTAAGTTGAGCATGACAAACCACTTTCAAACGGATGGTCAGACATAGCAGGAGAATCATATTTTGGAAGACATTCTATGAGAATGTGTCTTGGATTTCATAGGTTTGTGGGTTGGCCATTTGGGCTTAGTTTAGTTTTTATATAACAATAATTACCAGTCCTTAATTTGAATCGATCATTTCTAGGTGATTTATGGTCAGCCATGTTGGTCGCCTTTGGGTTGGGATGAGGTAGCTGAGACCTTGTTAATGGGACTGAGCCTTATGAAAGAGTCTTATAATAATGTCAAGTTGATCAAGAATAGTTTTTGACAGCTCAGAGTGATCATAAATCCTATATTTATCAAAGGCGCTAATATTTTTAGTTTTCTATTGGTGATTGGGTTTTTCTTAAAGTGAATCATCACTTAGGTCATCGTCGTTTGGGTAAACAAGGGAAGATAACACTAAGGTATGTCAGACCCTTTGTGATTACCAAGAGAATTGGAAGGGTGGAATAAATTTTAGCATTTAATTCATAGTTGAAATGAATTCATGATGTCGTCTATGTTCATCAATTAAAAAATTACAACCCAGATCCATCTCATGTGATAGATTTGGAAGAGTTGGAATTGGAGCGAGATTTAACTCTATTTGATCGACCGGTAAAAATTATGGATTCTCGAGAGAAAGTGACTCATGGGAAGTCTATTCTGTTGGTCCAAGTTATTTGAAAACATGGAAATGATGTGAATGGTAATTGGGAGATAATTTCTTGGGTTGAATAGGAATATCCATTTTTTTTATAATCATGATTTGGGTTGACTTTCTGGGGGAAGAATGTTTTCATGGTGGGGAGAATTGTCACATCCATATTTTCATTTTGAGTTATTTCATCTGTTTATTTTGTTCATACATTTACCCCTTGGGTTCCCAATTAGTTTTTTGTGAAAGATTTAGAATTTGGGCTTACAGAAGGTGGTCCATGGTTGTTGAATGATTAGAAGAAACCAAGAACCCTTTATCATTAAACTATATAGTGAATTGAATTTTTGGATAGTGGCGAACCACACAGTTGGCACATAGTTAGTCAATCCATGTGGGATAATCATGTATCTTTTTTCAAATTGGATAGAGAGGGGTGAAAGGTTTCTTAATGGTTTGGAAAACTATATGGGAAAACCATGGGACTTGTCCAGGTCATTAAAATTTGGGAATTTACCTTTCTACCCTCTTTGATTTTTAACCCTAATCCTCTCCCATCTGCTCAATTTGGGATTTTCACCCATGAGATCCTCCTCCAATATTTCTTGAAGCCTTGTAACCTCAATCCTTGGGTGGTTTTGACCCTGATTATTTAAGGAAACATAAATTAAGTCCATTTCCTCTCGATTCCTACCTATTTTTAGGGGGTTTCTCCCCTCTTCCATGAGTTTATATTTTCCTATGGGGTATCTGACCTGGGGAGGGGTTGATCTTGTGTTGTTTGAGGAAATATTGATATTTTTTGTTAAATCTTTTCTTGTTAGGTTCTTGTGATGGTACGTTTGTGGTTTCACACCAAATTTTGAAAGTTTCCAAGTGAGAGGTAGGTGGTTCCATGCTTTTACATTATTTTACGATTTTATATTGTTTTATTGATTGTTTATACGTGTTCTATGGACTTTTTATATGGTGAATTTGTTTTGTAATTTGTTCATCATGAATATATGATGGAAGTAGGTTTTTGAAAATAAATTGATTATATATCTTATGTGATTTATTGTGGTGTTTCTTGAAAATGTTTTATGCCTTGTTTGAAAGGTGAAAAATGGGTTTTCAAAGAGATTTAGTGGTGAAAATGTGTTGAAAGTGATTTTTTTCAACTGAAATGAGTTTTATTGATTGTTGGATTCTTTGTTATGAACCATAAATGGCCTTTTGAATTGTGAAGAATTTTATGAAAATGATTTTGATGTGAATATGATTTTTAAAGTGTATTTCCCCATGGGAAATGATTGGATTACACATGTGTTCTTCTTCTTGTGTTTTTAAAGAGATTTCATAAATGGTACAAGTAGCGTGGAATGTATTTTTAAATGGTTTTGTAATGAAAAGTGGTTATTTATGCATGATCTTATAATGTTTGGAATATATATGTGAAAGTATTGGTTTATGTGATATATGTAATGGAACTTGATCATACAGGGAATCCTAGGTATCTAGGTGGTCAAACTACAACTAGTACGTCAGTTGATTAGGAAGTGGCTGAGGTCTAGATTCATCCACCAGGATTGATGTCTGAAAAAATAAATAAACATGTGACATGATTAGATACCCCTATAATTTGGGATTGTATCCCCTCTAGAGGTACATTCATGAGAAACCTATGGGAACCCTAGAATGTTGGAAGAGATCCTCTCTAGTAGCTCGTGCAAGATAACATTGCTGATGGTTGAATTTAAGGATTTTGATCACTGATATATGATGCTCTTAGTGTTCCACTTATATTATCTACCTTAAGGGATTTACCCATGGTTCTCTCTTGTGAAATTAAACTTATGTGATGTGGTGATAGTCTTTAGTATATGGTATAAATTGTCTGTATTTTATTTCAAGAATGATTATTTTAAAAATGGTTTTCCTTAAAATGTTTTCTTAAAAATATTTCAAATGTTCTTATGAAAATTTTCTTGTTAATTTTTCTTCTAATGTTATAACATGGAATCCTTTATTTTGGGTGGTATCCTACTAGTATTTGGCTGACACCCTGCATAAAACTTTGTGTGTATGTAGACTTTGTTATGTATGACCCATGTAAAGGCAATATCTATCATAGTGGAGATGGTGGATTTGGATGCTATATTTACACTTATTTTAGGTTTTGGTGGTGGTGACTTGAGAATGATTCCTATCTTGTCACATGTCTGTTTTTGGGATATTTTTTTTGTTCCCATTCTATTGTAGCACCTCTAGGGTTTGTTTAATATTGTAAACTTTGAATCTGAAATTGTTTTACCTTTCTTGGTTATATTTTTTAGTTGTTGTGATGTTTTTTTGATGGGTTTTGATGTTGAAATAAATTTCTAAAATCATTCCCAAAGCATATTGTTGATACCCATGCACTATTTTCCCACCCATGGGGATCAGGAATGCCCTTCAAGCCATGCCACGTGTCAGGCTATGTGTCAAGTTAGATGGTATCCCAAATTGGTTCGTGACATAAAAATAACCTCAAACTTTACAAAAACCAATATTATGGTCATATTTAGAACATATCACATTTATGGTTAGATTATTACACATTTTTGAGGCTTTTGGAATGATAAAATCTTAGGTATCACTTTCTCTTTTCAAAAATTCCAAGTGTGTCCTGTCGCTCACTTATAAAAGGACACCCCTATACTCCTCTCTTAAAACTTATAAAAGACATTTTTTGTACAAGAACTAAAAACATTTCATCCCTAATTAACTACATTCACCATATAGGTATTTTTTAATCATAAATCTATTCTTGGATGGATTTAGGTATAAACATAAAAGAGTTCTATGAAGAAGAGGTAAAATCATTAACACAAATATTTGTTTTATTTATTATTTCACCTCCTTAAAATATTATTAAATCATGATAATATAATAAATGACTATATACTATATACATAGATGTTATTATTTTAATTTAATTACCTATATCCATATTCTATCCCATTAAATAGGAAATAAAGTCATTTATCATGTGTATGATGGACTACCACCTCACAAACTGATGTAATTCGTTTTCCCTCACCAGCTTTCAAGGATGGATATAATGATTGATTTAACATATGTATATGATAATTAGGAAATTATTAAACATATTTAATTTTAATCTCACATATAACTTCATACTTCCCATTCCATGGGGGATATAATAAACATCACTTGTGTGTACGATGGTCTACCGCCACGTCAAGCGATGTGATTGGTTTTTCACTAACTATTTACATTGAAGGTAGTAAGGATGATGTTAATTAATATATAATATATTTATGATATAATTTTTTTTATGGAAATATAATATAACAAATAAATTATTACCTTCAAATCTGTTGGAAAATAATCACGTCACTCGTGCAACGTGTGGACTACCGCTTCCATGCAGCGATATGAAATGTTTTTCATTTTATTTTTACATGGATATTAATAAGGATAGATTATATTAATATAAATTATATATGTAACATAATAATGATTTTTAAAAGGTTAATTAATATTTATTTTCCCTTTATTGCATCTATCTATAAAAATGGAAACAACGTTCATGCGTATGTATGACTTACCATCTCCTTGAATAGTGTAATCCATTTTCTATATCTATATTTTATAGAATAATATAAATAAATATATAATGAATATTTTTTATATTTATATACTTGTTAAAATTATGTATATGATGTAAACATGATCAAATTAAAAGGACTAAAATTAATGAACTAAAACATACATGAAAAACAAAGTAATTATCACCTCAAACAGTGATTTTAATAAAGAATTGTTATAAATGGGTGATAAAAGGTTATAAGTAACTAAATATATGATATGATATAAATTAATATGGGTATATAATAGATTTATAAAAAAATATATTTATTGTATAGGAGGATCACACATATACGAAGGAATTTGAACCTGAGGTAAGGGTTTCTCATTCACTTTTACTTCCATTATACATACACCATATTCACCACTTATTCCTTTTTGTGGTGTATATAATGCCCATTTTGATAGGTTATATCACAAATATATTTATCTTCATGTTATATAATGTGTAGTTTGATATTATTTATTTCACGGGGCTTATGATTCAAAAGTTACAAAAGTTGTAAGGGATTATTCCATAATGTCATTATTATTCAGGATTGTATTTGTTTAAGTATACCTTGAGGGAATTATTTTGTATTTATATTATAAAACCAATATATTTCCTTATCCTATAATTATTCATGAAATTTTAAAGTAATATTACCATGTTCTCATTATTTATTACTTTAAATGACTAAGAATTTGTATTAATAAAATTTTCCTTTATTTATCTCTTCAGATGAAAATCCTTTTTCATAAAAATTTATGTTTTCTAAAAATGTTTTTAAAAATGTTTATAACATTTTAAAATTATTTATTAATTATATTTTTACCCATTTTTTACTTTTTACATGCTTTTTTGAGAGGAACCTTTATGTTGTTTTCAAAATAAGGTCTATTTGGCTCTTATTGAAAATGTAAAAGGAATCATTATTTCAACATGTACGACATGGAAATAATTTCCTACCATCATGAAACCTAAATGTTTTATGGAATAATTTATATTTTTTAAAGGATATTTTCAATTAAATATAGTTTTAAAATATTTTTTGTACTTTTAGTTTTAAAAAATAAAATTTCAATGTGAAAAGTTTATTTTCTTCAAAAATGTTTCTAATATAATTATTATGGTATTTATATTCATGAATGACATAAAACCTTGAATATAACTATAATATTCTAGGGATATTTTTTATTTATACCATAATTATTATTTCTTTGAATTTTTTATGATCTGTTTAACAAAAGATGTATAATTTCTTTGATGGTTTATGATTATGTTTATTTGATTGAGGTAAGTATTAACATTTCATATGTTAGTTTTTCAATATTTTTTTATAATAATTAAGTTTCAAACCTTTCATATGAGGAATGTATTAGAATTTTTAAGGGATGAGTCGAGCCTATTTATAGATATTCTATTGATGCATTGACAGGTCTCGTGAAAAAATCAGTTGTCCAAATTATACAGGTTTATACCCACATATTTAAACCGTATTCTGATAGGTCTTGATAGTATGTTTTATATGTTTGAAAATATATATATTCCCTCATTATGATATAATTTATTTATGTAATTGTGATTATTTTATTATTTATAATATCCATGAAAAAGTTCAATCTCATGTGATTAATTTTATAGATTTATTTTATCATCGTTTATTAGTAACATATTATTCTATAGTTTTTGTTTAAATGGAATGTGTTTATGTTATTTCCTTCTTTAAATTGATTATGATTATTTATTCATGACATGTTCCTCTACACAAATAACCTTAATAATCATTTGATCTCACCCATTTATTATGTTTTATTTTCCCTAGGATACCATGAAGTGTTTTATAATTGAAATTCGGTGATATGTGAAGGGGAATAGTGAAATTCACAAGGAAACTATTTTATTATATTTTATATTTTAAAATGTATGTGAAATTAAACTATGTATTTATTTTACCAATACTTATAAACTATTTGGTCCTTGGGGATGTGATACATTATATCTAGTGACAATATAATAAAGTAACCATAGACTCTGGGATACTAGGTCGAAGTGTTTACATATAAGTTATGCACTTATGTTAAGGGTCGTTTGTGGTATCCTACCAAGTATTATACTCAAACCATACTTTGGTATTTAATTTTTTTTAGAATTAATTCTCAAGTATCTAATTAAGGGAAAGGTCCCAATGGTGAATATTTGTGAAGGTAGGTGGGAGGATAGGGATGTTTTTGGATAGAGTTTGGGCCACATGCCTACAACTATTGTTTTTATTTTTATATCTTAACATAATTTGAATATTTTTATTTTATTTTTTTGTATTGTGTCTATAATTACATACTACTACTTCATGGGTTATATTTCTATATGATACTACTTTTTTGGCTATTATTTTATTTCTTATTTATTGATTATTATTTTCGCTCTGGTTATATACTATGATGTTCACCAGCTACTGAGGGAATAGTCTCCCAATGCCATTATGTAGGACCTTACCACTATTCATAAAAATATATAATACTATAAGGTGTGTATGAGGTCATGTGGAACCCCAAAATCAAGCCTAGTGGTTTGGGTCAGGGTGTTGTAAAATGTTATTAGAGGACTAGGCCCACTAACCTATTTCTCTTATTTGTATTGATTTGGTACATGGTATATAGAAGATAGGGTGTTTGGAACTTTTTCAGGGTAATAATGTTAGTTCCTATCCATTACTGTGTAGTGAACCTATGAGTTTCCATAATATGGGGAATTATGTTTTGCTTTTTGAAGTTACCGCTGACTAAATTCAACTCAGGCGATGCACATGATGTTGATAAGTTGATTTATATGAATTGATGTGTGTTCAAGCATAATTATAGAAAATTAGGGTCATATTCCATGTATACCCATTTATTTCATTATATAGATCTCAAATAATTAAACTCATAATGAACTTATGATATGTTCTTCGGTGAATTGTTTTTAAAATTCCTTATTTGAGATGATGTTTTTTTATTGAGTGTATATTCGTTGCAATGACTAATGTTTAGGTACTGGATGTTTGAATTAGTTTTTGGGGTGGTATTTAGGGGGTTATAACTTATTCTTATGAATATACTATTATTTTTTTTAAAACCCATGTGTGTTCTACTGAAATATTAATGGTCTTCTTTTTTTAGTCCATTATTCTATATAGTTCAATTTATCTATGGTTTTTTCTGGAATTTCTTTAAATGACACGCCATATATAAAATTATACAGAAAGTTTCACCATTTATTAGGTAGGAGGATGAAACCGAGTATGATACCTTAATTTCTCATACAACTAAAGTTATAGAACTAGTCTTACCAGAACTCTTTTAGTAGGTACTTGTTTAGGGTGGAGTCTCCCACAATGGCAGTCCAACGATGGACAAATCCACTGATGGATTTCAATCCCATCACCCCATCATTTAAGGGTAACAATGTACCTTAAAATATTAAGTAGTGTATATGGGTAATTAAGGGGATATTCAATCTAGTAGAGACCTTAAAGGACCAGAAGGATAATCTTGTAACTTTAATTCATAAAGGTACAACTAGAAGATGGAGGGATATCAAGCTACAAGCTATTAAACAAGTATGGATGACATAGGATACCTTCAAAAACCACTTATTTAGGGAGTTATTATATGATGAACTAAATATAGAACATTCTTAGAAGTTCATGATTCTCTAGAAGGGCTCAATGGGTGTGTTTTACTTTTTGGAACACTTTATTGAGTTGATCCACTTTGCACCATTTCTGGTGGGGAATAATGTTTAGAAATCCAGGAAGTTTGATATTAATCTTTACCCAGAGCTAATGAAAAATACCATGAACATTTATTTTATGGTATACCCTAACATTATTTGTAAGGAAATGATGATAGAGAAGAGAAGTAAGGAATAAAAAGCTACTGGTCTTATTCTTTCTATCAATGGACAGACATGTGCCTTCACATTTTCCACTTAAAGGTGATTTGTTTATTTTTACTAGTATGTATGATAAATATTTTTTAAAATGATTCAAAATAAAATGATTCAAAAAATAAAAACATATTCAAGGAGTCTTATAATTTTCTTTCTCTTTTATATTTCCAAGACAACATTTCCATTGATAAGAGGTCTTATAATCAGTTGCATTTAACATATTCTCTTGAATATTATATATTGGATTTTTAATATCTAGAATGTATAAACCAATCACCATATTCAAAATTTTATAAAAAAATACATTCAATTATATATAAAAACTATTATTCTTAATTAAAAATGTAAATACTTAATTATTTAAACAATATATAGAAATAAAATTTATACTTATGGTTGAAACATAGTAAAATTTATCTAATTAAATAATTAATCTACAAGGAAGATTCATATAATATGTTCTTACCAAAAGTGAATAATCTCAAACCTAATTTCTAACACATTGATATACTTCTACTTATTTCATTTATTTTTTATTTCTAATCTTGAGTTTAATAGCATAAATGTTAGATACACACTCAGTATGTAACACCCATGAGTTAGAATAAGAGAAATTTATTCCTATAAAATCTATATCCTTATTATTAGAATGCTTCTACTTAAGAAAAATTATTATAATTTGATAAAAATATATTATACTATAGGCCCAACTATAATAGATCTCAAATTGATGTGTGTGATTCATTGCATAATAAATAATATAACATAGTTTTAATGTGAGTATCATAATTTATATCAATTTAATACGGGATTTTTTTAATGTACTCATACTAAAATGATTACACCAATAATCTCATATGTTTTAATTAATTTTCTATTTCCCCCTCACATTGAGAAAACCCAAAAAAGCACACATGGGTATCATTCTAAAACACATAGTTTACATATTATATTTGATACCATGTGTGATAAACCAAGATAAAATTATATATATTTATCATAATTATAATAATTTAAACATAAATTCTCATTAATAATTTTACAGCCCCAAGAATTAAAGGTTTATTTTCTATAGATATTAACTACATAAAAATATTTTTCCCTATTTTTCCTAGAAATATACAATTAAGAACCCATATGACATTAAAAAAAATGTTTGACAAGAACTGGGAAGCCTATACTTTTTATGTTGTGAAGGATATTCCGTAGCTAAATGTTTTCACATCGAGTTCACCATTTTTGTTTTCTCGGGAAAATACTACTTGCTGGTTTATTTGGTTCATCCAGAAGGTTGATTGTGGGGGGTTCAATATGCTACACAATCATTCATGTCAGGTTTTTCATATTGAACTTAATGGATTCTCCCAATGGTTCCTCCATCCATAACTGGGTACAAAAATGCTTTTCCAAGGCGGGTGGTTAGTCGGTGTTTTAGACCCAATGGAACTTAGAAACTCACATTGGTTGAGAGGATGATAGGTCAAGATAATCACACCCATTTGTGGTGTAATTTTTCCTACTTTTATACTCTCTTATATATTTAATACATGTTCATGAATCTATTCCTAATAGTGATATGGAATTGGTTACCCTAAAAAATTGACCAAGTTTTGAATCCCTCTATTTGCAAAGGGGAGTTTATCAAAGATTCCATATACATGTATTCAAGGTTCTTTATCCGTTTATTCTTAATGGGAAGCTTATTATATATTGAAACCATATAACTGGGTGATTCAAAGTGTGTTTTCATCCAGGGAGGTAGTTAATATTTTGAGGATGGGATTGATCCATTATGAGGTGTCCTACATATCCTACTTATAATATGAATCAGAAACCACATAGTTCATTAAACCCATAATGTTTAATGTAATATAGAAAGGGTATACATGAGGTAACTTAGGGATAGGGTGATGGAGGTCAAGACTCTAGGAGGTTTCTTACATATCCTAATTATATCAAGAATCTAAGTCATCATAGTTTGATCACCCCCTTGGGACTTACCGAGAGGTAGATTCCCTTACACGGGGGAATTCATATCATACCAATCATAAGGGCTTACACACCGAGGTTTTACTAATAGGGGGGGCGATCATTTCATCCCACTAATCAGGGTTACTCATTGAGGTTTCCCTAGATGGTAGAGATTCATGATACAAATGATATAACCATTGAAACTACCTAAGCCCACATGATCAATGCTCAATATGAGAAACAAGATATAAAAAGTAATCATTGTGACATCACATATATTTTAAGTAATTAAATAAATTCATTATATTCTAAATAAATATTTTTATGAAATATTTTTATAAAACTATGTAATTTAATTTAATCAAAATGAAATCTATTTACTTTAATTTGTATTAATTTTCATGTTTACTTTAATTATGTTTCATCATGTCTCTATTTAAATACATAATGACATATGAAGATAATATAAATTAATTATAATTTTATGAAATATAGATTTCATGAAATAACATTTTCTAATATATTTTTTTAATAAATAAAAAAAATACTTAAAAGGTAATTTTGAAAAACAAAATTTTATTATATGATAAATAATGTTTTCAATAAACAGGTTATTTATAAATATATGAGAAGAAAATAAATATTAAAAGAGATATTATATTTACTTTCATTATGATATTAAATAACGATAATAATTATTAAGTTTCTTAAAAGGATTTAATTCGTTGAATATGAGTATTATTTTGACTTTTAATATATATTAATATTTGATATGAAAATAATATTTTTTTATATTAAAAAAACTAAATTAAATAAATGATAAGAATTCTTAAAATTTTATAAATAAAAACTAAAATTAATGACCAAATTAATACGTGAATTCTTATAATTGTTTCATATTATTCAAATTTATAAAAAAATTAATATTATTATTACAAATGGAAATTATTAAAAATAATTTTATAAAATTAGAATTATGATATAAAAATGAAACTAATTATGAATATATATATATAATGATGATAAATGATATATAAAAAATATATATGAATCAAATGAAAAAAAGAGAATTGAACCGAGTTAAAGAATTCTGAAAATTTGAAAAACCGTGAGGTGTTATGAGGGTCTTTATGATACTGAATTAGGGTGAGGATGAAATCGAGCTTAGACCATGGGGGATTGAGTTCGATGATGAGATCTTCCAGGAGGTCTGGACGTGATGCTGAGCACGACAGTGTGATGGTTCAATCGAGATACGATCACCGATAAGTGCCCCATGAGAGTCAAATCTGAAGGCGAAGCATTCAAACTTCATGAATCGACTGCGGATGATAGACCGAGTTCAGATCTAGAATCAAGTTTAGGTGAGGGTTTTGAAGCTATGTTCGAAGCACGATTAAGGTTCGACTACTCCTGATCTATGTCGTGTTGATGTTTCTATGTTGGATCTAGGAAAATCAACATCTGGTTTGGAAATATTCTCAACAATGAAAGTAGGTTAGTTTTATATCTATTTTTGTTATCTGAATGTTATTGAGATCTTTAAATAATGACCTAGTTTGTCAATTTTCATCCACTTCATTCTAACTCGACTTACTGTCCTTATCTCACTTTGATTTTTATTGAGATTTTCAACCAATTTGATCAGTATGTATTGAATATTTTATTTTATTTTATTAAGTGTCATTTTCCAATCTGTTTGTGCAAATATAACTTTGAATTAAATTTATTGATCTTATTTGATGCACTGCATTATCTCTTCTGCGGTTGTTTTCCCTTCTTGATTCAGATTTAATCCTGATTCATCCTTGACGTATTGTTCTAAAATTGAATGTTTAAATATTGATTTATTATCTCCTCTTGTAATGAAAGACAACCCATCTATCAACAAATGGAACTAATATATATATATATATATATATATTGAATTGTAAGAATGACTATAAATAACTGTCTTCATTTTCCTTTTGATGTACTGTCTATCAAGGCAAAGGCAATGATGGTGTTTAGTTTTCTTATAAGTTCCCTTGAGGCAAAGGGACTTCGTGTGAGATGGGATTATGCGAGTTCATGTTATGCCAACAATAAGAGAAAATAGTTTTCTCCAAATACCATGTAAGTGGATATTTTAATTTATTTTTTATATATATTCCTTTCTTATTCCATGCATACATACATTTATATTATCATTTCAAGATATACAAGTTTGATTATACATGTCATAAATTCTAGAAACATTTTATTATGATAGTGTGTTTAAAAATTAATATTTGATGTAGGGGATATTTTTCTATTATGGTGTTATTAAATTTATTTTTTAGATTTGATTCTTGAATTGTTTATTTTTATTCTATTTTATTAGTCTATGTTTTATTATAAAAGATATATATATATGTATGTATATAATTACATTGGAACTAGTTATCTAAGGGTGTTTATTTACTTTGTCAAAATTTAATTTATTTTTTCAATATAATTCTGATTATAAAACCACTGTTTCATCTAGGTATATGTATTTAATAAAGTTTATGTTTTAATCTAATTCCATATGAATATTTCCAAGTGATATTTACATTTATTGAAGTTTTGATTTAAAATTATTGATTCAATTTAATATATATATAATTATATAATATATTGATCGACATATCTATAATTTTATTGTCATTGTACAAAGATAATTAAGCATGTTTGTTTTGTTATATTAATGATGTCACAATTTCATTTAGCCAAGACCATGTGTTATGAATAACATCTACATTCATTGATTTCTTATTCCATTCATGTTTTTCAATTTAATTTTATGATTTAATATATGATATTATTATAAATATATACTTATTCATGCTTTTAAATGTTTCATAAATTTATGTGCAAGATATAAAAATTTGTTATCATAAATTATCTATAAGAATAATAAATGTATTCAGTGAAAGAAAAGTTCGAATACATTGCATGAAAAGTCTTATGGAACGAGCTTTGATTTTAACCAAGACCACATGAAGGTTTATATATTTATATATTATTATATATAAATGTAAGTGTATATTAATGAATTGGAATGTTTACAACAATAAAAAACTATAGTGAATGTATATATTACTTAAACAAGCCTAAATTGTTTTCTGAAATCTAAAAACATAAAACTTGTAAATATGAAAGTTTAATGGGGAGTAAACCCATCCTTCATTAAGTGGGTAGGTCCATATAACCTTCAATTTTTAAGTATCCCAAACGTTTTGTTTTCACAGGCTTTCTTAGTATTTTCTGAAGATCCACTGGTTTATTTTAAAGTACTCTCAAGCGTAAGTATTTTCAAAAGAATAACTACATTCACATGATTTATAGCATTAAAAAAATAATATTTATCTTCAAAATGGTTTATTTATATGTTTCAAAGCAGTAAGTATTTATCGAAGGTATTTTAAATATTTACCGAAGTATTTTTCAATGGTATTTCCAAAAGATTTCGTTTAAAAAAGTAAAATAATTTTCAAAAAGGATTTTCACCAATCCACTTACTAGGAAATTGAATTCTCAACCATTTATTTTTAATTTTTATTCATAGGAATCCTAGGATTTCTAAATCGGGCTTCGACACTTTTGGTGTTAGCACATTTGGAAGCGTAGTAGTCACTTGAATTATGTTTTTTGTCAACTTTGATAAATTTAAGGATTTATCTAATCCCCCATAACCTAGACTGGTAAAAGGTCCCCATTTTTGTATTATGTTGTGTAATTATTCATTATATATTTTTTTTAAAAATTACACAGCATTTTTAAGAACAGTGTTTGGAAGAGCGGGCTCAGGGTGTTATAATCAGTATCACTACAAATGAATGTAGGGATTATATGCTTGGACAACCATTTGGATGTTTAATATGGATCTCGATCCATATAAAATATATTCTGGTTATAGTAGGAATTAGATTCATCATAGTTTAGTTGTCTCCTTAGTCTACAAATGGATGAGGAAAAATTACAATCCCATGGTATAGATTGGGTTTTGATGGTTAGAATTTTAGGTACAATGGGGACTTAAATCTAAGTGGATTCCCATTTGAGCTTGGTTATTAGGAAGGAATTCCACATAGATTGGTTATTACAAGAATTAGAGTTATCTTAGTTTAGTTGACCAGGGTTTACATACTTGGGTTTCCCTAACATGGGGATGGACAAGGTTATCATGTTTTGGGATGCCTGTTCGACCTGGTGTAACATCCCAGTTCTAGAAGCCACCTAGAGGCACCCTGTACCCGATTGGTCACATGGCCTCAAGCGCATTTCCCTGAATTCCAAATGATACCAACTAGTAGTGAGGGCCTTGGGTGTGATAGTGGGGAAAATATGCCCTCATTGGCAGAGTAACACAGTGGAAGAAAAGAAAATGCAATAGAGGAAGTAGTAATAATCAATACCAAAGTGAGTAGCGAAAGACTAGAAGAAATAAATAGATGGAGCATATACATATAATGATACATGATAAATAGGTCTAGAAAAGCATCCAAACACATCACAATGCTACAATAAAAAACAGTACTAAAACAAGTTATGGAAGAAAACATATAAACAACACCTAAACATTTCAAGCCACATCTTGGTCCCATGCTTACCAGCTCCACAACAAATCAAGTACCTGAAGTGGAAGGGCGCTTTCACTTATCTATACCTGCAACAATATAATCTATTTGGGCCTAAATGCATGACCCAAACTGGGCGTGAGACAAAATCTCAGTAGGAAACCACCCAAGATCTGTGCCTAACAGTCAGTGAGTATATGGCATGTAAAAGTACAGAAGCAATAAACAAGTAAGTACTCAAGGTAAAAAATTCCACAAATCAGGTAAGCAGCTAAAATACCAGTTAACCTTTTGGGAAGTACACACATCTTATCCCCTCTGGTTTAGTTCTAAGAATATATAAATCCTCTATGAGGAAGCTCACATAGTCAATTAACCTTCTAGTCAAAAGTTCTTTAAAGAATCTATGAGGAAGATTACTCAGTCAATTCACCTTATAGTCTAAAATACTCAAGAACTCTCTGAGGAAGATCACACAGTTAATTCCTCTTATAGACCCAAGTGTCCATAAAATCTCTGAGGAAGCTCACATGGTCAATTCCCCTTATAGTCTAAAGTGGTTCAAGGACTCTCTGATGAAGCTCACACATTCAATTCCTCTTATAGGCCCAAGTGGTCATAGACTCTTTGAGGAAGCTCACATGGTCAATTCCCCTTATAGTCTAAAGTGGTTCAAGGACTCTCTGAGGAAGCTCACACAATCAATTCCCCTTATATCCCAAAAGTGATTCAAAGGACTCTCGGAGGAAGCTCACATAGTTAATTTCTTTTATAGCCCAAAAGTAATTAGAGACTCTCTGAGGAAGCTCACACGGTCAATTCCCTTTATATTCTACTACACCAGGTTCTCATGGCCCTGTGTAAGTAAAACGAGCATAGCAATGCAATATGGCCAAAGTAAACCTATATAATTACTTGGATAATAGTCTAAAACATTACAAGCCTGTTAGATATCAATCACCCCATCCTACAACTAGGCATGGAAAAAACATGACAGCCTAACAGGCTAAGCTAAGCATAAGGGTCATAGAGAAATAATGTATGGGAAACACCTCCAAATCATAGCAATCAACCCTATTCACATATAAATAACCTCTACTCACATACAACAAAAAAGCAGGAAAATAACATGGTTAAAAACAGTAAACACACAATACCCCATTCATGGGTATAAGAGGTTTTTATCATATAATTCAAAGACATTAAACCAAAAGGCACAAACCACCCACCTCTTAGGGTTTAGTGAAATCGACCCTTTTCCCAACACACTCCAAAACGGGTGAACACCTCCTCGAAACCACCTCAAAAACCCTTCCCTAACATAAAAAATCTCAACCTTTAACACACAAGGTCAACACAATCCTAGATCTACATGGAACCCTTGTAGATCTAGGAAACTAAGAGAGGTAGAGTGATAACCCTAACAAAAACATCAAAGAAAAAACAGGGACTTACCCGAGGATATCCTCCTTCAATCCACCAAGAAACCCCTTCGATTTTCCTCCAAAACGAGCTAAAGAGCTCCCCAAACCTCTGAAAATTAGAACACCCTCCTGATCCATGAGTGGGAGGAAGAATGATGAAAAGTGGAAAATCTCGAGTGGACCAGGACTTAAAAACACAAACCTTAAGTGGCCACACGGTTTGGAAAACCGTGCACTAACCATGAAGTTTCCACTGTCTCACATAGGGACTTCACATGGGTTTCCCACATGGTCTAAGAAACTGTACACCGCTTGTGCAGAGCCCACTATGAGGGCTTCATGGTTTTTGGGCCGGCCGCATGGTTTGTTAAGACCGTGCGCCAACCGTTTTCCCCTGCACGACCTCCACAACTTTAAAATTTTTTCCTAGAAATTCCTCCTTTCTCAAAAAATGATCAGAAAATGAAAACATACTTGAAAAGAAGATTCAGGTTCTTACAAACCTCCCCCTTAAAGAAATTTGTCCTTAAATTTCTCTAGAAAGGTGGCATAGAAGAAGAGACTCCGAAAAACTCCGTCCATTATGCTCGTACATCAGCCTCCCTCTCCCATGTCTCATCTTGTACTCGCCCGTGCTGCCATAGCACTCATACCAAAGGAACATACTGTTCATAGAGAACCTTTGTACTATGATCGACAATCCGGATAGGATGCTCCTTGAAAGTTGCGTCCACCTCAAACTCAACCTCCTAGGGTTGGAAAACATGAGATGATTTTGAAAAGTAATGTCAAAGCTGTGAAACATGGAAGAAGTCGTGCATATCCTGGTACCTCTAAGGTAACTGAAACTAATAGGAAACCAGCCCAACTCTCTCAAACACCTGAAACATCCCGAAGTACCTCGGTGAAAACATACCCTATCTCCTGATCCTTCTTTTCCCCAACCTCGGTGTGACACGTAGAAAAACCTGATCCTCGACCTCGAACTCTAGAGGTCATCTCCACTGATCCGCATAAGACTTCTTTTGAGACTGTGCAGTATCCATCCTCTTTAGAATAAAATCTATCTATTCTATAGTCTCCTGAACAAGACGAGGTCCAAGCATAGCTACCTCTCCTACCTCCAGCCAACACAAGGGTGATCGACATGACCTACCATAAAAAGCCTCATAAGGTTCCATATGGATAGTTTCTTGAAAACTATTGTTTTAGGTAAACTCTATAAGAGGTATATGTTTCTTATAAGAACTTCTAAAATCCCAAATTCATGCTCAGAGCATGTACTCAAGCCCCTAAATCATACGCTCAGACTGGCCATCTGTCTTGGGATGGTAAGATATACTCAAAAGTACCTGTATTCCCAAAGCCTTATGAATCCCCTTCCAAAACCGAGAAGTAAAACATGCATCCCTATCTGAAACAATGGAGTGTGGAACTCTATGTAGATGTACAATCTCACAGATGTAAAACTGTCCCAACTCATCAACACTGAAGGTCTCTTTTATTGGAAAGAAGTGAGAGACCATCGTAAGTCTGTCAATGACAACCCAAACTGCATCATTCCCTTGAGGTGACCTCAGCAAACTGATCACGAAGTCCATCGCGATATCATTCCAATTCCATTAGGGAATGGGCAACTTCTAAAAAATCCCTACTAGTCGCTGATGCTCTGCCTTCACCTGCTGATAGGTGGAACACTTCATAATGAAACTAGAAACTTCTCTTTTCATACCTGGCCACCAATACTGACGGTGTAGATCATGATACATCTTGGTGATGCCAGGATAAACTTCCCAAACAGAGGAATAATAGTCCTGTATCATATCCTCACGTATGTCTATGAGAACCCATACGCGCCCCTGGAAACACAAGACCTCATCCTTGCCTACTATCCATCCAGGAATAGGGTTCTCTCTTGACACACTTTCCCGTAGGACTAGGCCCTCTGAATCTGATAGCTGCCTTATCCACACCCAATCAAGAAGAGTAGAGGTAACAACTAAAAATGAAAGAAATGTCTGCCTTTGTATATCTTTCACCTCCAAATGCATCTTAGATAAAAGATCCATAAGCTTCCACTCACTGCTGGCCTCCTGAACTACCTTTATCTGAGTCCTCCTGCTCAACGCATCAGCCACTACGTTGCCTTTCCCAGACGTATAGGCATGATCAAAGTCAAAATACTAAAGGTAATCAACCCATATTCACTGTCTCAAATTCATACCACGCTGAGTGAAGATGTACTTGAGACTCTTGTGGTCAGTAAAAACCACAAAATACTCTCCCAGCCAATAATGTATCTAATAGCATAAAGCATGAACAACTTCCACCAACTTGAGATTGTGCGTCGGGTAATTCCTCTCATGTGGCCTCAACTGCCGAGACCTGTACACAAAGACTACTTCTCCCTGCATAAGCCCAAATCCTATCCTAATACCTGAAGAATCACAATAAATAGTATAGCTCTTTCCCGGCTCAAGTAATACTAGTATCGATACTGAATTCATCCTCCCTTTCACCTCTTGAAAGGCTGACTCACAATAATATGACCACAAGAACTTTACACCTTTCTTATTCATACTCGTCAGTGGTGCTACTAAGCGTGAAAAGTACTAAATGAAACATCTGTAGTATCCATCTAGACTTAGAAAACTCTATCCTCAAATACTTTATTTACATTCTCTTAGGAAACTACTGCTCTAGCTTTCTCTGGGTCTACTGACACTCCTGTCTATGAGATAACATGAGCCAAGAAGTGAATCTGATCCATCCAAAAGTGGCATTTTGAGAGCTTAGAATATAACTGATGCTCTCTCAGTGTACTCAGAACAATCACAAGGTGTGTTTCATGGTCGTGTCTAGTGTGAGAGTACACCAAGATATCATCCACGAATACAACCACAAAAGAATCCAAGCATGGATGGAACACTCGGTTCACTATTTCCATGAAAATTGCAGGTGTGTTCATGAGACTGAATGACATAACCATATACTCGTATAGACCATACCTACTCCGAAAGGCTATAAGGGGTATATCTGATGGTCTAACGTGAAAATGATGGTAACCGGATCTCAATTCAATCTTTGAGAACTCTCGATCTCCTTGAAGCTGATCAAAGAGATCATCAATCCTCGGCAAGGGATACCAGTTCTTGACAGTAAACTGGTTCAACTTTCGATAATCCACAAAAATCCCGAGGGTGCCATCTACCTTCTTCACAAACAGAATTGGAAAACCCCAAGGAGAAGTACTGGGTCAGATGAAACCCTTTGCCTGCAACTCCTCAAACTATTTATTGAGCTCTTGAAACTCTGGTTTAGCCATCCTATAAGGAGGAATGAAAATCGGTGCCGCTCCCAATACGAGATCAATCGAAAAGTCTACCTCATGCTTAAGAGGAAAACCTAAAAAGTCCTCTAGAAAGGCATCTCTGAAATGATCCACCACTAGAGGAAAATACATCTATGAAGTCCCCTGGTCATCCAAATACAGACTAAAAATATGGGTTGTAACTCCTCCAAACCGATGATGCTCTGGGACCGCTCTACTCGCCTGGACATCCCATTCGCCCTTATGAAGAAACGATTTTCCCTCTGGGGATATGAAACTCACCCTACAATGATAGTAATCGATGAATGCCTAGAAGGGAACCAACCAGTCCATTCCAAGAACGACATCATATCCTGTCATCTCTAGAACATAGAGGTCCCATAAAAAGTGACACCCACCAACCTCAAGAGGGTACTCCTTGCACTGATGTACACTAGATGTTCTCGTCCCCAACAGAGTGTCTAGCATCAAGATATTGGTAGAAGAAAAGATGAAGAGCCCAAGGATCTCCACAACAGCAACAGATATATAGCTATGGGAAGCCCCCGTGTCGAAAGAGTTGAAGATAAAACTGAGGCTACTAAGATCGTACCCCGAACTGTAGAGGGGTCGGGATCCTGCTCCTGATGGGTCTGATCCACTAGAAAATCTGACCTACACTGCGGACCTCTGACCCCGATTGACCACTCTGAGTTGATCCACCCTGTTGTCACTGGTAGCCTGGTGACTGACCACCGTGGCCACGACCTCCACCTCGGCCTACATGGTCGGAAAAACTCTAGTTCCCAAACTGGTGAGAAACTAGCGGTGCTGCTCCTGAACACGAGGTCATAGAAGAACTCATGTCACTAGCTGCTGGTGAAGAGATCTGATAGAAGTGCTGAAGGTGACCCATATTGCTGGAAGATCGGCACTCCACTAGGTCCCTTAAGAAATGTGGCCTCGTATGCCCACTTTTCCCTCACTAGTATCACACCACCTGACTACCAGAAGATACATCCTACCTACTCTGATCTCCTCGTAAAAACTCCCTGTGGCGCTTCTTGCTATCAGCCGGCGAAGCACTAACCCTGAATAGTGAACCGCCTGGGCCCACTGCTCAAAAATCCCTCATATTACACTCTGTGATCAGATCCTGGTTGACTATAGAGGATATCTAATTCAACCTGAATATGTTCACCTGTAATCAGATGTCATGTCTGAGACCATCCTTGAACTTCCTTTCAAGGGAAAACTCATCACCTCCTGGAATAGGCATGAAACGTTGAATCTCTATGAAGCGAGAGGAATAATCCATAATAGAAAGAGTACGATGCTCCAGACTCATGATCTCTTGGGCTCGGTCGCCCCTCAAGGTCTTCAGATAGAAGTAATCATAGAAGATGTGCTGAAACTTATCCCAAGCCATATTCTGCTGGCACCCCACCTATGAGATCACATCCGACCACCTCTTGGCGGAGTCTTGAGGCATGTAGGTAGAGAGCTTGACCCACCTCTCTGGAGGTATCTCCATATACTCGAATATCATCCATGTGGATTCTAGACATGAATCTATAGCCTAGGGTCCACCATCCCCTGAGAAAGTGGGAGGATGCTTCTTTTGAAAGACCTGCATAAAATCTTCCATTGACAGGACAGGAGGTGGCGCTCTCTACAAGGTCTACATCATCCTCATGAATCCCTCTCTGAACTGTGAATCAACACCTACGTCAGGTATAATGGATGATTCCAAGATTGGAACAATGGGAGGATATACTGGAAGTCCCTGATCAGCCTTGTCCAGTGTCTGTTCACCACCAGGCAAGTAGCGTACAACCGGAGGGCATCTCGGTGGCATGAATCTGCAAGGTCAAGAGCACACCTTAGATCAAGATTATCGCGGACTGAAAACTAGAAGTGAAAGAAGGGGAACAGGATAAAGAAAGCATTCAAGTTTTAAAAAACATGACTACACAACGTGTATAATTAGTACACAGCGTGTTCCCTTAATCCATTCACATGGGTGTGTACTTCTACCAGCCTAGGTCGTCTAACACCCAAAACACATAGCGTGTTTTCTTAACACACGAAGTGTGCTTGAATACTCTTCCCCTGCCTGAGTCCTTCTATACAGTTAAGCCACACGACTCTTCTATGACAAGACTACACGGCGTGTATAACATGAGTTTTCATACATCCGTGTCGTTAGTCACATGGGTGGACACCGTGTCTATACACACGATGTGAAAATCCGGTACACAACATGTACTTCAAAGATTTCACAGCCCCATGTCTCTGACCATAAGGCCCATGACACAGTTAGAGACTAAACGGTGTGTACAGAGAGTACACATCGTGTACTAAAAAAAACAGTTTCTTCCTGAATAGAAGAACACATTGCTTGTTGTCAAAACTACACGACATGTATTCTGGGTTTTTCCAGACATTAAGGCTTAGAAAATACTCCAGAACCCATAAAAACACTAAAATGTACATTAAAAGTGAAAAATTTTGATCCATGAGGGCCCATACTCCCCAAGAATCAAAGCTTGGCATCTTATACATGTTATAAACAAGAAAAGACAAGGCAATGATCCACCAAGTTCTGGTCCATGAGGGCTCATAACACCTCAGGAACCAAAATTTGGTGTTCATTCCAAAATAAACCTTACACAAACGGTACCCTATCAAAAATTAGGTATTATATCAAGTAAACAATCACAACAATATGTATATTCTACACAACATTTATCACAACAACATGAAATTGCCAATGCACCCTAAATGTCATGGAAAGAATGCATGACATGTGATTTTTAGCAAGTGACAATATGATTCATGAGATGGAATACCCTCATCTCATCAGGTTGTGACAGAAATAGAACCTCAATAACATCAAAGATAATAGCACAAAACATGTGAATTACCCAATTGTGAAATCAAATCAACGGTAAAATTGCAAAAACTAGAAAAATTGAAATAAATGAGGTAGATTGGATTTTCCCTATACACAGGTTAGCTACTCCTAGGAATAGCTTGTTACCAAGTACCTATTCCACCCTATCCATGGCTATAGGCTCCAAACAGTAATTCAAGAAGAAAATAATTCCTCTGATACAACTTTGTAACATCCTAGTTCTGGAAGCCACCCAGAGACGCCCCGTACCCGGTTGGTCACATGGACTCAAGCGCATTTCCCCGAATGCCAGAGGCTATTTGCTAGTAGTGAGGGCCTTGGGTGTGATAGTGGGGAAACTATGCCCTCATTGGTAGAGTAACATAGTGGAAGAAAAGAAAAATCTATAGAAGAAGCAGTAATAATCCATATAAAAGTGATCAGTGGAAGACTAGAAGAAATAAACACCTGGAACATATATTATAATGATACATGATATATAGGTATAAGAAAGAATCAAAACACATCATAATTCTGGAATAAAAAACAGTACTAAAACAAGGTATGTAAGAAAACAGATAAACATCTCCTCAGCATTGCAAGCTATAGCTTGGTCCCGTGATCTCCACCACCACAACAAATCAAGTAACTAAAGTGGAAGGGTGCTTTACTTTATCTATACTTGCAGTAATATAATCTTTTTGGGCCCAAAAGCACAGCCCAAACAGGGTGTGAGAAAAAATCCCAGTAGGCAACCACCCAAGATCTGTGCTAAACAGTGAGTATATGGAAGGTAAAAGTATAGAAGTAATAAACAAGGAAGTGCTCAAGGTAAAAAATTCCACATATCAGGTAATCAACTAAACAAGCAGTTAAACTTCTTGGAAGTACACACAGCCTATCCCCTCTGGTTCAGTTCTAAGAATATATAAAGACTCTCTGAGGAAGCTCACACGGTCAATTTCCTTTCTAGTCAAAAGTGATTTAAATAATCTTTGAGGAAGCTCACACGATCAATCCCCCTTATAGTCTAAAGTAGTCAAGAACACTCTGAGGAAGCTCACACAATCAATTCCTCTTATAGACCCAAGTGGTCATAGAATCTCTAAGGAAGCTCACACGGTCAATTCCCCTTATCGTCTAACATGGTTCAAGGACTCTCTGAGGAAGCTCACACAGTCAGTTACTCTTATAGCCTTAAGTGGTCATAGACTCTCTGAGGAAGCTCACACGATCAATTACCCTTATAGTCTAAAGTGGTTCAAGGAATCTATGAGGAAGATCACATAGTCAATTCCCCTTATAGCCCAAAAGTGATTAAGAGGACTCTCTGAGTAAGCTCACACAGTGAATTCCTCTAATAGCCCAAAATTAATTAGAGACTCTCTGAGGAATCTCACACGGTCAATTCCCCTTATAGTCTAATACATGAGGTTCTCACAACCCTGTGTAAGTCAAACGATCATATCAATGCAATATGACCAAAGTAAACCTACATAATTACTTGAATAATATTATACAGCATAACAAGCATGTTAGATATCAATCACACCATCTTATAACTAGGCATGGGAAAAAAATGGCAGCCTAACAGGCTAAGCTAAGAACAAGGGTCATAGCGAAAGCATGTTTGGGAAACACCTCCAAATAATAAAAATCAACCCTATTCACATAGAAATAACCTTTACCCACACACAACATCAAAGCAGGAAAATAACAGGGTTAAAAATGGTAAACATATAATATGCCGTTCATAGGTATATGCAGTTTTGCACATATAATTCAAAGAATTTCAACCGAAAGGCACTAACCATCTACCTCTTAGGGTTTGTGAAAATCAACCCTTTTCCCCAACGCACTCCGAATAGGGTGAACGCCTCCTCGAAACCACCTCAAAAACCCTTCCCTAACATCAACAAGCTCAACCTTTAACACACAAGGTCAACACAACCTTAGATCTACATGAAACCCCTGTAGATCTAGGAAACTAAGAGAGGGAGAGGGATAACCATAACCAAAACCTCAAAAAACAAAAAGAGGGACTTAACTGAGGAGAACCACCTTCGATCCACCAATAAACCCCTTCGATTTTCCTCCACAACAAGCTAAGGTACTCTCCCAACCTCTGAAAACCAGAAATCCCACGTGAGCCACGAGTGGGAGGAAGAATGAGGGAAAAGTGGGAAATCCTGAGTGGCCCGGGACTTAAAAACCCAAACCTTAAGTGGCCGCATGGTTACCCCGTACAGTTTGCAAAACGGTGCGCCAACCATGCGGTTGCCACTGTCTCACCCAGGGACTTTGTATGGATTTACTGTACGGTCTGAAAAACCGTGCACCGCCCGTGCAGAGCCCACTGTCAAGGGTGCACGATTTCTTGGGCTGGCCACATGGGTTTTTAAAACCATGAGCTAACCATGCGCCCCTGCACGACCTCCACAACTTCAAATGTTTTTCAAAAAATTCCTCTTTTCTAAAAAACGACCAGAAAAGTAAAACATACCTGAAAACAAGATCTAGGTTCTTACACCTAGCCTAATTGTCTACCTAACCTACTTTATTGTCAGCATGACATGCCTTTATTGTTTTCTTGACATATAATAGAATGTTTGTTCATGTATGGATATATTAAGATCATACCCAAATACAATCGTATTATCCAATTGACTTGTCTCTGGGACATCACATAATCTGAATGGAATGTTTAAATTCCATCACATGATTAAGGATGACGTGCCTGGAGGACATCACAAGACCTAGAAGACTTGTCCCAGAGTCCATAACATGATCTAATGTGACATTCCTAGAGGGTTTCATATGATCATTCTGACATGTTTGGAGTATGTCACATGTTCTAGATGACCTATCCTATTGTCATCATGAAATCCGGATGACCTATCCTAGTGTCATATGAAAACCTGGATGACATTATTGAAGGATTCCATGAGATCTATATGGTAATCCCAAAGGGATTTGTGAGGCATATCTGACATACAATGGTGTTTCTTCATAATTTTACCAACATTTATGAGGATATTTCAAGATCTAGATGGTGAGCCTTGAGGGTTTTGTGAGACTCAGGTGGCATGACTAGAGGGCGTCATGTGTCTTTCTTGATGTGTCCAAAGGATACCCAATGATCCAAATGGTATTCCGAGGGAACATCGCATGAATTTTAAGATATGTCTTAGTGCTATCTCATGATCTGGATGATTCATGCGAAGTTCATGAGGATCCGCATATATGTTCTTCACATAAGTCTCCCACCGTTTTGTCTTTATCCCTACCTTTTTTTCATATGTTCCTTAGATTTGTTCAGTATTATATTGTTTTAGGTTTTTTCATGATGAAACATTCATACAATGCCTCCTTTTTATAGCCTTACTGACATGCCAAATGTCATTTGACTGATCTCAAGTGATCACAAAAAGTGACTACACATGCCTCATGATTCCTTAGGTTGTTCCCCAAATTTTACCTGGTGGAAAATCTTTGTGATAAAAAGATTTTCCATTTTGAGAAGTCTGCTGCACAGGTGATCGATCATGGATTCCTAGATACACTGGTGTATAAAACAAAAAATATGCATTTTCTGTGCAGATGGGGAAAGATTTATTGGCCTAAGCACCCAAGTTATATGCCTCCTTGTATGGACCATATCATACAGATTCGGTCTAGAGTTGGTGGAGGGATTTTTTTTACACTCCTCACATGATCCAAGTGTCGGTTCTTTTAGGGACATCATATGATGATAAACAACCACAAGACCAACCCATCAGTGCCATGTTTATTTGATTTTTTCCAATCAAAGGGTTACTTCCTAACCATGTGAATATACAAAATAGATTTTACAAGGTTAGGCCAACATGACTCGATGCATTTTTATGATCATGATGCCTGTTGAAATGCTTTCACATGATCAATGGTGATCATCTGGGGCATAAATCCATATTCACATAAATTTTGCATATCTTCCCCTCAAAATAATATCCCATAATTTCCTTTTTTATATCCTTCTTAATTTTTAAAAGGTTATATATCTTGTGAGTTTTTGAGAGTGTTGTAAAAAAAACTCCCCCTATCTGTGATGCATCACATGACCAATAAAGGTTCTTGTGGTGATGTGCATGCATTTTCACTAAAAACCCTTCTCTTTTTCTTTGGATCTAGAGGGGGATCACATAACCACTTCGACATGTCCAAAAACCCTTCGTGTGATGAGGGTGACATGGCAGTGGCCTCTTGCATAGCAAGAAGGATATGTCATCATAGATTTTTTAGTTCCTTTTGATCCACATGGGAACATCATATGTTGATATATGACCATGAAAGGATTCTACCTTTTCCATATTCTTCATCTTAATTTACAAGGATTTTTTTAATGGTGTTTCAAGAACCTACCGACCGTGAATTTTCATGGTCCGGAGGAACTCATCTTGAAGGCTCCACATGATCAAAAAATTTCTTGAACACCTTCTAAAGAACATAGAATTTATCAAAATGGGATCTATGAGATTTTGAGAAGGTTATGAACTATGAATTACCCATTTTCATGACCTTACAAAGGTCATATGATCATGTTTTCTTTTTAGATTTATGTGATCTGTAATTTCTAGAAACCTTATCCTCATTTGTTTTGTGGCGAAAATAATACCCATGCTTATGGTATTTATTCACTTGTAGATTTTACGATTCTTATTTGGTGGGTTTCAACAAATATCCCTCCCCTTAGGAGAGACATCCATGGGTACACGGATTCAGTTTATAAGGAAATTAAATGCCCTATTGATTCTTTGGGTTGCCTCCAATCGGTGTCTTGTGTGATGTTTAGTCTTCCAGTAAACCTTTGGTATTCCATGAAAGACTCTATAAATAAGATAAAGGAGGGTGGCCCATTCACTGGGTACTTCAACCCTCAAATATCTTGAGATATTCCACCATCGTGTGACCTATTCATAAGACCTTCATCGAGAAATGATCACGATACCCATCATTAAGACTTTTTTGTAGGAACCACTTCACAAGACATGATTTGAATAGGTGATTGTTCAAATAAACCACAAATATATATTTGATAATTTTTTAAAATTGGACATATTCCTTAACAAAATTTCCATCTTGAGTGTTTCACAGGATCTGCTGGCTCGATCTCATGATCACTTGACTATTATGTGGATTCATGACCATGTTAGGGCCACACGATTGTGAATCTCATGACTAGTCTTGTAGGTGTGTAATGTTATGGGGTTTATTTGGTCTGAAATATCTTCACTATCTAGGAGATTCATGAATATTCAAGGAATTTATCTCATCTAAGATAAAACCATCTAATCAGTGTAGAAGAATCCGTTGAGTAAGCTATCCCTTTGGTACAAGAAAAAAACTATGCACCTGTTGAAGGAAGACTATGTGGGGATTCATCTCCTACTTCCTCATCAGCTCAACCAGTTTTCCCCCTTCCGATGCACCCACTCCAGATGATACAGAGACTCATACATGGAAGAAACTAATCTGGTAGTAGATTCACACTTTGATTACTGAAACTCCCATGGGAATGTTTCATGACCAAGAGGAACATCTTCATCGGCTATTTCATGATTTGGGGTGGGAAACTCTGACCGCCTAAAATTATATGAAATCATGAGACAAATAATCTTTATGTGGAGATAATTGGATGCTAGCGAGTTTTTATTACATAACCTTAATGATGGGACTCCCTTGGCCAAGTTGATGAAGGAAGCTTCAGAGGCATTGAAATAGAGCCGTTAGTTTTTATCTGAGATGCACACCCTAATGTATGTCTTGAACACACATATATGAAGGTATGATGAGATATTATCTCTCTCAAATTATAATCTTTCAAAAAAAATCATCCTCACTAACAACCACTTAGAAAAGAGTTCAGGAGATTTGTACTCTGATCGGGTCCTTTTTTCTTGGGGAAGAAGCAGAAGAAGCGGGGCGAGCGATACTTCAACATTAAATCAACACTTCTTTCAAGAATCCTACTTACTTGGAAATCTCATCAAATCAAATATTATTTTATTTCAATAATTGATATGTATTTTTTGGAATGAATATTTGAAGAGGATCTGAAATTTGGATATACCTCCTTCTAACTTCTATTAGTGAAGAGATATGTAGAAATTTATATGTTTTTGTCTAGTTATGTTTCATTCATGACATGCATGACATTTTGTCGATCTGATGTTTCATGAATCATCAATGATACCCATAATTTTTATAATATAATGAAAAAATGAATTTCTATATTTTAGTGTTTAAATCATAATAGATTATTCTTGAGAAATGATTATGAATAACCACTAATATGATATTTATCATTTATGTGTCTTATTTAGTTATCTTGAGATTACCTAAATCACAAGATGATAATTTGGGTGGAATATATATCATGAGGGGAGAGTGGTATATCTTTTTTCAAAGTCAATAGAACTCGATAGCATAGCTTTATTTTTTCCAAATCCATATGGTGGGCCTCATAAGCTTTATATTTATTTTTTATATTTCCCTAAGTCTTACCTAAGATTTATATAGGGGAATAATTAGAAGTATTAGAATTTATTTTTTATCAGGATACCATCTTATGGGTTTTTGGACCAATAATTTATGTTTCTTCTCCATTTTTGTAGACTAAATCATTATTGTTCTATAGTTTAGGTTTTATAGCTTGAACATTCTATCACTATAGTTTTGGGTCTTTTAGAAAAAACCTTTTATCACTATAGTTTATGGACTTTTATCTTGGAGATGCTATTGATGTAGTTTAGGGTATTTTATCTCAAATATTATATTACTATAGTTTAGGGTATTTTAGCTTGGACCTTGTATCACTGTAGTTTGAATTTTCTTAGATCGGACCTTCTGTCATTATATTTTATGATATTTTATCTTGAACCTTATATTTTTTTGCAGTTTAGGATCTCTTATCTCAGACCTTATATCACAGTAGTTTATGGTCTTTTATCTCATACCTTCTATTACTATACTTTAGGTTCTTATGGATCAGACCATGAGATTCCATTAAGTTTAAAGTCTTGTTTCTATGAATTGATTGATAATTATGGAATATTGGAAGACATGCTAGGTACGACCCAAAATACCCTAAGGTTCAAAGTTCTATCATACTATTCCCAAGGATCATTATGGTTGGAGTTCCTTTCTTGCAAGAAGAATATGCCTCTAGTTGGTAGGTATAAGCACTTTATGCATCGATATCATGGTCATACAGAGGTACCCCACTCTTTTACAAGGGGAATAGAAGATTATGGACTTGGAATTAGTAGTTGGAAAAAGATTAGGGAAGAAAGATCCCCTTGGATAGTTTGAGTATGGGTTGTGTGAATCATGTGTCCAGATTCATGAATCAATGAATCATGGAATTGGGAATCCATATTGAGGGACACCCAAATAATATTATGTTTAGGAGTTCCACCATGGTATCATTGGGGATCACAAGGATTGGAGTTCTTTTTCTATAATAAGTACATGCCCCTAATTATTAGGTCAAAGATCTTATGAAAGAGTCCATAGGGATTACATGCATGGTCAAGTAGAGCTGATCCCTCTCTTTTCGAAAGGACTTGAAGGATTTGAGATGAGTTAAAAATCTGGTCAATGAAGTGGGGAAGGGATAAAAATACTATCCAAGAAGGATTATGGAACCCTAGTTCAATTTATATTTTAGGTGGGAATATTGGGCCCTACACTCTATGGTTTTGAGTCACATGGTGTGGGACATCAAAAGTTTTAGGAATGGAGTGTCACATTGCTTCTTTGATAAAGGGTACAATACACAACAATGTAATATTGAGGATATCAAATCCTCTTGAATAGTCTAGTTATATGGATTTTAATTTATGGTATAGGAATATATAATTTAACTAGAGGTGGGAACTGGTGGGTACATGCCAACCATTGGTAACAGAGAGAGCCTTTAATGTTACATGTGGGTAGGATAATAACTCTAAGATTTAAGAAGGGATTTTCTAGGATCCAATGGTATGTTCAGAGTATCCAATCCCTGTTACCGGTTTTCTATGGGGAATATCTAAGAGAAAAAGAGAAAAATATCCATGGGGCTTCAAGAGAAGTATATCAACTCAGTCAACTAGTTGTTTCAGCTCATACTTCAAAGTCATCAAGGTGGTTTATGGAAAGCATAAAATTCAAGTAGTGTTTGAGTACACAAAATGTTGTGTTGCCATATAGTGAACATGTTATCATGGCGAGGAAATGTGAGAAACCATTACAATAACCTTTTTCTAGACCAGGGGATCTGATGATCATAGGTTGGATTTTATTAGGGCTACAAAATGGGCCCTATGTGACTTATGCCTCATTCATTTTGCCCTAATTTTTACCTAAAATCTAGAGGTGAGGAGTTTAGTGAGTGGGGAATTGAATTTTTATCAGGTGTCCCTTTATGGGTTTTCATCCAGATAGGTTTTTTGTCTATTTCACTAGGGTTTTAAGGTCTATCAATTTAGACCATCAAAGGATAGAGTTTATAGTCGTATAACTTTTACTGAAGTGAAGGTAGTTTATATTCACACAACACATGGAAGTAATGTGTGGTAAATGATACACAAGATCTTAATTAGGATACTCAAGGTTAAGATTAATCCAAAATACTTATGATATATATATGAAAAAGTTTTGAATCATGGATTGAAGTTCTCAGGTCATGAGTAATGATATGGTACAATCATGCCAGGGATAACCCAAAACACCTTAAGGTATTGAGTCCCATCACTGCGATGTCAGGATCAAAAGGATAAAAAATCCCTTAATATATGAACATGATGTCTCTAGTTGATAGGTATAAGACCTTATTCACCAATAACAAGGTCAAATAGAGAGATAATTTTTTTTCTTAAGAGATATGAAAGGTTTTCAGCAACCCGAGGTGATCAAGACATAAAGTGGGATATATGTGATGAGATTAGAAGATGATAGAATCACCCCATATTCTAGTTGACTGGGGTTAGGATCTTTTGTTCATTTGGTAAGGTATGAAAATTGGTGATGTGATGCACATTTTAATGTCATGTAGTTGGGACTTATTTTCCATTCTCTTTTAATGTCATGTGATTATGACATTTTCCTTATAGTTTAACGTCATGTGATTTGGACATTTGCTGCATAGGTATATCCCAAATTCTATTAGGGGTGAATTTTTATATTTTATATTCCATGAATGAACATAATATTTTATATATGGGTGTATCTACAAATCCTATTATGTAATAAATAAATCCATACATAGTTCTTGAATTGGAAACTCTCTACGTAGGTCTAGTCCACATGTAGAGGTGGAATTTTTCCTATTGATTATTATAGCTAGGCTTGAGATTGGATATACATGAATCACTATGTATCCTATGATGAAAAGAATCAATCCACACATAGTTATTGAATGGGAAACACTCTATGTAGGTCTGACCCATACATATAGGGGGAATTGTTCCTGTCAGTTGTTGTAGCTGAGCCCATGATTATAGATCTGAGCATAACTACGTGTCCTATGATGATAGGAATCAAGCAACACATAGTTTTTGAAAACCCATATAGTTAAATTTAATTTTAAAAGGACACAGTCTCTCCAATTTGGAAGGGGAATATTGCATCTAGACCTGATACCTAGGATTTGGTCATCCCTATGTATCCTATGATGATAAGAATCAAGCCATGCATAGTTATTGGATGAGATCTCCCTATACAGGACTAAAACATACATAGAGATAGGGTGAATTTTGTGTTTATTTTTTATGGATGGGCCCAGGATTGGAGATCTATGCGTCAGTACATATCTTGTGATGTCAGGAATCAAACCACATATAGTTTTGGAATGGATGTGTGGTGAGAGGCCAACACCAATTGTAATGGTCCTCTCGAGTGAGGTCCATAGTAATGCATGGTTTTGTGTCATGTAAGGGACATCAAACATAAATTTCATCATCATGATTTGAGGACTCATGGTGTGAATTTTATTTTCTTTCATTCAATACCACGATAACCCTTTAGTGAGATGATATGTCTAAATTATGTGGGGAATACCTTAACGAAAATACTAATCCCATGTGATCCATGATTGATGTGAGAAACAAGTAATGGTAAGGGTTATATCAACATGTAAATAAAGGTATGTAAAGGATAGGTGAATCTTTTATCATTCAATGGATAGGTTAAGATATAGGATCCATGTGTCCATTTGTATCTTATTAGGATGAGAATCAATCCGTACACAATTTTAAAAACCCAAGTAGTTTAGTTTTGTACAAAAAGTATATCAACCATGTAGTTTAAAGTCATATGATAAGGACATGGGTGAATTTACATGAAAGAAGTGAAATTTTGTGGCTGGGTCAAAAAATAGAGGTTTGAACTTCACTATGTATCCTTCGATGATAGGGATCAAGCCAAATATAGTTCTTGGAAACCATGCAGTTTGGTTTCATGCAGTGAGGGAATCGTTTGTATAGTTTAGAATCCTGTAATATGGACATGGGTCACCTGAAATGGATGGAAAGTAATATTTTGGAAAATCACAAGAATAAAGGTCTGGGTGTCACTGTGTCTCCTATGATAGCGGGAATCAAGACACACATTGTACATGGATGAAGAGATTCCCTATGCAGATCTGACTATCACACATAGAAAAGATAATTTTATCTTTTATTTTCATAGATCTAGCACACTGTGTGTTGAATAATTAGTGAGTTGAATATTCCCATGTATTTTAACATCACATAGTGAGGAAATATTCCGTTTAGTTTTAACGTCCTATGGTAAGGACATATTTGTACAGTTTAAGGTCATGCGGTCTGGATGCGAGATGTTGTGATGTTCAAAATCTTGCTGTTGGGAACTATTCCATAAATTTTAACATCATGTGGTCTAGATAAAATACATTTTATAGTTTAACATCTTTCGTACAGGATAACTGATGATTTATAGAATCTATGTGGAGTATTTCTTAATAAATCTTTCATTGGTGGTGGGTGTGATATGCTTCCCATCCATCGCGGTCAGTGAGTAAGCTTTGTTGTGATAGACCATATATATTATATAAGGTCCCTCTCATTTGGGTTTCAACATTGGAAGTTTATTTCCATATTTCATTTGGGTTTTAAGAGCCAATAATAGTTCTCCTTGAAGGAACGTATGATGGAGAACCTTTTTTTGAAGAGTCATGTGATCCTATTTTGATGGACTTCAAGGTTGTACAATGTACGCAACCTATTCTCATTGATATGTTCCAATTCATCTAATTGATTTTGCGATTGCACACCATCTAAGAGGTTCCCACATTTGGATATTTGAAGTGAGGGAAATTGGAACTGTAGGAAACAATACCTCGGTCTCATACACTTATGAATATAACATTTCTTGTGTAGCAGTACATATGGTGGTATAGTAGGCCCATAATAAATAGAGGAGATTGTCTTTCCATGACATCTTGGTTTTATTCAACATCTCATAGAGTTTATTTTATAGAGTCTTATTGAAGGTCTATACCTATCCATTTTCCTTTTCATTATAGATGGATGAATTATTGGACTCAATGTTGTACTTTTGGTACAATTTCTTCAACTCTATAGAAAAAAAGTTGGTAATACTATTCATCAATGTTGTGTGAGGGACTCCAAACACGGTGATGATATGGGAATTCAAAATTTTAATGATATTATTCAACCCAACTTTTTTTATGGGTTTTTCCTCATCCCATTTGGAAAATAAGTCAGTAGTAGTAAGGATGCACTTAAAATTTTTATCTATGGATGAGGGTTATGGTCCCATAACATCCATTCCCCATACAAAAAATGGCTAAGAATATTTAACTATATGTAGAAATTTCTGGGGTTGATGGATGAAATTTAAATGAATCTGTAATGAATTTCATTTCCTAGTGAATTCCACATAGTCCTATATAATGGTCTTCTCGTAGCAACATAGCCTTCTGATTTGGTGGGAGATCCTGGTCCCAAACTGATGAGCACTATAGGTGATTGTGTGTAATTCTTTCATAATAGTTAAAATATATCATTATTATATGCACATGTGGAGGAATTCATTGAATCATTGCTTTTGGATGGATTTTTTCTCATTTGGACCACTCCAAAGTGTGAATTTTGTTTCTTAGAGTTGAATCTTTTCCATTTTGGCTTGATCTGTTAAGAAGATCCTATCTTAGAGATACCCAATTATGGTCTCCATATATATAGGGGTGGATATATATTCATCGTGGTCTGGGGAGGTGTTGATTTGATTGATTTATTTCATGTCACAGAGAATGATCAATGAGAACAATCTTCTATGGGTGATTAAGAAGATCACTTCCTCTTGATCAGGGCCAGTCAAGATTATGGCTACATTAGTCAATTCATCAACACGAGCATTCAATGATCATGAAACATGATTAAATATGGGTTCAAAATAGAACTCTTATATTATTCATTTGACGTATCTAGTGAATGGGGTCAACAATTCATTTTTGATGGAATATTCACCATGATCTACTTTATCACCATCTTTAAATTTGATTTGATGTTTAAGAAGGCTACTTTAAGATGTAGGGATAGTTCCAAGTCAGCAATTAGGACTTGATATTTAGCCTCATTATTCATGAAACTTTCAAATAGTGCGAAATAGTACGGTAAAATTTATTTTTCTAGAGAAACAAATACAATCCTTAAGCTAACCCAATTGAGTCTCGGGTTTTCCAATATATTGTGAAAAGAAATTTGGGAGGTGACATCAAAACACATCTCACATGTTCGGAGAGTGTCATGGGAATATAAAAACTTTTCATTTGGAAGTTCAGTGTTCACCATGGTACTTTCTAGGGTGGCATGTGAGGTGAGGAAATCATTCAGAGCTTATCCTTTCACTATCTTATGTGATAGAAAATAGATTCCATACCATTTCAGAATGAATGCCTATCAGTCCAATTTCCCATTTAGTATGGTACGATCAACTATGTACTTGAGACGATCAATTTGAGAGACCAAGTGGACATTGTGGTGCTTCATGTAATGCCTCAAAATATGCATTTCAAAGATGAGTGCAAGGATGTTCCTCTTAACATTTTATTATTGGGTATCAATACCTAGCGTAATTTAGTAAGTTAGTAGAGAATGTTCTCATTCCCTGCATCATTCATCTATGTGAGGAGAGTTCCAAGCGATCATTACATAGAGGTGAAATATAAGATGAGTGGTTTCCCTTACCCTGATAGCATCAGGACTAGTGGGTGCAGTAGGTAATGCTTGAGACTCTCAAAGTATTTTTGGAAGTCATCATCCCATTGATTGGAGATTACCTTGTTCATTATCTTGATGAAGGGGATAGATTTTATGGGCAGGTTGGATTTGAAACATCGAATGTAGGTGAGGTGATCTTGGAAAAAACTCAGTTCTTTGAGATTCATGAGGGGTTTAATTTCTATAATTTCACGGGTATTTCCATGGTCAACCTTTATGTCATAAAGGAATACAAAAATAAAAGGAACTTCCATGATGTTACCCCTAAACCGTATTTCAGTGAATTCATCTTCAGACTGTGCTACCTCAACTTGTCAAAGACTATTTGAAGATCTGTGATGTGATCACATTACTGTTGGGATTTAACCATGAGGTCATCGACATAAGATTTAGATATTAATCCCAGGAATGGATTAATGATATGATTCATGGTATATTGGTTTGTAATTACATCATTCTCTAATCCGTAGAGAATGAATTGATAGAAAAATATCCTTTGGGGTGCACTGAAGGTAGTGAATTATTTGTCTACAAGGGAAATATTTATCTGAGTGTACCCTGAATACTTGTCCATAAAGGAAAGGGATTGGAATTTGGAATTTTCATCAATAAAGTGTTCAGTGATTGATAATGGGAAGTCTTACTTTTGGGAGTGTTAATTAAGGTCACTGAAATCGATGAATACCCTAATATTTCCATTAATTATCTTGGTAGGGACAATGTTGGTGATCCATCTTGGGTATTTAACTTCTTATACAAATTTGGATTTGATCAATTTGTAAACTTTTGGCTCTACATTAGTAGAATGAGCAGGGTGCATCCTTATGGCTTCCTACATAATGACTTGATGATCATTGGGTTATCCAAGATAGTGTGTAGCCACATATAGATTTAGTACTAGCATTTATATATAGTTCCAAGAGAACACATATTAATATTTCCATAAAAACACAATTTATATCTATTTCTCCTTGCGAGTCATGTAAGAACTAATAGATTTAGGCCAAAGGTATCATTCTATTCCAAGATTTACCTACTTTATCTCATCAATGATGGTGTATAGGCCTTCATACAAGAGAGTTTTTCCTGAGGTCGTCCTCATCTTCTTCCACCTCTGAGTCTCTGGAATAATTTTCACATGAAGTCAGCAATTAGAGGGCCTCTTTGTTACCATTGGGGTGAGAGAGGCCATGAGAGAAGACATTATTATCCCCTACTACCTAAGTTGTTGTAGAGAGATTCTGAATGCAATTTTCTTTTACACTATTACTAGGGAAAAACAGATCTTAGACATTTGGGATTGAGTCTACTACCTTAATGAGATTTATGGGTAACACATAATTGATGCCAAGCATACTCAATGGATTTTTAGTGGCGGTCCCCAAGATATTGGGGGATGAAATTTTAATGTTTTCATCCACCATTGGCTATTTTCATTCCCATTTATAGAATCTTTCCTCAACATATGAGTATTTTCAATACTCAAAGGGGGCACTATCACCATCTTGAGTGTCGACCTTTCAATTGATGGGATATTACAAACACTGATAGAATGTTCAAGGTACTTCCACATGGCTATGAAAAAATGGAAATTATATGTAGTTTCTTGATATATAACCATGAACTTAGTATTATATGTGAGATCCCCAAAATGAACTTTGAGCATGATATTCCCAAGTGGTCTTTTCTCACGCTTATCATACCATTGAATGGCCAGCCTTGTGGGTGATATGCCTCCTTCAATATATACCAAACATTGAAGGGTTTGAATTAGGATGATGTTGATATCAAAACCATTTTCAATCAGAACCATTAAACATCAACATTATTGATTCCTCCTAAAACATATATGGGCCTGATGTGTCCATCGATGAACTCTTCTTGATCCTGCACTATAAAAAAGATGGTGACATTGAATTTTGATGGAATAGTCTCTAATAAATAAACCTCAGTTGTAGAAACATCTATATCAAAGTCTTGTGGGATATAGAGGGATTTAATGAGTGAATATCTGATGAAATATAGGTCACATCTATTATTGTGAGATTGGTTGGGACAATCACTATCTATTTCATAATTTTATACTTTGGTTCCAAAGGTTGGCACTTAGTGAGATGAGGTTGGTCCTTATTATATAGCTCAGGAGTTGTGGCATTTGACATAGATGGGACCAATTCTTTTGTAGAGGTTAAGGGATAATTGGATGCCAATGGTGTAGATTACCACAACCTTTCCCATTGTCTAGGAGGAAAAAATAATTACACCCCTCTAGGCAGTCACATAGGATGACTAGGTTCACATGATCCCTGGAGGATATGAGGATACCTCTATGTATCTATTGGGTTTTCTGGAGTGCTTTCCCAGGGTATCTATAGAGACCTTACTTTTATTACATGATCATTACATCATTTTGATGGTAAAAAACATAAAATCATTACACAACCAGGATCCAAAGGTTTAGTGTCTTGTGAAAATTAGGAACATACATAACTTTTAAATAATATAACATAAACATTCTTTAATTCCTTATTCTCTAGCTTCTTAGTAGATCTCATGTAATCCTTGGTATATATAGTCACATAAGGATATACATCGAAGAAATGGGTGAACTGAAATCCGAATAAGAGGATAGATAATAACATGAATCAATATAACATAGGTGATAATAATTATCAAGATCAGAACATAAGTGTACGATAATCATCATAATCATGATAGGAATCATTAGATAAATTCATGGAATGTGGAAATGAATAAAAATGAAACATCACATCTTAGTGGTCAAATACTACACATAGTTGTGAACAAATCTAGCATCTTGTTCACACATAACATATGTGAATAATAATAACCTCCTCATCATTGTGAAAAAATATAGCATCATGTTCATGAATATTTCACCTTATCTCATGAGATACATCACATTACCCAATGCATTGGAGTGCTATATAATTCTGGGCGCACCCATCACATCAAAAAATTTACATAATCATGCATGCCACTTAGAACATATATCAATATTATAAATAAAATAACCCATGTAAATGAAATGGGTTTCATGAGAATTACATAATGCATAAATTCATGAATAATCTTTGGGGTTACCAAAAGAAAAGGGAATATCATACTTGCTATAAGAATCATCAATCTTTAGTGAAGAAGAAACATTCTCAAGAGAAGTAAAAAGGTAATATTTTTTAGAAAGAAGAGTTATTTTTGGAAAAATATTTGGATTATACATAAAATTATATTGTAACCATTTATATATTTGAAAATAAAATGGAAATTACATTTGAAGAATATAATATTAATATTCATAGAGTGGAAGAGAGAATAACCTAAAGAATGGAATTGGGTTCGAGAATCCCAATACCTTATGTCTGAATGCTTTCTTCACTTTAATATGTTGGATTAATAAAATTATATTAATTAATTAATAAATATTGAACCAATTATAGAAGTATTTTATTAATTATAATTTTATTCAGTTCATTTACAGCCATTTTTATGAGTTATAGTGTTCAATTTCATCATCTAAGAGTGTTTGTTTTATTGATTTTAATGATTGGTTCACCTGTATACATGTATGTATGATCATGTAAAATGAGGATAATTATACAAAATTGAAATTAAATGTTTTTAATGAAATTACATAAGTTTAATTGGTCTTATATTTGTTTTTCATATATGAGGATAATTCATTTCCTAAAATGTTAATGATAATCGTTTAGATTAATTTGGTGGGATTCAATCACAATGAACTCACTTTGTTTTATTATTTAATATTATGTATATATGTTAGTTACAAAACATAAAAAAGGTTATAACATATTTTTTTTTAAATTCAACCATTACAATGATTTTAAGACCATCCTTGTAGGCGGTAATGGAAAATGAAAACGTTTTGTCCTTGATGGTGATAAAACAACACCTCATGGACGACACTTCCTTTTTTTTAGAATAAAAGTTATAGGGAAATAGGTTTGATGATGAATTATTAAATTAACATAATATAATTATAGTATATATAGGATACTAGAGTTATCATTCCACTTGGATAAGGTTAGGTGAGGAGATAATAAAAAAATAAAAGGAATTGAAATGAAATTAAAAGAAAATGAAAGAGGATTTTACCTCTTGAATTATTCTCCTTGAGGACCTCCTTAGGGAAATTTGTTTTTGTCTCTTGTTGATACCAAAGGATCATGTATGTGTTTTAGAGTCTTGGTAAGATGATTGGTCAGAAATTGGATAAGATTCAAGTCTTTGGAGTTCTGAGCAGAGCAGGTGGTGAGGGGTGGTATTTATAGAGGAGAGGGGCGTTTTATTTTATTTTATTCATTATTATTTTATTTTGGATCAATAATATGAATAGTTTCAACCATATCACTAAATATATTTCAATAATTATGGATAGTTATAGATTATGGTCTTACACTAGCCATACAACATATATTACTCAATAAGTTTTGTATTTGCTAAATGCCATACATTGCCATATTTAACTATTCAAAAGAAATCCCACTATTTTAGAAAAATACCAAAAATTCACCCCAACCATTTTCAACATATATAATTCAAAAATGGACTCCATTTTATGAAAATAATTTTCTAAATATCATAAATTCAGTTAAAAAAATCATTTATTCAAAAAATACTGATTTTAAAATTATAACTGATTTTATAACACTTTGAAAAATTAATTATGGTCTCATAAAATTATATTATAATTATAAGATAAAAATATTAATCTATGATTATATTTAATGAAAATAAATTTTATATTAAATCATTATATTAATTATAAAATTGTAAATAAACATTTTTGTTTTATAAAAATACCAAAACTTAATTAATAATTTTTTAAAAATTTATTTACTTATACTATGATATAATTATCTCATATTATCATTTATAATATGCCTAAAATTTATTTATACTTCCATTTATGAGGTTACAATTCTATTAGATGAATTTCTATTCCAAATGATTACATTACTATTCCAAAGGCCAAGTAACTATTCCATCGTTATTTGTTCCTTAATTTCTATAAATACCTCATATTTCATTTATTATTCATTTATAAATATTATATTGTATTCCAAACATGATTTTATTTTCATTAAACAATATGAAATAATTATAATAAGGGAATTTCCATTGAATTTGTTTTGGGTCGTGACATTCTTAAATCCTTTTGAAATTTCACCGTTGAAATTTCATTTAGCATTCTAAGTTGAAATCAAGTAAGGGTACTTCTCCATCATAACTTTTTCTAGTTCCCATGTTGTCTCTTTGTACTTATTATTTCACCATCGTACTTTGACCAGGTGATTAGTCTTGTTGCATATAACTTTTTTTCTATGGTCAAATATATTCACTGACTGCTCCTCATAAGAGAGATCATTTTCTAACTATACCACATCTGAATTCAGTACATGTAGGGGATATAGTATGTGATTCCTCAATATGGATATGTGTAACACATCATGTACTTAATACATGAAAGGTGGATGTGCTAGTCGATATGCCACATCTTCAACATGATCAATAATCTCATTGGGGATGATGTACCTAGGTATTAACTTTCCCTTCTTCCTAAATCTCATGATCCTATTTCACAGATAAATTTAGAGGAATAACATGTCTCCAACCATAAACTATAGGTCTCATATATAATTTTTTTCATAGATCTTTTTTAAACTTTGGGATTCCTTGACGTGCTGCTGAATATTTTTCACCTTTCCCACCATTTCTTCGACCATTTTCGGTCAATGCAGCTTAAGTTCACCAAATTAATCCCAGAATGCCATTGTTTTACATATTTTCCCATAATGGGATTCATATAGAACTATTTTGATACTCGAGTGGAAACTATTGTTGTAAGAGAACTCGACCAAAGGTAGATGTTGGTCCCATCTTCCTTTAAAGTCCATAGAACATGCTCTAAACATATCTTCTAGCGTATTAGTATTCTGTTCAAATTGGACATTAGTTTGATAGTGATAAGACATATTGGAGTTTAGGTCAGCATTTAGATCATGTTAGAGACTTTTCCAAAACTTGGATGTGAATCTTGGATATCGATTAGATAAAATCAATAGTGGTAATTCATGCCACCTCAACACTTCTCTAATGTATATCCATGCAATTTGATCCAGTGATAAGTCCTCTTGAATTGTGATAAAGTGAGATATCTTTGTAAGATGATCCAAAAAAACCCATATATCATTATTTCTTCTTGATGTCTGTAGAAGTCCGATGAAAAATTCCATGGCAATGTTTTCCCATTTCCATATTGGTATGTTAATTTTTTCATCACCCCCTTAGACTTTTTCCTTTCATCTTTCATTGGATGACATATTGGACACTTTGATGCATATTAGAAATATCCTTCTTCATATTGTCCCACCAAAAGTGCTCTCTATATATCACTGTCCTTCCTATGTGAATAGATAAAGTTGAGCTATGTGTTTCATTCATAAGATATTTCTTTATCTCTGGATTGGATGGTACACATAATCCTCAACCAAATTTTATAAACCATTCTTCATCAATTTTTAAATCTAAGGTTTTCCCACTTCTGATAGACTCCACCTTTTTCTGAATTTCTACATCATTTATTTGATCATCATTTATTTTCTCCATGAGGGATGGTTGAGAAATAATCTGAGAAAGGATTAATTATTTTCCTTCCTTAATGATTACCATGCCCATCCTTTTAAAATGTAATAAGATTTAATCATTATCAATTCTCATAATTGATAATGTTAGAGGATCCTTTTTACTTAGAGAATCCAATAATTTATTCATATTTTCAGTATGGTAGTGTATTGATAAGTTGTAATCCTTGATGTGATCTAACAATCTTCATTGGAACATATTAAGCTTCTTCTATTTGAATCTTTATTTGATTCTCTTATGATCAATATATATCTCACACTTCTTGCCATAGAGATAATGACACCAGATTTTCAATGCAAAGACCACCACCACCAACTCTAGATCATGCGTATGATAGTTTTTCTCATGAATTTTCAACTACCTTATGGTGTAGCCTATCAATTTATAATTTTTCCTCAGTAAAAATACTAATACATTATTTGAAGAATTTATATATACCATAGAGTTCCCCACTTGTTGGAAGTGGGAGAACTAGTGTAGTGATACACCTTTTTCAACTCTTTGAAGAAATATTCACATTCTATGGTCTAGATTTTTTCTCCCTTTCAAGTCATCTTTGTTAGTGGGTTTAAAACTCATAAGAATTTATTAATAAATCATCAGTAATACCAAGATAGACCAAGGAAATTACGAATCTCTGTTTTAGATGTTGGAATGGGCCACTCTTTGATTAACTTTATCTTGTGACGGTCCACAGATATTCTTTTTTCTGGTGATAAAATTACCCAATAATGATACTTCTTCAATCCAGAAGTCACATTTACTATAATTGGGATATTTCTTATCCCTTCACAAGGTCTTTATCATCGTATTCAAATTATCCTCATTTTTCCCCTTTCTCTATGAGTATATCATAATATCATTGATAAAGACAACCAATTTTTTTTGAGGTAATATCTAAAGACTATTTTTATTAAGTAAAAGAATATTTCAAGAGCATTAGTGAGTCAGAAAAGAATCAATATGAATTCATAGTTTCTATACCTCATTCGAAAGGCAGTCTTTGGAATATATTTCTTCTTAACATTTATTTGTTGATACCCTGACCGAAGGTGCACCTTAGAGAAATACATGTCCCCACACATTAGATAAATTAATTAATCTATATGGAGAAGTGGATACTTGTTATTTATCATGATTTTTTTGAGATCATTTAATAAATGTAAGGGAACATCAATCTACGCCTTAATGGCCCTAAGGCCTTCATTTTTATTGATTTTTGACCATCTGCCTTTCAAGGGATGAGGGGGATCCCTTACAAGGCATTTAGGCTCAAAGATTACATGGATCGTAGGCTTAGGAAATTACATGACCTGAAGGTCTTAGGGAATTCAACCATACTATCTACATGAAACTACCCCTCCCTAACATCTGCATCATGATAGTAGATCTCCACCTTCGCATGGTCATCTGGCTTGGATTCCCGTGCAAGAACAGGTTGGTCCTAATGGCATGGCCATACCCTCTCATTATGAAAAACCCATTTGGCTCTACTCTGGAGAGTGCACCTACTCTGAATTCTCTTCTGGGGATGCTTCTTTTTTATAGAGTCTGTCCGGGGAAACTACATGTGTCCCGAAGGCCTTGAGGTGGCCCGAAGGCCTTAAAGGTGGCCCAGAATCCATAATGACTCGAAGGTCTGGGTGGCCTGAAATCCTTAAGGACTCCAACCCCAAACCGGTGGACCAAGGTGAATAGTTCCAGATGGTACAATACTAAACAATGCCTGCTACAGTACCCGCACATCGTATAGTTCCGCTACAGTACCTACACAATGTAATATTATTCTACATTACTGCTACAATACCGAAAAAATATGCCTCTACCTGGTTTTGATCCTGGTTCTCGTGGATGCACTTAAGGATACCTCACCAACTGGGTTGAGGCTAATGTTCCACATCAACCTATCATTATTATTGTTTAAGAGGACTAGTGTACCCCACGGTGAAGCACTCGGGTGTGTAAAACCCTTATCCAAACTCTCTCATAACCACTTCTTCATTTCCTCCAATAAAATGGTGGACATTTTATAAGGTTACTTTGATATAGGAAGATATCCTGGTATATGTTTAATTGATAAATAAACCTCTCATTCTGGAGGAAGACTAATAAACTCTTTAGGTAATACATCAGTATAGTTTCCCAAAATGGGCATGTACTTCAGTATGATTATCTCCTTTGTATCAATAATTTGAGATAGATATTATTACTTTTAAGATAATCATATCCAAACTTGAGAAGATGATTATATTAGATATTCATCTTCATCTTTACACTTCTACAAAGGATACTTCACGATGTGAAGAGTGATATCCCTTTCTCGATAGTTGATGTTGGATTTGCATAAATATTTCTAATACTTGACCAATATAGAATCAATCTCCACCAAAGTAAGTATGAAAAATACTTGATTGGAGGTTTAGTCTACAAGCATTAAACAAGGAGGAGTTATATACTTTGGATGCAATAATTTCCCCATTTTTTGTTATCATAGATACTCAACCTCTATATTTTGAGGTGGTGTTTGAATTTTTATACTAAACTTGAAGATATGAATTAATTAATTGGACCGGAATCAAATAATATGTTTTCTATTCTTGAATGAAAAAATAAAATACCTATCACCAAATAATTTTCAGGATTTACCCCATTAGTAGTGATATCATAATCTTTCCCTTTATCATTTGGATTTTGTGGTTGTTGACACTGATTACCCCAAAGGAGTCTAAGTTTAGTTCACTAGCTTGCGTAGTTCCCTTGATCCCTTAAATTGAAGCATTGAACCATATGTGTTTCTCTCCATTCATCTAAAAATTGTCTAGATTACTCATGTATCTTCTACATTCATGATATTGGTGGTATTATCTCCCATACTTTAATCATTACCCTATACCTTTGAGGAAATTTCAATGATGATTATTTCCACATTTTTGACATATGTGTGGTTGATATTTCTTTCCACCTTTGTCATTAGATCCTCCAACTCGAAACTCCATCTTTAATTTATTATCTCCAAAAAAATGGGACCATTATCTAAAATCTATCTCCAATTTGATATCACATCGAACAAATTCTTCATAGCTCCCAAAGTCTTAAATTTTTAGATCCATTTGAATGCGATTTTTTAAACCAGAAAAGAATATAACTATTTTTATAAAATTGTTGATAAAAAACCAGATGTGTACCATTCAAGCATTGTAAAAATTGCTTCATAATATATGACATATTCACCTTCCTTTTGCTTCAACTCTAAGAATTATCTATTCATATTTATATGATGATTTCAAGGGAAATTCTTATTAAGAAATATTTTATTAACGTCTCCCCACTCTATGTCTTTAATTTCATCCTCTGGCTTGGTGATCTTAATAAATTACAACAATTGATTTGAATATCTATCTAAATGATAGATGATAGAGTCACCTTATCCATCTCAAAATAATGAAGAACAAAAAAGATCTTCTTTTTTGAGTTAACCTACTATTACTCAACAAGTGGATTGAAAGATCCACTAAATCTTGGTGTTTGTTTTCAGATAAAATATTAAGCATCCAATTTCCCTCATATATAGGAAGGAGTATGTTTAAAATTATTCAAGTTATTGTTCATATCCCAAGACAACTGGGTAAGCATCACCTTGAAATTTCGAACTCTAGCTCCCAAGGCATTGAGTGATCACTTCATTGTCCCTCACATGGTTTTTTGGCCTAGTTTATCTCAGTTCCCACTATTTTCTAAAATATAAATGGTTTGAAAAAAGTCAACAAGTCATGAATAAATAATTTATTCCTTTGTTAAAATAAATATAAAAGCATATATTATGGGATACCAATGTTTATCATTTTTTTAAAACAATGCTTATTGGGTTATTAAATATACTTAGTCTCATACTAAGGGTTTTCAATAATGTTCTATAATCGTAATTCCAAAATTAACTAAAATATAAGAGTAAACAAAATATAGAGAACCTATACTTATTACATTATCATTACATCATATTAATAGTAAAAAAAAAATTACACAACCAGGATCCAATGTTTTAATGTCTTTGTTAAATTAGGACTATACATAAATTTTACATAATAAAACACAAAAATTATTTAATTATTTATTATCTATATTCTTAGTTTATTTCATGTACTTCTTATTATATGTAGTCACATGAGAATATACATCAAATAAAGGGGTGATATTGAAGCCCAATAAGAGAATAAATATAACGATGAATGAATATAACATGGGTGACCAAAATCATCATCATCATTAGAACATAAGAGTAAGATCATCATCATAATTATGAGAGTAATAATTAGATTTATTTATGGAATATGGAAATGCATAAAAACGAAAAATCATGTCTTAGTGGTCAAATACCACACATAATTGTGAAAAAGATAACCTCATGTTCACACATAACATATTCACATAATCATAACATCATCATCCTTGTGAAAAAATATAGCTTCATTTTCATGAATATTTCACCTTATATTATGAGATACATCCCATTACCTAATTTATTAGAGTGTTACATAATTCTAGGTAGACCCGTCACATCACAACATTTATATAATCATTCATGCCACTTAGAACGTATATCAATATTACAAATAAAATAAGCACTGGAAAAAAATGTATTTCATAAGAATTTCATAAAGTATAAATTCATGAATAAAATTTGGGGTTCCCAAAAGAAAAGGTAATAACATAAATGGTAAAAGAATCATCAATCTTGAGTGAAGAAGAAACATTCTAAAGGGAAGTAAAAAGGGTTGATGTTTTTTGAAAGAAGAGTTATTTTGAAACAATCTTTCGATTTTTTCATAAAATCATATTGGAAACATGTATATCCTAAAAAAGAAAAGGTAAGTTAAATTTGAATAACATAATGTGAAAATTAATACCATTAAAGAGAGAACAACCCAAAGAAAGGAATTGGGTTTGAGAAACCCCTTACCGTATGTACGGATGATTTATTCAGTTCTATATCATTGATTAATCACATTAGATTAATTAACTAATAAATTAAAAACATAGTATAAATGTATTTTATTCATTATAATTCTTTTAAGTTCATTAATTTCCATTTTTATGAGTTATAGTGTTCAATTTCATTGTTTGGGAGTGTTTGTTTTCTTGATTTCCATGATTGGTTCATTTGTTTACACGGATGGAAGATCGTGTAAAATAGGGATAATTATCCAAAATTGAAATTATATGTTATTAATGAACTTAAAAAATTTTAATTTTCCTTATATTTTTTTTCATATACGAGTATGATTTATTAGAAAAAATTTCAATGATAATCTAATAGATTAATTTTGTGGTTTTCAATCACAACGAACTCATTTGGTTTTATTATTTAATATTATGTATATATGTTATTTCTAGAACCTAAAAAATGTTGTAATATAAATTTTAAAATATATTTCAAACATTATAATGTTTTTAAGACCATCCTTTAAGGTAGTAATGGAAAATGAAATTTTTGTTTCCTTGAAGGTGATAAAACAACACCTCATAGATGACATTTCCATTTTTATAATAAAAGGGAGAGGAGAAGAGGTTTGATAATGAATTATTACATTATTAAATTAAAATAATAAAATTATATTTTATAAATATGATATTTTAGTTATCATTGAACTTGGATACGGGGAGGATAGTAGATAATAAGAAAAGGAAATAAATCAAAAAGAAATTAAAAGAAAATGAAAGAGAATTTTACCTCTTGATTTCTTCTCCTTGAGGACCTCATTAAGAAAATTGGTTTTGGTGTTTTGTTGAGACCAAAGTCTCCTAGACATGAGTTAGATCATTTAAAATAGGATTGGGTAGAAATTGGAAAATATTTAAGGCTTTGGATTTGTGAGGAGAGGAGGTGGTGAGGGGCGGTATTTATAGGGGAGGAATGTGGTGTTTTTTGATTATTTTATTCACTAGTTTATTATTTTGGATGAAGACTATGAATAGTTTGAACCTTATCATTGAATATATTAAAATAATTAAGTAGAGTTTGATATTATGGGATTACATCAACCATACATCATCTATGACTCAATAATTCATGTATTTATTAAATACCGTAAATTACCATATTTCACTATTTACCAAAAAATCAACTTTTATTAGAGAAATCTAAACAATTCACCATAAGTATTTTTCAAAATTTTGAATTTAGAAGTGGAATCTATTTTATGAAAATAATTAATCAATATGAGAAATTTATTTTTTTAAAAAATCATTATTTATTCTAAAAATACTGATTTTAAAATTCTAACTGATTTTATAACACTTTGAAAAATTAATCAAGGTCTCATAAAATAATCTTATAATCATAAGACAACCAAATATTAATTTATGAATATATTTTGTGGAAATAAAGTTTTTATTAAATCAATATATTAATTACAAAATTTTAAATAAACATTTATGTTTTATAAAAATACCAACACTTAATTAATAATTTTTAAAACATTTATTTAATTACACAAAGATTTAATTATATCACATTATCACTTATAAGATGCCTAAATTTTATTTATTATTTAATTTAATAGGTTATTATTCTTTTGGATTAATTTATATTCCTAATGTAGACATTACAATTCCAAAGGTCAAGTTACTATTCCACCGAAATAGGTTCCTTAATTTTTAGAAATACCTCTTATTTAATTCATTATTAATTTGTAAAGTTTTTATTATATTATCAATGTGTTTTTATGTGGTTTATACTATATGACATAATTATAATAAGGTAATTTCCATTGATAAAATTTTGGGTCATTACAGAATCAACTACATATATATCCTCTATGGGGATGCGACTTTAATATTAGGTGTGACCACATCTGCACTGTCCTTTGTATCCTCAACTCCTATGCCTTTAGCCTCTAGCTCCTCAATCAGGTATATTAAACTCATACCTAAAGTAATATTCATCATTAGATAAGGGGCCTACCCAGTGTATCACATTAACAGAACTAGATACAAGATCTTTGTTCGATGAGGGTTCCATTTGGCAGGGTGGGTCCCATGCTTCATATGTGGCAAGGAAGAAATCTGCAAGAGTTAGATCTTGTGTTGGAGAAAAAATGACTCTTCATCTTTGGTATCTTCCTACTTCTAATGGATACATTCACCTCTAGGAGACATATTTGATTTGACCTCCCTAGGAGATGGAGTTTTTATGGGTCTATGAAGTTGTCCTCTCCGGGTATGCTGAGCTTGGTCAATAGTCTTTCAATTCATCTAGTTGTTAAACTTCTATCTACTATTGGGCAAATTTTTTTTCAATCATCATATTCTTCTGGATGGTAAACAGTTATGAATGACACCTTCTTCGGGGAGTTATCCAATAACATATTTTTGTAATCAACCTTGATTTGGAGGATTTATTTGAAGATAAAAAATTTCTATATGTTATGACCCATCCTCCTATGGAAAGGGAAGTAATCAGTATGGTCAGTGAGATTAACCTCATTGAGCTCCCTAAGCTATCTAAACTTGAGTAGATTATTTTCCATAGTTGTAAGGAAATAACAAATGAATTGATCATTTAGGAAGGAATATTATTTATTCATCCACTCCTCAAATACTTGGTGACTCTAACCATTTTTTTTCTTTTGGTTGAGGGAGATTTTATTATTGCAGCTGCTCAATAGGAGGAGTTAGTTAGTTTAGGACCTTACTATATTTTTTAATGGTCTTTGATATTGGTTTGAGGGTAACTGTGGTATTTTCTACATTTAAGATCCTTTTACAATATGATGAGGGAATGAATCAATACTTAAATTGGGTCCACTGAATGGTGTATTCATGAAATTGTGTCATTTATGCAAACTCACAAAATCCACCCTTATATTTCATTGGGAAATGAGGCATATGTGACTCATCCTATATATTTTTTGCCCAAATTCCAGAAATTGCTCTTGTAAGAGAGGAAATGGTTAGTGAATAGGTTAAAACTTTCAATATTGATATGAAGTTATACACCCTATATTTTATTAATTGGTTTCTTCTAGTTTGTTCAGTGATTATCATTTTCCTTATCATGGAGCTGAACTGGTAAAGGAATTGATGATGAAGGTCTTCTCATCTTGAAATTGATCCTACTGGAAGACTAATATACAAAAAAATGTATATCTCTATCATATTATGTATAAAAAAATCAGCTTGGTTTCCTCTTATTGATATCAAAGGTCCCATCATTAGTCCACATCTGGATATGAAGTGTGTGAGATACTGTTCTGAGTCACCTACACCATCAAAAGTAGAGAAGGTAGGATTGTCAAAATTGGGTAAAGATAAAGTGTCATCCACCCATTTTGGATATTGATTTCTCTCAGGATTCATAGGTGCATATATACCTTCCACATATTTCATTCGAGTATCCATATATTTAATTATGTTCATAAATACTACCAGTACAATTGTTTGAGTCACCTTTTATCTATAGGGAGAGGGAAAGTTTTGATGATGTGGCCCAATTTTCATCTCCCATTGATTATCGATTTTTCTTAGGACCAAAATATCATCCTATAGAGGGAGATGCTATATCTATAATGGAGGTAAGTCATGATCATTTTTTAATTCCTTATTTTTGTAGACTAACTACCTAGATCCAGAGATGATCAGATACTTAGATGCTTCTCTTGTAGGTGGTTTGCCTTTGGGAGGGAGAATATTCATCTCGGCCTAAAGATGATACCCAATGGTAATGTTTCCCATAAGTAGCTCCTCACTGAGTTGTCTGAGAGATTGTATCTTATTCTCATATTATGAAAACTACTCCTCCATGGAAGGATTTTCATTATCCTAGGTGGTGATTTGGATATATCCACAACTTTTCCTTTATATTTGATAGCGTTATTCCTTAGAGGTGGAAACCAAATATTCAGAGGTGCCATGTTTTGGAGCCTCCTCTGCTTTTGGATACATGAAGCATCATTTGATGCACCCAAATCCACCTCTTGGGGTATGTTTTCCATATTGCGTCCCTTTTTATCCACGTCTTGATCCATATCATCAGCTGTGTTTACAGTGATGAAATTTATAGAGGTGTATCATGAAATGATAGTTGTCCCATTAATATCAATGTAACATGATTATTTTAGAATCCCTATATTAGGATCATTCCTTGAACCATTGGCCAGGTTGGGCCATTTTAGCTTACAAACTCTATGAGGTTTGATCACACTCTCCATACATACCTCCCATCTCATTCTATGAAAAGTAACCTTGAGGGAGTTTCCAACCATATTTTCTGAATGATCCCCAAATAGAAGAGGATCACCTTTTGTGGGAGGAATAGATGCTATACTGACCATCTATATTTACCTCCCAACCCAGAGAATACTAATTCTCATGGTGATGATGATGATGATGAAAATTCCCCTATCTCTACGGGATGGGGGCTATCTAGGGCCACAATTGGAATTGGTTAATCCTATTGTTGGAGGTACGATTCTTCCGGTCAAGGATTTGATGAATCCTAGGATGACCATTGAGTTATAAAGTCCTCCAGATCAATGGGATGAGGATAAACCATAACCTTCATTGATTCTCCCAGGACCCTTTGGGGGATAATAAACTAGGAGATTGTGACTGAGATAACAATTCCCCTAGACTAGTGGGTAGGAATTTGTTTGAATCCACTACATATATGTCCTGGATCATCTTTGGGATTGATGATCTAAGGGTTGGAGGTGGTGGCATATATTCCTCCAACCTGGGGGGCTAGTTTCACTCTTAGACTACTACTATGGGAGTTTATATTATGACCTACTCGATATAGAACAATTTTAATCATGTATGAGTTGGGTGTAATGGAAGCCCATGATGGGAGTCATTCTTTATAGGATGTTTTCTAGTTGATTATAACTTTATCTTCTATGTCTGGAAAGTGTTCATGTTGCTTTGAGGTACCCATTTTGAAGATCTATTGTCTATGATCTTCCTTCATTTATGATGTCTCGACACTATTGAAGCAGGAAGATTTAATTTTAGTGTCCAACCGACTCGCACATTACCCAGTCCCATAATTTTTAAAGAGGATATCACATTTCAAGACACCATATCTAGGTATTTATTATATTTCAAGGGTTTGATAAATTTAAATGATCAATACTTTCACCATACTTGAATATAAATGCGTTATGAGGATTCGAAGATCAGTTTCTAGAGAGTTGTGATGAAATGGATGCAAGAGTGCTGTAGATTTGCACTTTTATTTTCTGGTTTTGGGTCTTGAACAATGGAGATAGTGGTCAAGTATAACTAACAATATATTATCTTTATGTTCTAAAGGTGAACCTCATATCCTGGATAAGGGATGTTTCTAACCTTCATTCACTAATTAGTTTCCCAATTTTTTTTCGTAGATAAAGCATGCACTCCTTTTCTATATCATCTAACATTTTATAGTCAAAATTAGAAAGGGAAAAAAACATTATGGGTAGGTTGTTTCTGGATAACTCTCTACACATGTCAATTTCATCCTCATTCTTATGAGACTTGCACACCTCCATCTGGTCAGACCACAAAAGATGCTTCTTGGGGCCGCCTACTGATCAGGGTGGAGTGTTTTCAGAAGTTGATGGGGAAATATTTTCATTCATGTTTTGAGTACCTCTCTATACAAAGGAATATAAGTTTTTATCACCTCTATATATAAAGGTGTCTAGGAAATGGGATGATTTCCTTATCTGTGGGAGAGATCACCGTGGAGAGGTTGACCACAATGGATGTTAGGAGTAGAGTCCCTGTGATCCATATTCATACTACCTTGTGGAGGACTATTGAAGTAAATGTCTCATTTTTATTTAGTTGAAGGGTTGAAATACCATTAGTGTGTTGAGAATGTGTCTCAAAAAACCAAAAATACACTAACATTGAAAGGATTTTGGATGTGATCCTCATTTTCCTTCATGTCCAGAATATGCCAACTATCCTTTTGGGATTGTGTAGGGATATGGGGCTCATTTATGATGATTGTTAGAATATATTTATAACTATTTGGTGATATGGGGATATAATCCCACTACTGATAAGATGATATAATATTCCAATGATACTCTTCATTATTGGTAGGGATTTGAGCCTTCCCTGAGGCACATGTCACTCTCACTTGGTGAGCATCGATTATAACACAAATATGATATTGATCCTGAGCCTTTGGAATATGCTAGTGGTCTTATTCAATTGTAATTTTACTCTTTCTTAAAGAATTTTCCACTCTCACTTGGTGAGCCCTGGTTGGAACGAGAATATGAGCCCAGTCCGGTGCCTTGTCTATTACCGAAATATGCCGATAATCCACCTAGATGGGAGAAATAACGTGCATTTACTATGGATAAACAAATTTTTCATACTAATAAGAGATTTTTGATCGTATATCTATAGTTATATAAATATGATCCTATCCCTGTATATGTTCTAGTTCCAGAATATGTTTGTATATATCATCAACTCTTTCTAATATGCAATGATGTTTTAACGAAGTGTGCGTAGGGATTCAGGCCTGCATATTTTATATCACTACCATATAATGGTATACATTTTAAATTTAAGTGGGAATATGATACCAATTATATCCTCCTTTTACCATAAGAATGTGCTAATGGACCTCATGAATTGGGGTAGAGATATGCTTCTATCCCATTATTTTTGTAGGAATATGCCCGTAGGATTTTTTCGAGTGAGCAAGGATATGAGACTGCTTATTGGTTACTATCATAAAATGATGACATACATCATCTGTGGAAGTGTGAATATAAACCCACTCATTATTATCCAAATCCTTTCGCTCATTATGTGTCTTCATTGTTTTCTATGCATTGGTATCATAGGTGGAAGTTTGTCGGGTGGTACCCTCATTAGGAAAGTGAATGGTACATGTGGGATGGTGATGGTGATGGAAGTTGATTAGATCCCTCATTGGTATCCCCTAAACATGAAGGTTTCCATAGTTTATTATTTGGTCCACCTACATCAAATACTTAAGGTGGTGATTTTCAAGATCCGGGGATAATCTCCCGATGAGGTTGGATGTGGCGACATGATCCATTGGATTTACTCCAGCTTTCCTCAAATGATGCAGACCTATCATTTTAAGCACATGGAGAACTTTTCATGAATCTTAAAGGGTATTTATTATATAGTGTCATTATTATTCTTTTCTAGTTCATTCTCCACATGACGCTGAAGGTGTCGGGTAGGTGAGGTCATTTTACTACCCATAGGGGTTGTAGCCATAGCTTATTTTCCCGAATGGTTACTTGATGAATTCATTTCGAATCGTGGTGTTGTTTTTGAGAGAGGTATAAAGAGTAATGAATAAAAAAGTGAAAAAGTTTTCTGATCATTTTATCATTTTAGTCTTGATATTTTCTCAAAAATATATGCATGGGTGACATAATTTTCCTTTCTTATCCCTGGTCTGACCATTCTACTCACATAGACTTATCAAATAGAGGATGAAATTGTTTCATGAAAACCCTAACTAAATAGGATCAACCATTCATTTTAAATATCCATGTTATATTTTCCATGTTTTCATTGGATACATAAACAACATGTAATGACACATAGTAAACCAATCAATTTTTTATTTAAGATATTCACATTAGATTATCCATTTTTGTTTTTCATATAAAGATACAACCGAGAACCCATTTAATAGAAATAAAATGGTCTAATGAAAACTAGGAATCATATCCTTTTTGTGTTGTGAATAAGATTCTATAGCTAAATGTTTTCACATTGGGTTCACAATTTTTTTTTCTTTAAGAAAGATACAACTTGATGGTGCATTTGGTTTGACCCGACAGTTGATTGTGGTGGGGTTCAATGTGGTAAACAATCATTTATGTCAAGTTTTCAATATTTTTCTGAATAGAAACTCCCAAGAGTCCCCACATCCACAACTATGTACATACCTTCTTTCCAAAGGTAGGTGGTGAGTTTGGGTTTAAGACCTAATGGCACTTAGGAAGTCACATTGGTTGAGAGGATGGGAGGTCGGGACCATCATACCCTTTTGAGGGAATTTTTTTACCTAATATGGGACTCTCTTCTATATTTAAGATTTTTTCATGAATATATTCCTAATCCCAATATGAAACCGATTACCCTAACAAACTGACCAAATTTTTACTCCCTCTATTTACAAAAAAGAGTCTATCAATGAGTTCATCCAAGAATCTTCATCCATTTCTTCTTAATGGGTAGCTAATTATATGTTGAAACCATATAAATAGGCGATTCAAAGATTGATTTAATCTAGGATGGTGGTTAATATTTCAAGAATGAAATTGATCCATTATGATGAATCCTATGTATCCTTTTTATAACCAGAATCAAAACCCACATATTTCATTAAATATGTACAGTTTAACATCACATAGAAATGAAATATATGACAAAACATAGGAACAGGGTATTGGATATCGATGCTTGAGGAGGCGTCCTATGTATCTTGGTTATAGTAGGAATCAAAGTCATTATAGTTTTATCACACCATTGGGACTTACCCAAAGGTCGATTCTCTTATATGGTGGTAGTCATATCATGCCACTCCTAGGGGATTACTCACTGAGGTTTCCCTAATATGGGAGTAGTCATAACATTCCACTAATTAGGTCTTACATATGGATATTTACCTACCTAATGTGGATTCATGATGTGATTGATATGACCATTGCAACTCTCTATATCCACGCGATCCATTCTCAGTGTGGGAAACAAGGGATATCAAGTAATTAGTCTCACATCATATGTATGAATGGGTTATCTACTAGGACAACCATTTGGATGTTTAATATGGAGATCGGGCCTTATAAAAGTTTCCTAGGTATCCTATTTATATTAGGAATTAGAATCATTGCAGTTCAGTCATCTCTTTAGTCCACAGATGGATGGGGAAGAATGAGCATACCATGTGAGTTATTGGGTCCCGATGATCAGAATTTCGGAGACATAGTGGGATGTAAACTAAAGTGGATTCCCATTTGAGTTTGTTAATTAGTAATTCATCCTACATATCATGGTTATTTTTGGAATCCGAGTTATGATATTTTATTTTATCAGGGATTACACACTAAGGTTTCCCTAACATGGGGGATGGACAAGGTTATCATATCTTGGGACTCCTGCTTGACCTGGTCTGATTTTTTCCCTAACCTTCTTGATTGTTTGCATGACATGCCATGATTTTATTCTTGGCATGTTATAGGATGTATAGTCATGTATGGATATATTGTGAACATATCCAAATACAATCACATACTATACTTAACTTGTCCGAGGCACATCACATAATCTAAATGAATTGTATGAAGGCCATCACATGATCAAGGATTACTTATCTGGAGGAAATCAGAAGACATGGATAACTTTTCCTAGATTACATCACATGATCTTGGATAACATACCTGGAGGGTATCACATGATCAATATGACATGTCAGGAGAACGTTACATGATCTGTATGACCTATCCTAGTGTTACTGTGAAATATATCTAACATTTCTGGAGGATGTCACATGATCTGTGTGACCTATCCTAGTGTCACCACAAAATCTTTCTAACATGTCCTGGTGTCATTGAAAAACCCGAATAACATGATTGGATAGTGCCATGATATCTGGCCAATAATCTCATAGGGCTTTATGAGACCTAGAAAACATACACTGGTGTCAAAACCTAATTTTGGTGACATCTCTAAGTACATTTCAAGATCAATATGTTAAGCTCGGAGGGTTTCAGAAGACTTAGTTGGAATACTTAGAGGACATCGTGTGACTTGATAGACATGTTCAGAGGACACCATATGATTCAAATGGCATGTCAAGGGGCACCACATAACATTGGAGACATGTACTGGTGATGTCATATGACTTGTATGAGTCATTAAAATTACATGAGGATCAAATTATATGTTCTTCACATAAATCTAAAATCATTTAGTCTTTATTCTAGATTTTATTTCATTGGTTACTTATATTTGTTTAGTGTTTTCTTGCTTTGGGATTTATATGATGCATTAGATATGTGGGACCTCCTTCGTAGAATCTAACAGACATTATAGAAGTTCTTTATGTGATCTAAAGTGATTATGCGAAGTGTCTATGCATGACTCATGATCCCTTAGGTTGTTCCCTATATTTTACCTTGTGGAAAAAAATTTCAATTGTGAGATTGGCTACTCCAATTAGTTCTCCCCATAGGTGATCGATCATGGATTCTTGGATACATCGTTGTGTAGATACAAAAAGATGATTTTTTTAATGTTGAAGGGGATGGATTTATAGGTCTCACCACCCTAGTAATACATTATAATTCCCCGACCCCAGTTACCAAAAGTCATTGCATTATTAGGTATCATTAGAATGATCACAAAAGATCAAGTCTCTAAAGAACGATTATTTTAGTAGCCTTGGAACCAATAGATACATTCATAAATGTTACATTACATCATAAAGTGAAAAACTACAATAACATAGTCTCTATAGTCCACACTCATATCCCCTTCAGACTATCCCTGTAGGCCAGTCATAAAATATTTCTTCACATCTTGGGAAAAATAAAACATAGAAAGGGGTGAGCTCAGATTCTCAGTAAGGATAACAATATAGCGGAAACTTTCATAAATAAACATAAAAATTTAAGGCAATGTATAACTAAAACAAAATCCTTTCAAAATTGAACTTCAGAAAAATATGGAAAGACTAAAATGAAATAATTCCATTTACTTATTCACATGGATATTCTACTAGTCGAATAATCACATGAAATATCAATAACCACTTTCATAACGATGGAATGCATAATGCCAGACTATCATAACCACATAGTCAAGGCCTCGTTCCAAGACTACAAATAAGATTTTGTCAAGGCCTCATGACAAGACACTATTTTGTCTCATGAGACCTACCGATGCATTGAGGAGCTATAGCGGGCTCCACCCGTCACTTACTAAGTCCAATGCATTCTTCATATGAACAGGTTTAAACATAACATAAATATTTGTGTTAAAACTAGCATACGAAATGTAAATACATTCTCCATAAACCATGATTGCTATACAAATAAAACACCCACAGTCAAACATATCACAAAATCTTCAATACAATATGGAAGTTTTGTATCATAATAAATCAACTTCAAATAATATTAAAATCCATCAAAGGATGTTGACATAGATGAAATCAAAACTATTTGAGAGAAATATATATTTTTTGAAATCATTTAAAAGTCACATAATTATCAAATAAAACATTCAATTTGAAAATATTATTATAAGATTTTAAGGTAAGATTTAAAGATTTTACAATGGTGGAAAATAGCCGCACCTGTCATATAAGTTAAAAAAAAGATATTCTTACCTTAATTTGTCGAAAAGGTTAAAAATGAGCTTGTTTGGAAAATGACGGAAATATTCATTTCAAAATATTTTATAAAAAGTCTAACAAGGGTATAAATGACTTTAACACATAGTCTAGTAAATAGTAAAAATGTTTTGAAATACATTTTTAAGAAACATGGATGTGGATGATAAACAAGTTCCAGTAGATAATTACGTATAAACAACCTCGGATAATGAAGAGATTGTGAAATAAACCATTACCTTGTACTTTTACTTGGTCGAGGGTAGGTTAACCTCCTGTATAATAGTTAAATCATTGTTATTAAATTATAAAAGAATCATATACATTAATATGATAGAATATATGATCTTTTAACATTTCTTTGTTAATAATAACTTAGTATTATCGTCGTTTCGGGTGTTAACTTACACATTTACTTTTATATGTTTTGTTACATAAGTTGTGTTTGTTATCCATAGGTTTTATCGTATTCATATCTATAATTATACCAAGTCCTTAAAAATTATTTTTAATCATCAAATTAAATTATTCTTGAATGGATACGATGGGGAATGAATCTAATCGCATTCGTGGAGACGGTAGTCCATACGTACGCACGAACGCTACTTCCATTTCATTTTCATTTTAAAAGGAATCAAAACCAAATGATATATATGTATATTATTATTATAGTATAATATAATATCTTATATATGCTACTTAAGTTAATTAACACCATCCTTTATAAGTTCCATGTATGGTATGAACGAGTCATATCACTTTGAGGGGGCGGTAGTTCGCACTTCCTCAAATGAAATTATCGTATATATATATACCACATGAAATGAATAATGGTATTCTATAAAATGGATTTACAGAATCTTATATATAAAATAAATATCAAAAATATCATATTTAATTATAGTTCCATCATAATGTCCACCATGAGAGGTGGTAGGAGATAATTGGACAATCATCGTTTTGTGAGGCTTTTGGTTTCCATCCACAGAAACATTATGTTCTTCACCCATTAGATGGAGGTGTGTGTAAGTGTAGTTCAAATAATTCTCATACAAATATCCTAGTATATTGATTATACTGGTGTTTTTACAAAATAAAATAGTAAGAAGATTTTAGGGGTTGGAGAAGTAGAATAAAAGAAAAGAAGCTAAGAGAAATCATTACCTTTAATTTGGGTAACTCCCTTTGGTTTGAAGAAAAAAGGACACTTGAAGTGAATTTTGCCTAAGGTAAGGCTTATAATATGAGGATAAGGATTTAGGGAGCTTAATTTGGCAGAGTTTGTAGGAGCCAAAAGTCTTGATAAGTGTGAGTAATTGTTTAGAAGTGGTGTCCTTTTATAACAGGGAGGAGGGATCTTTAGGAAAAACTTAAAGTATTATTTTATAATAAAATAATATTCGGTTTAAAATGGCTCCAAAGTATATTATTAAATGTATAAGGTGGGTATGGGTATAAAAAAACTCAACCAATAGATTTTAGACTGGTTTGGGTCAATATAGTAACCTTATCTTTTAGATGTAACTCTTAGTTAAATAGTTTGACATTTACCATGTCTCTTTGTATTTTTATATTATATAGTTAATAAACTTACTATATACTTCCAAGAGACCCCAAGTGGTCCATTAATGATACAAATATCATTATATAAGTCCTTTTGTAGAACATTATATTTTTAGGCATATAATATCAATTAATAATATAATATTTGTTTTAAAAATTCCTTTATGTAAATTTTGACACTATTTAATAATTGATTTTTTTGAAGTCTTAATAACTTTATTAATTATAAAAAAATTCATCAAATCAATCATAACATGTCATATTAACCAATAAAATTCATGTAATTCATTAAAAGTATCAAATTATATTTATTTGTGTATTTATAATATCAATTATTTTAATATTTTACTAATAAGGTAATTACTACATCATCATTGTGTCATAAATAAATTAAATTATTTAATGTCTAGAAAATTATAAATAAAATACCATTATGTAGGAAATCTTAATATATTTATAATGAATATTTATAATAGAATTTATCTTATGTATAAACCTATATTAAAAATGTTTTAGTTATTAAACTTTGATTTTAACTCTTTTTACTCTTCTTTGAATTAAACAATAATAAATGTCCCAATCTAATACAAGTGGACCAAATAGGTTCATATTTTATTCCTAAGGCTTTTTTTCGTCGAATTATACTTTTCCAATAGAATTAGGACATGTTTTAGAGTAATAATAATATCACTTTTACCCTTAATTACCCTATTTACTTTTTTACCGTGGTAAATAAAAGTAAAAAGTTACTATTCTAACAAAATTATTTTTATATTATTGAACCACATTTTACTTTTTGATATTAACCATGTCTCTCATATTTGTGAAATTCCACTCATAGAAGTGGTAAAATTAAGTTTTATGTGAATTTACAAATTCTCCTAGGAGGTGGGTAAAAGACGGTGAAAAGTTCAATAAAATCTAAAATTATTATAAACTGACTCCAATGAATTACATTTAACTTGTATAGGTATTATGTATCTATTTTGACCTAAAATAAATTTAAATAAAATTAATAATTATTTAAATAAAAATTCAGTTTTAAACTATAACTCAGTGTTTTTCATTATTCATCAAAAATTAAAAGTTTTCAGAAAAATACCAAAAATTTACCCTAATCTAATTTTGATATTAGGAATTCAATAATGAAGTATATTTTACCAAATTAAAAACATAGAAGTTTCATTTATTAATTTAAAATTAATTCCCCCTGTCAAAACAAAAAGGCGTATTTTTAAGATATAATAACTACCAAAAGTTTGAAACTTGTTTATGTCCAAATTCAAAGTGAAATTTCTTACAATGACCATAATTGGATTAAATAGTAATAATATAATCTATTTATACTTCAAAACCATTAAAATGTATAATTTAACAATATAATTTATTTTGATTTAAAAAGTTGTTTTCAGTTAAAATATAGTATTTTTTACTATTCACCCAAATATGAAAGTTATCATAAAAACACCAAAACTTTAGTGATAATAAATTCTTATGTCCCAATTCTAAAGAAGAAGTTTATTTTGTCAAATTGAATATATAAAAGTTTAAAATATTGGTTTTAAAAAGGCTTCTCCCTTAAAAGGCGGTAAAATTGCATTTTTTGAAAAACACTTCTTTTATCTGAAAAAATATATTTGTTCTTACATTATGTCTAAGAAACTCATAATATGGATTCTAAAATTATAAGGATTATATAAAGTTCAAAATTAAGTTAATACTATTCATAACCGTTTTTGAACGGCTTGTTTGGTAAGTCATGGTGCGCTATAACTCGGTGTTGCGTGTAGTGCAAGTTATTGAATTACTTTGAAGAAATAACGTACTATGAAATATTGGGGTGTTACATTATTACCTCCTTAAATAAATTTATTCCTCACAATATGAAATTATTTTTTGAAAATAAAAGTTTGAAAATAGAAAATACCTTTGGGAAAACCCACATCGGAAATTAGGTTAATAAAATTTAGTCTCAATAAGAGGAAAAGGGAAATGAAATGGTCACCCCCAAATTATGATCTCTATTAGGAGAACATTGGTGGAAATTAGAGACATATAATTGGAGGAAAAATGTAAATTTTTATAGGTAGTCATTGAGGTCATCAATCACAAACAAGTGTAAAATTGAGGGCCTTAAATTCATCAATCTATGATGATTTAAAATACCACCGGTTCAACAAAACATATGGTATTAGGATAACACATTTTTTTTGTTTCAAGATACCTTCAATAAGTATAAGAATTAATTTCTTCATAGAATATGAGAATAAGAAATATATATACTTGACAATTAGAGTCCCATCCTTTAACTAATTTCTACCACACACTCATCTTTCACTCTAAAAGATAATAGAACTTAAAAATAATATTCTATTTATCTTATTCGTATAGGGTTAAAAAAATGAATTTATAATTCATCTACCAGATTTTTTTTTAAAAATACTACATTATTCAATCCAGGACATCACGTGGGCCAATCATAGGTGATACACCCTTGTCGCCCTTCGTTTGAAGGTTCATGTCTCACGGCCTTTCCGGACGCGACGGGTTGCCTCCCGACCTCCGGGTTGTCCTTTTTTGGAAATCCAAAAATAATCTCAAACTAGAATTATCCAAAATACTTATGTCCAAACTCACAGTCCAAAATTTATAAGTATGGTACACACAATGAAGATCCCTTTTTCCACGTAATAACATGTGAACACCTTCATCATGTATTCTTTTAAAACACTGCTACATCCTGAATTACCATAAAACCTTGTTGATTACATTCATGATCCCTTATTCCTTATAGAATACTGGATATAATCCTTCCATCCAAAAATGTTGTAAACTCCAACAATGATGGAATATACACTTCATTAATCAGTTTCAAGGTAGTCAAGAATATCCAATATAATTTATCCAAATCTATCATGTATTATTCTAAAATCATTACATCGGTATCAGAACCATACTATGGTTTATCTTTCTCTCAACCATATATTTTCCAAAAATTAAACCTGCTATTGAGTCACTTTTCTTGGTTCCACACAATCTCAAGTCCTTAATGAAATAGTACTTCATTACAATCCTTATATACTCCATAATTATTATAACCAGTACATTGTTGATACAACACTAAAATGACATATTTATCTAATAACAACATAATAACTCTAATCATTCCTCCTAATTTGTGGTAGTATCATAACTTTATTATTATCCAATAGCATCATTTGGGGCATACTCTGATGATTTGTATATTGGTTCATGTATTGTCCCAACTCCTTGCAGATGAAGCATTGTTCATTTGAAACCTTTTTCTTAACCTTGCAGTCACGTACTTGGTGTCCTTTTTCTCCAAACTTATAACAAACTCCCATTCCCTTCAGGCAAGTTCGAGGGTATTTCTTCCCACAATTATCACATATTGTAAAATTCTTCTTTTCCCCCTTCCCTTTATCCATATTTCTCTCACCCATCCTTTTCTTCTCATGCTTCCCTTCAAAGCCATAGGACTCAGAGAATTATTTACTTATCTTTTTAACACATGATACTATTTATTCATATGTTGAGAATATATGGGAGAAAATTTCCCTTATAAATATTGTCTTAATACCGTGAAAGATATGATCCTTCTTACTCTTTGGATCATACGTATTGCTGGAGTTCACATTCCTTCTACTGGGCACCATTTCTATACAATGGCATACACTAAGTCAGTTTATGAATTGCAATGAATAACTCCAAACTTGTAAAATACCTAACATAGACTGAATAGTTTATGGAAATAATCCATAATCATAAAAATGTTTTCATTTAAGAAGTATATACTCAAGAACCCTTCATAATGGTTTGTAAAGGAAATGAAAATTATCCTAAGCATATCCCCCCGGAGTGTCGTAACCAAGAGTGCAGCAAGGGCCGTTGTCGTGCACCATTTCCCGCTCGAGTCTAGCTCAAAGTGGTGATTTTGGGTTTTACCCCTAGGTACCTCTGTTCCAGAGTCGTCTCTACCCGCTCGTATCCAAATAGGGACGTATTGCTCGGAAAACACACAAGATATCTACAATACCAAAATTCTAGGAAGTTCTTCTATACTAATCCCCAAAGTCCATCTTAGGTCTATGTGCTATAATAAGAGTTTATCTAAATATAGATTCCAAGGTTTGTACTAAACTTCCTTTGATACAAACTGTAACGCCCCGACCCCAGTTAACCAAGGTCGGTGCATTATTACGTATCGTTGGCATGATCACAAAAGATCAAGTCTTGAAAGACCAATTAGTCTAGTAGCCTTTGAAAAAATAGATACATTCATAAATGTTACATTTCATCATAAAGTGAAAAACTAAAATAACATAGTCTTCATAGTCCACACTACTATCCCCTTCAGACTATCCCTGTAGGTCATTCATAAAATATTTCTTCACATCCTGGGAAAAACAAAACATAGAAAGGGGTGATCTCAGATGCTCAGTAAGGATAACAATATAGAAAAAGCTTTTATAAATAAACATAAACATTTAAGGAAATGTATAACTAAAAAAATATTTTTAAACATGAACATCAGCATAATATGGAAAAAATAAAATTAAATAATTACATTTAATTATTCACATGGATATTCTACAAGTTGAATAATCACATGCAATATCAATAACCACTTTCATAATGATGGAATTCATATTCCCAGACTATCATAACCACATAGTCAAGGCCTCATGCCAAGACTAAAAATAATATTTTGTCAAGGCCTTGTTCCAAGACACTAGTTTGTCTCATGAGACCTACCTATGCATCGAGGAGCTATAGCGGGCTCCACCCGTCACTTACTAAGTCCAATGCATTTTTAATATGAACAGTTTTAAACATAACATAATCATTCTTATTAAAACTATCATACGAAATGTAAATACTTTCTCCATAAACCACGAATGGTATAAAAATAACACATCCATATTCAAACATATCACAAAACCTTCAATACAATATGGAAGTTTTTTATTATAATAAATCAACTTCAAATAAGCTTAAAATCCATCAAAGGATATTGACATAGATGAAATCAAAACTATTTGAGAGAAATATATCTTTTTTTTGCAATCATTTAAAAGTCACATAATTATAAAATAAAACATTTACTTTGAAAATATTCTTATAAGCTTTTAAGGGAAGCTTAGAATATTTTACAATGGTGTAAAATAGCCGCACCCGCAGTATAAGTAAAAAAAAAGACATTCTTACCTTAATTTGTCGAAAAGGTTAAAAAGGACCTTGTTTGGAAAACGATGAAAAGATTCCTTTCAAAACATTTTATAAAAAGTCTAACAAGGGTATAAATGACTTTAAACCATATTATAGTAAATAGTAAAAATGTTTTGAAATACATTTTTAATAAACATGGATGTGGATGATAAAGATGTCCCAGTAGATAATTACCTATAAACAACCTCGAATAATGAAGAGATTGTGAAATAAACCCTTACCTTGTCATTTTCCTTGGTTGAGGGTAGATTAACCTCTTGTATAATAGTTAAATTATTGTTATTATATTATACAAGAATCATATACATTAATATGATATCATATATGATCGTTAAACATTACTTTGTTAATAATATCTTAGTATTATCATCGTTTTGGGTGTTAACTTACTCTTTTTATTTTATATGTTCTGTTACATAAGTAGTGTTTGTTATCCACAGGTTTTATCTTATTCATATATAGAATTATATAAATTCCTTAAACATTATTTTTAATCATCAAATGAAATTAGTCTTGAATGGATACGATGGGGAATGAATCTCATTGTGTTCGTGGAGACGGTAGTCCGTACGTACGCACGGACGCCACTTCCATTTCATTTTCATTTTAAAATGAATCAAAACCAAATGATAAATAGGTATATTATTATTCCAGTATAATATAATATGTTATATATGTTTCTTAAGTTCATTAACACCATACTTTATACATTCCATGAATGGTATAAACGAGTCATATCACTTTGAGGGGGCGGTAGTTCGCACTTCCTCAAATGAAATTATCGTCTGTATATATACAACATGAAACGAATAATGGTATGATATAAAATGGAATTACAGAAGATTTTATATAAAATAAATATCATTAATATCATATCTAATTATAGTTCCATCATAATGTCTACCATGAGAGGTGGTAGGAGATAATGAAACAATCATTGTTTCGTGAGGCGTTTGGTTTCCATCCACAGAAACATTATATTCTTCACCCATTAGATGGAGGTGTGTGTAAGTGTAGTTCAAATAATTCTCATAATAATATCCTAATATATTTAGTATACTGGTGTTGTTACAAAATAAAATTATAAGAAGACTCTAGGCATTATAGAAGTAAAATAAAAGAAAAGAATCTAAGGGAAATCGTTACCTTTAATTTGGGTAACTCCCTTGGTTTGAACCAAAAAGGACTCTTGAAGTGCCTTATTCCTAATTTAAGGATTATAAGAGGATTATAGGGATATAGAGAGCTTAATTGGGAAGAGGTTGGATGAGCAAAAAGTCTTGAGAGGTGTGAGGAATTGGTTAGAAGTGGTGTCCTTTTATATGGGGGGGGGGGGGGCGCTTTAAGAAAAACATAAAATATTATTTTATAATAAACTAATATTCGGTTTCTAATAGATAAAAAGTATATTATTCAATGTTTAAGGTGGGTATGGGTCAAAAACCGCTCAACTAATAGATTTTTGACAGGTTTGGGTCACTATAGTAACCTTATCTTTTATATTTAACTCTCTGTTAAATAGTTTGACATTTACTATGTCTCTTTGTATTTTTATATTATATAGTTAATGAACTTATTATATACTTCCAAGATACCCCCAAGTGGTCCATTAATGATACAACTATAATTATATAAGTCCTTTTGCTGAACCTTAGATTTTTAGGATTATAATATCAATTAATAATATAATATTTTTTTTAATAACTCCTTTATGTCAATTTTGACACTATTTAATAAATGATTTTTTTTAAAGAATTAATAATTTTATTAATTCGAACCAAATTCATTTAATCAATCCTAACATCTCATATTAACCAATAAAATTCTTTTAATTCATTAAAAGTCTAAAATTATCTTTATTTTTGTATTAATAATATCAATTATTTTAATATTTCACTAATAAGGTAATTACTACATCATCATTGTGTCATAAATAAATTACATTATTTAATGTCTAAAAATTATAAATAAAATAAAATTATGTATAAAAGCTTTTTAGCTTTATAATGAATATTTATAATCGAATTTATCTTATGTATAAACCTATATTAAAAATGTTTTATTTATTAAACATTGATTCTAACTCTTTTAACTCTTCTTTGAATTAAATAATAATAAATGTACTAATCTAATACAAGTGGACCAAAGAGGTTAATATTTTACTCCTAAGGTTGTTTTGTTTCTAATTATACTTATCCAATTGAAATAGGACATGTGTTAGGGTAATAATAATATCATTTTTACCCTTAATTACCTTATTTACTTTTTACCGTGGAAAATAAAAGTAAAAAGTTACTATTAAAAAAAAGTTATATTTATCTTATTGAACCACATTTTACTCCTTGATATTAACCATGTCTCTCTGATTTTCTAAATTCCACTCACAGATGTGGTAAAATTATGTTTTATGTGAATTTGAAAATTCTCCTAGGAGGTGGGTAAAAGATGGTGAAAAGTTCAATAAAATCTAAAATTATTATAAACTGGCTCCAATTAATTACATTGAACTTATATAGGTATTATATCTATATTTTGACATAAAATAAATTTAAATAAAATAAATAATTATTTAAATAATAATTCGGTTTTAAACTATAACTCAGTGTTTTTCACTATTCATAAAAAATTACAAGTTTTCAGAAAAATACCAAAAATTAACCCTAATCTAATTTTGATATTCAGAATTAAATAATGAAGTCTATTTTACCAAATTCAAAACGTAGAAGTTTCATTTATTAATTTAAAATTAATTCCCGCTGTCAAAACCAATAGGCATATTTTTAAGAAATAATAACTAACAAACGTTTGACACTTGTTTATGTCCAATTTCAAAGTGAAATTTCTTACAATGACCATAATTGGATTAAATGGTAAAAATATAATATATTTATACTTTAAAACCATTAAAATGTATAATTTAACAATATAAATGTTACACCCCTACCCCAGTTACCCAGAGTCGGTGCATTATTCCATAATATTGGCCAGATCACAAAAGATCAATTCTCGAAAGACCGATTATTTTAGTAGCCTTGGAATAACTAGATACATTAATAAAGTTTACATTACATCGTAAAGTGAAAACTACTAAAACAACATCTTGTATTCATATCCCCTCATACTATCCCTACAGGTCATTCATAAATTACTTCTTCACATCCTAGGGAAAATAAAACATTGAAAGGGGTGTGCTCAGATGCTCATTAAGGATAACAATATTGCGGAAACTTTCATAAATAAGAATAAACATTTCAGGCAATGTATAACTAAAACAAAATCCTTTTAATCTTGAACTTCAACATAATATGGAAAAGATAAAATGAAATAATGCCATTCACTTATTCACATGGATATTGTATTAGTCAAATAATCACATGCAATATCTATAACCACTTTCATAATGATGGAATGCATAATGCCAGACTATCATAACCACGTAGTGAAGGCCTTGTTCCAAGACTACAAATAATATTTTTTCAAGGAATCATGCCAAGACACTATTTTGTCTCATGAGACCTACCGATGCATCGAGGAGCTATAGCGGGCTCCACCCGTCACTTATTAAGTCCAATGCAATCCTCATATGAACAGGTTTAAACATAACATAAACATTTGTATTAAAAATAGCATACAAAATTTCAATAATTTCTCCATATACCAGGAATGGTATAAAAATAACACATCCATAGTCAAACATATCACAAAACCTTCAATAAAATATGGAAGTTTTGTATCATAATAAATCAACTTCAAATAAGCTTAAAATCCATCGAAGGATGTTAACATAGATGAAATCAAAACTATTTGAGAGAAATATCTATTTCTTTAAATCATTTAAAAGTCACATAATTATAAAATAAACAATTTAATTTTAAAATACCATTATAAGCTTGTAAGGGAAGCTTAAAAGATTTTATAACGGTGGAAAATAGTCGCACCCACCGTATAAGTTAAAAATGACATTCTTACCTTAATTCTGTCGAAAAGGTTAAAAAGGACCTTGTTTGGAAAACGATGGAAAGATTGATTTATAGACATATTATAAAAAGTCAACAAGGGTATAAATGACTTTAAACCATAGTCTATAAAATAGTAAGAATGATTTGAAATACATTTTTAAGAAACATGGATGTGGATGATAAAGAGGTCCCAGTAGATAATTACGTATAAACAACCTCGGATAATGAAGAGATTGTGAAATAAACGATTAACTTGTACTTTTCCTTGGTTGAGGGTAGGTTAACATCCTGTATAATGGTTAAATAATTGTTATTAAATTATACAAGAATCATATACATTAATATGATATCATATATGATCTTTTAACATTTCTTTGTTAATAATATCTTAGTATTATCGTCGTTTCAGGTGTTAACTTACTCATTTTATTTTATATGTTTTGTTACATAAGACGTGTTTTTTATGGATAGGTTGTATCTTATTCATTTCCAGAATGATATCAAGTCCTTAAAAAATTATTTTTAATTATTAAATGATAATTAGTCTTGAATGGATACGATGGATAATGAATCTCATCGCGTTCGTGGAGACGGTAGTCCGTACGTACGCACGAGCGACAATATCATTAATTTGATATTAAAATAATATATAATTGGATGGTATATAATATATACAGAATAATTATCATGTTATATTTATTATTTACATGAATTACACATCATTATTATACCCATATAAATAATAAGGTATTGAATAATAATTACACAACGACGTGGAGATGGTAAGCCGTACGTACGCACATATGGTGACATGTCATTCAAGGGATGGATAGAATAATGAATTTGGTTGTTCCATATTTATAATAACATCAAATTATATATAATATACTGGATTTATTATTTTATAATGGCAATAACAAAGAATTAAGAAGTTGAAGAAGAAAAGAACTTGAAAGTGGGTGGTGAAAACATTACCTCTTCTTCAGGTTCTTCCTTTTGATTTGATCAAAAGGGATTCTTAGGATGGATTTATGATCAAAATAAGGCCTCTAGGTCTAATTGAGGGAAGTTGAGAGAATATTTGGGCAAGGTTTGGCCGAACCAAAAGTCTTTGAAGGTGTGAATAATTTGTTAGAAGTGGTGTCCTTTTATAAGGGGGAGGAGGGGGCTCTTTAGGAAAAACTTAAAGTATTATTTTATAATAAATTAATATTCAGTTTATAAAGGCTCAAAAGTGTATTATTTAAAGGTTAAGGTGGGTATGGGTCTAAATCCTTTCAACCAATAGATTTTTTATAGGTTTGGGTCACCATATTAACCTTATAATTTATATTTAACTCTTAGTTAAATAGTTTGACATTAACCATGTCTCTTTGTATTTTTATATTATATAGTTAATAAACATAATATATACATCCAAGAGACACCCAAGAGGTCAATTAATGATAAAACTATAATTATATAAGTCTCTTGGCCGAACCATAGATTTTTAGGAATTGAATATAAATTAATAATATAATATTTGTTTTTAAAACTCTTTTTTGTGAATTTTAACACTATTTGGTATTTGATTTTTTTGAAAATCATAAATGAATTATTACTTAGAACAAACATAATTAAATTAATACTAACATGTCATATTAACCTATAAAATTAGTTTAATTAATGAAAAGTCTCAAATTATATTTATTTTGATATTTATAATATCAATTAGTTTAATATTTCATTAATTAGGTAATTAATGTATCACTATTGTGTCAGAAATAAATTAAATTATTTAATGTCTAAAAATTATAAATAAAATACAATTATGTAGGAAATATTTTTATATTTATAATGAATATTTATAATCTAATTTATACTATGTATAACCCTATATTAAAAAATTTTTAGTTATTAAACTTGGATTTTAACTCTTTTAACTCTTCTTTGAATTAAATAATAATAAATGTCCTAATATAATCCAATTGGACCTAAATGATAATATTTTATTCCTAAGGTTTTTTTTGTTCGAGATAAACCTGTCCAATAGAATTAGGACATGTGTTAGGGTAATATTAATTTCATTTTTACCCTTAATTACTCTATTTACTTTTAACCGTGGTAAATAAAAGTAAGACGTTACTATTCACCAAAAAATATTTTTATCTTATTTAACCACATTTTACTTTTTGATATTAACTGTGTCTCTCAAATTTTTGAAATTACACTCACAAAAGCAATAAAATTAAGTTTTATGTGAATTTGCAAAATTATCCTAGGAGGTGGGTAAAAGACGGTGAAAAGTTCAATAATATTTTTATATATCGAAAATTATTCTAAACTAACTCCAATGAATTGAATTGAACATATATAGGTATTATGTATCTATTTTGACCTTAATTAAATTTAAATAAAATAAATAATTATTTAAATAAAAATTTGGTTTTAAACTATAACTCTGGGTTTTTTCACTATTCATAAAAAATTGAATGTTTTCAGAAAAATACCAAAAATTCACCCTAAGCTAATTTCGATATTCTGAATCCAAAAATGAAGTCCATTTTGAAAGGTAAAATTTATAAAATTTCAAAAATTGGGTATTACTATTCATAACGGCTAGTTTGATTGGTTGTGGTGTGTGTTAGAACTCAAAGTTGCGTACAACACAAGCTACTGTATTATTCAAAGAGAAGCATACCATGGAAGCTTGGGGTGTTACATTCTCCCCTTCTTCAAATAATCTCATCAACGAAATTTCTATAATACTACTGCATGAAAAGAATCAGGTGGTTCTTCATCATATGTTCCTCAGATTCCCACTTTTCTTCTTCCATCTTAAGGTTTCTCCACAAAACTTTTACCAGACGAGTCGTCCGATTTCTCAATACTTGTTCTCTCATCTCAAGAATCCTGACGGGATCTTTGCAATAAAACAGATCAGGTTCCAGTTCTAATTCCTCATAGGTGAGTACATGTGTTGGGTCAGGCATATATTTCCTCAACAGTGATATGTGGAACACATCATGAACTTTGGAGAGACTTGGCGACATTGCCAAATGGTAAGCTACAACCCCAATTCGTTCTAGAATTTCGAAAGGTCTGATGTACCTGGGACTCAATTTACCTTTCTTACCGAAATGTATAACTCCATTACATGGAGATACCTTCAATAAAACATGATCTCCTACCTGAAATTACAAATCCTTCATTCGGTTATCAGCATAGCTCTGCTGCCTACTTTGAGCTTCTTTGATGTGTTTTTGGATTACCTTTACCTTTTTCGTGGTTTCCTCCACTAGTTCTGGACCTACAAGTTTTCTTTCACCAACTTCATCCCAACAGGTTGGTGTGCGGCATCTATTTTCGTATAACGCTTCATATGGTGCCATCTGAATACTCGAATGGAAGCTATTGTTGTAGGAAAATTCTACCAGAGGTAAATATTGATCCCACATACCCTGAAAGTAAAGTGAGCATGATATCAACATGTCTTCTATGGTTTGAATAGTCTGTTCTGATTGTCCATCTGTTTGAGGGTGGTAGGCAATGCTCAAATGAAGTTTAGTATCCAAGGCCTTCTGAAGACTTTTCCCAAATCTTGAAGTAAAACATGGATCATGATTCGAAACAATCGATATGTGTACTCCATGAAGTCTCACAACTTCATTAATATATAGTCTTTCTAGACGTTAAAATGGTAAATCTTCCCTTATAGCAAGAAAATGTGCTGACTTGGTAAGATGATTAATAATGAACCATATTGCATTGTTCTTTCTAGGAGTCTTTGGTAGTCCCATGACAAAGTCCATCGTGATATTATCCCATTTCCACTAAGGTATGGGAAGAGGTTGCATGATTCCTAGAGGCTGTTTCCTTCCAGCTTCGACTTGTTGGAAAACCATACATCTTGACACAAAATCGGAAATCTCCTTCTTCATGTTGTCCCACCAAAAATATTCCTTCAAATCTCTATACATTTTGGTGCTCCCAGGGTGTATAGAGAAATTGGAACTATGATAATCATCCAAAAATTTCCTTTTTAGATCAGGTATATCGGGAACACAAAGTCTCTTCCCAAATTTCAAAATTCCATCTTCATACACAAAGTCACTCAATATCCCATCATTCACAGCTTTAATATTCTTTTGAAATTATTCATCATCAGCCTAAGAAATCCTTATCCTTTCTATTAATGATGGTTTGGAAACCATTTGAAAAATCATTGATGTTTCACCTTCCATGGTTATTCCCATATCCATCTTTACTAGATCCATGAAAATAGGATCCCTCTCAACTCTCATCTTGTTCAAAATTCCATGATATTTTCTACTCAAATAATCTTCCAACTTATTTTCCTTCCCTGGGTGGTGGTGTATCATGAAATCATAATCCTTGAGTAGTTCAAGCCATCTCCTTTTCCTCATGTTGAGTTCTTTATGTGAGAAAATATACTTCAAACTCTTGTGATCAGTATAAATCTCACATTTTTCACCATAGAGATAGTGTCTCTAAATATTCAAAGAAACGATTACAGCTGCTAACTCAAGATCATGAGTAGGATAGTATTTCTCATGAATTTTTAGTTGTCGTGATGCATAAGCAATAACCCTATCATTCTGCATAAGGACACAACCAAGTCCTTTCTTCGATGCATCACTATAAAAAACGAACCCATCATTCCCCGATGGTAGAGTCAATAAAGTAGCATTGACTAATATTCTATTCATTTATTCAAAACATTATTCACACTATTTTTTCCAAACAAATTTAACCCCTTTACGTGTGAGCTTTGTTAATGGGTTATCCAATCGAGAAAAGTTCTGGATGAAACATCGATAATAACCCGCTAAACCAATAAAACTACGTAGCTCATTTATACTCATCGGTGCAGGCCATTCTTGGATTTCCTTGGTCTTAGAAGGATCAACAGAGATTCCATCTTTAGAGACAATATGCCCAAGAAATGAAATCTCCTGAATCTATAATTCACACTTTCTAAACTTCCCATATAATTCATGTCTTCTCAGAGTCTTTAGGATAATGTGCAAGTGATATTCATGATCTTTGTAGGTTTTGGAGTATACCAAGATATCAACGATAAATACCACCACAAAATCATTGTGATATTCCTTAAAAAATCTGTTCATTAGATCGATGAAAACAGAGGGTGCATTAGTCAGCCCAAAAGGTATTACTGTAATCTCGTAATGCCCGTACCTGGTTCGAAATGCTGTCTTCGGAATGTCTTCATTCTTCACACACAAATGATGGTATCCAGATCGAAGGTCAATCTTTGAAAAGTATTGAGCTCCATGAAGTTGGTCAAATAAATCATCATTGTGAGGTAGGAGATACTTGTTCTTTATTGTTATAGCATTGATTTCCCTGTAGTCGATACATAACCTCATTGATCCATCTTTCTTCTTAAGAAAGGACAGGGGATCCCCATGGAGAAACACTAGGGAGAATAAATACCTTATTACTAAATTACTCTAGTTTTTTATTTAGTTCAACTAATTCCACAGTGGACATTCTATAAGGGGTATTCGATATGGGCCTTGAACCAGGAATTGAATCAATAGAAAACTCAATTTCTTGTTCTGGAGGATGTCCAGGTAAATCTTCCAGAAACACATCTACATATTTTTTCACAATAGGAACATCCTCTATTTGAACATTTATTTCCTTACCCACAGTGATTTGATTCTCTTCCTCCCCAATAATTGAATTTAGTTGAGCTACTAGGGGTGGATTTAGGGAAGAATCTGGTGGTGATGATTCTACTCAAAAGATAAGGTGTTCCTTATCATCATCATAAATAATAGTATCCGCCTTATTCTTACTATAAATTTTTTCATCATGGTTCGAAAGCCAATCCATACTAAGGATTATATCATATTCAATCCTAGGTATGACGATGAGATCCGCAGATAAAGAATATTTATGTGCTCTAATGGGGACTGATTCACAAAACTTTGTTGCAATGATACTTTCCTTAGGAGTTTTAACTGACAACTCCCTTGTTAAATCAAATTGGAAATATCTAATTTTCTTATCAAACTAAGAAGATATGAAACAATGCGATGATCCAGAATCAAATAATGTATTTTCTAAACTTGAGGAAACCATTAAATTACCTGCCACCACGTCTTTCAGAGCTTCTACCTCACCAGTAGTGATAGAATAAGCTTAGTATTGATCCCTTGGCCTTTTCTGAGGTAAGTTCCCCCGATGCTTAGGAAATTCATTTGCATAATGTCCCATCTCCCTGCAATTGTAACATTGGACATCCGTTTCCTCCTTCTTCCCCTTGAAATCACAAGTTTGGTGGCCTTTTTCACCACACTTGTAACAGAATCCCATTCCTTTTAATCAAGTACTGGGGTGTTTCTTCCCACATTTACTGCAGAATGGATATTCAACTTTTCCCTTCTTCCCCTTATTTCCATTCTCAGAGTGATCAGCAGATCTCTTCTTCTCCTACATTTCTTTAAAGTCATAAGACTTAGATAATTCCTTTTTTGTCTTTATAGCACATGAGACAATATCTTCGTATGACGAGAAGGATTGTGACACTAATGCTCGATGAAGAAATGGTTTTAACCCATAAAATAAATTATCAATATTACTTCTTGGGATACATATATAATCTCCAACATACCTTTCTAACCTTGTAAAGTTAGCCTCATACTTTGCGACATTCTCATCCTCCTTTTGTCTCAGACTCAGAAATTTCCTTCCCATATCTGCTCGATGGTCATGAGGAAAGTATTTTTCTATGAAAAGTCCTTTGAACTCCCTCCATTCTATATTTGATACTTCATCATCTTCCTTCATGTTTTGAATCAATGACCACCATTGATCAGTATCTCCAGTGAGGCGATAAACTGCCATGATAACTTTTTCCCTTTCACTACTCACCAAGGCCTGAAATATTTTCTCTAGGGAACTTATCCATTGCTCAGATACCAATGGATCTATACTCCCATTGAATGTTGGTGGTTATTGGCTCATGAAGTGACCTAACATTGATCCTCCAAGCTGTGGATCAGTGTGCTCCATACGGGTAAGGTTATTATTCATAACCTAAGTGAGTTGTCCCAGTACGGTGATTAGATGATCAGCACCAGTTGCATCACCAGCTCCATTATAATTATCTTTAGTAGGAGGTAAATCCCTACATGGAGTGCGTTCATTGATACAATTTCAATTTCTTCCACTAGGTTCCATTTCTAAACAATGGAATAAACTAGACCAGTTTAAGAATCAAAATATATAATTCCATACTTGTAAAAAACTTAACATAAATTGAACTATTTATGGATATAATCCATAATCATAAAAATGTTTTCTTTGAGGAAGTACATACTCATAAACCCTTCATAATGGTTTGTAAAGAAAATGAGAGTTATCCTAAGCATATCACCCGGGAGTGTCGTAACCAAGAGTGCAGTAAGGCTCATTGTTGTACACCAGTTACCGTTCAAGTCTAGCTCAAAGTAGTGTTTTTGGGTTTTACCCCTAGTTACATCTATCCCAGATCCGCCTCTACCTGCACGTATCCAGACAGAGATGTATTGCTCAGAAAACTCACAAAATCTCTATAATACCAAAATTTTAGAAATTTCTTCTACACTAATCCTCAAATTCCATCTTAGGGCTATGTACTCTAATTAAAGTTTATCTAAATCTAGCTTTGAAGGTTTGTACTAAACTTCCTATGATACCAACTGTAACGCCCCAACCCCAGTTACCGAGAGTCAGTGCATTATTACATAATATTGGCCTGATCACAAGAGATCAAGTCTCGAAAGACCGATTAGTCTAGTAGCCTTGGAATAACTAGATACATTCATAAAGTTTACATTACATCATAATGTTAAAACTGCTACGACAACATCTTGTCTTCATATCCCCTCATACTATCCCAGAAGGTCATTCATAAATTACTTCTTCACATTCTGGAAAAAATAAAACATTGAAAGGGGTGAGCTTAGATGCTCAGTAAGGATAACAATATAGCGGAAACTTTCACAAATAAGCATAAATATTTAAGGAAATGTATAACTAAAACAAAATCCGTTTAAACTTGAACTTCAGTATAATATGGAAAAGATAAAATGAAATAATTCCATTTACTTATTCACATGGATATTCTACTAGTCGAATAATTACATGCAATATCAATAACCACTTTCATAATGATGGAATGCATAATGCCAGACTCTCATAACCACGTAGCCAAGGCCTCGTGCCAAGACTACAAATAATATTTTTTCAAAGCCTCGTTCCAAGAAACTAGTTTGTCTCATGAGATCTACCGATGCATCGAGGAGCTATAGTGGGCTCCACCCGTCACTTATTAAGTCCAATTCATTCCTCATATGAACAGGTTTAAACATTACATAAACATTCGTATTAAAACTAGCATACGAAATGACAATACTTTCTCCATAAACCATGAATGGTATAAAAATAAAAAAAACACATTCAAACATATAAAAAAAACTTCAATACAATATGAAAGTTTTGTATCATAATAAATCAACTTCAAATAAGCTTAAAATCCATCAATGGATGTTGACATAGATGAAATCAAAACTATTTGAGAGAAATATCTCTTTTTTCTAAATCATTTAAAATTCACGTAATTATAAAATAAAAAATTTACTTTTAAAATATCATTATAAGATTTTAATGGATGCTTCGAATATTTCATAACGGCTGAAAATAGCCGCACCCACCATATAAGTTAAAAAAAGTTATTCTTACCTTAATTCTGTCGAAAAGGTTAAAAAGGACCTTGTTTGGAAAACGACGAAAAAATTCCTTTATAAAAATCATATAAAAATTCAAAAGGGGTATAAATTACTTTAAACCATAGTCTATAAAATAGTAATAATGATTTGAAATACATTTTTAAGAAACATGGATGTAGATGATAAGGAGGTCCCAATAGATAATTACGTATATACAACCTCAGATAATGAAGAGATTGTGAAATAAACCCTTACCTTGTAATTTTCCTTGGTTGAGGGTAGGTTAAACTAAATTATAATGGTGAAATAATTTCTATTAAATTATACAAGAATCATATACATTAATATGATATCATATATGATCTTTTAACATTACTTTGTTAATAATATCTTAGTATTATCATCGTTTCGGGTGATAACTTACTCGTTTTCTTTTATATGTTTTGTTACATAAGACATGTTTTTTATGGATAGGTTATATCGTATTCATATCTAGAATTATATCAAGTCCTTAAAAATTATTTTTAATCATTAAATGATAATTATTCTTGAATGGATACGATGGGGAATGAATCTCATCGCGTTCGTGGAGACGGTAGTCCATACGTACGAACGAGCGACAATATAATTATTTTGATATTAAAATAATATAAAATTGGATTGTATATAATATATACATAATAATTATCATGTTATATTTATTATTTAAATGAATTACACATAATTATTATACCCATCCAAATAATAATGTATTGAATAACAATTATACCACGATGTGGAGACAATAAGCCGTACGTACGCACGTATGGTGACATGTCATTCAAGGGATGGATAGAATAATGAATTTGGTTGTTACATACTTATAATAACATCATAGTACATATAATATACGAGATTTATTATTTTTTAATGGAAATAACAAAGAAAGAAGAAGTTGAAGAAGAAAGGAACTTGAAAGAGGGTGGTGAAAACATTACCTCTTCTTCAGGTTCTTCCTTTTGATTTGATCAAAAGGGATTCTTAGGATGGCTTTATGATCAAACTAAGGCCTATAGATCGAATTGATGGAAGTTGAGGGAATATTTGGGCAGGGTTTGGCCGAACCAAAAGGCTTTGAAGGTGTGAATAATTGGTTAGAAGTGGTGTCCTTTTATAAGGAGGAGGAGGGGCTCTTTAAGAAAAACTTAAAGTATTATTTTATAATAAATTGATATTCGGTTTCTAATGGCTCCAAAGTGTATTATGTAAAGGATAAGGTAGGTATGGATCGAAATCATTTCAACCAATATATTTTGGACAGGTTTGGGTCACTATATTAACCTTATCATTTATATTTAACTCTTAGTAAAATAGTTTGATATTTACCATATCTCTTTGTATTTTTATATTTTATAGTTCATAAACTTAATATATACATCCTAGAGACCCCCAAGTAGTTCATTAATGATAAAAATGTAATTATATAAGTATATTGGCCGAACCATAGATTTTTAGGAATTGAATATTAATTAATAATATAATATTTGTTTTAAAAACTCTTTTATGTCAATTTTGACACTATTTGGTATTTCATTTTTGTGAAAATAATAATAGACTTATTAATTATAAAAAACATAACTAAATCCATAATAAAATGTCATATTAACCTATAAAATTATTTTAATTCATCAAAAGTCTCAAATTACATTTATTTAGATATTTATATTATGAATTATTTTAATATTTCATTAATTAGGAAATTACTTCATCACCATTGTGTCATAAATAAATTAAATTATTTAAAGTATAAAAATTATAAATAAAATAACATTATGTAGGAAATATTTTTATCTTTCTAATGAATATTTATAATCGAATTTATCTTATGTATAACCATATATTAAAATTTTTTTAGTTATTAAACGTTGATTTCAACTCTTTTAACTCTTCTATGAATTAAATAATAATAAATGTCCTAATCTAATCCAAGTGGACCTAAATGATAATATTTTATTCCTAGGGTTGTTTTTGGTCGAGATACACTTGTCCAATAGAATTTGGACATGTGTTAGGGTAATATTAATATAATTTGTACCCTTAATTACCCTATTTACTTTTAACCGTGGTAAATAAAAGTAAAAGTTACTATTCACCAAAAATTATTTTTATCTTATTGAACCCAATTTTAATCATTGATATTAACCATGTCTCTATGATTTTTGAAATTCCACTCACAAAAGTGGTAAAATTAAGTTTTATGGGAATTTGAAAATTTTCCTAGGAGGTGGGTAAAAGACGGTGAAAATTTCAATAAACTTTTTATATATCTAAATTTATTCTAAACTAAATCCAATGAATTAAATTGAACTTATATAGGTATTATGTATCTATTTTGACCTTAATTAAATTTAAATAAAATAAATAATTATTTAAATAAAAATTCGGTTTTAAACTATAACTCAGTGTTTTTTCACTATTCATCAAAAATTAAATGTTTTCAGAAAAATACCAAAAAATCACCCTAAGCTAATTTTGATATTCGGAATCCAAAAATGAAGTCCATTTTGAAATATAAAATTTATAAAATTTCAAAAAGTGGGTATTACTATTCATAATGGCTAGTTGGATTGGTTGTGGTGTGTGTTAGAACTCGAAGTTGCGTACAACACATGCTGCTGTATTATTCAAAGAGAAGCATACCGTGGAAGCTTGGGGTGTTACAATAAATTATTTTAATTTAAAAAGTTTTTTTCAGTTAAAATATAGTATTTTTCACTATTCACCCAAATATGAAAGTTATTAGAAAATCACCAAAACTTTATTGAAACTAAATTCTTATGGACTCATTCTAAAGAAGAAGTTTATTTTGTCAAATTGAATATATAAAAGTTTAAAATATTGGATTTAAAGAGGCATCTCCATTAAAAGGCGGTAAAATTTCATTTTTTGAAAAATACATCTTTTATTTGAAAAAATTTATTTTTTCTTACATTATGTCTAAGAAACTCATAATATGGATTCTAAAATTATAAAAATTATATAAATTTCAAAATTTAGTTAATACTATTCATAACTGCTTTTGAACAGCTTGTTTGGTAAGTAATGGTGTGCTAGAACTCGGTGTTGTGTGTAGTGAAAATTATAGAATTACTTTGAAGAAATAACGTACTATGAAATCTTGGTGTGTTACATACAACATCTTTTGTAGCACATATCTTACAGATTCAGGATAGAGTCGGTGGAGGGATTTGGGGTTATGCGCTTCACATAATCCTACCTCTAGTTATTCAGTGAGGGGGGAGTGTTGTATGATGATAAATGACCATAATACCATCTCATTAGCACCTCATTTATTTTATTTATTCCAATAAAAGTGGTCTTACCTAACCATGTGGACATGCCAAGGGTATTTTAGAAGGTTAGGAGAACATGACTGGGGGCTTTTGTGAGATCGGGATTGCTGTTGAAAGGCTTTCATATGAATAATAGTGATCTCCAATGTAATACATCCCCATTCACATATAGTCAGTGTATCTTACCCTATAAAGAATCTCACATCATTTAATTTTTATTTCTTTCTTCATTTTTCATGGGTTGGGGATCTCATGAGTTTTTATGAGTGTTGTTGAAAACAAACACTCTCCTTGTCTATGATGCATCACCTAACCAATAATGGGTCTTGTGGTGATGTATGAGAATAGTCATATACAACCCTTCTATTTGTATCTAGAGCTAGATGGGGAGAACAAGACCACATGTACATGTCTGAAAACCCTTCACATGGTAAGGGTGACATGCCAATGGGCTCTTGAATGATAAAGAAGACATGTCTTTAGGGATTCTGCGATGTATTTTGAACCTCATGGGCGTGTCTCAAATAAGATTTATGGCTATGAAATAAGTGCACATTTTTTATATTATTCTCCTCAATTTATAAGTATATTTGGATAGTTTTCTAGGCACCCACCAACTGAAAAGTCTCTTGATATGGAGGAGCTCATCGACAGTTTCCTCATGACCAGTGAATATCTCGGATGCCTTCACAAGGAAAATGAGGCTATCAAAGGGGGACCCATGAGATCTAAAGCAAACCATCGATACATATGAACAATTCACAAGACCTTACAAATGTTTTGTAATAGTGTGTTATTTAGAAGTTTATGTGATCCATGAGTTCTGGCCATAGTCTCTTCCTTTATTTTACAGAGAAAATAATACCCATGCTTCATGTATTTCTTCCCTTTTAGATTTTATAATGATCATTTGTTTGGTGTGAAAATTAAAATAATCACTTTAAAATATCCCACATTATCTCTATATAAAAATTACTTCTAAATATAATCCTATATGAAATTATTTGGGAAAATAAAATATATACAAAGGGGTGAGCTCAAACACACAATAAGGGAAAACTGTACTAATGAGTCAAAATGGGTTTAGATCTTAATCATATGAAAAAACAAAAACATGGGAGAAATATTTTATTAAAAGAAAATAGAGAAATAATATATTTCCATATGCATGAAAAATAGACATATAATCCAAAATTATCAAACATATATCATGGGATAATAAAGAAAGGATATGAGACAATAATAAAGAGCTATAAGGCATATCATATATTGATTCAAAAGTTCTCTCTTGACTTTTATGTCTTGTTTTGGAAATCACAAATGTATTTGACTATGCTCATCGTACTGACAATGCTTATCGTACAGAATATGCTCATCTTACTGACAATGCTTATCGTACTGACTATGCTGATCGTACTGACTATGCTGATCGTACTGACTATACTAATCGTATTGACTCTGTCAATCGTACTGACTCTATCAAACGTACTCTCTCACAATCGTACTGACTTTTTTGCATCATAATCGCTTTGTATCATATCAATACTTTACACTAAGTAATACTTATAGAACTTATATTTCACTTTTATTACATGCTTGTTTTGGTTCTTTATCAACACATGTCAATCGTACTCATGTTTATCATCTTCATATATCTTTTTCTTTAAACCAAAATGATGTTGTGGAGTTAGTTATAAACTAATCAAAATGATGTCGTGTTTTATGTTTCGATATGACCGTTATAATGCCAGGTGTCCAATTCCCTTCGAGTTTTCCGAAGAAATATGGCTGTTGGAGGAAGTATGACTGTTGGAACCTAAGGCATATAAATAGGAGGTCATTTGAAGCTGATAAGAACACACACACATCTAAGACTGATCATTCTGTGCGATCAAGTTCTATAGAGAGACGTTGTGACTTATCTCCTGCTTCATGCGAAAGCCTTGAAACTACAAAACGTGAATGGCTCATTCTTAGTTTTTTTATTTTAATAATTGCGTTGTTTTTCTTTGTGCGACCGATCAGGTGTTAATGATTGAGGGCTGTCGGGGATAGGCAAACGGTGCTACTAATCATCGTATCGAGGGATTTCAAGTAATTGAAAGACAAAGGTGCCAATTAACTGAAAAATTGAGGGCTTGCGGGGATATCAAGATAAATGTACCGATAATCGTATCGAGGGCTTACCAAGGTGGTGGTAAGAAAAACCTGTTTTCCTAGGTGAAAGGATAACCCTTCTCTTTGGGTCAAAATAATTGCAATACTTTTATATTTCTGCTGCTGTTGGTTTTAAGAAAGAGAATTTCATTGTTTTACTTTCTTCATTTCATATTCATTTGTAATTGTTTCAATTACAATCATACTGTTACATATTGTATCGATTGATTTTATACGCTTTATGGTAGAATATTTTACTATTGTATTACTCTGATTATTTTATTCATATTGAATACAATTTCTTTAATTTTCCTATAGTATTACATTATATCATACCTTTATATTCAATACAATTGTGGTTGTTTGTTTTTGTTGTGAATTCTATTAGCTTAAGATCATTTGAACTAATTTCTTATGTGTTTAAACACAATAATTTTTAAACCTACAATTCACCCCCTCTTGTATTGTTCCATCTAATATACATATAGATCTACATTTTCGATCCAACAATTGGTATCAGAGCAGGTTTCCACTGATCTGTATTACTAGCTCTATTTCTTCCAAATTTCAGTTTCAACTATTTACTGCACTAACGTGTGGAGTGGAAAAGAGTTTGTTTTATTAGATGGAAGGAATGAATATTGAATCAATTGACATTCTAAATCCAACTAGACCACCAATATTTGATGGGAACAATTATGAGTACTGGAGAGATCAAATGAAGAAATTTGTTATCAACACTGGTGTAGACAATTTTTTTATGCTTACTGGAGGTTACAAAATTCCTGACAAAGAAGTAAGTACTTTCACCAATCAAGAGAAGCAAGAATATCAACTGAATTAGAAGGTACACAATACTTTACTATTTTCTATGACCAGGAATATATACAACCAGATATCATCTTGTGAAGCAGCCGACTGTATTTGGAAAAAATTGGAAGTCACACATTTTGGTACATCCAAGGTTATAGAAACAAGAAGAGAAATGATTTGAGCAGAGTATCATGGTTTTATTTTTTGTTGGGAAAATATCCCTCAAGGTATCATTGAAACATTTTTGAGGTGATTGTGTTTGTTGAGAAAGTGGACATCTGAGTAGTGATTGTTGAAAAAGCAAAACTATGACATACAAATTTGTTGACAAAGAGGATTTCATGATGGAATGTCGAGTTCAAGAGCTGAGTTCAATGATCCATGTTTGATTCAAGAACGTCGATAAAAGTAATGGATGATCTGGAGGTAGTACAAAAGAACAGATACAAGGTGGCGCCGTTTTCCAGTGTTTGCCAAAATTTTGGGCCTGAAAATCGGCAAATGAAGAAAAGTGTTTTTGGCAAAGGGACTTGCGTGACGAAGACTTGGAGAATAGGAAACTTGCGCGCCATATGTTTTTAAAGATCAGAAGATCAAAATATGGAAAAGGAAGTAGCTTCGCGCAAGTTTGGGAGTTGGTCGCGCAAGTGTCTAAAAGGACAGAAGACTTGCGCGCCGAAACTGGGTCGCGCAGGTGACTTGCGCGCCGTCGCGCCGGGTGGTCAGATTGCCTATAAATACTGGACCACCCCTCCTCATTCTTCAACGGAGTTCAACACTTTGAGAAATCAAAGCTCTCGTCGCGCAGGTGTGGTGGTTGCGCAAGTGGTGAGTGTGGGTCGCGCAGGTGAATTTGTGCGCCGATAGTTTAAGTTGTGCGCCGGTGTTAGAAGTTGCGCGCCAGTTGGCAGTTGCGCGCCAATGTTGGTTTGGGCATAAAAGGAAGAGAGTCGCGCAAGTTTGGAGTTGAGGAAGCTTGAGTCGCGCAAGTTTCTAAGGTGAACTTGCGCGCCCATTGTGACTTGCGCGCCGATACTTGCGCGCCAAGATTGACTTGCGCGCCAAGTAAGGTTTTGTTCCAGCGGTGCTTCTCGGACTGCGTGGAAGCTGGTACGTTGCCCGATACCTTCGGTGCAAAGATATATTCATCTACGGGTGAAAGTTGTACTTCAACAGAGCATCTACACATAGAGGAAGATGCATTCATTCAAGCAAATGAAGAGACCTACAGGTCTATAAACTGTGAGTGGATTCCTTCCAAGAGAAGTGAGATTAGGAAGAGGATGAAGGGGATCCTCTCCACTGGCAGTGATCCAGAGAAGGAGAGAAACAGGGAGTGACCCTTGGCAAAGTAGTGAGCCGACCCTAAACTTGTAAAGACAGTGAGCCTGGGCTTAGAAGTGATCTAGCCCGAACCTTGTAATCCACAGCTAGTGGAGATTAGTGGAATTTGGTACGACCAGCAACTTGTCGGCGTATGCTCCTTGGACGTAGCCCTTTGCGGTGAACCAAGTAAAATTGTTGTGTCCTGTGCATACTTCACTTTCTATTTACTTTGTGCAACAGGAAAAAGAGAGAAGAGAGTTTTTCTCAACAGTGAAACAAGATCAGAACGAGCATTAATTTTAAACTAGTCATACCCTGATTCACCCCCCCTCTCAGGGTATTCAGCCTTGTGGACCTAACAATTGGTATCATAGGGAAAGGTTGAAACTTGTTCTTCTCTCAATGGAGGTCACAAATCATAAAGGGATTCCGATCTTCGACGGATATAATTTTCAGATATGTAAGAATCAGATGCAACACTATTTTTGATCCTTGGGAATGGATGTGTTTTCAGCTGCTATGCATGGTATCACAGCTGATATTAATAGTGGTTCTTTATCAGAAGCTGAGCATAGAGAGTTGGATGCTGATTCCAAAGCAATCAATACCTTAGGGAGAGCCCTTTCCAATCCCATCTACATAAAGGTGATGTCATGAAAAATGTCACATGCCATGTGGGAAAATCTTTTGAATATATATGAATGGGACACAAAAGTCAGAGAGGCAAAGCTGCAGGTGTTTTGGAACAAATATGAAGATCTAAAAATGAACCCGAATGAGTCTGTTGACGCATTATTTGACAGGGTAAACATTGTTGTGGAAGATATGCGAGGTCTTGGAGAAGTCATTGAATACATAAAGATTGTAAAGCACATCTTAAGGAAACTTCCACCTCGGTTCAATCCGAAAGTTTCAGTACTAGAAGATAAAGATCCAAAGGAGATGACATTGGACAATTTGCACAGTACCTTGGTTTCATATGGAATGAGGAACGATGATAATGAGGCTGTGGAAAAGGGGAAGTCTAAATAGGTGGAATTTAAGGCCATGAAGAAGCTCACCATTGAAGATTATAATGAAGAAGAAGAGACAAATGAGGTGATGTCATTTCTTTCTTCAAATCTACAAAGAGGAAGAGGAAAATTTAAAGGTAAACTTCCACTAGCATGTTTTCGATGTGGAAAGGTTGGTCATCTTGTGGCAAGATGCCCAAAGAAGTTTCAAGATGATTATGATGATGATGAAGTTGAAATTCCCAAGAAGAAAACTTCAGCTTTTGTGAAAGGGAAGAAGAAATTTAAGAGAAATTTCTTCAAGAAAAAGAATCTTCTCTCACAAGAACTTGAAAGTTCAGATGAGTCTGAGGATGAAGAGGTTGAGGAAATTGAAAATTGCAGAGATTGTGGGGTAAATTCCTTGGTGGCGATTGTTGGTAGTTCTCAAAAGGGAGAAGAAGCTGATGCTAAAGAAGAAGAGGAAATTGAAGGGAGAGTTGATATGGAAGCCGAATTGGAAGCAGCTCTTGATGAGATAGATGTTTGGAGAGCCAAAACGAAGAAAGAAAATAAAGTGGTTCGTGATTCCAAACTCTATATGAAACAACAGGATGAAGAAAAGTCTAAGCTGTTAGATGAAATTGAAAGACTAAAATCCTCAACACCAGAGAACTCAGAAAATATTGTTGAGTATAAGCTTAAAGTTGAGGAACAAAAGAAGGAAATTGATTGTTTGACCAACACAAGAAAATATCAGGTTAGACGTATCAAAGAGCTTGAAGAAGAAGTGGTCAGTCTGCGACAAAAACTTAAGGATCAAGATAAACTCTTGACCCCCAATGTGATATCCAAAAAGAAGGACATTCAGAAGACAGAGAAGATGAAAGCGGAGCCTAGAAGTTCAGTAGGAAAGAAGCAGCAATTGATCTCAGATGTTAAGGTCGTTTCTGGGCTTAGTCAAGAACAAAAATTTGTGACAATTGCAGTCAGACCGCAAGCACTCATCCCGAAAGTGAAGGTTGATTTGGGCACAAAACAGAATCAGAATATTCAGAGATCTCAAAGGGAAAATCGTAGTGCTGAAATATTACAAGGGAATTCATCCTATATCAGGTGTTATTGCTATGGGAAAATGGGACATTCACAGTATGTGTGTTCCATAGCCAAGAGATACAAAAGGGAACATGAACAGAGATGGCAGCAAAATAGAGAACGGTTTTCCAGAACACATTTTGAAGGACACTATTTTTGGTGCGGAGGATTTGGACACATGGCTAGGTATTGCACTTCAACCATTCAGAGAAATGTGTCAAAGCAGAATCAAAATGCTCACAAGCAGCAGATCATAAATCAACAAGTGAGTTAAAAGTTCCGAACAGATTTGCAGCTCTGCAAGATGAGGGTGGTCCATCATACTCTGAGAAAGAACAGAAGTCTCAATCCATGCCGAGTGTGAAAGAAAAAGTATGGAACAAGAAGAAGAAAAATGAGAAGGCTGTGGTGGTGGAGATTGCCCTTAAAGCATCAGATCGATCTGGTGTTTGGATCCTTGATAGTGGGTGCACATCCCACAAGACGGGTAATAAGGATCTTGTTACATGCATAAAATATGACAAAGAAGGAGTTGTCAAATTTGGAAATGATGAAGGCCTGAAGATTGTTGGCTCAGGGAAAGCCATGTTTGGGGGCAAAGAGATGAGACATGCTGATGTCTTGGTTGTAGAGGGTCTCAGTCATAACTTACTCAGTGTCAGTCAACTATGTGACTCTGGGCACTCTATCCAATTTACCAAGAAGATGTGTGTTGTGAAAGGAAAAGATAGAGAAACTGTTCTACAGGAAAAAAGGTCAAAGGGAAATATCTACTTTGTAGGTGGGGAAGAAGGTACTTGTCTTTTATCCAGAGAGGAAGAAAACCAGCTATGGCATAAGAGACTTGGTCATCTATGCCAACCATATATGGAAGATCTCATAAAATGTGATGCTACTAGAGACCTTCCCAAACTATCATGTGATCTCACTCATACGTGTGGTGCTTTCCAACAAGGGAAGATCATCAGAAAGACATATAGGCCAAAGGAACAGAACTACAATAGAGTGCTCTAATTGGTTCATGCTGATGTATGTGGACCTATTTCACCACGAGCTATAAATGGGCAAAGGTACTATGTTCTTTTCATTGATGATTATAGCAGAATGGCCTGGGTATTCATCATTACCCATAAGAGAGAGGTGTTCAGTTGTATAAAGCAGTATAGGAGGGAATCAGAAAAGATTCTTGGGCAGAAAATCCTGAAATTTCATACTGACAATGGTACATAATTTATAAACAGTCAGGTTGAAAACAATCTCGAGAAACATGGGATAAGGCATCAAGTATCATCAGTAAGAACTCCCCAACAGAATGGAGTGGTTGAAAGAAGAAATCGGATAATCAACAACACGGCCAGAACAATGCTTATTGATAAGGACCTACCGGAGAAATTTTGGAAGGAAGCCATTTTAACATTAGTCTATGTTTCAAACATGTATCTGTTGTATCCGAAGCAAGGGAAGACTCTGTATGAACTATGGTATGGAAAGAAGCCAACGTTGAAATACTTTCGAATCTTTGGAAGTAAGTGTTTCATTCTCAACAAAGAAAATCATAGGAAGTTTGAGGCACGAGGAGATGAAGGGATATTCCTTGGCTACTCAGGGAAAAGTAAAGCATATAAATGCTTCAACAAGAGGCTGGAAAAAATCGTTGAGAGCAATGATGTCACTATAGTTGAAAATGAACAGAATACTCAACGATCCGGTGAACAGTTCATGGATGAAAGTGATGATGAGGAAAGCAACACAGGGGGGCAGAAGTTGCAGAGGCTCACTCAGAAGAAGATACTGATGATGAACAAGAAAGTGTCAAGTCTATATCTGCAAGGAAGCCAAAGAGTCGAGCTGAAATTGATAGGCAGAATATCATTGGTGACCAGACATCACCAGTTCAGACTCAAAGAATGAAGTCATTACAACAGACATCGTTTTTTTCTCAGGTGGAGCCGAAATGTTTTTCCGATGCAGCTAAAGATGAAAACTGGGTTCAAGCTATGAATGAAGAGCTTGATCAGATTGAGAAGAACCATACATGGGAGATTGTTTCGAGACCAGCAGACAAGAATGTCATTGGGACTAAATGGGTCTATCACAACAAGATGAATGAAGATGGCACAGTGATTCGGAACAAAGCACGACTAGTGTGCAAGGGGTACTCCCAGATCGAGGGAATAGATGTCGATGAGACATTTTCACCGGTTGCAAGGCTGGAGACAATCAGATTATTTTTGGCCATAGTAGTGCAACAAAAGTTCAAAGTGTTCCCGATGGATGTTAAATCCGCATTCTTGAATGGGGTTCTTGAAGAGGAGGTGTATATTGAGCAGCCAGATGGTTTTCTCATTCATGAGGATGAGAACAAAGTTTGCAGGCTGAAGAAGGCATTGTATGGGCTGAAACAAGCACCAAGGGCATGGTACTCAAGGTTTGATCATTACTTGAAGAAGCTTGGTTTTCAGTGTGGAGGAGTTGATTACAATCTCTATTTCAGTAATGACAGTAATCAAAGGATGATGGTGTTGGTTTATGTCGATGACATAATATTTGGTGGATCAGATGAAGCTCAGTTCAGACAGTTTTCCGAATTCATGAAAAATGAGTTTGAAATGTCAATGATTGGAGAGATAACGTTTTTCCTTGGTCTACAGGTGACACAAGGAAGGAATGGAACATTCATTTCTCAATCTAAATATGCCAAGGAGGTCCTGAGAAGGTTTGGAATGGAAAATTTTAAGGAGATGAAGACTTCGGTTGCCACCTGGATGAAACTATCGAAAGATGAAGATGGAAAGGCAGTTAATATCACCGAATACAGGCAAATTATTGGAAGTTTGTTGTACTTGACTGCAACAAGGCCTGATATTGTTTCTTCCACATGCCAAGCAGTGAGATATCAAAGCAATACCAAGGAAAGCCACATGCTTGCAGTGAAAAGAATACTTCGGTATATCGAGGGCATAGTGGATTTCGGCTTGACATATACTGACAAATCTCAGACAGAGTTATTGGGATATACTGATGCAGACTGGGCCGGTTCAGCAGATGATAGAAAATCAACGTCAGGTGGTGCATTCTATCTTGGGGGATTGTGTATTTCTTGGCTAAGCAAGAAGCAAGATTGAATTTCATTGAGCACCGCAGAAGCTGAGTATATTGCGGCCACTGAAGCATGCACACAAGTACTCTGAATGAAGCAGAAGCTTGAAGATATGGGAGTTGAAGTGAAGTCTCCGATCGGAATCAAGTGCGACAACTCAAGTGCTATAAATCTTATCAAAAATCCCGTCCATCACTCAAGGAAAAATCACATTGAGATTAAATATCATTTTATCAAGGAGAAGGTGGAGCAAGGGATTGTGAAGTTGGAGTATGTGCCTACAGAATTACTGGTTGCAGATATTCTGACAATGGCCTTACCCAAGGAAGCATTTGAAAGGCATCGACTGACTCTGAGAGTTCAGTCAATTCCCCGCACTTGAAATAGTGTGGATGTGGGACCCCCCTCTCCCCGAGGTATGATGTCTTTTTCCCTAATGTGCTGATTTGTGTTCTCTACTCTGTTACAGCCTATAAAGGAGTGACCTTTGGGTTCGTTGACAAAGGGGGAGCTAAGAGTGTTTGTTAAAGGGGGATAAAATAGAGATTGTTCTAGGGGGAGACAATGTGGAGATTTGATAAATCTTGAATGATATGGGGAGAAGCTGACAGGTGGAGCAACCAGAAAGGGGGAGCAATGAGAAAGGGAGAGCGTATTAAATCTGACGATGCTAGAGGTGATCGATCAAAGAATAGATATCACGACAGCTGAGGATCGTGATAAAAGCAGGAGAGTGGTGTTAGACAGTGGTAAGAATATTTCCAAACCAAACATTGGTCTTCCAACAAGCCCATCAACAATTGGTATCAGTTTAGTACAAATTGGTATCAGTTTGGTGTCAATAGTGGATGTCAGAGATAAAGTGATTCATTGATAAACTTTTCATTTACTCTTGTTTCTCACGCCGAGCATTGCTCATGTGGGCTTAGAGTATGTGTTGAGTAAATCCTTGATCGTTATCAGAATCGCAATGAGGCGAATGGAGGCTGAAGAATCAACGACGTATATTTGTTTTGGAAGAGTTGTCAACAAACCCAAAGGGGGAGATTGTTGGGAAAAAATCCCTCAAGGTATCATTGAAGCATTTTTGAGGTGATTGTGTTTGTTGACAAAGTGGACATCTGAGTAGTGATTGTTGACAAAGCAAAACTATGACATACAAATTTGTTGACAAAGAGGATTTCATGATGGAATGTCGAGTTCAAGAGCTGAGTTCAATGATCCATGTTTGATTCAAGAACGTCGATAGAAGGAATGGATGATCTGGAGGCGGTACAAAAGAACAGATACAAGGTGGCGCCGTTTTCCAGTGTTTTCCAAATTTTTGGGCCTAAAAATCGGAAAATGAAGAAAAGTGTTTTTGGCAAAGGGACTTGCGCGCCGAGGACTTGGAGAATAGGAAAATTGCGCACCATATGTTTTTCAAGATCATAAGATCAAAATATGGCAAAGGAAGTAGGTTCGCGCAAGTTTGGGAGTTGGTCGCGCAAGTGTCCAAAAGGACAGAAGACTCGCGCGCCGAAACTGGGTCGCGCAGGTGACTTGCGCGCCGTCGCGCAGGGTGGTCAGATTTCCTATAAATACTGTACCACCCCTCCTCATTCTTCAACGGAGTTCAACACTTTGAGAAATCAGAGCTCCCGTCGCGCAGGTGTGGTGGTCGCACAAGTGGTGAGTGTGGGTCGCGCAGGTGAATTTGCGCGCCGGTAGTTGAAGTTGTGCGCCGGTGTTAGAATTTGCACGCCGGTTGGAAGTTGCGCGCCAATATTGGTTTGGGCGTAAAAGGAAGAGAGTTGCCCAAGTTTGGAGTTGAGGAAGCTTGAGTCGCGCAAGTGTCTGAGGTGAACTTGCGCACTCGTTGTGACTTGCGCGCCGATACTTGCACGCCAAGATTGACTTGCACGCCAAGTAAGGTTTTGTTCCAGTGGTGCTTCTCGGACTGCGTGGAAGCTGGTACGTTGCCCGATACCTTCGGTGCAAAGAGATATTCATCTACGGGTGAAAGTTGTACTTCAACAGAGCATCTACACACAGAGAAAGATGCATTTATTCATGCAAATGAAGAGACCTACATGTCTATAAACTGTGAGTGGATTCCTTCCAAGAGAAGTGAGCTTAGAAAGAGGAAGAAGGTGATCCTCTCCACCAGCAGTGAGCCAGAGAGAGAGAGAAACAGGGAGTGACCCTTGGGAAAGCAGTGAGCCAACCCTAAACTTGTAAAGGCAGTGAGCCTGGGTTTAGAAGTGATCTAGCCCGAACCTTGTAATCCACAGCTAGTGGAGATTAGTGGAATTTGGTACGACTGGAAACTTGTCGGCGTATACTCCTTGGACGTAGCCCTTTGCGGTGAACCAAGTAAAATTGCTGTGTCCTGTGCATACTTCGCTTTCCATTTACTTTGTGCAACAGAAAAAAGAGAGAAGAGAGTTTTTCTCAACAGTGAAACAAGATCAGAACGGGCATTAATTTTAAACTAGTCATACCCTGATTCACCCCCCTCTCAGGGTATTCAGCCTTGTGGACCTAACATTTTTCCTTATAGAGGGCCAGTATGTAAAGTGCAACAGAGATTTATGAAAATCGTCAACAATTTACAATCTATGGGAGAGAAAGGTCTTGATGATGGAGCTCTTGTTGATAAGATTATTGATGCAATTCCAAACGAATGGGAGTCAAAAAGGACAGCTATTGATGAAAACAGAAAAGTTTCCCAGATTAAACTTGATGAAATATTTGGAACTCTTCTACAACATGAGACAAGAATGAAGAGAGATGCTGATTTCAACAAGAAGAAAAATGGGACTAGAAGTTTATATTTTACTACTACATCTAAAGCTAAAACACCTGAAAGGATAACAAGATCCAATGCCAAGAAAGTTGTCATGTCTGATTCAAGTGATTGTGATCATTAAGATAATGAGTTGGCAAATCTTGCTCGAAGGATGAACAAGATTGTATGAAAGAAAGACTTCTAATATAGATTACAAAACAAATATAGTAAGGATAATAAAGATTCATAGGTAACTTGTTATGAGTGAAAGAAAGTAGGATATATAAGGCCTGATTGTCCTTTACTGAAGAGAAAAGACAGAAAGGAGAAACATTCTAAAAGAAATAAGAAAAAGAATTAAGAGATAAAGACAAAGAATGTCTTGAAGGAAAATGACACTTGGAGTGAAAGTGGTAGTGATTCATCAGATAATTCTTCAGAATATGAATCCTTAGGATAAAGGAATATTGGACTTATAGCAAGATTACCAATTGAAGATCATTGTCTCATGGCTAAGGTACACAATGCTAAAGCTATTAAAAATGTTTCTTTGAATGCGAATTATACTGATAATACATATTATGAATATTCAGATAAAAATTCATCATCATAAGATAATACATTAACTTTTTTTGAAGAAGTGTCTAGGTTTTCTAAATTACTTGAGAATGAAAATTCTAAATTCAAAAAAATCTTGTTAAAGAAAATTCTAGAATTTCAATTTTAACTAAAGAAGTATCAGATCTTTCTAATGATCTTGATACGAAAAATTCTGATTTTGAAAGTATTTTACAAACCCTTGAGAAAGTCATATATGATAAGGATAAACTTTCTAAGGATATTGAAAATTTAATTTTTAAGAAAAATGTTTTAGAGCCTAACTCTAGTTCAAAATCAAATGTTTTGAAGGATAAAAACATAGTTTTAAAAATAAATTCATAAATTTTTTCCTTGAAAAAATGATTTTCAATCTTTACTTGAGGAAAGGAAAAATTTGAAAAAATGTATTCTCAAATTAGACCTTTGAGGAATCATTCTGGTATTGGTCATACTCATTCGAAACCGGCTTTTAGTAATAACTATTTTGTTCCTCAAAGTAACCCTTTTTGTACTAAGTGTCAGTGTGGGGGACACTAGAATAGAGATTTTTCCCTTAATAGAACTCAGTCTTTATGATTTCATAGAGCTCATTTTGCAAAACAAATGGGGATTCCTAAAATTATTTTATCTGGCCCTTCTGGATCCAAACAAGTTTGGATTCTGAAAAACTAATTGTTTCTTTTTCAGGAAAATAAGTGTACCAAAAAGAATATTTGGTACATGGATAGTGGTTGTTCTCGACACATGACCGGAAACAAAGTTTTCTTTTAAAATAATATCGAAACAAAAGGAGAAAAGGTTACTTTCGGAGATAATTCTCAAGGAAATATTGTTGGAATAGGTAATGTTGTTTTTCTTGGAAAATTTATTATTTCAAATGTTTTGTTTGTTAAAGGCCTTAAGCAAAATCTCATCAGCATAATCCAATTATGTGATGAAGGATACCTTGTGAATTTTAGAAATGATAGATTCTTAGTTCACAATTCCATGGATGAATTCATTCTATCTGACCATAGGCAAGAGAATGTATACACTATTAAATTATAAGACCTTAGGAGCCAAAATTTACCTTTCTTAAGCGCAATAGAAGACCAATCATGGCTTTGGCATAGAAGACTAGGACACTGCAACATGAGAAACCTTTGTAAATTTTCATAGAAAAGACTTGTAAAGGGACTACCGGATCTTAGATTTGATTCTTCAAAAGTCTGTGATCCTTGTCAATTTAGAGAGCAACATAAAACTAGATTTAAATCAATTAATGAAGTTTCAACTTCTAATTCATTACATCTAGTGCATATTGATATTTTCGGTCCTTCACAAACTGTAAGCATTAGAGAAAAATACTATATATTTATTTTAGTTGATGACTTTACTAGATTTACATGAGTATATTTTCTAACAAAGAAATATGAAGCCTTTTTCTATTTCAAAACTTTTAGAGCCCAAGTTAAAAATCATAAAAACCTACCACTGATAACTATCCATAGTGATCATGGTGGTGAATTTCAAAATTCATATTTTGAAACTTTTTGTAGTAAGAAAGGTATTACTCAAAATTTGTAAGCTCCAAGAACTCCTCAACAAAATGGTGTTGTTGAAAGAAGAAATCGAATTTTTCTGGAAATAATATGAACCATGTTGAGTGAATACTCAATTGCTAAGAAATTTTGGGTTGAAGATGTTAGTACTACTTGTTATACTATAAATTGTGTTTTAAACAAACCTTTTCTTAATAAAACACCTTATGAATTGTGGACTGGCCGAAAACCTAAAGTTTCATACTTTAAAGTTTTTGGGTGCAAAGTATTCATTCTAAATACTAACGAGAATCTTCACAAATTTGAACCAAAATCTGATGAAGGAATCTTTTTAGGATATTCTACAACTTCTAAGGATTATAGAGTTTTCAATAAAAACACATGTACTGTTGAATAAACAGTGCATGTTAAATTTGATGAAACTAATCCTTTTGTTTTCAACCAACCCCAACATACATCCTCGGATGAGTTTTCTAAATTTTTTTATCAACCTCTACTAGAAAACTCTTCTAATAAGGAAACTTTTCAAGAAAGTGTTTTTGAAACTTTTACCCTAGAATATTTTCTACCATATGTTGATGAACAGGTTTTACAAAACCCAAATCAATTGTTTCCTAGGAATCATCCCAGTGATAACATCATTGGTGATGTAAATCAACTTGTAAGGACCAGAAATTCCTTGAGAAATGAAATAGAATATCTTGAATTTCTTTCTCAATTCGAACCTAAAAGTCCAAGTGATTCCTTAGGTGATGAAGATTGGATTAAATCAATGCAAGATGAAATAAATGAATTTTAAAGGAATCTAGTCTGGACTTTAGTTGAAAGACCTAAAGAAACAACTGTAATTGGTGTAAAGTGGGTTTTCAGAAACAAATGTGATGAAAATGGAATCACTGTAAGAAATAAAGAAAGACTTGTAGCTAAGGGCTATAATCAATAAGGGGGAATAGACTATGAATAAACATATTCTCTTGTAGCTAGAATTGAATCTATTCGTATTCTATTAGCTTTTGTATCATAATTTAATTTCAAACTATTTGAAATAGATGTTAAATGTTCTTTTCTAAATGGTTTTGTTCAAGAAGAAGTGTTTGTTGAACAACCCCTAGTTTTCTTGACTCAAAACATCATAATAATGTTTTTAAACTTACCAAAGCTCTATATGGCCTTAAACAAGCCCCTAGAGCATGGTATGATAGACTTAAAAGATTTATTTTACAAAAAAATATGCAAAAGGTACATCAGGTCCAACCCTTTTTATAAAAATGGAAAATGAAAATGTTTTGATTTTTCAAATTTATGTTGATGACATCATATTTTGATCAACTCAGCAATCTTTAACTGATTCTTTTTCAAATTTAATGGAATCTGAGTTTCAAATGAGTATGATGGGTGAGTTAACATTCTTTTTAGGTTTTCAAATTTCTCAAAAACCAGAAGGAACATATATATCTCAACATAAGTATATTAAAGACTTACTTGAAAAGCATGGATACGACAATACGAAAAGTATTAGCACTCCAATTGGTACCTCAAATACACTTGATCTTGATGTGACTGTGAAACCAGTAGATCAAACATCTTTTAGAGGTATGATAGGAAGTTTGTTATACTTGACAGCTAGTCGACCAAACTTAATGTTTTCTGTATGCTTATGTGCAAGATACCAATCTAATCCAAAATAGTCTCCTTTAAAAGACTTGAAGAGAATCTTTCATTATTTAAAAGGAGCTATGGATCTAGGTATTTTTTATTCTTCTGGAAATGATTTTGTTTTAAAAAGTTTTTCAGATGCTGAATTCCCTAGTTTTAGAATGGATATAAAGAGTACATCTAGAAAATGTCATTTCTTAAAAGATTCCCTGGTTTCTTGGCCCTGCAAGAAACAACACTCAGTAGCACTTTCCACTGCTGAAGTTGAATATATAGTAGCTAGAAGTTGTTGTGCTCGAGTGTTGTGGATGCAACACACACTCACTGACTATGGATTGAGTTTTTTCAAAACTCAAATTCTATGTGATAATACTAGTGCCATAGCTCTTAGTAAAAACCTAACATATCACTATCGTGCAGAATACATAGATATTATGCATCACTTTATTAGGGATCACACAAAAAAAGAAGATATTATTTTATAATTCATCAGAACGCAAGAAAAGATTGTTGACATTTTTACAAAACCATTACCGTCCAATAGATTTGAGTTTATAAAATAGAAGCTTGGAATGATTAAATTAAAGTAATCATTCATATCTACTTCATGTTTTACACTTCTCCTTACATTAATAAAATCCTATTAGAAAGGGGGAGAACATTTTAATTAATGTGTTTCTTAATTTTTTATGATTTTTATTTGTTTATTATCTTGGCTTGTTATTCTGTCTATCGTATTGACTGTTTAGTTATAGTTTTTATCTTATTTTTGTCATCTTGATTCCCAGATTTCTGTATTGAAGTTTGTTTTCCATCAGAACGTCACCCTATGGTAATAATTTTGTTTTCCATCAGCACGTCAACCTATGGTAATGACTTTGTTTTCCATCGGCTTTACAACCTATGGTAATGACTTTTTTTTCCATCAACAAATCAACCTATGGTAATGAATTTGTTTTCCATCAGCATGAAAACCTATGGTAATGACTTTGTTATCCATCGGTATGACAACCTATGGTAACAACATTGTTTTCCATTAGCATGTCAACCTATGGTAATGACTTTGTTTTCCATCGGCTTGACAACCTATGGTAATGAATTTGTTTATCATCGGTCTCACAAACAATCATATTCTTTCTCTTCATATACTTGTGTTTTCTTTTAATATTATTAAACCAACAGTTTCCTTACATTCTCCGGTAGGTACATTCTTTCCTTACTTTGTATTGATTTTACTTTTTATTGATTGTCAGTTTTTAAAAAAATATATAAAAAACCCCCTTTTAGTCTTATCCGTTGATTTTTTTCCTTCTAATATCAACCGTAGAAGATCAACGGTCATTTGTTTCACCTATAAACAGAACCCCCACTTCCCAAACCCACACCAGTTTTTCAAATTTTGTGGTGATGCCCTGCCCCTTTGTTTTTTAAACTCCGTAAGATCTTCAATAGGCTTCACCTTTATGTATTAGTATTTTTCCAACACCCCTGCCAAAATGTCTTCAAAGACTTTTTCAGAGAAAGACTTTTTTAGATAAAAACTTTTTCAGAGAAAAGTTAGTTTCTCGATACTTATTTGATTCATACGATTCTATAATCAGAAGAATTATTTTGTTTTAAGGCTGGGAACATCTGTGTGTCGAAAAACTTGTTTCTCAAGATCCAGTCCTTATTGGAGAAGTTAGTCAGTTCTGAAAAACTGTGTCTTTTGAAAAAAACATGACTATCAACTTTTCTGTGTATGATAGAAAAATCTCTATGTCTTTGAAACAAGTTGCACACTTTCTAAATGTCCCTACAGAAGGTGATTACTTTTGGCCATCTCATAAACTACCAGAGGAGGTTGGTACGTTTAATAAAGCAAGTGCTGAAAAGTTGTTGTTTTTGATAAATTAAGAGAAGATGAAAGTGACTCATCTTTCTCCAGATAACAGATTCGTGACACCTTGGACGCAATGTTTTCTTATCCCAAGGAAATGGGATAGAGAAACTCTAAAAGTCTCTGATATGTTCATGCTAGACTATCTTATCAATATGATAAAGGTAAATCTCATCGGATACATATTTGAAACAGTCAAGAATGTCAAGTCAAGAGAAATCAAATCCCATTTGATCATGTATCCCTCTATCCTTAAAAAGTTCATTTTCGAGAGCATGAAGTTCTATAATATTCCTTTGAAAGGAAATTTGATAGAGCTAAAGCCTTCATGGATAAGTAAGGATATGTTGAAGAAGTTGAATATTTGTTTTGATTAGAATTCAAATCTTTTCATCAGAGATATAGAATATTAATCGGCACAGAATCAATCAGCACCAAATCAATTGGCACCTATACCAACAAAAGAAAACACAACTGATCTTGGTCCTCAAAATTCAGATCCACACACCAGTTCAAATCCAAATAAGAAACATAAGTACAGTAAGGAGGTTGTGGCCAGGTGGAGAAAAGAAAGAGAACATAGAAAAAAAGGTGATCCGAAGTTTGGTCTTGACCCAGCTGAAGCTTTTGTTGAGAGGATAAGGGTTGAGGATACCCTTCAGTCTGAAAAGAAAAAGTAGACTCTTTTGGAAAAAAAATCTCAGGAATTTGATGTTTCTAAAGTCATGAATTTTTTTGAGGATGCTAGTGCTCAAATAACAGAAGAATAATATCAAGAGCCTATCATACAGAGTCTCCTATAGAAAGATAAAGGGAAACAAATGTTGAAAGAAATACAATAATTTGAAGAAGAGGAAGAAGATTCTCTTTTGTAATTCCTTCAGAGCTCAAAGAAAAGTAGAGAAGAATATTTTCAAAAGAAAAGTGAAGGAATTGAACAAACTCCTCATACCGATCAAACTCTACCTCAATCTTTTGAAACTCCAGATAAAATTTATTCTGAAGAAAAGAAAGGTGCTCAATCCTCTTAGAATGAAATAGTAATTTTCATTAGTGAAAAAGTAGAAGAAGAAAGAAGGGAGAAAGAAAAAGAAAAAAGAAAACAGCCAGTTGAGGACTCAAGCCGATCAAATGAACTGGATTCGTACGGTGAAGATACTAATTTAGAACAAACAATCTATCTCAAGAGGAGTGACTACATTGTTAATGTTTTGAGAAGGATTGAAAATACCATTCCTTATTTCCCTAGACTTGAAGGGAAAATTTATTTCATCACTGACAATCAGAAGAAAAATTTTGGTTCTGTAAGAGAACTAAGGAAGAGAGTTTTTTCAATCGAAGCCGATGTGAAGTTCTATCAGAATGTTCAGCGGCTCTTAAGAAGGCTTACAATATAATGACTATGTGTTCATACAAAAAATAGAGCTCAGTGAATGATCATGAAATATCAATTTAATACTTGAGGAGAATTTCAAATGATCTTGCAATTGCTTTCAACAAGCTTGACAAAGAAACTGTTGAAAGGATGAATCTTTTTTCAAATACTCATGGAGCCGATATTCCTTCAATAAAATAGTAGCAAGAGAGAATGAATGATTTTCAGTCTAAATTTTCAAAGGTATCATCCTTCAAAGATGAAATAGTTTTGTTGAAAAAGAAAAATTCCGTGTTATCTAAAGACAACAAGAATTTTCAAGACAGGATTGATACTCTTGAAGAAGTAATCATATTCCAAGAAGAGACCATCAAGAATCAGGATCAGCTTTTTGATGATCAACAAGAGATTCTAAGATATCAGGGGGATTCTATCTCAGAAGACAAGAAAGAAATCAAAAATATCAAACCCGTTCATCATGAGATGATCAAGAAAGAAAAGGAAAGAGAAAACAAATGAGTGTTGTTGTATTTTTCTTTACTCATTCCCAGAATTCTATATACTTTTGTATCTCAATGAGATTTATGTTACCATTCCCTTTGCCTTGCATTTGCTTTTCTCTAAATCTTTCAGGAAGCTCAAGTTACCCCATTCTTTTTGAAAATCACAATGGGGGAGAATGTTTTATAAGGGGATAATGTTTTAATCAAATACTTCTAAATCAAGGAAAATCTATAAATACAGTCCTTTGGAAAGTACATACCTAAGGGGGATTTAGTTGTATTCAATTTCTTATTCATAAGAGTTTCCAATAACTCAATGGGAGATACATTTTTCTTTTTTGTTTTTACTTTATGTTTTGTGCTTTCCAAAATGTGAGAGACTGTTTAGTCAAAAGTTCTCTTTTGACTTTTATGTCTTGGTTTGGAAATCACAAATGTATTTTACTATGCTGATCGTACTAACAATGCTTATCGTACTGACTATGCTGATCATACTGACAATGCTTATCGTACTGACTATGATGATCATACTAACTATGCTGATCGTACTGACTATGCTAATCATATTGACTCTGTCAATCGTATTGACTCTATCAAACGTACTCTCTATCAATCATATTGACTTTTGTGCATCATACTCGCTTTGTATCATATAAATACTTTACACTAAGTAGTACTTATAGAACGTATATTTCAATTTCATTACATGCTTTTTTTATTTCTTTATCAACACATGTCAATCATACTCATGTTTATCATCTTCATATATCTTTTTTAAACCAAAACGATGTCGTTGTGTTAGTTATAAACTAATTAAAATGATGTCGTGTTTTCTGTTTCAATAAGACTGTTATAATGCTAGGTGTCAAAGTCCCTTCGAGTTTTCTAGAGAAATATGACCGTTGGAGGAAATATGACTGTTGGAACCTGAGGCCTATAAATAGGAGGTCATTTGAAGCTGAGAAGAACACACACACATCTGAGACTGATCATTCTGTGCTATCAAGTTCTAGAGAGAGACGCTGTGACTTCTCTCCTGATTCGTGCGAAAGCCTTGAAACTACAAAATGTGAACGACTTGTTCTTTGTTTTTGTATTTCAATAAGTGCTTTGTTTTTCTTTGTGCGACCTATCAGGTGATAAAGATCGAGGGCTGCCAAGGATAGGTAGACGGTTCTACCGATCATCGTATCGAGGGCTTTCATGTAATTGAAAGACAGAGGTGCCAATTACCTACAAAATTGAGGGCTTGCGGGGATATCAAGACAGTCGTACCGATCATCGTATTGAGGTCTTGTGGGGATATCAATATAGACGTACCGATCATCGTATCTAGGGATTAACAAGGTGATGGTAAGACATACCTTTTATCCTAGGTGAAAGGATAACCAATCTCTTTGGGTTAAAATAATTGTAATACTTTTACATTTCCGCTGCTGTTTGTTTTAAGAAAGGGAATTTTATTGTTTTCCTTTCTTCATTTAATATTCATTTGTAATTGTTTCAATTACAATCATACTGTTACATATTGTATCGATTGATTCTATACGCTCTATGGTAGAATCTTTCACTATTGTATTACTCTGATTATTGTATTCATCTTGAATACAATTGCTTTAATTTTCTTATAGTATTACATCATATCATACCTTTATATTAAATACAATTGTGGTTGTTTTTTTTTCGTGAATTGTATTATTTTAAGATCATTTAAACTAATTTCTTAAGTGTTTAAACACAAAGTGTTTTAAACCTACATTTCACACCCCCTCTTGTATTGTTCCATCTAATAAACATATATATATATATATATACATTTTTGATCCAACATCGTAGACACATAATATATAAATGTGTAATGATTTAAGAATTAAAAGCATCAAGTAGTAGAACAATAATCACATCATATTTCCCTTAGTGGATTAATAATGAAATCTTATTTCCAATAGTGTATCCGGAATCACAACATTTTTTCCACAGTGGATCAAACATCACAAATTTTTTCCCATAGTGGATCAAGAATCATAAATTATTTCCCATTATTATATAATGAAATATTAAAATTTACCTAATTAATTTGAGGGATTTATAAGACCCAACCATAAAATAGTTACAATACATACATATGTGTAACACATAAAATCATTTATACATTATAATATAAAAAACCAAAAGAAATAAAATGGCTTCTATGTAATATTTCAAATGATATCACATAAAATCATAGAAAGATTTAGATCAGTTGATATAAAAATTAAAATAATCTAAAAGGGTTATTTCCTAAGGGAATTAATAGGGAAATTAATGAAATATAAATCCAAAAAAGATAGTTGATTATATTGGGAAATATTAAAGTATAAGTGAAACTATGAAAAGAGTTTTTAGAAAACATTTTTGAACATTTTCATAAAGAGATGAAGTTATAAGCCACTTTCAATAATCATTTTAAAGAAGGTAACATGAAAAAGTTTTAAAATGACAATTTATAATAAATATAACAACAAATCCTTGAAGGATAATTTTTTTCCAATTCAAATGTGGAGTGTATGATAAAAAAATGATTATTAAAGGAAAATACTTTTTAAATATTTTAAAATACCTTTATTGAAACCCACATCATAAAACAGATAATAAAACATTATTTTGAAAAGTGTTAAAGATAAATAATAATATTATAATAGATAATATATATTTTTGTTTCAAAATAACAAAGTAATACATTTTTTAAATAAAGAATATGATCATAGGAAGAAACCATAATAAAATATAATGATGATTAATCTTAACAACATTGCATTTTTGTGAAGAAATAAGTCCATCCTAAAATTATAATTGATGTAGAAATACTCCAAAAAGAAGTTCATGGGAAAGAAATAAAAATACATAGAAAAATAAAATGAATTAAAATATAATTCAATAATACAGTAAAATTTATCCAACTTATAGGAATGAAGTTCAAGAAGAATGATCATAACTCAGTGAACAAAATCTCAGTTAACAAAACCCCTTACAACTTTAGTAACTTTTGAATCAAAAAATTTTGAAAGAAAAAAATTGAAATAGAACTTTAATTTTATTAAATAAAACTATATTTATTTTAAAATATGTAAAATGGGTATTATATACACTATATAAATTTAAATAGGTGCATAATATTAAATATTTTCCAATAAAGGGAATTGGATATAAAAAATGATTAACTTTGATTATCATTTGGTCGAATATAATATAACCTCGTATATAATAAAAAATAACTTAATAAATTGTTTTATATACTTATTCATATATATTAACATTTATACACTTCATTAATGATCACTATCTATGAATGTGTTAGTTATGGTTTACTTTCATCATCCGATGTTAATAATTTTTTTTTAATTTTGTATGAGATTTGTAATGGAGATATCAATCCTTATTTTTTGATTAAAACTTCAATATCCCCATATTATTTAGGGTCCTATAATATATATACCATAATTATTTATAAATTTATAATTTCATTACATGATATTTTTATTTATAATTTATGAGATGAATTTATTGCTGAGCTTGTTTCAATAAATCTAACAAGAAAAACAAGATATAACAATAATGATTTTAAATATTAATATTAATATTAACATTCTAAAACCAAAAAATAAAAAATTATTTACTCACTGATAACTAATATTAATAGTAATAATGTTTCTATATTCATCCATGACATAAATTTAAAACATTATTCATGTGGGTGGTTAAATCAGCCTAAACAAGAATATACTATAATCAATGGATAAGTATGAATTAATTTAGTAATTATATCATTATACCATAAGTATAATGATTTTATTTATTTTTAATTCAATATATAAATCATAATTTAGGAGTTTTGGATGAATAAGGTATGATTATGAGCAATTAGTTACAAATAATAAACCATTTTTCCGTTTGGTATTCTCATTTTAGGTAGTTAAATTGACAAGGATCATTTATTATTAATATTATTAATAGAATAAATAATTTATCCTTAAATAATTTTAATAATTTCATAGATATCATATATATTCATTAAATAAATTTTTATAACCATCTATTAAAGGAGGTGATGAAAAACAAAATACAATGTTCATGGCTCGAGTAGTATGCATGTAACACGAGAAGTATTTTTATTTTTCGAATGGATAAGAGGAAGATAGAAAATGATTATTTCAATAATATAATAAAATTTTAGTATTTTAATTACAATGATATATATATATATATATTATGGATAGAATAGGTTTGGTGGAGAAATATAGAGAAGAAAAAGGTTAGGGAGTAGATAGTACTGACATTGTGGACTTGAATATTCTATTGAAATACTTCTTGGAAATTGAGGAATTGGGACACTTGCTTGAATATAAGGGATAAAAAATATGGAATAAGGGTATATGAGAGTAAAAATGGGAAGTTTTTGAATGTAATTCCAAAGGATATTTGTGTCTCCACATGGGTGTTAGTGATCTTCTTTTATAAGTGAGAAACAAGGAATTCTCCTGAATAACTAAAGTTTTATGAGGGTTAAAGCTGGAATCACATGGGAGTTCTATGTGTTAGATGAGGAAAGGTTGGTGAGACATGTGGGTATGCATTTAAGAGATAAAAAATTTCTTATATATGGTATAATTATCAAGATAATTTATCAAAATTTGAGTCAAATTAAGTAATCTTGTTTTACCCTTATTAACATAATTAAATTTTAACCATGGTAATTATTATATTAACAAAAATATAAGTTTAATTTTATTAAAATATTTGGATTTTATGATTATGAATTCAGAAATAGTTTAATCTAATTCAAACTTTGAATTATGCGGAAATTAATTTTTATGTTAAAACATTTTTATGGAAAAATTTTATTTAAAGAAAAATATTTCTTATACATGAAGTATTTTTAGTCTGATTTTCTATCAATTAAAAATTAACAGAGAGTTAATATTTTTGTTTAAATATTTTAAATTTATAATAAATTTATAAAAAATATCAATTTAATTTATCTTAAAATAAATACACGATGTTTATAAAATAATTATTTAAAAATAACCCTTTTACCATTACCGTGGTATTCTAATTTAATCTCAATAACTTAGTTTAATTAATCTAAATAAAATTTAAATTATTAAATAATTTGGACATGATGATTCCTAATATAAAAACCATTTTATGAGATTCATCTTTTTGACATGTTGAAAAGTTAATTTTAATATAGGTGCAAGTTTTGCATAAATGTTTTTGAACAAAAGGTATCATTAAGAATAAAAATAAATTTTTTATTATTAAATGAATAATAATAATAATTGGATGAATGTTAATTTATTTTTTATTATATATATTTCCAAAAAGTTTTTTTCAAAATTATTATTTAGTAGTTATTTATTTTATTAGGATAAAGATACTAAACACTTGAAAAAAAAAATCTTTGAAAAATATAAATTTTAAATAATCTTTACAAAATACCAATAAAATTGATTATTTATACGCTAAAAATTTTGTTTTATCAATATATTGATGATATAACATTTCTTTAAATTTTATAAATACATAATACCAAACTTTTTTAATAATAATATTTATCACATAAAAATATTTTTATAGTCAACTATTTTAGTTATGTATTTTTTTGTATTACTGTTTATTATATGTGAGTTATATTATTTTAAATTTATTTCTAACAATACAAAACATTAATATTTCCATATAATACACATAAATCTAATGACTATATTTTGGATGACTATATTGGAAATAACCATATTTACATTTATAACGACTATATTTCCCCCATTACATACAACAATTTCATTAGATTATTTCCTCCTAATTCACACTTCTCATTCCAAAATCTCCATTATGGATTTTTCAAAATTATTTATCCTTTAATAATTTTTTTCGTTGTATATTTGGTACTACTAATGGTGATTTTCAAGGGAGAATATGATCAAAGGGATATCATAGTTTTAAATATATTATTCTTTTCTATTTATTTATCATTTTGATTTGTTCAATTATAATGGATATAATAATATATGGTATGTAATATTCCATGAAGTGTAATATATTGTTTCGTGTACCCTTATTTTAATTTTTCATTATGAATGAATAATGTGTTGTTTGTTTGATTCCTATCTAGTATGGATTATTTTATAATAAGTTTTAATACTTTTTAAATAATAGAAAATAAAATTTTTATGATTATTAATGTGTAATTTAAATAAATATAAAGGGTACTAAAACATGATTATTACATTCTAACCCCTTAAATAAATTACATCCATAGAATTTTAACTATCACTCATTGATAAAAATAGATGAGTATACTATATACATATTCATGACTTGAGGTATAATTTCTAATGAGATATCTACCTTATGATCTTAGGTAAGGATACAAAACACATTTTTCTACTTATATTAGTAATATACCAAAAATATATTTTGTTTCCAACCATTTTAACTAACCACCCCTCATGAGTGGTTATTAAAACCAATATAATGGAATTAATTATCCTAGAGTGTTTATAGTCAGCCTTACATAGATATATGATCATAGGTTGATTTGTAATATGAAATTTGATTTCCCTATTTTGGTAGCTAATATAAAATCAATGTTGAGATAACCAATCCACATCCCAAAATCACATTAAATATATCTAAAGGAACAATAATAGGACTTATATAAACAACACTCCCACAAACATAAACATGGGATATTATATTAATACTACTATAGGTTTTATCCTATAATTAAATATAAAATAATTTGGGTTGTGATTTTATGTACTTAGAAAACATCTTAGATATAATAGAGTGGCTAGTACCAGAACCCAGTAAGAGATAAAAAAACATAGAGTGAAGGATACATGTATCTTAATTATCAAGATCCACTTCAATGGTAGTAATTACATAGTTTCTTTTATTCCCCCTTCATCTGGGAGATTATTGATGTCTATTATCCCCATTATCCATTAGATTAGTCTATAGATGTTCATAATTCCCAAACTCTTTATATTTAAAAAATCAAACTGTTAGTGGTATCATAGGAATAAAATCATTTTCTTTCATCATTTTAACCAAAATTTTCTTTTTTCATCAATAGTTAACTACATTATGATCTCATTTACCAAATATAGAGAACCATATAGTTTCTATTATACATTTCCTTAGGTTATTTATCCCATATTATTGACATATAAAAAATTAAATCATCTTTCCTCCATGGTCTTTATCACTTGAACTTTCATTAAACGTTATTTTTCTATTATTTAGTGTCTTTATAAATTTAACTAGGTTCAAATCGTTAATCATAACTTGAGATAGTTAGTTGTAAAAAACCAAAATATTTCCCACTGTAACTCCTATCTCATTCAGTTGTTGATTAGGATAACCACCTCATTGCCCATGCCACCTATTATTAACTCGGTTCCTTCAGGATTCAACCATTACTTTAAATAAAGAAATGGTTAGGCATGAGAATACTTGAATTAATAAATGTATATAATACAAACTATGGACATTGAAAAATTATCTCATATATGATGTGTATCCTTTATTATTCTCTAAGTTTTAGTTTAGGTTATCCATGGTCATATTCCTATTAGTTTTTATATCATAACTAGTGATACATTACATTATTAAATTTCATTTACATCCATTATAATGAATTGTAATGATAATATGAATCAAGAAAATATTACCCCTGGGGGTGTCATACCTAGTGCGTAGTTCTGCCCATTAGTGGTGCACTTAGTGATGATCATTTTAATATCGAAACAACATTTTTTGGGTTATTACCCATAGGTGTATCTAAGCCATAACATGAATCCACTTTTTTTTAATCCAAATAAGGATGTTATTTCTAGAAAACCATAAACTATATACATAACAAAAAATTTAGGATATTTTTCTTTGTGTAGGATTATCCTTAGGGTTTTCACTAATGTAATATAATACTAGTCCCTAAAAATAACTAAATTAGTCCCCAAAATAGCTAAATTGATCCCCAAAAATCAATTAAACCCCTTTTTGATACCAAATAAGATGACCTAGTTCTGCACTCTTGAGTATTGTGCTAAATCAATAACTTTACATAATATATCTTATATCGAGTGATTAATAATGATGAAATTGCATATATTTAAATTTTGTTTCATAATTTTAACCTTACAACTCACAAGTAAATGAAAAACCTAATGAACCAAAGGTTTAGTTTCATTATATATTAACTATAAAAAAATTATTTCATATAATTACATCAACCACTCTAATGTTATCTCCAAATAATTTATTTTACATATAATCCTATATGAAATAACTTGGGAAATATAAAACATAATAATGGGTGATCTCAAATACTCATTAATGGAAAAAATTATCAATGAGTTATTAATGGGTCAGATGTTAATCATATGAGAAACACATAAGCATGGGATAAATATCTAATTAAAATAATAAAGAGAAATAAGGGATGTTTTTAAACATGATATATAGACATATAATTCAAAATAATCAAACATATACCAAGTTATAAGAAATTAGGGACATGATATAATAATGAAGGGCCATGGAGAATATCATAGGTACACAACATAAAAATATGGGATAATATAATAATGTAAATCATAACATAGTGAATCTGGAATCACTTTATGTTTCCCTTAATTGACCAAAAATTAGAACATGTTTTATATAGTGGATCAGAAATCACAGCCTATTTCCCATAGTGGTTCAGTAATCACAACCTATTTTTAATAGTGGATCAAACCCCATTACTCGTTTCACATTATTATATCATGAGATATAAAACATTACCCAATGAATAGGATGGTTATATAGGACCCTACCATAAAATAATTATAATATATTCACATGAGTTCCCTAATAAATAATTCCTAATACATAACAGGGAAAAACCAAGGGAATAAAATAAGTTTCATATCAGTTTTAAAATGGTACCACATAAAATGGAAACAAGAGTTAGATCTGTTGATACCTAAATTACTATGAAACAAAATGAGTATTTTATATTATAATTTTGAGGGATATTCATAAAACATAACTCCAAAATATATTTTTATTTTTATATTTAAATATTAAATAAAATAAAAACCAAGGAAATAGGTTTTAGAGAACATTTCTTAATATTGATGTAATAAGATGATGTTATGAGAAACTTTCAAGAATAATTTTCAAGAAGGTAACAAGAATTTTTTTATTCACAAATTTAAAATAAATTCAGATAATTTATCCTTGAAAAATAATAAAAAGGTTTCCCATAACAAATATGGAATATTAGATAACATATATTACCATGGAAGGAAAATACTTTTTGAAAATTTTAAAATACATTTATAGAAACCTACATCATAAAATGGATGGTAAACCATTATTTTAATTTTTTTAAAGGGAAATAATATGTTACTATTAGATAATAAAAATTTGTGTTTTAAATTAATAAATTAAAAAGAAATAATATATACATGTAGGATAAACAACAATCACATTATAGGAGGATTATTCTTAACAATGTTGCATTTTTGTGAAGAAAAAATATCAATACAGAAGAAGAATTGATGTAACAATCAATTAAAAATAATTTCTTTAGAAATAAATTTAAATAATTAAAAAAATATTAAGAAGTATAATATAATTCAATCATAAGTTAAAATGTACGCAACTTATAAGAATAAAGTTCATTAAGAATGATCGTTATTCAATGAATAGAAATTGAGTTATAAAAAACCCTTAAAAATTTGGTAACATTTGAATCAAAACCTTTTGAAAGAGGAGAAAGGGAATAAAAATTTAATTTAGATGAATAGTAATATAGTTATGGTACAATAGTTCAAATGGATGGTATATACGCCATAGAAATGAAAATATGAACACAATACAAAATATGTATTGATGAAGGGAATTCCAGATGAAAAACCCCTACATTGGATTCCCTCTTGTTCGAATGTTATCTAAAATATTTTATAGTATGAATAAATATCATAAGAAATTAACTAATAACCTTATTAATATATATTAACTCTAATTTAATTTTTTTAAATCATTATCCACACACATTTTTGTTAGTTATATTTTAATTTACCCAGCATATGTTAATAATTTTTTCTCATTTCACATATGATTCATAATGATGATATCAGTCCTTAATTTTTGATAAAAATTTAATCATTCCCAAATTTTAAAATGTTCCATAATATATGTTCCATAATTATTGAAAAATTTATAATTTCATTCCATGAGATTTTTTGTTACGATTCCTGAAGTTGAAATTAACGACGAGTTTGTTTTTTTATTTTCTAATGAACAAAAGGTGGTATATTAATATTGAGTTTAAATATTAATGTAACCTTACTAGAAAAAAAATAGTTATTTAATCATTAATATCCAATATTTCTAGTATCTATGTTTCTATATTAATCTAGGATATAAATTTATATCATTGTTCTTGTTGGTGGTCAAATAGACCTAAACAAGAACATGTTAAAATCATTGGGTAACTACGATAAAGAATTGATTTAGTTATAAAATAGTTATTCCATAATCATAATTATTTTATTTATGTATCATTAAATAAATAAGTTTTAATTATTAATATGTGGATGAACAAGGTAAGATAATAATATTTTGGTTATAAAGAAGATTTTTTCCTCTTGGTGTGCTCTCTTCAGGAGATTAAATTTAAAATCATCAATTATTCTTAATATTATAAATATAATTACTAATTTGTCTTTAATAAATATGAATAATATAATAAATTTCATATTTATTCATTAAATATATTATTAAAACCATCCATGAAATACAGTGCCAAAAAATTCAATATGTAGTTCATGGATGAGGTAGGGCTCACGTAACATGAGGGATGTTTTTTATTTTTTGAATGGATGAGTGGAAGATAGAATATGGTTATTAAATTAAAATAATAAAATGTAATTATATTATTTTATTGACTTAGGTTTTCACATGTATGTCTTCCGAATATTTTTTAGGGATATTTATGAAGTCAGGCGTTGAGTTGGCATGCGATTCCAGGGACCAGAGAGCCTTAGTGCGGTGATGTTAAAAATATTAAATATTTATTTATCACAAATATTCAATTTATTTGGAAATATGAAATAAACACCAATCAGAGTCTCGAATCAGAAATCTAAGAACATGAATGAGTTTATAACGTGGTGTTTGGCCTTGGCACGACATAAAAATTATCGACACTGGGTGTAGAGTTAGAGGTGAGTGTTGGAAGGGTGTTAATTAAAGGATATTTATTTAATAACAATTAAATCAATATGACGTATGCCCTTGTGTGTTAATTAAATTTGGGAGGATAGACCATCCCCCTTTGGAGTGGTGGATGAACTGAGTGGAAAACCAAGGAGAGGAGGTGACACCGATATCCAATATCGACAACGATATCCCCCAGATCGTGCAATTGTATGTCTTGAATGTCATTTTGAACCCAGAGATATATAGTTTCACCAAGAGGTATGATGATTTGAGTTTTAAGTCTTTATACCCTTTATTATGCATTTTTATGTTTTTAGAGACCCATTAAGACCGCTAGAGATTACATGGGGGTCGATCTATAGGTTTCGGGGAAAATCTGGTGGATTATAGGGAATTACCATTTAGAATTCCTGAACACATGGTGTGTAGTGAAGGGTCACACTTTGTTTTTGTTATTCCTAGCCAGGGAAGATGAATTTTGGGGAATACACACCATGTACCTAGGTTACATGCTGTGTAGTGAGCCCAGGTGGTTTGGACAAGAGACCTGGCCAGGTTGGCCCTCTCAAGGGACCTTACCATGTGGAAGTACATAGCTAGAGACATGGAAACATGGTGATGTACATGAAAATTTTGGGATGAAATGACAAAAATTCTGTTTAGCTGAGACATTTTGTGTACCCAAGGGTACACATTATGTGTGAGGCAAGGCTAGCTGGTCCGTGTGGGGATGACACGACCGAGGGTTTGAGTGAGGTGAGAAATGCCATGCACATCTTGTACACATAGTGTAATATCACATAGATAGCCAATCCATGAATAATAGTACATTTATTTGGTGTTAAGGTAGGGTAAAAAACTTTATGGACCCTAGTAGATGCAATTTACTTTCACTTTGAGAGGTTCTCCTAGCGTATATCCATTTTCAGGGCTTAGATTTAGGTCTAAAAGTAGCCTATCCTAGATAGTTTTCCACATAGAACACGATGGATGATCTTATAGTGATATGTGGGATATTATGTTGTTTGATTCAAGAATGAAATTGTATTAGCTGTACTAGACCTTGTATAGTTGTTAGGGAGGATCACTAGGTTGACGTCAAGGTTGGTACTCTTCTATATTAACGTATGTTGTGGATCCCCTAAACTATTTTAGTCTGCAAATTGGTTCTCCCCAGTCATACCTGTAGAGACCCGAAGCTTGATGTACATGGGCATTACATTTCTTTTGTGGAATACTTAATACATAACAAAAACAGACACACAAGGACCATAATAGTTTAATGTCTTTGGAAACTCGAAATAAAAGCTTCTAATAGTGGTGAAAGATCTTTAACATCTCCCAATAAAGATATTACCCTTTTTTTACCTAAACCTTTATTTATATCCTGGGGAAAAGAAAACTTAAAAGGGGTGAGCTCAAATGCCCAGTAAGGGTAAACATAGAGAACATAAAACAATCCATAAAAATTTGAATGCAAAAACTTGAACATGAAATCTAAACATCAAAATCTTGATCAAAGACATAAATCGTGGAAGTACGTAAGGCATATATCATAAGGGAACATCAATCATGATAAAATATAATGGGAATAAAACATGTAATTGTGGAAACCATTAAACACATGATATGATTTCCATAGTATCCAAGGCATTGCTGCCAAGACCATCTTAGTGGACAAAGTCTCTTTCTGAATCGAGTTCACTCCTCGTTCCATTCTTGTATTACTGAACCAGTTTAACTTACCATTCTAGCCATGTATATCTCATGAGATATAAATCTTTACCCAATTCATTGGGGGGAGATATAGGACCCACCCATCTCATAATTAAATCATTCTTACTTGTGCCACAAAATAAACTTGAAACATTCATCATAACCCAAAGAATGAAATGGGTTTCATAAATATCATCCCATCATCACATAATCCATATAAAACAAATAGATATATGAAAATAAGAAAAGTGAAACCATTTAAATCATAGGGACATTATACTTGAAACATACACATATAAAATAATGTGATCTTAGATGAAAAAATGGTTTTGATAAAACACTTGAAATGAATTCTTGAGGAAAATATCCTTTCTTCTTCAAAATCAATTTCTTTTCACAAAAAGTCATGAAATTTTAAAATAAAGAGATTTTTTTGAAAATATTCTTGAAATATTTTGGAGGAAGCTTCAAGAAAATAAGGCTTTATAAAACCGTAAAAATACTTTCATTCCGTATACGTTAAAAAAACATTCTTCTCGTACTTTTGTCGGAAAAGTCAAAAAGTACCTTGTAGGGTAAATAAAAGAAATATTCCTTCAATACCATGGGCTAAAAGTAAGAATGGGTAAAAAGGAATTTAAACATACATGAATACACTTTTATAAAACATGGACATGGATGATAACAATAACCCCATTAAACACTTACGAATAAGCAATCTCAGATAAAAATGAGATTTGCAAAATTATCCCTTACCTTAGGTCCGATATGATTCGTATGGATCCGAACCTCCTGTATAATGATTTAACTAATGTCATTGACTTATTACATAATCATATTCATTGTTATTATATAATATATGTTTCACTTATGACTTTATATTACCCATTCTTTTGTAAATTCCATGTTAAAGTATCGTTTTCGGTAAAATCATTTCATTTATCGTATGTGTTTCAACTTGCCATTCTTGATATTATTAATTGTATACTGATTTACATAATTACAGAATTTAAAACATGATTTATATATATTATATATTCATCATACACATATATATTATAAATCGATAAAAGGAATGAAATACACCGTTCATGGAGACGGTAGGCCATACGTACGCATGAACACTACTTTCATTTCTATTTCTTATTTTAATGGAATTAAAACATAATGATACATAGGTATATTATAATTCCAGTATAATATCATATATAATATCATTAACCACATCCTTTATACATCCCACATAAGGTATTAACGAATCACATCACTTTGAGAGGGCGGTAGTCCGCACTTCCTCAAATGAGATTATCGTATTTACCGACTATGGAAACTGTAGAGGCTTAATATAATTGGGAAGTAAAGAAGAATAAGGAAATAATAAACATAATATATATTATATATAAATACAGTGCCATCATAATGGAATCCATGAGAGGCGGTCGGAGAAAATCGAACAATCATCGTTTCGTGAGGCGTTAGTTTTCCCTCACAGAAACATTATGTTCTTCATCCATTAGATGAAGGTGTGTGTAAGTGTAGTTTGAATAATTCTCATAAAAAAATCCTAGTATATTTAGGAAATTTGTGTTGTTACAAAATAAATGATTAAAAAGAGTTTAGGGGTTGGAGAAGTAGAATAAAAGAAAACAACTTAAGAGAAACTGTTACCTTTAATTTTGGTAAGTTCCTTTGGTTTGAACCAAAAGGAATTATTGGAGAGTATTCTGCCTAATGTAAGGCATCAAGGGGGAGGAGAGTGAGGTAGGGAGATTATTTGGGCAGATATTGGACGATCCAAAAGGCTTGAGAGTTGTGAGGAATTGCATAGAAGTGGTCTCCTTTTATAAGGGAGAGGAGGAGCTCTTTAGGAAAGTGTGAAAACATTATTTTATTATAAACTTATCTCCAGTTTCAAGAGGTTAAAAACACATTAATGTCTAATATAAGATGACTCATATTCTAAATAAAATAATCCAATTGGAATTTTACAGGTTTTGGATGAAATTTTAATCATTATAATCTTATTTATTTAAATCATTTATTAATGAGGTAAACACTACATCATTATTGTGTCATAAATAATTTAATTCAGTTGATGTCTAAAAATTAGGAAACAAATACCAGGATTTAGGTAATCTTTTTATCTTACCAAAGAATATTTTTAGTCTAAAATATAACTTATATAACCCCTTATAAAAATTAATTACTAAAATATTTTTCTTATTGTCAATTTTGTCTTTACATTAAATTAATTAATCCAAATTGTCATTTTCACTACCAAGTAGATCATTGGGGTCCCAAAATCGGTCCAAGTATGTACATGGTTGTCCAATACATATAAAATAAGGTTAGGACAAGTTTCAATGTAATTTTGAATTATTATAATATTCTTTTAACCTTGAATTACCCTATTCACCTTTAACCGCAGTAAATAAAAATTACCGTTGTTACTATCAATAAAAAATAAAAATAAACGTAACCTATTAACATGATTTGGACCTACTGATTCCAAATATGGAATCCATTTTTCAAAATTCAAAACACCGAAGTTGCAGTAATTAATTTAAAATTAATCCTGTTGTTATGCGAATAGGTTTTAAAAGTTAAAACATTGCCAAAGATTGAATTGATTTGACCTATGAATTCAATGTAAAATCAATGATAATGACATACATTATATTAAATGGTAAAAATATATTCTATTTATACTTTAAAACCATTCAATATTATAATTTAACCATATAAATTATTATGATGAAAAAAGTTGTTTTTAATTAAAATATAGCGTGTTTTTAATATTCATTAAAATATGAAAGTTATCAGAATAATATGAAAATTTTATCCAAAGTAAATTTTTATATCATGATTCCAAAAAAGAATTTTATTTTGTCAAATTGAACTTATAAACATGTCAAAATCTAGATTTAATGTGGATGCGCCATCAAAAGGCGGCAAAACTGCATTTTTTGAAGAATACTTATTTTACCTGAAAAATTTATTTTGTTCTTATACCATGTTCTAGAAAATGTGTAAGATGAATAATAATGTTATAAAATTCAAAATTTAGTTAATAAAATTCATAACGGCTAGTTCTTAATAATATTATAATAATATATCGTTGTTTAGTAAAACCCGGTATTGCGTACAACACACGCTATCGAGGAAGGTCGCGATTGCATGTAATGAAAGCCAAGTCAGGGTTGCGTGTTGTGCAAGACTCTTCCGTTGTTTCTTATAACAGAATCCAACCATTTTTCATTTATACATTGAATATATATATTTATATATATATATATATATACACTCAATGTTTCTTAGAATAACTACTATCAAAATTGTGTGTAACATGATCCAAGAATAGTGTTGTGTATACTGCAAGCTCATACGGTGTTGCATATAGCGCAAGGTAATCTTGTTGTAGCTTACAACACAAGACATCAATGAAATTAAAAGAATATTTTTTTTCATAAAATCTCGGGGTGTTACATTCTACCCCCCTTAAAATGAATTTTTCCCTCAAAATTCATCGGGGTTATAAATCATTTACTATTTATAGAAACCCACATCTTAAAAAGGAATACTAAAACTTAATTTTAAAAACTAAATAATGAAATGTAACAATTACCCAAAGAAACTCATCCCTGGGTTTCTATATTGGAGAACATAGGTGAAAATATGGATATGGAAGAAAAATCTAACCATCAAGGGTGGTAGAGGACATGGCTATGAAAAAGCCAACAATCACAAATCCATAAATTTGTGATGATATAAGGTACCATCTGATTAATCGGATATAAGAGCACTAGGACAACATTTCTTGTTTTCAAGATCATTTCCCTAAAGTTGATGAATTAAAAGAAATACTTACATGAATTTGGTACAATCTCACTGTTGTTCGTGAATTGAATAATTTCCACTTAATCTCATAAAGAATTAAGTTGAATTTGTTATTCGTGAATCGTTAACAGATCATGTGATAGAATGATGGGTCATTCCATCTGTTTCAAACAAAAGGTTATCAAAAGTTATCAAATATAAAAAAGTCCATCTATGGTGAGGTTAATCATATATGATTCCAAAAATGAACTTATACTTCATATATCATACTTCTTAATAAAATAAAACTAGTTTCTACTAACCAGGGACTTCCTGTAGGATAGTGGTAGGATATAAAGGCCTGTTGCACTTCAGTTGTGGGTTCTATTCTCATAGCCTTGTCTGACGTGACGGATTTTCTCCCATCCTGCAGGTTTTCCTTTTTTCTAAAATTCTAACATTCCATCGATAATATTGAAAACAGTTATATCCTTAAACTAACTTATGTTCTACATAATCCATTTAAAATCTTTAGGCTTATCCAAAATACTTCTGTACAATATTATAGTATAAAGAAAACAATTACTAGAAATTTCATCTACCGAGCATGTGAAAACCATCATTTATCCCTGATATATCTTCTTGGTCACATTACAATCATGCGAATACCTTAATCATGTATTCTCTTCAAAAATGAATACCCATTTAACCTTAGTGAAAACATGAATATTGTCAGAAGTTAACTCTTTCCACATACCAAAACCCCAAAATTATATATACTCAAACCATGATATAACTATTTCCTTATATCATTCATGAGCTCCTGAATACTGTCAAACATCTCATTTTATCCTTATCCCTTCATTATGCGCATATCATCTTTTTTCCAAAAATATTTCAATCACTTTCCATGGTTACCGGTACCATAAAATTATTGAAAACCACAATAGACCAATACATAAAAATTCCAATATTCCACGATACTATATACAACATTATTTTGGAATCCCATTACATAAACACATAATCATTCCACCACATCGTTGTCATATTCAACATCGCAAATAGTGATCACATGTGACTTCCCTTTGTCCTTTGCCTTAAGTGGTTTCTCATGTCGATCATCACTAACCCTTGGATTAGGGCATCTATTAGCATAATGCCCCATTTCCTTGCACTTGAAGCATTGAAGTGTTGGTCGTGCGTTCTCTACAGTCTTTTCTTTTTTCACATTATTAGCAACCATTTTTCTATTACTTCGACACTCAGCTGCTCGATGACCTTCTTTTCCATTTTCGAGTCCCTTTAAGACAATCTACACCATGATTCTTTCCACACTTTGAGCATAAGGAAACATTCATCTTCTTTTCACCATTATTCTAAGATTTTTCCTTGAACTCCATCTTTCATTTCTTGTCAAAACCATGAGATGGATAAGTAACACCAACTTCCATTTCTACCTTGATATCCCAATGCACAATTTCATCATAGCTACTGAAGTCTCTTATAGCTAATTCCCATAGAAGATTTTGTTTTAAGCCACTAAAGAATCTATCATCTTTACTTTCAGGTTGGATGATAAAGCCAGATGCATACCTTGCAAGCCTTGTAAAATTCGCTTCGTATACACCAACAGATTCATCATCCTTTTTATTTAGTTCAAGAAACTCCTTATCCATCTTTGTTTGAAGAATATGAGGGAAGTATTTATTGAAAAATAAGTTCTTGAACTTATCCCATTCCATGGAATCAATTTCATCTCTTGGCATCATATTCTTGATAAGATTCCACCATTGATCAGCTTCACCTTCCAAACAATATACTGCAAAGATGACTATATCATGTTCAGAACATTGAAGAACTGAAAATATCTTTTTAGTGGTACTGATCCATTGTTCAGCAACAAGTGGATCAGAAGACCCACTGAAATAAGGTGGATGTTTCCACATGAAGGACTCAATAGAATATTGTTCCCTTCTCTGCTCATTTGGAAGTCCAGAATGATTCATAGCTTGTGTAAGTATAGTAATAAGATTTTTCACTCCATCTCCCATAACATTTGTTTGTTCAGGAGGACAATCATTTCATTGTCCGTTGCATGGATCAACATGGTTCCTTCAGGTTCCAGCCATCATCTAAAACCCAAAAAGAATAGTGTGAGAGAAAAAAATCATGCTTGAAAAAACAGCAAAATAAAGGGGGAGTACCTTCAATATCTAACATATTAGGTTTAATTATAAGATCGTTACCGTAATTCTAGGACTATAACCTATACCTATACTTAACCTTAGGGACATCCCTAGACATACCTTAGAAATATCTCTAGGGTTCTCACTAAAGTTCTTGCATCCTAGTTTCCAAAGGTAGACTAAACCTTTCCTCTGATACTAACTGTAGAGAACCGAAGCTTGACATACATGGACATTACATTAATTTTGCAGAATACTTAATACATAGCAAAAACAGACACACAAGGACCGTAAGAGTTTAGTGTCTTTGGAAACTCAGAATAAAATCTTCTAATCGTGGTGAAATATCTTCAACATCTCCCAATAAAGATCTTCCCTTTTTTTAACCAAAAACCATTCTTTATATCCTGGGGAAAAGAAAACATAAAAGGGGTGAGCTCAAATGCCTAGTAAGGGTAAACAAAGAGAATATAAAACAATCCATAAACATTTGAATTCAAAAACTTGAACATGAAATATAAACATCAAAATCTTGATCAAAGACATAAATCGTGGAAGTACGTAAGGCATATATCATAAGGGAACATTAATCAGGATAAAATATCATGGGAATAAAACATGTAATTGTGGAAACCATTAAGCACATGATATGATTTCCATAGTAGCCAAGGAATTGCTTCCAAGACCATCTTAGTGGAAAAAGTCCCTTTCTGAATCGAGTTCACTCCTCGTTCCAGTCCTGTATTACTGAACCAGTTTAACTTCCATTCCATCCATGTCTATCTCATGAGATATAAATCTTTTCCCAATGCATTGGAGGGAGATATAGGTTCCAACCATCTCAAAATGAAATTATTCTTACTTTTGCCACAAAATAAACATGAAACATTCATCATAAACCAAAGAATAAAATGGGTTTCATAAACATCATCCCATCATCACATAATCCATATAAAACAAATGGATATATCAAAATAAGAAAATTGAAACCATGTAAATCATAGGGATATTATACTTGAAACATACACATATAAAATAATGTCATCTTAGATGAAAAAATGTTTTTTATAAAACATTTGAAATGAATTCTTGAGGAAAATATCCTTTCTTATTCAAAATCAATTTCTTTTCACAAAACGTCATGCAATTTTAAAAGAAAGATATTTTTTTTGAAAATAGTCATGAAATATTTTGGAGGAAGCTTCATGAAAATAAGGCTTTATAAAACTGTAAAAATCTTTTCATGCCGTATACGTTAAAAAAAATATTCTTCTCGTACTTTTTTCGGAAAAGTAAAAAAGTACCTTGTAGGGTAAATAAAAGAAAGATTCCTTCCATACCATTGGGTAAAAGTAAGAATGGGTAAAAATGAATTTAAACATACATGAATACACTTTTAATAAAACATGGACATGGATGATATAAATAACCCCAGTAAATACTTACGAATATGCAATCTCAGATAAAAATGAGATTTGCAAAATTATCCCTTACCTTAGGTCTGATATGCTTCGTATGGATCCGAACCTCCTGTATAATGATTTAAATAACTTAATTGACTTATTACATAATCATATTCATTGTTATGATATAATATATGTTTCAATTATGACTTTATATTACCTGTGGTTTTGTAAATTCCATGTTAAAGTAGCATTTTGGGTAAAATCATTTCATTTATCTTATGTGTTTCAACTTTTCGTTCTTGATATTATTACTTATATACTGATTTAAATAATTCCAGAATTTAAAACATAATTTATATATATTATATATTCATCATATACTTATATATTATAAATCGATAAAAGGAATGAAATACACCGTTCATGGAGACGGTAGGACGTACATACGCATGAACACTACTTTCATTTCTATTTCTTATTTTAATGGAATTAAAACATAATGATACATAGGTATATTATAATTCCAGTATAATATCATATATAATATTATTAACCATATCCTTTATACATCCCACATAAGGTATTAACGAATCACATCACTTTGAGGCGGCGGTAGTCCACACTTCCTCAAATGAGATTATCGTTTTTACTGACTATGGAAACCGTAAAGGATTGATATAATTGGGAATTAAAGAAGCATAAAGAAATCATAAACATAATATATATTATATATAAATACAGTTCAATCATAATGGCCACCATGAGAGGCGGTAGGAGAAAATCGAACAATCATCGTTTCGTGAGGCGTTAGTTTTCCATCACAGAAACATTATGTTCTTCATCCATTAGATGGAGGTGTGTGTAGGTGTAGTTTGAATAATTCTCATAAAAACATCCTAGTATATTTAGGATATTGGTGTTGTTACAAAATAAAGGATTAAAAAGAGTTTAGGGGTTGGATAAGTAGAACAAAAGAAAACAACTTTAGAGAAACTGTTACCTTTAATTTTGGTAACTTCCTTTGGTTTGAACCAAAAGGACTTCTTGGAGAGTCTTCTGCCTGATGTAAGGCTTCAAGGGGTAGTAGAGGGATGCAGGGAGCTTAGTTGGGAAGAGTTTTGAAGAGAAACAATGCTTGAGAGGTGTGAGTAATTGCATAGAAGTGGTCTCCTTTTATAAGGGAGAGGAGGGGCTCTTTAGGAAAGTGTGAAAATATTATTTTATTATAAACTTATCTTCGGTTTCAAGAGGTCCAAAACACATTAATGTCGAAGATAAGATGAATCATATTCTAAATAAAATAATCCAATTGGAATTATACAGGTTTTGGATGATATTTTAATCATTATAATCTTATTTATTTAAATCATTTATTAATGTGGTAAACACTACATCATTATTGTGTCATAAATAATTTAATTCATTTGATGTATAAAAATTATGAAAAAAATACCATGTTGTAGGGAATATTTTTATCTATCCAAATAACATTTATAGTCGAAAATATAACTTATATAACTCCTTATAAAAATTAATTACTAAAATATTTTTGTTATAGTCAATTTTGTCTTTACATTAAATTAATTAATCCAAATTGTCATTTTCACTACCAAGTGGCTCATTGGGGTCCCAAAATCGGCCCAAGGATCCACATGGTCGGCCACTACTCATAAAATAAGGTTAGAACAATTTTCAAGGTAATTTTGAATTATTATAATATTCTTTTATCCTTGAATTACCCTATTTACCTTTAACCGCAGTAAATAAAACTTACCGTAGTTACAATTCATAATATAAAAAAATAAAAGTAACCTATTAACATAATTTGGAACCACTAATTCCAAATATTTAATCCATTTTTCAAAATTCAAAACACCAAATTTGCAGTAATTAATTTAAAATTAATCCCGTTGTTAAGCGAATAGGTTTTCAAAGTTAAAACATTGCCAAAGATTGAATTGATTTAACCTATGCATTCAATGTAAAATCAATGATAATGACATAAATTATATTAAATGGTAAAAATATATTCTATTTATAATTGAAAACCATTCAATTTTATAATTTAACCATATAAGTTATTACGATGAAAAATTTTTTTTTAATTAAAATATAGCATGTTTTTACTATTCATTAAAATATGAAAGTTATCAGAATAATATGAAAATTATTTCCAAAGTAAATTTTTATATTATGATTCCAAAGAAGAATTTTATTTTGTCAAATTGAACTTATAAAAATTTCAATAACTATATTTAATGTGGGTGCGCCATCAAAAGGCGGCAAAACTGCATTTTTTGAAAAATACTTATTTTACCTGAAAAATTTATTTTGTTCTTATACCATATTCTAGAAAATGTGTAAGATGAATAATAATTTTATAATATTAAAAATTTAGTTAATACTATTCATAACAGATAGTTCTTAATAATATTATAATAATATATCGTTGTTTAGTAAAACCCGGTATTGCGTACAACACACGCTATTGAGGAAGGTCGTGATTGCGTGTAATGCCAGCCAAGTCAGGGTTGCGTGTTGTGTAAGACTCTTCCATTCTTTCGTATAACAGAATCCAACCATATTTCATTTATACATTAAATAAATATATATATATATATACACTCAATGTTTCTTAGAATAACTACTATCAAAATTGTGTGTAACTTGATCCAAGAATAGTGTTGTGTATACTGAAAGCTCATATGGTGTTGCGTATAGCGCAAGGTAATCTTGTTGTAGCTTAAAACAAAATACATCAATGAAATTAAAAGAATATTTTTTTTTCATAAAATCTCGGGGTGTTACAATACCAGGGAGTGATTCACCTACCTATAGTTGTATTGTGATGTTATTTATGAGAAGAGAGATGCTCTTTTGAGAAATTATTAACCAGCATATGCTATCGGTTGGGTTTACTAGAGAGATTCTAGGACTAGTACTCTTTTTTCACACAAGGGAACAAGTTACCCTTACCTCTTGGACAAGTAGATATAGAAATTCCCCATAGAGGGAACAAGACTGATATCCATAGATTATTCCTCCAAGTGATATTACACTCGTATTGGTCTAGGGTATAGATCCCCCATATCATTCATGCAGATAGAGATGGAACTCCACTATTGCGTCAGGGCGTGAGGCCTCTATACACATTGATCTAACAGAGTAGTACTACTCTATCATAACAGGGTGTGAGTCTACTATTCTTGGATTCATTACTCACATATTGAACTATGGTGTGATTCCTCCACATGCGATGTGTAGGTAGAGTGGTACACCATTATCGTACCAGGGTGCAGGTCCTCTAGCCTAGGGTCAGTACTCCCATACAAAGTTAGGGTACAGGTCCCCCATTACGATTAGATGGATTGAGTGTCACTCCCCTATCATACTAGGGTTTGGGTCCTCTACCTATGGATTTAAACTCCCCTATCATATTTGGGTTCGAGTCATATATCATTTAGTGGTACTTCCTTGTTGTACTAGTGTATATTTCCTCATATATGGAGTAGAACTCTCCATATTAAATTAATGGTGAGGAGAAGGTCCTCCATGGGATTTAGAGATCCCTTTTCTATGGAGCAATTACAAGGACTAGGCCTTTCCACTTTTTGTGTATGGTACCTTGGCAGGAGTTGGTGATCCCTTAACATGGTGAGGTGAATGCCTCTCCCTATGGGTATTGAAAAGGTTTCAAGGGATGCTTAGGAGTAAGTACTCCCTTAGTTGTGGGGTGTGGAGAGGTATAGGTCCCACCATACTTTCTATGCCTCTATGTAGGATGCACATGGTTCATAGACTGGAGAATCGATCCATCATTTGTGTGTAGTGGAGAGGGTTAGGCCTCACCACTTGGCTTCCTATAATCTTACACATGGTGCCTGAAAGTGGTGTTAGGAATTTTGGTTCTAGGAACTATAGTTGGGACTAGATCAATTCCCGATGGAGTGTATCACTCAAATGACTGTTATCTATGATGGATGAGCTCATGGAGTGTGTTCTTCTGAGATTGTTATCCCTTCAATCCTTGAATAGAATTTTATGGCTGGCAATGAGGTAGAAAGATTTTGAGTCTTGGAGTAAGAGAAAAGAATATCTGGGAGATTTTGGGAGTCCTTGTAGTGTTTTCACATGTCTTGGTTGACACTCCATATGGAATAAGCTGACTAGTCATGTATAACTGAGGATAGGTTTGAGATATAGTTTCTCTCTCTTTTGGGTTCCCTATGGATGGGTCGAAAAGAATGTTTCCTTTCAGCTGCTGTATTTTATTTTGGGTTTTGAGTTTCTAATGAGTATTTTTATACTCACCCTTTCATGGGATTTTACCACACATGTTGTGTCTTGTGAATATGAATGTCCTTCTAATGGAGTCCTAGGAGGACCCAGAGTAGGTAGAGCTTTTTACGCTAGACTGATCGAGGTTTTTGTTGGTTCTTAGCCAATGAGATTTATTGTAGTTTAATTTGACAACAATACCCTAAATATGAGGAGTTTGGAAACTTTTACAGTTTTTCTTTTGGTTTGATTATACTTTCCCTTTTTTTAATTTTATTGTACATGGATTGTGGGATAAATGTATGCAATATTTTAATTTCCAGTTTTATTATATCTGTAAAATTGCATGGAGTTGTATGTGGGTGAGTGACTATAGGTACCATACACTAAAGGCTTCCCATGTGTGAGATATTTTTACTCAGTAATATATGTTATCCCCTTTCCTATTGTAGTTGGGAATAGGGTATTCGTGGCTCAGTGCCTGGTGGGGCAGGTCATGGAAGAGTGGTATTAGAGTAGGTTCCACATTGGGACCACATTGATGTGATCTTTTCATTGATTACATAGTGATAGTTTCAAAGTGTTTCAAGTTCATATTTCAGGATAGGGACTCTAGTTTTTGTGAGGCAGATGATGTATCCATTCACTATGACTCTAATAGCCTACTTTTTGACTTGGTACATTAGGTCAATGGTCATAGGGAAATGTTTTTACATGCATAACATAAGTCCAAGTTATGGGTATCATGTTCTTATTAATTTATATCCCTAGATATACTCTTTGACCATGGTGGGTCTTGATTTTTTTCAAGGATACACCATGAATCTACCCAGACAGGGTTCCATGGTTGGATTGTGATGACGATCCATCCAGAGATGAGGGTTCTGTGCAGGGTATTGGGCATGAGGCAGTACCTCTGGGTGGTCCACTAGTTATGACACTACCCATCGAGATATAGGTTGTTCCAGTAGCTCAAGAATATTATGTACACATGTTGAGTTCACTACATGAGTTCCAGAGGTAGTGACCTCTGAGGTATCAGGGTGAACCAAACCTCAAGGAAAATATTGGCTGGCTTGAGGTAGGCACACACATTTTACAAATTGTGAGGACACCTTCGAATCAGATGGTGGTCATAGTGGTTAGTATTATGTAGGCCTCGATCAGGAAATAGTTGTAACACCCCATGATTTTTTAACTTTTTTTCCTAAAATTAATTTAATCTTTTTGACATTTTTATTTTCACACAACACTGAATATAACTTGTGTTATATGAACGCCCCAAGTTATTCCTACTTTATAAGCTACATGAATTCGATATTGCACTACATAAAACACTTAGAATAGATTGAGATACATAAAACACCATGTTTAGCTTGTGTTACACACAATTACAAGTTCATTTGAAAACTTGTGTTACACGCAAGACCATGTTTTACCAAACTATAATATACTAATAATATTATTTAAATATTATTATAGTTATCACTTAGATATTGGAATAAAAATTATAAATAAGATTAATTAAAATGATGAAAATATGGTATATATATATTATAATAATGATTGGTGACCAATTAAATATAAATGAAAATAAAACCCTTCTTAAAATATAATAAATCTTTTGCTGGAATACTATTTTTAAGCAATCAAACACGTTTTTCCTCAAATAAATTATTTAAACTAATTTTGATTAATAATATTAATTTAATTTGTATATATTATATTTATTAAAATATTTAACATTCAAATTATGTAATTTCTATGCAATAGATAATAATAAATCCAATTTTATATATAAAGATGTTTTTTCTAAAAGGTAATTTTACTGCATTTTATTGGAGCACCTAATTTAAAAATAAATTTTAAAACATTCATGAATTTTATTCAAAAAAATAAGCTTCATTTTTGAAATCATAATATAAAAATTTACTTTGGGTGATTTTTTTTATATTTATGAGAAGTTTCAATTTTTGATGAATAGTGAAAACACTGAATTTTAATTGAAAACCACCTTTTAATCAAATTTATTTATATAGTCAAATTAAATTTTAAATTTGTTTTATTATATAAATATATAAATTATAAATAAATTAATTCAATATAGGTCATATGAACAATTTTAACATTGAAATTTTATATCAAAAAATTTCAAACTTTTGAACTTTTTGGCTTTTAAAACCCATTATTTCGTCCTATCTGTGGGATTAATTTTAAATTAGTTTCTTCCAATTATATGATTTTAATTTGTAAAAATAGAGTATATATTTTTAATAATAATAATTTATAATTTAAATTAAGTTAAAATAAGTTTTTTTAGAATTTTTTTAGTGAAGGAAGTTAATATTAATTACAGTGATTAAGGTAAAAATAACCTTAAATAATGACTAAAATTTGAATATAAGGTGTAAAAATTACCCTAAAATTGTCTAAAAATTATTTTCAGGAAATTATTTGACCATTAAAACTCTAATTATATTTAGTGGTCCATTTTTGACCCTTGTAGGACAAGTTGAATGTGGGGAGCACACAATTATTTTAAAAAATACCAAGTGTTTGCTTTTCCATACTTATAAAATTCCCCCACCTCTTCCCCTCTTTTCACAACTCTCAAGATATTTGTTTTCGAAATAAATATCCATATATCCTCTAAAATTACTACCATTCACACTATAAGGATAAATTTGAAAAAAAATCCAACCAAATAATCCCTTTGGTGCCAACCAAAAGGAGTTACCCAAAGAAGATGTATCATCCTTCAATAAGAACTTTTTTTTGTTTCCACACCACTTAAATTATTTTTATTACATGATTATATAATAAACTCAATATACTAAATATAAATATATGTTTCTATAAAATTGGTTTGACCTATAAATTTACATTCTTCCATAAAGTGGGAAACATAATCATCATTCGTGTGTACGGGGGACTACTGCCTCATGAATTGATGCCATTCGTTATTCCATTGCCACCACCAAAGTTTGATATTAATAATGGAATTAATATTTTTATATGTTATATATGGTATTTATGATGTATTCATACTATTTTAATTATTATATAACACATACCTTCATTCTTTCTAATTTTTTGGAATATGATAACTTTGTTTGTGGACGTTTGGACTAGTGCTTCTTCAAAGCGATGCGACTCGTTGATTCTTTTCATAGAATGTATTAAGGCTAGTTTTAATGAAAATATGTGATATATATGATATAATAATTCTATTTTAAATATAATATATATATTGATCATTTACTTTTATTTCTCAAAAAATATGATAAGAGAATGGAAACATCGTTCATGCATCCGTACGACCTACCGTCTCCATGAAAGATGTATTTCATTTCATATTTATATATTTTGTAAATTATTATAAATAATTATATAGTTAATATATATATATATAATTTATATCATGTTTTAAATTATGGAAATAATAAAATCATTATCTACCTAAGAGGACCATGAATAACAAGTAAAACATATAAGAAAAACATATCATGTTTTAAATTATTGAAATAATAAAATCATTATCTAACTAAGAGGGCCATGAATAACAAGTAAAACATATAAGAAAAACAATGCAGTTATTTCCCTAAACATAAATTTGATATGAAATTGTTAATAAATGGGTAATATGAAGGAATAATGAGATAATATAGGTTTTGATATATAATAATATGGTTCTTTAGTATATTTATAAAAAAATACTTATTATATAGGAGGTTTGACTGCATACGAAGAAATTCAAGACTGGGGGCAAGGGTTTTCTCATCTCACTTTTTTTATATGAGATATATTCTATATTAAACACTTATTCTTGTCTTTTGTTGTATATAATAACCTATGAAATGTTAAATAATGAATTTAATTTATTTTATGATATTAAAATTTTGAATTTATGTTATTATTCAAGGATCTCACGATTTAAAAGTTACTCAGGTAGTAAGGGGATTTCTGGTCTCACTTTTATTTCCGTGAGACTTATGCCTTATTCATCACTCATTTATTTTATATGGTTTATATAATACCCATTAATTTATTATATTATTATTATCCTTAAATTTATGGTTATTTAAATATCTATTTTATGATTTCCCTTTCATGGGTTTACAGTTAAAAAGTCACCAAATCAGTAAGGTAATTTTGTTTCAATTTTCCTTCTTTGAGACAAATGTTATGTTATGAACCTAAATTATTTTACGAGATTTATATTATAACCTTTGACGTCTTATATAATTAATATAATTATTTTAATGATATTTTAAGCTCAATTTAATTTTATTCTTTCATGTGTACTATGATTCAAAGTTACCATAGTGGTAAATGTTTATTGCTACAATCTCATCATTTATCCAGATTTTCTACGATTATGCTCCCATTGAGGAAATATTATGATCCATATCTCAAGAACACTCAACAACTTTATTCTCATATATTTATTTATGATATATTCATGTATTATTACCAATTTCACACTATTGTTTTACTTTAGTTAACTAAGAAAGTGTTTTTTTAAAAAATATAACCTTATTTATCTCTTTGGTTTGAAAATTGTTTTATTCAAAAACCATGTTTTCTAAAAATGTTTTCAATTTTTAAGTGATATTTGAATCTCATTTTAATGAAAAAGTTATTTAAAAATATTTTATTTCTTAAAAAATATTTAAAATGGTTTCTAGAAGCTTCTTTATATGTTTTCTAGGTTATTTTCAATGAAAAAAGTTTTCAAAATGTTTTATGATTTAAAATGTGTTTTTCAAAAAGAAAAGGTTGTTTTCTTAATGAATTTTTTTTAATGAATTTTAATTCTTATTTTATAAATTTTCAAGGAGGTTTTCAATGAAAAGGATTTTAAGATGTACTATTCTTTAAAAAGTTATTTTTAAAGATTGGTTATTTTTCATAAATAAATTTCCAAGTTATCTTTCAAAAACCATATCTAGAAAACATGACATACTTTGATATAGTTTATGATTTAATATGGATATTATCTATTGAAACCATTCTAATTCTTTCTCTAAATGGTTTATTTTTATGATATTTTTTATTGTTTATGTAACCTGTTTCTCTTCAACGGGTTATACTATGGTAAAACTCTTATGAAACCTACTTTATTTCATGGATTACACTATGGTGAAGTGATTATGAAAACTATATATTGTGCATAGGTTATGATATGATTAATTGGTTATGATACCCATTTCATTTTAATGGTTTATGATATGATGAATGTTTATGATCCAATGGAACATGTATGTACGATTTCATTATATGACGGGTGGAACCTATATCTCCCTCTAATGAATTCAGTAAAGATTTATATTACATGAGAAAATTATTGGAAATAAGTTAATCATATTAGTACATAATGGGAAATAGGTATATGATGATCTATAAAAGGAAAAATGTCTATCCTGGTCCATAATTGGAAACATGTGTGTCCGGATCAACAATGGAAAATAGGTGGGTTCTGATCCACAATGGGAAAATGGTGCATCCTAATCTATATTAGGAAATAGGTGTTTCCTAATACACTATGGTAAATGAGTGAATTCTAATCCCCAATGGGAAACTATTACATCCTGATCCACAATAGAAAACAGGTGCATCCTGATCCAAAATTGGAAACAAGTGAGTCTTGATCCATAATGTGAAATATGTTTTTTATCATCTAAAATGGGAAGAAGGTGTAACCTGATCCATGATAAGGAAAGGTTTGTTACTGGGGATGGTGGTGTTTCCTTACCAGTAGGTGTAGTCCCCATGAAGTTCCCCGATAAGTTTTGGCAATGATCATTGAATTATAGGGAATGATTTAATGTGTTTTTGTGTATTCCACAATTATATGTCTTATTCCTATATTTTAATTTCATGTATTATGCTCCTGATTCCATTATGTTTTGTCTTTGAACTTCCAAACCTTATTCCATGACTCTTGATTAGGAAATTATATATTTACGAAATTATATTCTATTGTTATGATTATTTTTTAGTACCCTTATTCTCATGTTAAGATTATTTATCTCTTTTTTTACCCATACTGAGTATATGAGATTACCCCTTTTTTATGTTTCATTTACCTAGGTTATATAGAAAGGTTTTAAGTGTTTTATTTAATGAAAATATATTTAAGGGATATGTTGAAGATATTTCACAAATATATAATATTATTTTTCAATATTTCCAAAGACACTAAACTATTATGGTCCTTGAGCATCTGATTTTTTAATGTGTTGAATATTCATCTAAAATGATTTAATATCCATGTATATTATTCATGGGTTTCTATAGTTGATATCAAAGGAAAGGTTTAGTCAAAATTTGGAAATTATGATGAGAAAACTTTTATGAGATCACTAAGGATATTTCTAAGTATATGTCTAGGGATGTCTCTATGGATAAGCCTAAGGTGTCATATATTTAATAGAAGGTGTCATCGTTTAGGCATACTATAAGTAATTTTTCATGATTATGTGGTTTTCTTATAGGATAATTTTTACTCACATTATTCTTTATTGTCTTAGTCAATAGTGATAACTAGAAGGAACTAGTTAAACATTGAATGTTTCTAATGTATAAAGTTTGGGAATAATGAGATCAATGTACTAAGTGGAAATATCATGAATAGAATAAGAAAGGAGGCATGATTATTAGTTATACTGCTGAATTTAAATAGACCATGAATGAAATTTGAATAGTATGGGATGTTATATAAGTTTTATTTACATTAAATATTAGAAGATTGATTAAATATAGGTTGATTAAACTTAATAAATGAATCATATTTCATATTCTAGGGAAGGTATATTAAGGAATAAGATGATGAATCTAAATTAATGGTATAAGAATAAAGTTGGATGATTTAAGTGTATATGTATAGGAACTCAAGAATTATGTTATATGAATCAGGAAGTATATGTTTTTCATTAAGGACATGAAAAGATATATTAAATGGTGTCGATGAATTCAAAAATTGGTTCAACATAAATTTTATATTTTGATTATGGGAATATAACCCTTAAAGTGTTTCTGATGTTGAGAAAATTATGTTTAGATTGGATAAAGAGATTATTGAGTTGGATAAAGTAGATTGGATAATATCAATAACCTCAGATCTGATGAAGTATTTGTTTTAAAAGTTGTTGATTCTATCACGGATGGAGTTTATGACATTTTTAGTTTTAAATAATATATCTGATAATATTTTTGATAAGAAAGAATGCATGATTTAAATAAGGATTTATGGTAATTACTATGTCTCAAGAGAATACCTGAATGGCCCAAAGGCCTTCTTTTTTGTTGATTTTTGATAACCCCCTTTTAAGGGATGAGGGGGAACCCTTTTAAGGCCTATGGGATTCGAGATTACATTGAACGTAGGCTTTGGAGACATTCTAGGACCCATAGGTCTTAATGAAATCATACATACTATGACTACTTGAAACCACCCCTCCACAACATCTACATTGTGATCATCTCTACAACTTTGCATGGTTGTTTAACTAGATGTCCTATGAAGAGAGGCACATGCCTGGTACCGATGACAATGCCATACCCTCTCATTCTTCCAAATCTATTTAGCCTTACTCGGGTGAATGTTCCCTGCTCTTGAATCCTTCTCTAGAGCAGGTTCATTGTAGAATCTGTCCGGGAATCTGCATATCAGGTGGCCATGAAGGCCTTTGAGGTGTCCAGAAGGCCTTGAGGTGGCTCGAAGTCCTTAATGGTGTCGCAAAATCCTTACTAACCTGAAGTCCTTGGTGTCCCAAAGGCCTAAAGGACTCCAAGCCCAAACCGGTGGCCCAAGGTGATTATATCCAGCTGATATAGTACTGAACAATACATACTACAATAACAACTATAGTACCTGCACAATGTTTCTATAGTGTCTACTAAAGTACTACTAAAATACCCCCATAATTATTCCTCCGCCTAGTTTTGAACTTGGTTCTCATGGATGCACTTAGAGAGAACTCACCCACTCGGCTGAAGGTCATGTGCAGAATAAATGATGAATGTATTAACCTATTTGGTATGTGATAACCAAGAGATACTTTATCATATATAAGGTATCAATGTAAAACTATTTTTGTGAAATTTAGTGAGTTTATTTCTAATATTATAGGAGTTCATCTTTCAAAAAGGGTTATAAGGCTAAAAATTTATGAAATGGTTTATCTTAAACACCATATGAGGTTTTCCATATTAGATAATTATCTAAACATATGTGGATTTATTCATATTAGATAACATGTGGTAACCATGTTTCTATGATAAAGACAGATGAAATGACCTATAATTTTATTTGTGGATCTCATGATATGCTAATACTTTAGGAATGTAAAATTCACCATCATTTCTTGGAATAAGGGAGAAATTGGAAATGGATTAAGGCACAGAAAAGGGTGAGATTGTAAGTATATCATGTCATTAAAATTGTTAAACTTCAGCAAAAGGGTCTTAAAATAAACTTTTGTCCCGTTATCATCATTTTTATGACATAAATAACCCTTTTCAAGCCTCATTGGTTTATGGATTCATGATCATTAGCTTTCTCTTAAACAAGTTTTCTATCATTATCCATTAGGACGTACTAGTTTTATTTCTCTTTCATGTCCATGTTTTAACTTTCCACCTATGTTCTACTTTTTGGAAACCTTATTATGAGTAATTTTTAGAAATTTTTATGTTTCCAAATTTTCATTTTTAAAGGAAGTTTTGGTATTCATTTTTACTATGCGGGTTTCTATGAAAGGAACATTAAAGTATTAAACAATTCATGACCTAGATGAATTCTGAGGGAGAATTTAACTTTAATAGTGGTATAATACAACACCCTAATATTTTTTGAAATATGTTTTATAAATTAACTTAATCTCTTTGATATTTCACATTTCACACAATAATGAATATAAATTATATAATATGAAATTCCCAAGTTATTATTCATTTATGTGTAACACCAAGTATATCATTCACTACACAGAAAACTTAGATTAAATTGTAGTACATAAAATATTATGTTTTTATTGTGTTACACACAATGCTGAGTTCCTTAAATAACTTGCGTTACATGCAATATGAGTTGTACCAAACTGCAATATATTATTAATATTTCTAATGTAATATCATACTTATCACCTAGGAATTACAATATAAGTTATAAATAATATTAATTAAAATTATTAAAATATTGTTTAATCATGTATATAATAATAATTATTTGGTGACCGATTAACTAGAAATTAAAATAAAACCCTTTTGAAAATATAGAAAATCTTTTACTGGAAAACTATATTTATGAAATCAAACACATTTTACCTAAAAAATTTAATCAAAACTATTTTGATAAATTATTTTAATGAAAAAAATATATATTATAGTCATTAAACTATTTAACTTTCATCTTATGTTTTTTCTAGACAATAGATAATAGTAAATTCAATTTTACACATAAGTTATATTTTTTTTTTCTAAAAGGTGATTTTACCATATTTTAACGGAGAACCTATTTTAATCTAATTTTTACACCTTTGTAAATTTTATTTGAAAAATAAACTTTATTTTTTAAATATGAATATCAAATTTTACTTTGGGTTAATTTTTGGTATTTTTTTGAGAAGTATCATTTTCTCATGAATAGTAAAAAACACTAAAATGTATTTGAAACATGATTTTTAATCTAATATATTTATATAGTTAAATATATTATAAACTTAGTTTTATAGTATAATTATATAAATTATATTTAAATTAACCCAATTTAGTTTATTTTATCAAAATTTACATTGAAATTGGATATAAGAACATTTCAAATCTTTGGACCTTTTTACTTTAAAACTTGTTGTTTCATTCCATTTTATTGGGTGAATTTTAAATCAATTTATTCCACATATTTCATTTAAATTTTTAAATATGGATTTAATATTTTTAATAAGAATAATTTATAAATTATATGAAGTTCAACATAATTTTTTACTATATTGATTAGTGAAAGCAGTTAAATTTAATTATAGTGATTAAGGTAAAAATGAGTATAAATAATGACTAAGATTAGAATATAAGGTGTAAAAGGACCATAAAATTATATATAAACTATTTATGGAAATATTTAGACAATTAAACCTATATGTATATATAATGGTCAATTATTTACCCTTTGGGGACAAGTAAAATGTCGGGAGCACACAATTATTTTAAAAAAAAACTATGTTTATCCTTTTCCCCACTTATAAAAGGGCTCCACCTATTCCCCTCTATTTTAACATCTAAAACTTTTTTTCCAACAAAAACTATCCACATATCCTACAAAATTTCTTAACTTCACCCTATAATCCTTTCTTTTTTCATATATCCAACCAAAGAATCCCTTTGATGAAAACCAAAAGGAGTTATCCAAAGAAGAGGTAATGTCCTTCAACAAGAACCTTTGTTTTATTTCTTTCTCCACCACTTCAATTATTATTAATACATGATTATATAATGAAATAATTATCCTAAATATACTAAGATTTATTTATGTTAAGAGTAAGACCTACACCTTCACACACTTCAATCAAATGAGATACACAATCATCATTAGTGTGTATGACAGACTACTGCCTGAAGAATTGATGTCACTCGTTATTCCATTAACACCTTTAATGTTTTGGAATAATGTTGGGTTTAATATTTTTATGTGATATATATTATATCTATTATGAATTTTATTATTTAATTATTATATAACACATACCTTGATGCTTTTCATCTTATGGGAATACGATGACTTTATTTTTTGGTGTGTGGACTACCGCCTCCTCAAAGGGATGTAACCCATTCATGCTTTACATGGAATTCATTCAGTTTGGGTTTAATAAAAATAATTAATATATATGATCTAATAATTCCATTTTAATTATAATATATATATATATATCATTTAATTTTCTGTCATTAAAAATAAGATAAGAAAATGGAAACAATGTTCATGGGTACGTTTGGCCTAATGTCTCCATAAACGGTGTATTTAATTTCATATGAATATATTTTATAGATTATTATAAATTCATATATAAATAATATATATGATATATATATAATTTTTTATATTATTTAAATAATTAAATAATTATTTAAGTAAGAGGATAATGAATAAGAAGTCAAAGCATATACGAAAAGCTAAGCGATTATTACTCAAAACGTAACTTTAACAAGAAATTATTAACAAAAAGGTAATATAAAGTCATAATAAAATAATATATGTTTTATATATAATAAAATGGTTCTATTTTAGATTTATAATACAATAATACATATTACACTTGAGTTTTCAATGTATACAGAGAAAGTCAAAACTTAAGGTAAGGGTTTTCTCATCTCACTTTTATTTCTGTGAGATATATGCTATATTCACTACTTATTTTTTTTGGTGTCTATAATTATTTATGAAATGTAAAATCATGAATTTAATTTATTTAATGATATTAAATGTTTCATTTGATTTTATTCTTTCACGAATATCACGATTCGAATGTTTCTCAAGCACTAGTGGGAATTCTAATCTCACTTTTATTTCAAAATGACTTATAAATTATTCACCACTCCTTTATTTCATACTGTGTATATAATAAACATGAATGTATTATATTATTATTATCTTTAAATTTATTGGTATTAAAATATACATTTTATTTTCTCTATTTCATGGTGTTTATAGTTTAAAAGTTACCAAATGAGTAAGGTGATTTTGTCTCAATTTTCTTTCTTTATGACATGTGTTATGTTATGAACCTACACTCTTTTATGAGGTGTATATAATAAACATTGAAATATTATATAATTAATATAATTATTTTTATTATACCTTATGCTTCATTTAATTTTACTCTTTCATGAGTATTATGATTCAACGTTACCAAAATGGTAAGTGTTTATTGCCAAAATCTCATCGTTTATTGGGATTGTTTACAATTATGCTTACATTGATGAAATATTATGATACATATCTCAATAAATATCATGAATTTTGTTATAAATTGCTTATTAATGATATATCCATGTATTGCTACAATTTTTTACACTCTTTGGTACTTAATATAATTAATAAAGCGTTTTTAAGAAAATTTGACCTTATTTCTCTCTTCTGTCGGATTTTTTTTCAAAAACAATGTTTTTTAAAAAAAATCAAAATTTTTTATAAGTTATATTTTAAGGAAATTTTACGGAAAATGGATTTGAAAAATGTTTTATTTTTGAAAAAGTGTTTAACATGGTTTTTAAAATATTCTTTATAAATTTTCTAGGTTATTTTCAAAGAAAAAGTTTTTAAAGAATGTTTGATGATTTAAAAGGTGTTTTTAAAGAATAATTGTTATGTTCATCATGAAATTAGTTATGTTTTTTAAAAATATTGTTTTATAATTTTTAAAAGTGGTTTTCAAAAAATGTATTTTTAATATTTTCTATGCCTTAAAAATTAATTTGCAAAGAATGGGTATTTCCCTTAATAAACCTTTAAAAGTTATATTAAAAAATATATCTCATGCTAAGATGAAATAATTTGATATATTTTATGATATACTAGGGTTATGATCTTAGGACATAATTCTCATTATCTATCTAAATGGTTTATATTTAAGATATCAAGTTTTTTTATGAAACCTGTTACACTTCCATAGGTTATGCTATGATAAAACACTTATGAAACCAAAGTACTTTCTTGGGTTATTCTATGATAATATTATTCTAAAACTTATCTCTCTCGGATAGGTTATGATATATTGAAATACTTATGATATCCATTTGATTTCATGGGTTATGATATGATTAATATTAATGATTTTTTTGGCACACATAGATATGATATCATTATTTGATTGGTGTGACTAATATATCTCTCTAATGCATTGGGAAAAGATTTATATCTCTTGAGATAATGATCAGAAACAAGTTAGGGGACATGATCCACAATGGAAAATTGGTGTGTCCTGATTCACAATAACAAATAGGTGTGTCATAATTTATAATTGGAAATGGGTGTGTCCTGATCCACAATGGGAAATAGGTGTGTCTAGATCCACAATGGGAAATATGTGCATCCTAATCCATAATGGGAAATGGGTTGGTCCTAACCCACTATGAAAAAAGGTGCATATTGATCTATAATGGGAAATAGGTGTGTCCGAATCTAAAATGGAAAATATGTGCATCTTGATCCACAATGGGAAACAAGTGAATCCTGGTCCACTATTGGAAGAGGATGTAACCTGATCGATGATAAAGAAAGGGGTGAAACATGGGATGGTGATGTGTCTCGTCCATTAGGTTTAGTCCCCATGAAGTGTCATGATAAGTTTTGGAAATGATCCTTTACTATTAGGGAATTATTTTTTGTGATTATGTGTATTCCTCAATTCCATGTCTTATTCCTATGTTATGATTTAATGGATTGTACTCTTGAATACCTTATGATTCATGTCTTAAGAATAACCAAAAATAATGACATGACTCTTGATTATGATCTTTGATATTTTGGGCATGGTCTTATAATATTATTATTATGTTCTCATACATTTATACTCATGTTATGATTATGTATCTCCTTTTTTTACCCTTACTGAGCATTTGAGTACACACCTTTATTATGTTCCTTTTCCCCAAGTTTTGAATAAAGGTTTTAAGTAATTTTACTGAAGGGTAAGATCTTTAAGAGAGATATTGAAAATAATTCACCATGTTAGAAGATTATGTTTTCATGTTTCCAAATACACTAAACTATTATGGTCCTTTGGAATTTACTTTTGTAATATTTCAAATTTTCATGTAAAATGATGTCATATACATGAATATTAATACTGGGTCACTATAATGGTGGATTCTAGTGACGTAGACCCATGATGAGGTGATGCTCGCTTGGGTGGAGTTTGAGTTGATCTTCAGTGAAGAGGTCTATCCATCCACCAGGATATTGGTGCATCTATAGGTTCTTCTGGAACATCAGTAAGGTATCATGTCCATGGAATATTACTTGTTGAGGTTCAAAGAACTTTCATGATACACTAAGGATATGATTCGAGACCCATTTTTCAGAGCTCATACATTTAAACAAGGCTACAATAGAGAAATCTAATCTGGTGTATTATCCTTGTGCCGTAGGATTATGTTTCATGTTTAGTGGAAATTGTGTGCACCTTCCCAGTAAACCATGCTTAGATTTTAAAATCACCTGAAAATTAGATTTTTAATTACCCGAACTCCCAATTTAATCCATAATAAACCCAAACTAGGACCATTAATATTTATATTGATTTCAGAGCTTCTCAGCTATATTTAAGTCCTTCCCAGCCTCTGTTATTCACAATTCAAAAACCAATTCGAAGACATACAATTCTCCCGGTAGGTGAGTTCTATCTCGCTCGCTTTTCAATTAACCTTCCCTCTTTCTACTATTCTTTTAGTGATTTTTCTTCCTATTTTTGCAAAGTTCTAGATCTATTATTGAAAATATTGATCTAGGAATATAGATCCAGAGCTGTCTTATAGAGATATTGGTTTACATAATCTTTTTTAGGTTTTATATTCGAATATCATTCTACGTTGTTGTGCCACTCAATTTTTTGGTATTTCCATTGGGTGATATTTTATCAACAAACTGTTGTAGATGGTCTATAATTGAAATAAAAAAGTATTTATTTAACTTACATTTATGTAATTTTATAATTTCTATTATTTGTCTAGAAATTGTGTTCTTGATTGAATTAAATAAATTTGTGAATTAATTAATTATGGAGATGTTGAATTGGGGATTTTGGGAATTTTAGATTAATTAAATTAATTTTAGAATTAATTATGAGTATTTGAAATTGTTAAGTTGAAATAATTAATCGTGTAATTAATTATAAATAATCAATATTGAGAATGAGATAATTATGTTTGGAATTAATTATGGGTTTTTAGTAGTAAATATTAATTAATTAATTATTAAATTAAATAATGGGATTGGAATACTAAATTAATTAGGGAATTAATTAAGGTAAATTAATTGATAAACTAATTTTTTAATTAGTAATTAAATTGGAGTTATTAATTAATTCTTGAATTAATTAATATTATTAGAGTAACTAGTTAATTGTTAGATTAACTTATGGAATTGTTGATTTTGACTATTTTTTGAATTAGTAATGGAATTTATGTGGATAATTAATTGTTGAATTAATTAAGCGTTTAGGAATGATAACATGGACATTCAAATGTTAATTTAAAAATGGTAACATGTTCATTCATGTTTGAATTAAAGAATGGGAACATGGTCATTCTGATGTGTGATGTATGAATGAAATCATGGTTATTTAAATATGAATTAAATAATGGGAACATGGTTATTATATTGTGTGTTGTATGAGTGGTAACATGGGCATTCAATTATGAATTAAATAATGGTAATAATGGAATTCTGAGATATGGCCTCACTTAGAAATACTTCAGGCTCTGGTATGAGCTCAAGTAGGTATTGAGACATCATATCACCTAGAATACTTTCTGATCTGGTATGTGGTGAAGTATGTATTGAGGAATGGGTGTACTTGAGAACTTGATAGTTAATGTGTTTAAATAATGATTAAATGATAAGGTGAAGAATGTTTACTTATGCATTTTACTTATTTCTTTATACAACTGCATAAACTATTTTTGACTGGATATTGTTTTAGAAACCATTAGTGGGGGAATAATGAGTTGTTCTCATACCCTACTCAGACTATGTGATTGGTACCTGAATAGATTTCATTATCATTGTACATGACAAGGGAAAGGGCCTTATGTCATATAGATGAGTTGGGGATGAAGACCGGATGAGGGAATTATACGTGGTTCAAGACATGCTTGAGAGTCTTCAATGTCTTTATTTTTAGTTTACATTTTCGACAAATGACACATATATTAGCATGGTATGTTTTCCATTTTAGTTGGATATTGTATTTATTGTTTTGATTATCTTGAAACATTGGTATTGTTTATGGTTATATATCATTCTGTTATTGTTTATTTATTTTATAGGGTGTATTAATTTGATAAAATAGGGTATAATATCCCCATGATTAACTTATCAGACCCACATTACTAGTCAGAAACCTTTGGCATATGGGGAGGAACGTTTGAGGTCATGTGACAAATGAGCTTAGGGAACCTACATGTGGAACCCAGGTCGGGATGTTACAAAGTGGTATCAAAGGAGTTTTATTTTACTTTTCATTTGTATTACTATTTGTGGAAGGTAGATTGGAGAATAAGAAGAGTTAATTCTTGGACATGATCTCGTGCTTCAGAGTTTAAAACCTATGTATTGGGGGTAACCCAGGTTCCCCGGGTGGGATTGTTGTTATTTATGTTTGATGTTATAGTTGAATATTATTTCACATTGGGTGACACACTTGTTAGGTGGTGTTATTCTTTTGAGATTTTTGGATATCTAACTTGTGGACCAGAATGAAATGAGATTTGAGTATACATGAATCATTCTAAGCACTCCATATTATTTTGTGACATGCATCATTTTAGTCACGCACAAGATAAATGGATTTTGTGTGAGATTTTTGAACTTAAATAGTTTTCTTTAATCATGAAATTAAATTGAAAATGGAACCTAATGTAAAATTGGAATTGGTAAAGAGATAAAATAATGCCAATGATTCAGTGTCTAAATGAGAAACGTGAATAATGAGAATGGGTTTAACCTAGATAACCTATACCTTGGAGTAGGATGGTAAGTGTAGTGACAAAGCCTTAGTTTTGACCACGTGGTAAGATTTAGGAAAAATACCTTTTGTGAATTGTTGTGATTATTAATCTTATGTAAATGTGATAAATTTGTGTTATGAGTCCTAATACATGTGTTTGTAATTATAGAGTTATGACTCCATGATTATTCTTGTTGAGAGGATGACTATAGGAGATGGATTGAGATGATCTATTTGTAGTTAAACCTAAGGAACTGGTATTGACAAGTGAGGAAGTAGCAGATAAGTTCTGAGTGAAATTTTCTTACATTATAAAACTCATTGTAAGATAACCAGGGCAGGTTGAGAAGGTCATGTCGAACAGATGAGGGAGTTTCAGTTGAAACACCATCTAACTTTTACTAGAGAGGGTGGATTAGAGGAAGTTGAGTTCTAGGTTGAGTCCATCGTTAAAATACATGAAAATTTGGAGACTCCTATTAAGAGGAGGGTCATGTTTTCCTCTTATATGATATGAGGATCAGTAAAGAACTAGTGAGACATTTTAGCATGGAATGTACAGACTAATGGTTTTTTATGAAACAACTTCTTAGATAGGTTCTTGGAGCACTTCTACCCAGATATGCTGAGGTAGGAAGGAGCAGCAGATTTCATATGGATGACTCAGGGGAGAATGTTAGTGATGTACTATGTTGGATGCTTTAGACACATATAATATTTTGATCCAAAATTGGAAGTATATGAGATAGCTATGGTGAGATGCTTTCAAAATCAACTTAAGTGCAAAATTAAGTCAGAAGTTAACATCTTTTGGATAAAGAAGTTTTTTGAGGTCATGGATCAGGATATAATAGTTGAGGAGAACCTGAAAGAGGTTTCCAATGCTAGAAATATAGTTTATATAGGATGATCAAAATATTTTAATTCTGAGGGAAGGAAGCACTGTTTTGTGAAATTTATCCAGGATAGAGGAAAGTTGAGTGTTCAGACTAGAGTGTAAGTTGCATATAACCTTACTAGAGTGATTTTTCATTAATGCATTAGTCCTGGTGATTATCGTAAAAACATTCCCCGACCACATGTTGAGTGTGGGTCTTGCACCAAGATGGGACATCTATAGAAGTACTACATGACGCAATGATAGATGGTTAATGAGGGTGAAGCTAAATAGAGTTGTGGATAGAAAATTTGGACCATCGATAGTAAGAGGTTCTATTCTTGTTGATTCTATATTAGCTAGTTCCTAATTTGATACTAGTTCCTCTCATTCCATCATAAATAAAAATATTTATAATGGTTTGAGCTTGGTGGTGGATTTTTTGAGTAGGGTAATGAATATAGATACACTATTGGGAGTGTAGTCTATATACATATATTTGTGCATGGTATGTTCTCTTGATATCAGAGAGTACCGTTTTCTATGGGATCTCTATATTCTTGAAATTTTATGCTTCAACATAATCATGGGTATGGACTAGCTAGTCACATATCGAGCCCACATTAATTATTACCGTAGGATAGTAACATTTATATATTCTAAAGGTGACTATTACATTCTCCATGAGTAATGGGATATCTAGGTAGGCCGAGCAGGGCTAATCATTAAGCAAATAGGAGAGACCACAACCCTGGTTTCTTGTATTTTTCTAGGTTATAGAGGTGAGAATCCCATTATTTTTACAAAAATATTGGAACTATTTCCGGATGTTTTTTCTTGAATACATCTCAAGGCTTCCACCTGAGAGAGATGTATAATTCACTATTGAGATCATGCTGAGGGTTGATCCAGTATCTATTCCACAAAATAGAATTTCATCAATAGAGCTTTAAGATATAAATACTAAGTTATAGGAGTTGGAGGGTAATTGGTTTATTCATTTGAGTACATTTCCTTGGGGATCATCTATGTTTTCTACAAAGAAGGATGAATGGATTTTTCACTTGTGTGTTGATTAACAGAAGTTGAAAAAGATGACTATAAAGAACTAATTCCCTCTTCTACGTATCGACGATCTATATTACTAGCCGATAAAAGCTTGTGTTTTATCAAATAGAGACCTGAGATTGTGGTATCATCCCATGAGAGTTTGGAAATCTGATATACTGAGGAATGATTTCTGAAGTAGGCTTGGACTATATGAGTTTTTTTAATTTCGTTTGGTTTGAAAACACACCAGCAATATTTATGTCCTTAATGAATAGAATCATAAACACATACCTAGATCTGGTTTTTGTAGTGTTTGTGGATGATATTTTGGTGTACTCCAAGACTCATGAAAATCATTTAAAACAACTTGAAAATGTCTTAAGTACACTGAGAGAGAAATATCTATACACTAAACTATATAATTTTTAGTTTTAGATTGATCAGGTACATTTCTTGGGTCACTTCATCTTGCAGGAATATGTGTTTATAAACTTAGATAAAGTATCAGTAGTGGTTTCTTGGGATAAACCGAAGAATTTATTTGATATCTATAGATTTTTGGGGTTAGCTGGAAGTTATTAGATATTCATTTAGGACTTTAACTGATCAGAAGCACCACTTTCGGGCATGACGAAAAAAATTATAAACATTGATTGGTTAGAATCATGTGAGAAGGCCTTCCAAGAGTTAAATAAGCACATGAAATCAGCACCGATCATTATATTACCTATACTAGGTGAGAATTACATGGTGTATTATAATGCTTATGGGATTGGAATCAGAGCTGTGTTGATGCAGAGATATTGAGTCATAGTATATTGTCCCCAACAACAGAGGAAACATGAATGGAAATACCCAATTCATGAACTCAAGTTAGCATATATGGTTTATGATTTGAAATGTTGGTGGAATTTTGATTTTGGAGAAATGTTTATGGTGTTTCTTGATCATAAGAGATTAAGGTATATCTTCCCACAATGAGATTTGAATCATCGCTAGTGGATATGTGTTGGTTATATGAAATCATTCTATTATGATCTATAATATATGTCCAAGAAGGGAAATATCCTGGAAGATGATTTGAGTAGGATAAATCAGACTCATGCAGTTCTGGAGTCCAGTGTTGTGTGGAATATGATGACTTTACTGGATAAAATGCATGTTGCGGTTCAAAAGATTTAGGAGCATATGAATCTTTTATCAGTTTTAGTGGAGTCTACACTTTTGAGGTAGATATGATACAGATAGTATCAGGATCCATAATATTTTACCTTAAGGGAAATCCTTTGAGATTGTGAGTCACATTCAAATTGAATCATATATGGGGATGATACCATCTACGTCAGGAATCGGGTTTTTATTCCTACGAGCATGATAGAGGAGCTAATACGAAAATTTCATGCCTTGAAGTGGGTGGTGCATACTAGTGTGAAAAAATGTACAGTGACCTACAATGATAGTTTTGATGGCTAGACATGAAAAAGGAGATAACATTGTTTGTTTCATGATGTTACATCTATCAGCAGGTAAATGTAGACAATCATCGACCTAGAGGTTTTCTACAACCATTACCTACTCTAGATTGAAATTAGGATGATGTTAAAATGTATTTTTTGGTGTGTCTCCCAAAGATACCAAGGATTAATGATGAAATAAAGGTTATTTTGGATCTAATAAAGAAAGTATCACATTTATTTCCCATATGGGAGACTTTCTCAGTGGAGAAGATGGGAGATTTTTGTGTACGGAAGATAGTCCATCTTCACAAGGTGCCATAAACTATAGTTTCAGATCTTGACTCACATTTCAATTCACACTTTTATAAGGGATTTTATAAGGCTCTTGATACATAGGTATTATTGAGTATGACATTCCACCCACAGATAGATGGGTGGTCGGATCTTACTTTATAGGTGGTTGGGAATATGGTGCAGGTGTCTGTTATTAACTTTGATGGGTCTTGGGAGAATCACTTGGGTTTAGTGGAATTTTACTATAAAAATAGTTATTCAAAAACTATAAAAATGGAACTATACATGAATATTTTTGGTAGGCTATGCAGGTCATGTTTATCGTGGATGGGGGTAGGTGAGTTAGATTTATTAGAACTAAGTATCATGCAAGAGACATCAGAACAGGTGCATATTATTTGGAAGCGTATGAATATGTATCATAGTAGAAAAAAGTCATATGTTGATATATGTAGATGAATATTGAATTTTATAAAGGGTTTTACAATTTTCCTTTGAGTGTCACCCAGATTGGGTCACCACAGGATACATAGAAATGGTAAGTTGGTACCAAGGTTCGTCGAACCATTTGATGTTGTGGAGAGAATCAGGCCAGTGGTGTACAAATTACCTCATACATAGAAATATAGTGATATTTGTGGACTTTTATATGTGTCACAAATATGGAGGTATCATCCCAAACCTTCTCATTTAATAAATGTGGATGATGATGATCCTGAGATAGATGCCTCCTTTGAGGATCATCCATGCATGAGTTGGATCATAGTGAGAAAGTGTTGTGGGGAAATACCATGCTGATAGTTCATGTATTTTGGAAACATGGGCATGTGTAGGAGGAAACATGGGAAAGGTAAGAAGATATTAGGGCTTTGTGTATCAATATTTTTGACTTATAATCTTAGAAATTCATGGGAGTGCATCTTAAGGATGAGCTGTTACAAGGTGGGGATATTATAGGATCGCAACCTTTTCTAGAGATGTATTGGGCTTGTTTATAGGTAATATTTTGTTTAATATTGAGTAATATTCATTTGGGTTGTACTTTGGGGCGTGTTTGGGTGAAAAATAGAGAAAATTGGAAGAAAAGGAGGTTGTGAAGGGTTGACACATGGTTAAAGTAAACTGTGCACCCCAACCCAGCAAACCGCACAACCCTGGACAGAGGGGAATTGCATTATTGGTGGATGGTTCGTCAAACCATGCACTCTATTAGGAGTAACCATTCACCCCCTAGATGAGGATATTTTTTAAGTCACATGGTTAGGGAAAACTATGTGATCCTACCCAACAAACCATTCAAGAATTTTTAAATCACCTGAAAATTAGATTTTTAATTACCCAAACCCCCATTTTAATCCCTAATCAGCCCAAACTAATTGGATTACAATTTATCTTGTTTTTAGAGATTATTGTATTAATTCCAAGACTTCCCAACCTTTTCTCTTCATTATTCAAGTCCTGGATTAATGATCCACACATCTACTAGTAAGTGAGTTCTATCCTAATCACTTTTCCATTCATCTTCCTTCCTTCTCCTATTCTTTTGGTGGTTGTTCTTCCTATTTTTGGAAAGTTCTAGATCTAGTATTTTGAATCTAAATCTAGGATTATAGGTATAAATCTAGATTATATATCTTTATTTACTTATTCTTGATTTAGGTTTAATATCTGCATCTCGATTTATGTCGTCGTGCTGCTCAATTTTTTGGGATTTTTGGGGCGTGATCTTTCATAAAATAATTGAGGTAGGTGGTCTATAATTCAAATCCAAAATACTTTATTTAAATTAAAATTATATAATTGTATAATTTATATTAGATGTTAAGAAATTTTGTTCATGATTGAATTAATTTAATTGGTGAATTAATTAATTGAGGAGATGTGGAATTGAAGATTTTGGGGATTTTATATTGAGGTAATTAATTGTAGAATTCATTATGAGTTATTGAAATTGTAAAATTGAAATAACTAATTGTGGAATTAAATATGAATAATTTAGATTTATAATGAGATAATTAATTTTGGAATTAGTTATGGGATTTTTAGTTGTGAGTATTGGTTAATTAATTGTTAATTTAATTAATGGGATTGACATACTTAATTAATTGGGGAATTAATTAATGTATATTAAGTGATAAAATAACTGATGAATTAGTAATTAAATTAGAGTAATTAATTAATTTATGAATTAATTAATATTATTTATGTGGTTATTTAATTGTGAGATTTACTAATTGAATTGTTGAGTTTAACTATTTTTTGAAATAGGAAAGGAATTTATGTGTATAATTAATTGTTTAATTAATTATGTGTTTAGGAATGATAACATGGTCATTTTAATGTGAATTAAATAATGTGAACATGATCATTCTAATGTGTGATGTATTAATGGTAACATGTCCATTCAAGTGTGAATTAAATAATGGGGACATGGTCACTCTAATGTGTGATGTATGAATGGTAACATGGTCATTCAAGTATGAATTAAAGAATGAGAACATGGATATTGTATTGTGTGTAGTATGAATGGTAACATGGGAATTCAAGTATTAATTAATGAATGATAATAATTGAATTCTCAGATATAACCTCACATGGAAATACTTTGGGCTCCGTTATGAGTTGAAGTAGGAATTGAGATATCATATCACCTAAAATAATTTTGGCTATAGTATGATCTTAAGAAGGCATAAAGTCATGGTTGTCATTGGGAACATGGTAGTTAATTTGGATAGATGAATAATAAATGATAATGTGATAACTATTTACATATGAATTGTATTTATTTTTTTATACAACTTCATACACTTTTTTGATTGGATATTGTTTTAGACACCATTGGTGGTGGCCTATTGAGTTGTATTCACACCCTACCCAAGCTCCCAAATCGGTACCCAAATAGATTTCATTGTTATAGGATATGATAAGGGAAAGGGCCTTGTGTTATATGGATGAGTCGGGTGTGGATCTTGGATGAGGGAAACTGAAATTGTTCGAGACCTACTCGGAAGTCATCCATGTCTTTATTTTCTATTTGAATTTTAGACACTTGACATGTACATTAACATGACATGTTTTCTAATTTTAGTGGGATATTGTATTTCCTATATTTATTATCTTGAAACATTGGTATTTTTTATGTTTATATATCCTTCCAATATTGTTTATATATTTTCTCTGGTGTATTACTCAAATAAAAGTGGATATAGTCTCCGCATGATCGACTTATCAGACCCTCACTGCTATCCAGAAGTCTCCAGAATATGAGGAGGTGTTCTTGAGGTCATGTGAGCAACTGAGTTAGGGAACCAGTGTGTGGAACCCAAGTCAGGATGTTATAGAACCACCTAATGTATATAGTGTCAAGGTGTGGCATATGAGTTTCTTCGACTTGTGTGTTCGATTCATGGTTCCATGCTATAGTGTCAGAGAAGGCCCTGACATTTCTAGTGGAGGATTTTTTCATGACCCGTATGATTGGAGGAATTAGTGGAGGGATATTATTACATTTAACCATTCCATGGCTCTAGAGTTAGGTCATTCTATGTTTCCTAATATTGGATGGGTTTCTTACCATCCATTCCCAGTTATATTACCAATTGTGGGTGTGGCTATTCAAGGTCCACAAAAAAGGTCCCACTAAGATTGAGTGTATACACATGGGAATACCTATGTTGTTCATTGATATCCTTGAATTCTCAATGTTATATTTGTGGACAAGATGATTGAGGAGGATGTGGTTCAGTTCATCTAGGTGCAGATGAAAACTGTCTGGTTATGTTAGTATCTGTGTCAAGCCAACGAGGTGGTGTAATGCTAGATCCTGTGACTGCATATGGGGCGAGTGCTTGGTGTTTTCCACCTATCGCAGTTAAGGAGGAATGTTCTTACTTTTTTAATTATTTTTACCCAGTTTGAGCTATATGTGAGTGTGGTTTTACTTTTTGGTTCCCTTAAGTGCATTCTTGTAACCATCACGAGAACCCTTGGTGATCTCTCTCACATGAGAGTCCTAGTTGAGGGCACTATTTTTCTCCTTCTAACGAGGTTTCCAATTTTTAGGGATGAAAATAATTAGGGTGTATAGGAAATAGTGACTTCGTTTTTGACCTGTATGAATTTAGAATATTTCTATGAATATTTTTAAAGATAAGCTCTAAGTTGGTGTAGGATTCTGGCGCCCAAAGATCCTTGGTATGGTTATATTAAAAATATTAAAAATATTTTACCATGAATGGAAAATTTCTTTGGAAACATGGTATAAATCCAGACTGGTGTCTCATATAAAAAATCCGAGACCATGGTTGATTTCATCATAAGTTTTTTGGTTAAGGCATGACATAGAAATTTTCAGCGTCGGTTGCTGGTCTGGAGGTGACTGTTGGCAGGGTGTTATATAAAAGATAATTATTTAATAAAAAATAAATCAATACCCCCCCTTGTGTGAACATGAAATATGATAGGAGAGATCTTACCCCCTTTTGTAGTGATATATTAACCGAGGTGAAAAATTAGAAGATGAGGAACCACCCATCACTCCCAGATCGGGCTACATCAGATCTCAAGTGACATTTTGAACTTGAGGCTTTGGAATTTTTTCACGAGGTAGGAATATTTTATATTTAAGTACATATCCCCTATTTATATGTATTCAGTTTTTTATATCCCTAAAATAATTCTTAGATAACCCTAGGGGGTCAATTTAAACACTTGGAAATTTCAAGGAAATTTTTTTCTTAATTTCTTTGGAAGTTTACGAGTCTGTGGCTTCTGACAACACTTGATTTTGAGGCCCGGTTTGCCCAGAATCAATTTTCAAAGTTTTGTTCAGGTACGTTTAGTAAACATACGTGCAATTTTTTCTATATTTTTAACCGGTGCTCAGAAATGAAATCCGAGGACACCAATGAACTCGCATCACCGGTATTCTCCTACGGAGATGTTTACCGTAGTTGCGTTTTGACGGGAGGAGAAGTTAATTTTCAGGTTGTTATTAAAAAAATAAATAAAAATATGTGTTGATATTTTTATTTGTGGAGGGTTGTTATTTCCTCCCAAGGGGAGTTAGAGGTGGGGACCACACCCATATAACCTCCCATGAGAGGATATTTGAGGGGTGGGGCCCACACGTGACCTAAACTCTTGAACTTACCATAACTCTCTTGAACTCCCCATAACTCTCCCCTTCATTAATTTCTTTGGAAACCCCCCTCCTTAATTAAGACATCTCTTCACCTCCCTCTCTCTCTCTCTTAAATATGTGCTAACACATTTTAATTAATGGGTTCAACCTCTTCAGTTAATTAATTGAGTTGTTTGAATTTTTAATTACGTGTGGGAATAAAATAATAGCTTATCTATTATATTTGTTTTGGCACTTGTTTTGTTGGATCTTTGTGGGAGCTCTGGAAAAGTAGAGAAGGGTGTTTTTCTCTCAAAGAAAGAACACCACCCATTCCAATGAATAATCTTCGAGGAACTTCTTCATTGCCTTCAATCTTCGGCCGAACCAAAGGAGAAGGAGCCACCCGCGAGGAACGCCGATGATACACCATCCTCAGCCCTTTTTCCCGATGTCAACAAGTTGACGTCATCTCCCCGCGACGCCGTATTCCGGGATGCTCGAATACCGTGAATCTTTTTTCAAGGTAGGGGTTAGGTTCAATTTTTAATGGAATAAATTTTGTGCCACGGTTCGTTGTTGTATAACCTTGATTGTCTCGGCCTTTTTGCTATCGCTTAACGCGGAGGGCGTGGGCTGAACGACCCCGGCTCGACGACCCTCCGTTTGAGCTTGTTTAAATTTTATGGAATCGATGATCAGAGGCGGAACACGGAAGAGACCAGCGGTGCAAGGGCCTCCATTGCACACGCAAAGAAAGATGCAGCCAAGCGGGCCGCAGTGAAGGAAGCACGATGCCGTCGTGCCGTGCCGGGAACACAGCGGAGGAAGCCGGCGCTGTCACGCCGGTTTTGCGGAAGGAACTGTGGCCCGCTTCACGGGTCACTTCGGCGGAAGGACCGGCCGGCCCATCGTCCAGCTGGGCGGAGCAAAGCCGCGGTGCCAGGAGGGTGTCGCATCGGATGAGCCGTTGCCCGCCCGTGCGGGCCACGTGCGCCAGAAGGATGGCCGGCCTAGCCGACCGGTTTGGGAGGGCGGCGCCGCCGGGGGGCCGCCCCTCCCTCGGACCGCCCTACCAGGCCGAGCCGGGCCGCGTCGGGCTGCGCCCTGCCGGGCCGGGCCGTACCCCTTCGGGCCAGGACGAACCCCTTCGGGATAGGCCATTCCCCTTCAGGCTAGGCCGCATGTATCTTCGGGCTATTCCGACACCCCTACCGGGTCAGACCCGCCAACTCTGGGTTGACCCGACCCGCCAGCCCACTGGGCTTAACGGGCCAGGCCCATTTTCATTTAAACGTGAATAACATGAAGACCGCGTGTCCGATCAACGTGACGTCTACAGAAATGGGACCCTTGTGATGAGGCGGTCCTTTTTCAATACTCTAAGTGAGTTTTGGACAACTTTGAAAAAACGACTGGGTTGGTTCGAAACCAAAACCAACAGAGCCCTCGGAGCATAAATTCTTATAACTTAAGGATTGGACGTCCGATTGATGTTACGTCGATTAAGTTGGTTTCATCTTGATGAGACGGACCTTTTGGAATACTCCACACAGGATTAAGATGTGGTTTGAGTATGGAAGGGTTGTATTGTACTCAAAATCCAACCGGGCCCCTAGAACTAAAAGGCTAATAACTCATAGACTGGGAATCCGATTAACGCGCCGTCTGTTGCGTTGAGACCCATATTACAAGGTAATACTTTGTTATATTTCTTCATGGAACATTGAGATACTTGGAGTATCGACTAGTAGCATGCGGAGCGGATCCTCCCGGAGACGAGCATTCGGAGTGCAGAGACCTAGTAGCTGTCTGAAACCTGATGACAGCTTGTCCGATTCATTTCGGAGTGACTTGAATAGCCCAGTGGGGAGCACTAATGTGTTGGTGTGCAAGACCTATGGCGGAGGAGCACTAATTTGTGAGGTGGCAGAACCGTGTTACTCGACAGGAGGAGTACCTTTGTATGCTAGGAGGGGGAGCACTACTGTGTGAGGTGGCATACCCATGGCGGGGGAGCACTACTTTGTGAGGTGTCCAACACATGGTATTCGACAGGAGGAGTACCTCAACAGTCTATGGTTAGTGAGTAGCACCTCAGAGTAATGACAGGATCACTGTACTCGACAGAGGAGGAGTTATCCAGCAGTCGTGGTTTCGATATCGTGAATAAAAATCCTGGTTTCAGCTGAGTCAATGACCTTTGTGTTTTCATCACGATTGAGAAAGGTAACTTGATAACTTAGGTATATGTATGGGCATAGACCTAAGTAAATGATATCTGTTGAGATATTTCTTTCTGATTTATCATTTTTGGATTTTGAGAGACCTTGAGGGTCTTGGGGTCCATACTGAGTATCGTTATACTCACCCTTACACGGGCTATTCCAGCACCTCGTTGTGTTGGATGCAGACGACGGACAACGCTGTCCGAGGTAGAGTGTACGAGGACTGGAAGTTACCCAGAGGAGGAAACTCGGTGTGATGGCACACAGAGTGGACCGATTAACGTGGAGTGCTGAGGAGGACATTTGTACCTACCCTTCTTGTAGGAACCTGGAGGATGATCCAGGAGCTTCTTCCATCTTCAGCTGTTTTTCTTTCAGTTGTACTTTCTTTCAGTTGTAGCTGTACCTTTATCTTGGGCTTTTATTTCTAGCCCCTTTGTACTTTCATCACACTTGTTATACTTCATTACTTAGTGTTTTCTTTCACTTGTTCTATGGTTGTGTGAGTTTACGTTTTATAAAGGCAATGCCTTCCCAGTTATAGGGATTTATGCCTTTGGTGCTAGTCACTAGTCCCTGGCCTATGGATGGCGGGATTGGGGTAGTTACAACATGGGCCCCGAGGGACGGGTCATGAAAAATTGGTATTAGAGGAGTTGATTCTACTGTAGAACTCCGGACTCTGATCATTCTTTTCTGTGAAGAAATAGTGTTAAGGGTACCGAGTGTGGTCTTCAGTTCAGGGAGTCCAGTGTTGGTGCGGCGACCGACGTATCCATACACCAGGACCCTGACTTATGATTTTAGACTCAGTTCACAGAAACATTGATTGCGTGTGTGTTTTCAAAAGTATCTTTAAGTCATCTCAACCAGGCCAGCTCACCAGGTTTAAATCGTTTTACCGTGTCGCATCTGTTTAGGATGCCTCCACGCAGTAAGTTAGTTGGAGTTCCGGGAGAGTACCCGATGATGGCTCACCGAGCGATGGGGCTCTGGTGCAGGGCCCTCTTTCTATTATGTCACATTAGAGTGGTGTACCATCAGCACCATCACCCGTTGGGCAGTAGAGGCCTCCGAGGTTATGAGGAGTGGCAGATTCCTAGGAAGCAGTGGTCTGACTGGAGGCGGTTTCTAGAGTTCTACACCTAGTTTAGACACTAGTAGAGCAGATGGTGATCTTAGATACTAGTGTTTCCCAATGAGTGACCATGAGGTTGGTCCTCATAGTGATGAGGCTTCGGTACATGGACTGATGCTTGAAATAGTTCCTTCGGGTAGTGTTCCCGCTATATCACTACTTGTTGGTCAGTAGTTACAACCGGTGGAACCGATAGATGGAACATGTAGGCATAGTGACTTACATCTGTTTTAGCATTAGATACCCCTCAGGTTCCGTGGTAATCCCGAATCACAAGTGGCTGAGGACTTGCTTTAAGAGATTGCTGAGAGTTTTCTAAAGTTTATACAGCTTCGTCAGGACGACATGTTGATAGCTAAGTATTCATATAGGCGTACCGAATGTTCCTAGTACTTGATGACTATGATACGATCAGTGCTTTAAAGCTCAGACCTCAGAGATAGGTGTGTTTAAAGGACATATGAGCCAACACCTTTCCTCTATGCATTCCTACTTATGTTAGGGTGCTAGAGAGAACCTTCGTGATCGAATGTTCTTTGGATGAACGAATACAGCTAGTGAATGTTAGCAGTGGGAAAATAGGGAACTGACTCCATTACCATAGACTTGGGCGTGTAAAATGTTTCAAGAAGAGGAAGTGTTAAGGACAGATGAATCTGCAGAGCAGCAGACGTGGAATCAGAGCTAGGAGAGCAGCATGAGGTGGTGTACATTTCAACATGTTAAAAACCACCCGCCTTTGTAGTCCCTGCCAGGCTCAGGGGGAAGGAGGGCAGGGGAAGAGATTAGCTACACGCGGTCAAGGAGTGTGACCCAAGGGCTCTAGGAATGATTCAAGGTACGGTCAGTGTCTACTACTATCTTTCGTAACAACGAACATTGATACAAATCATTCCTTCCTTCCACGAATCTTTTCCCAGACCTAGAGTTTTCGGTTATGCCGTTGAATTAACCCTCAAGTATGGAGATACCTTTGGGAGGAGACTTGATAATGACGCTTACACTGGCAGTTTGATCTGACCCTTGAGGTGAGAGTTTCGGTTGGAACCTCTTGGTGGCAGCGTCGAGGCCTTACGACGTTAGTTTGGGTATGGACTGGGCAACCACAATTTATACACAGATTGACTGTATTAGGAAAAAAGGTTGTGGTTTACCTATAATGTTTGGATGGGTTTTCCTTGGTTAGTGAAAATGAAACCCTAGGCAACACAGGATGGAATCATGCATAAGTGGGTGCAGTCAATCACTCATGAGTCAGACATACTTAGATTTGAGCCAGACTTCTCTAGAGTTGCTGCACCACTTTTATCATTGACGAAGAAGGGGGAAACCCTTCATGTGTTCAGAGCGATACCAGTAGAGCTCTTCAAAATCTAAGGTATAGGTTGACCAATGCGCTCATCTTGAGGCTACCGGAGAAGGTGCAGATCATTCAAGAGAGGATGAAGACTGCACATAGCAGACGGAAGACCTATGCTGATTGAAGATAGAGACCACTGGAGTTTGAGGATGGGGATCATGTTTTCTTACAGTTTTCACCTTGACAAGGTGTATAGATATTTAGCCTAGGTGGAAAGTTATCTATGAGGTTTATCGGACCTTTCCAGGTCCTCAACAGGATAGGCGAGGTAGCTTACTGCTTGGCCTTTCCACCACAGTTGCACCAGGTACACAACGTCTTTCACATATCTCTGCTGCAGAGATACGTGCACAACCCATCACACATCATCGATGACGGGGCGACATTCACGGAGGTTCCAATAGAGAATGAGGATTGACAGTAACAGGTCCTGCATGGACGTTCGATTCCTCTGGTGCGCATTCATTGGCAACATGGGAACCTCCAGTAGAGCACATGGGAGCGAGAGACTCTGATACGTGCTCAGTACCAACTTTTGTTCCCCTAGTGTTTGATGTAGCTTTACGGGGATGTAAAGCCTTGAGGTGGGAGTAATGTAAAGACTCGGAAATTTCAAGGAAATTTTGTTAATTTATTTGTAATTTTACGTGTCTGTGGCTTCTGACGGTACTTGCTTATGAGGCCCGGTGTGCTCAGAATCAATTTATGAAGTTTTGTTCAGGTACGTTCAGTAAACGTACATACGGGTTTTTCTATCTTTTGAACCGGTGCTCGGAATTGAAATCCGAGGACACCGATGAACTCGCAGCACTTGTATTCACCTAAGGGGACATTTACCATAGTTGCGTTTTGACGGGAGGAGAAGTTAATTTTTGGATTGTTATTAAAAAAATAAATAAAAATATGTGTTGATATTTTTATTTGTGGAGGGTGGTTATTTCCTCCCAAGGGGAGTTAAAGGTGGGTACCACACCCACATAACCTCCCATGAGAGGATATTTGTGGAGTGGGGCCCACATGTTCCCTAAACTCTCGAACTTCCCATAACTCTATTGAACTCCCCATAACTCTCCCCTTCATTAATCTCTTTGGCAACCCCCTCCTTAATTAAGAGATCTATTCACCTCCCTCTATATCTTTTAAATATGTGCTAACACATTTTAATTAATGGGTTCAACGTCTTAAATTAATTAATTGTGTTTTTTTTGAATTTTGAATTACATGTGCGAAAAAAATAATTGCTTATCTATTATATATTTTTTAGAACTTGTTTTGTTGGAACTTTGTGGGAGCTCTAGAAAAGTAGAGAAGGGTGTTTTTCTCGCAAAGAAAGAACACCATCCCTTCCAACGAAGAACCACTGAGGAGCTTCTTCATCAGATTCGATCTTCAGCTGAACCAAAGGATATGGAGCCACCCGCGAGGAACACCGACAACGCGCCATCCTCGGTACTTTTTCCCGACATCAACAAGTTGACGCCATCTCCCCGCGACACCGTATTCCGAGACGCTCGACTACCACGAATCTGTTTTCAAGGTAGGGGTTAGGTTCAGTTTTTAATGGATTAAATTTTGTGCCTCGGTTCTTCGTTGTATAACCTTGATTGTCTCGGCCTTTTTTCTATAGATTAACGCGGAGGGAGTGGGACGAATGAACCTAGCCCGACGACCCTCTGTATGATCTTGTTTAAATTTTATGGAATCGAAGATTGGAGGTAGAACACGGAAGAGACCTATGGCGCAAGGGCCGCCGTCGCACACACAAATAAAGCTGCGGCCAAGCAGGCCAGAAAGAAGGAAGCACGGCGCCATCGCGTCGTGTAGGGAACACGACGGAGGAAGCCGACACCGTCACGCTGGTTGTGCAGAAGGAACTGCGGCCCACTTTGCGGGCCGCTTCGGCGGAAGGACCGGACAGGCGGAGAAAAGCCACAACACCAGGAGGGCACCATGCCGGATGAGCCGCGACCCACCCATGCAGGCCACTTGGGCCAGAAGGCCGGCCGACATAGCCGGCCGTTTTGGGAGGGCGGCGCCACCGGTTCGGGAAGCCGGGGGGTCGTGCCCCCCCCTCGGAAAGCTCAGCCTTTGGGTCGATCCACTCAGCTAGCTGGCCAAGTCAGCCAGTCCTCACTGGGTCGGGCCGAGCCAGGCCGTGCTGGGCCGGGCCGAGCCAGGCCGCGCCCTACCGGGCTGAGCTGGGCCGCGCCCCGCCGGGCCGGCCCGCGCCCCTTCGGGCCGGGCCGAAGCCCTTTGGGATAGGCCACTCCACTTCGGGAAAGGCCATATATATCTTCGGTCCGGTCTGACACCCCTACCAGGTCGGACCCGCCAACTTTGGGTTGACCCGACTTGCCAGCCCACTGGGTTTAACGTGCTGGGCCCATTTTCACTTAAAAGTGAATAACATGAAGACCGCACGTCCGATCGATGGGCCGTCTGCGGAAATGGGACCTTCATGACAATGCAGTCCTTTTTCAATACTCTAAGTGAGTTTTGGATGAATTTGAAAAAACGGCCGGGTTGGTTCGAAACTGAAACCAACCGAGCCCTCGTAGTGGAAACACTTATAACTTAAGGACCGGACGTCCGATTGATGTACCGTCGATTACGATGGTTTCCTCCTGATGAGACGGACCTTTTGGAATAATCTAAATAGGATTTGGATGTGGATTGAGTATGGATAGGTTGGATTGTACCTGAAATCTAACTGGGCCCCTAAAACTAAAAGACTAATAACACACAGACCGAGAGTTCGATTGACGCGCCGTATGTTGCATTGAGACCCCTATGATGAAGCGGTACTTTTTGATATTTCTTCATGGAACTTTGAGATACTTTGAGTATTGACCACTAGAACATGGAGCAGATCCTCCTGGAGATGAGCATTCGGAGTGCGGAGACCTAGTGGCTGTCTGAAACCTGATGACTGCTTGTTTGATTCATTTTAGAGTGACTTGAATAGCCCAGTAGGGAGCACTACTGTGTTGGGGTGGCAGACCCATGGCGGAGGAGCACTAATTTGTGAGGTGGCAGACCCACGGTACTCGACAGGAGGAGTACCTCTATAGGCTATGAGGGGGGAGCAGTACTGTGTGAGGTGGCAGACCCATGGTGGGGGAGCAATACTTTGTGAGGTGGCCGACCCCCGATACTCGACAGGAGGAGTACCTCAGCAGTCTAAGGTTAGTGAGTAGCACCTCGAAGTCATGACAAGATCACTATACTCGACAGAGGAGGAGTTCTCCAGCAGTCGTGGTTTCGATATCGTGAATAAAAATCCTGGTCTGAGCTGAGTCAATGACCTTTGTGTTTTCCTCATTATTGAGATGTGTTACTTGATAACTTAGGTATATGTATGGGAATATACCTAAGTAAATGGTATCTATTGAGATATTTATTTGTGGTTTATCCTTGTTGGATTTTGAGACCCTTAGGGTCTCGGGGTTCATACTGAGAATCGTTATACTCACCCCTGCACGGGCTGTGCCCGCACCTCGTTGTGTTGGATGCAGACGATCGACAACGCTGACAGAGGAAGAGTGTACGGGTACTGGACGGTACCCGGAGGAGGAAACTTGGAGTGAAATCACATGGAGTGGACCGATTGACGCGGAGTACTGAGGATGACATTTGTACCTACCCTTCAGGTAGGAACCTAGAGGAAGATCTAGGAGCTGCTTCCATCTTCCAGCTGTTTGTCTTTCAATTGTACTTTCTTTCAGTTGTAGCTTTACCTTTATGTTGGTCTTGTATTTCCAGCCCCTTTGTACTTTCAGCACACTTGTTATACTAATTTACTTAGTTTTTGCTTCCTCTTGTTCTCTGATTGTGTGATTTTATGTTTTATAAAGGCAATTCCTTCCCAGTTATAGGTATTTACGCCTTTGGTGCTAGTCACCAGCCCCTGGCCTATGGAAGGCGGGATTGGGGTAGTTATGACACAGGCCCTAGGGGATGGGTCGTGATAGTTTATTTATTGGTTTTATGGAAAACTGGGGTGATTTAAATGGATTTTAGGTAATTCCCATTCAAAATTCTTGATCATATGACATAAAGTGAAGTCCAGAAACCATGTGTTTTTATGGTTCAGGGAAGATGAATTTTGGGGACTAAATGTTGTGTACCTTGGTTAAACGCTCTATAGTGATCCTAGGTTGTGTGTCCAAGGAACCCGGTTAGGGTAGCTTGGTCAAGGAACCTCACCTTGTATAAGTACATGGGTAGAGACATCGACATGAGGTGAAGTACACAAACACGGGAAGATGACATAGCCAAGAGCCTGTTTATCTAAGTTGCACCATGTACTCGGGGGTATACGATATGTGTGAGACATGGATGGATGGTCAGTTTAGGAAAGACATGTCTGGGGGCCTGGGTGAGGAGAGACACACCGTGTACATCATGCACACACTGTGTAAGCTCACATAGCTAGAAAATACATGTATAAGAGGAAATACCATGTGTTAAGGTGAGGTCACATGCCATGTGGACCCCAATATATTCCATGTACTTTCTATTGGAGAATTCATCCTAACATATCACCTTATTTGGGGGGGGGGTGAAATTCAGGCCATCAAGTAGCCTATCTTGTGCATTTTCAATGTGGAATGCAATGATGGTCCATGTAGTGGTTTATGTGATACAATGCATCATGATTCAATAATGACACTATAGTAGAAGTGATATACCTTGGGCAGTGGTCAAGGTGGATCATTGGGTTTATTTCAGGGTTGGTACCCTTCCATATTGTCTTTGGATTCCGGTCCCCCATACTCTTTAGGCCAATAGAGAGGTGACCCCCTATAGTATAGGTTATGGGTCCCCTACCTATTTTTGTGTTATAACATGAGTTATGAAAAGTGTTACACGCTTTTGAGCGATGCTTGACCAACACAAGAGATCATTTGGGGTTACTAGAGAGATATTGGGATTGGTAATCCCCTATCATACAAGGAAATGAGTTACCCTTAACTCTGAAACTGCTAATATAGAACTACTCCACTGAGGGAACAAGTCTTCTATCCATGGAGTATTCCACCAAGGGTTAGAACTCCCTAATTGAACCAGGGTGCGGGTCCCCCATATCAATTGTAGAGATGGAGATGGTGATCCCCTATCTTGTTAGGGTACATTACCTCTATACTTGTTGAGATAATTGAGTAGTACTCCCCTATTGTACTAGGTTGTGGGCACTCTATGATTTCAGTCAATACTCCCTTGTTAGACCAGGGTGTGGTTCCTATACACATGATTTGCTGGTAGAGTGGTACTCCCCTATCGTACCATGGTGTGAGTCCTCTAGCCTGGGGTCAGTACTCCCCTACCGTGTTAATGTGAGGGTCCCCCTTTATTATTATATGGATTGAGTGGTACTCCCCTATCATACAATGGTTCAGGTCCTCTACCTACAATGTTATACTCCCCTGTCATATCAGGTTTCATGTCCTCTTTCATTGAGTGGTACTACCATGTCATACCCGGGTGTAGGTCCTCATCTATATATTAGAACTCACCATTATTCGAGTTGTACTAAGGAGCGGGTCTTCCATTGGATTTGGAGCTCCCTCTGTTGTGTATAAGTAATGAGGCCAATCCCTCCACTTGTTGTGCATGGTACCTAGGTAGGATTTTACACTCCCTTAATGTCATGGGGTGCAGAACTCTCCCTACGGGTATTATAGAGGTTTCACGATAGGTTTTGAGTCGTTACTCCCTTAGCTATAGGGATATGGTGAGTTGAGGGTACCACCTTAATCTCTCTCTCTCTCTCTCTAAGGATGATGAAAATAGTGCGTAGAATGGAGTAGTGATCCCATGTTTTTTTTGAGGTGGTTAGGGGAAGACATCTCCAATTGGTCTCCTATGAGCTTTCACATGGAGGATGACACCGATGTTAGAACCTCTAGTGCTTGGAACTATAGTTGCACCTAGAGAATTTTTTTATGGTTTGTATCTCCCGAACAAGTATCATATAGGATGGTTGAGCTCAAGGAGTGTGTTCTCAAAAGAGTGTGTTACCTTTGATCCATGAGTAGAATCTGGTGGATGTCTACGATTTTGAAACCTCACAATACTTGAGGTAATATAAGAGTATATCTAGGAGATTTTGGGAGTCCTTTCGATTTCATCACATGTCTTGGTTGACACCCCATGTCAACTGAGATGACTAGTCATGTATAGACAATGATGGGTTTTAGACAGAGTTCCTATCTCATTTGGGTTCCCTATGGATGGGCCGAGTGGAATTTTTTCCTTTTACTTTCTTCTTTTTATTTAGGTTTTTGGGGATACCACTGAGTATTTTTATTCTAAACCTTGAATAGGTTTTTCCTACACATTTTGTGTCTAGTGCAGAAAAAAGGCCTTTCCATGGAGTCCCAGGAGGACCCTGAGCAGGAAGAGCATATTGAGATAGACACCCCAAGGTGTTTTTGAATGCTTAGTCAAGGAGAGTTCTGGTAGTTTCATTTGATAGTAATACCCTCTATCTGATTAGGTTGGACACTTTTACAATTTTCTTTTAGTGGGCTTGTATTTCCCCCATTTTTTTGTCTTCTATACTCTGGTTTTGGGATATATGTATGCATGAATTTCTTTTTAAGTTTTATTTTCTTTTTACAATTTCATGGAGATGTATGTGGGTCTATTTATACAAGTACCATAGCATAAAGGCCTCTCATGTGTGTGACATTATTACTCGGTTCTAGACACCATCAATTGGCCTATTGAAGTCAGGCCTGGGGAAGTCGTGGATTGGGCCTTAGTAGGCTGAGTCATGACAAAGAGGTATCAGAGTGTGTTGCACATTGGGACCACAATGTTGTGATATTTTTTTGGGTTGCATAGTGATTGTGTTAAAGTGTTTCAATTTCATCTTTTAGTATAGGAAATCCATTGTTGGTGTGGTGGATGATGTATCCATTTTATAGGACTCTGATAACCTGCATTTCAAATCGGCACATTAGGGCACTGGCCATAGGGAAATGTGGGTACATGAATCATATAATATTGAGTTATGGGTTCCATGTACATCTTAAGTCATCTCCCAATGATATATTCATTGAACATGGTGCATATTAATTTTATTTTAGGATTCCATCTTGACGATATCCATACAGGGTTCCATGGTGGTATTATGATGAAAATATGCATAGATATTAGGCTTTGGTGCAGGGTATTGGTTATAAGGTAGTACCTCTAGGTAGTTATCTAGTTGATCCACCAGCCATTGAGGATTAGGTTGTGCTAGAAGTTCAGGTCAAGGATTCATGTATGTTGCAAGAACTATATGAATTCTAGAGGTAGATACCTATAGTGTATTAGGGAGAGAAATACCCCCATGTAGATGATGACTATCTTGAGGTATCCATTAATGTTTTATGCCTTGTGAGGACACCATGCAATCAGATAGTGTTTCTTGCAGAAAGTATTCTATAGGGATCAACCGGGTGATGGGGGAGTCTGGTGTTGATGACCCATGATGAGGTGAAGCTTTTTTATGGTAGAGTTTTAAAGGATATTAGTGAAGAGTTCTATCTAGCCTTGATGATATTGGTTTTTATCGAAGAGCTTCTGCAACATCAATTGGTAGCATATTCTTGGTAGAGTACTCAATGAGGTTCATCCACCTTTCAAGTTACACTGTGGATATGGTTAGAGACTTGTTTTTCATAGATCATACCATTGAGAAGGGCCTCATTAGAGACATCTGAGTAGGTGTGGTATCCTTGTCCTTCCCTCATATGCGGGGGGTAAATGAGATAGATCTAGTGGTAGAGAGATTCCTAGTGGAGGGGTGCGTGGATGGATCCTACAATGGTGGACATGAGGCTGAGACGTCTGCAACAACTAGTAGAAAAAAGTCAATAGGATCGCAACGTAGGACGCATTCCAATACCCAGACTTAGGAATGTAGGTTGGAAATGTAAGAGATGTTCCATGGATATGGTCAGTTTTAGGATATGTGATGTTAGGATTGTAAACACTGAGGACATCTTTCTAAAGATTTGCTAACCCATCGTGCTGTTGAGGGGGATCCGATTGATGTACCATCATGGAAGAGGGAACCCCTATATCATGGAGTTCGTCATGGTAATAGAAATGGTGGATGAGCGGAGAGAGAATTAGGAAGTGGAAGATAGTTTGTGGTGTTTCCAACACCACCCCCAGGTTGTCTATACAAGGCTCGGGGAATTGGAGGATGGGGACGAGGACAACTGTAATCCATATGTGCCTTTAAATTAGAGGCTCTAAGGATGGTTAGAGTTTTTCTCTATGTCCTTTATACTTTCTTCAGTAGTTTTGTTATAAACTATTTTAAAGTACTATTTTCTTTCCACATCAGGATCGAGGCTAATCTTGGGTTACCTAGGGAGTCGATAGATCCTTGAGTTTGTGTTGTTGGATGTGGCTTCAGATTGACGAGGAAGACATATACTTTATCCACTAAGAATAATTATTGTGGTGTGATTAAAATAATTAAAGAGAGGCAATTCATCCCAAAGAAGTTATTTTCATGGTTTTTCATAGAAGTTTTTTGGCTTGTGTGTTCGTAGACTGGTTTTGTGCCAGAGTTTCAGAGCATCCCCTAATATTTCTAGTGGATTCTTTTTTATCGACTCATCTATTTAGCGGCCCTGGTGGAGGGAAATAATTTAATATTACCATTATATAGTGGTAGAGTTAGCAAAAATATGTTTCCTATGTTTCAATTGGTTTCCTAGCATCCATGCTCAGTTAGTTTACCACTTGTGTGTGTGGTGGTTTGTGGTTCATAAAAAACGGCCCAGTAAGGACCAATGTGCACACATGGGAAACCACTTGTTGTGCATTGGTATCCTTATGTGATCGATGTTGAATTTATATGTGATATTCTTAAGAAGGATGTGGTGAATTTAGTATAGGGGTGTGTGAGAACTATCAAGTTACATTAGTATCTGCGTCAAGTTAGCTAGGTGGTGTACCGTTAGACCCTATGACTGTATATAGGCCAGGTTCTTGGTGTTTTCTACCTGTCATAGATAATGAGGTATGTTACCACTTTTTTGAACAATTTCATCCTAGTTTGAGTTGGATGGGGGTGTGTTTAGGATTTTTAGTTAATTTGAGTGCATTCTTGTAAGCAGCTTGAGAACCCTGGGTGAGCTCATTAGAATGGGAGTCCCAGTTGAAAGATTAGTTTTTCTCCTTCTTCCTTGGATTAATCTTTTAAGGGAAAGAAATAATTAAGGTGGGGAGGATTATGTGAATCATTTTTTACCTATAATACTTTTTAATATTTTTAAGAGTATTTTTGAAGATAGTAATTGAGTTGGCATGTGATTCTGGGCCCCAAATATCCTTAGTGTGATGATAGTAAGACTATGAAATATATTTTATCATGCATAGAATGTTTAATTGGAAATGTGGTATAACTTCTAAGTGAATTCTTGTATTGGAAATCTAATAGCATAGTCGAGTTTAGAAAGTGAAGTTTGGCCCAGAATGACATAAAAATTTTCGGTGTTGGGTGTTGGGTTGGAGGTGAGTGTTGGTGGGGTGTTAAATGGATGATATTGATTTAATAAAAATTAAATCAATATCCCCTAACCCTCGTGTTTTAATGGTTAAAGAGAGTATATTACCCTTCCCCTTTGGATCTATGGAATAACCAAGGTAAAAACCAAGGAGAGGAAGTGCCGCCAATCTCTTATCTTGATGACAATTGCTCTCAGATCGTGTTGCAATAGCTTATGAGTGCCGTTTTGAACCTGATGCTTCAATGTTTTTCCACGAGGTATAAGAATTTGAATCTTAAGTCTTTATTCACTATTATTCATTTTCTTAATGTTGAATATACCCATTAAGACTTCTAGGGATCCCCTAGGGGTCCCTCTATAGGTTTCGAGGAAAAATGGGTTGATCTTGGTGACTTTTAGGGAATCCCCGTGTGGAATTCCTGATCAAATGACATGTCGTGTAGGGTCCAAAACCATGTGTTCTTACCATTATATGATTATTACTTTTAGGGACTATACACCATGTAACCATGTTATATATCATGTAGTGATCCTAGGTCATGTGGCCAAGGGACCTGGATAGGGTAACCATGTCAAGGGACCTCACTCTGCGGAAGTAATGGCCATAGAATCAGACACATGGTGAAGTACCCAAACACAGGAAGATGACACAACCAAGAGGATATTAAGACAAGACACTCCATTTAACTAGGGGTACATTCCATTTTTGAGACAAGACTGGTCATTCCATGTGGTAAAGACACAACCAGGAGCCTAGGTGAGGAAAGACATGTTATATACATCATATACACATCACGTAAGATCAAATTGACAGAAAATACGTGTATAATTGGAAAAATTTGGGTTTCTAGGGAGGACCACACACTGTGGGGACTCCATTACATGATGTGTACCTTCTCTTGGAGACTTATTCCAAGTGTATCTTCTTCATTGGGGGCTCGTATTCAAGCCTATTAGTATCTTATCTTGTGTATTTTTTGGTGTAGAAAGTGATGGTGGTCCTCATGGTGGCCTGTGAAATATGATGTGGTCTAATTCAAGTAGGATTATGCACTAGTAGTTCTAGAACATGGGTAGTGGTCAGGGTGGATCACTAGGTTTACATTAGGGGTGGTTCCATTCCCTATCATCTTAGGATGCAGTTCCCCTAGACTCTCTAGACCAGTAGAGTGGTGATCCCCTATCATAGCAGGGTGTGGGTCCCCTACCTATGGCTATATTGTGATGTGTGGTTTGATAAGTGTGCTGATCTTTTGAGTGATGCTTGACAGATGTAGTAGATAAGTTGGGTTTATTAGAGAGATGATGGGACTTTCACTCCCCTGTCGTACCAAGTCACGAGTTACCCTTACCTATCGTACCAGTAGAGGAAGAACACCCTCGCCATGGGTGAAGGTCTTCTATCTATGGATTTGTACTCTCAGGGTATGTACTCCCCTATTGGACTAGGGTTCGGGTCCCCCATATCATTCATATAGATGATGATGCAACCCCCTTATCATGTCAGGGCATGAACCCTCCATAATAATTGAGCTGATATAGTAGCATTCCACTATCATACTAGGGTGAGGGTCCTCTATGCTTGGATTAAGTAATACCGTATTAGACCAGGGTGTGGGTCCTCTATACACGATGTGTTGGTAGAGTGGTACTTTCCTGTAATACCAGGGTATGAGCCCTCTAGCATGGGGTCAATACTCCCTTTCCAAGTAAGGGCATGAGTCCCTTTTTTAGGATTAGACAGATTGAGTGGTACTCCCTTATATTACTAAGGTGAATGTCCTATAACTAAGGAGTTTACTACCCTATCGTATCAATGTGTGGGTCTTCTATCTTGGAGTGGTATTCCATAGTCATACTAGGGTGAGAATTCTTATCTGCATAGTAGAACTCCCCCGTCCTTGAGTAGTGGAGAGGAGCATGTCCTTCATGGGAGTTGGAGCTCCCTTGGCTATGGAGAAGTTATGAGGATCATACCTCTATAAGTGTTGTGAGTGGTACTTGGGTAGGAGTTATATCTCCCTCAACACTATGAGGTGTGGGTCTCTACCTATAGGTATTATAGAGTATACATGGTATGGTTATGAATTAGTACACTCTATGTTGTGGGGAATTAGTGAGGTGCATGTCTAAACCTACACTTTCTTTATATCTCTCTTTTTAGAGAGGATGCACACAGTGTATAGACTGGAGCAGATCACCCTCATTTGTGTGCAGTGGTCAAGGGATGGAATCTCCACTTAGGTTCTTATGATCTTTCACATGGTGCATGATAGTGGTTTTAGGACCTCTCGTGATGGAAACTGGAGTTAGGAATAGAGTAGTTGGAGTGTGTTCTCCTAGGCACATGTTACCTTTGAGCCCTGAGTATAATTATACAACTAGATATGAGGTCAAAACCTCATGAGACTTGGATTTTTATATGAGTATATCTAGGATATTCTGAGATTCCTTATAGTGTTGTCATGTTTATTGGTTGAAATCCCATGTGGACTAAGTAGAGTAGTCATGTATAGCTGAGGATAAAATCAATATGGATATTCTCACTCATTTAGGTTCCCTATGTCTGGTTCGATTTAAATTTTTCCTTTCATTTTCTCAAAATTATTTTCAGTTTTTGTCCACCTACTGAGTATTTTTTTACTCACCCTTTCACGGGATTTTACTGCACATGCGGTGTCTTGTGCAGATGATAAGCCTTTCGATGGAGTGCCCGGAGAATCTAGAGTAGGTTGATCTTAGTGAGATAGACCAAACAAGGTGTTTTTTGGTGCTTGAATGAGGATATTTCTAATAGTTTCATTTTAAAGTGATCCCCTCCATCTTATAAGGATGAGAGATTTTGTAGTTTTCCTTTTGGTTTTTTGTATGTTACTACTTTTGTAATTATCCTATACTCTGGATGTGGGATAGATCTATGCATGCATTTATTTTCTAGTTTTATTAACACTTACCTATTTCATGGATATGTATGTGGGTGCATGCATACAGTTACCATAGGTTAAAGGCCGCACATGTGTGTGATATGTCTACTCGGAGCTAGATTCCATCCCTAGCCTATTAGAGATGGGCATGGGGATGTTTTGGTTAAGGACCCTATGAATTGGGTGATGATAATTATTGATAATTATTTATTTATATAAGTATGGTTATAATATTATTGGGAGATAAGTGTGGAAAATAAATGGTTAGGGAGTGTATAGTACTCACATTGATGACTCAAATATTTGATTGAAAGACTAATTTGAAATAGAGAACCAGAGATAATTTACTCTAACTAAGGTATAAAAAAAATATAAGAGAAATTTGGGGGAGTAATAATAGTAGAGTTTACAGGGAACTTAAAATGAAATGCATGGATTGAATTTGGCGGAAATGAGCTCATTTTAACGGTGAAAAATTAGTATTTTTTTCATAAAAACTAATTTTTGGTGAGGGATAAAAATGAAATCACATGAGAGTTAGGTGAGTTAGGTTGGGAAACGTTGGTGAGACATTTGGGTATAAATTTAAAACATAAAAAATATTTTCTTAAAGGTATAGGATTCAAGTTTATTTACTAAAATTTAAGACACATTAAGTCAGCTCATTTAACATTTATTAACCTTGATTGAATACTTTCCATTATAATTAACAAATAACTCAAAATTTGAGATGGCCCTTATTATAAAATTTAAAAACTTTGATTCTCAATTTATACTCCATTTAATATTTTTAAATTTATAAATATGAAAAAATTAACTTTAAAATTAAAACATTAGATATAGAAAAAGTTGTTTTTGTAGAAAAATACATTTTTGTAAATTAATTATTTTAATCTTATTTCCTACCAGTTAAAAATTAAATGTGTGTTAATATATTTTTATAGTTTTTTAAAATTATATTAGATTCATCCAAAATATTTCAATTTAAATACCTTTAAAACAATTACACAACATTTATAAAAACAGTTCTTTGAAAAAAACTCTTTTACTATTGCCGTTGTAATTAAATTTAACCTCAAAAACTTATTTTTATGAAATAATGAAATTTACATTAGTACCTAATTTTAACATTTTAGTTTCAAATACGAAAACCATTTTATCAAGTTAAACTTCTATTAGTGATAAAAAATTAATTTCAATATAGGTGCACATAATATATAATTTTTGTAGAAAAAATGTATCCTCAAGCATAATTTGAATTTTTTCTTTTATAATTGACTAGTAATAACAATTAGATGAATGGTAATTTATTTTATAATATATATTATAAATAAATTTTATTTAAAATCACTTCTTTGTGGTGATTAATTTAATCCAAATAAATATAATCCACAGTTTAAAAATATTACTTTGAAAAATGTCACCTGTAAATAATATTTTCCAAATAAAATTAAAAATATATTTTTTAATTTTAAACATTATGTTTTATCAATAAATTTATACTTAAATATTTATTTTAATTTTATGAATAATCATATCATACTTTTATAATAATACCATTTAATTCATATAAATATTTTTATAATTAAATATTTTAGTTAAATATTATGATTTTTTTATTCTTTTTTATTTTTTAATTATATTATTTTAAAATTATCTCTAACATCACATTGTTGTATACCTGTTAGGTAGATGTATATCCATTTATCATATTTCACATGACCATATTTCCATTCATAATAACTATATTTCCCCCATTACATTATATAAATTAATTCCATTATTACCTACTAAATCAAATTTATCATTCCATAAATATTTATTAAGGTTTTTTCATACTTTTCTCTCCTATAAATATGTTTTTTCTATTGTATTTTTAATTGTAATAATTTGGTTTTTCAAGGGTGAAGTTGTTCCAAGAGATTTCCATGTTTCTTTTTATTTGTTTTCCCATTTTTATTTATGTCCATTTAATGTATATAATCATACGTAGTATTTAATATTACATGGAGGGTAATACATGTTTTCATATACCTTTGATGTAATGTTCTATTATAAATGAATAATGTTTTTTAGTTTGATTCATATATTGTATGGCTTATTCCCAACTCATTTTTAATTCATTTAAAATAATAGAAAAAATTGTTTAGAATTAAATACATATAATTTTAAAAAATATAAATGGTTTTAAAACCTAGGCTGTTGTATATAAGAACCTATATCCTTTATTTTTTTATTAAACTCTAATTACAATCTTTTTATCCAATATAATATGGAAACATTATAAACTAAAATATTATTATTATTTAATTCTAATCTATATAAAATACAATGGATTTATACTATTTTAGTGACCTAAAAATAAAATAAAATAATATCTATACATATCCAATTGAATCTAATGTATAAGGAACATTAATCCCTTTCATTTAAAAGTTTACAATCATATATAAAAAATATATACCAGAATTTGTTTAATGTAATAAGTATCCAACCCAACCTTTTTTTTGAATAGAACCTAAGCACCCATGTTATTGGGAAGTTGTACCCAATATCCAGCTATCCATAGATAGACACTCAAGTGAGTGATTGATTCCAATATAATTATAGTTCCTTATATATGTAAAAATAATAAACCTATGTTATTAAATTTGTAATGGAATAAATAATCAAGGTCTTGGTTGAACAAAACTAATTCTTATGACATACCCAAGATATAACTCTAATGTACATGATATGAAAAATAATAGGGAAAAATTTTAACACTTAAATTAATCTATATTATATACATGAATATTTAATAGGTATCTATTGACATAAGTGAATAATATTAATATTTATCATGTGATAATATATATTTTCATAAAGATAAATTCAATCAAAAGAAATTCTTATACAATCTTAGGGATTGAACAATTAAACATTTTTTAGAGTAATTTTGTTTTAATATTAAAAAATTCCTTAACAATAACTACAACACGGTTTCTCAGCATACACCATTTTAGGAAGAGAGTTATTTAATGGTCAAATCTCAAACCATGTACTGCTATACTTATATACTTTTTTAACATGGAAATGTAAATATCATAAACCACATTTATTTTTAGTCAAAACTATAGCATGTGAAAAAATATTTTATTTCCACTATTTTTAATAAGAAAAATCTTGATGGATTTCTAAAAATAATGAATTTTAATGAAATTTTCATGAACTATGATGTGGTTATAAAAATTATCATTTCGGTTTTGCAAAAAATCCAAACTAGCCTCCATTTCTTCAATATAAATATTACCAATTATTTATTCACACTAGATACAATACCATTGAAGGGTTTATTGGGATATATATATTACCAAATTTTGGGGACGAATAGATAAAACCCATCCATAAGAGCATACAAGAGAGTAAATAATAATAATACATGGAAATATATTAATCATGACTATATAAATATAAATATTTATTCTTTGTTGATCAATTAGGTTGATATAGAACACTTAGTGACTACAATGAATTGCCTTCCTATTTAAGTATCTTAAAATGAAATGGAATAATTGAATTCTTAAATACTCATTTAAAATTCATGCTAGCAGCACAACTAATATTAATGAATAGAAGGGTTTGATATATATCATTGGATTTTTTAAGATAAGTTACATGACTAAAAATGAGGTCCATGAACAACATTTAAATAATTATACTAATTTTAATGATTCATCTACTTGAATTTTATAGGTTTCATATGACAAAAATAGTTATATCTTGGAATACCATTGATCCCTAAATAAGGTATTCGAGTGAGATTACCTTGAGAGAAGGGGTGAATCAGGTTATATAGAGTGCTTAACTAATCAAAACAATTGTTCGTTTAATTTATAATATTCTCCCAAAGATATTGACCTCTAAACCATGAGATTCACCTTTTATACTATATTACAGGATATACATTAGGTGGATTCATCTTTTTTAGTATGCATTCATAAAGTAAATAGAGACATGAGAATTTAATTGGTTCACCCTAACTGGGATACATCTATGTAGAATGAATAAATATTGTACTAATCACACAATCACAATAAATCTCACTTCTCTTCATAGGGGTCACTCCCCTTATAATGTTTTCAGGCTCAATCACTCCTTCCCCATGCTCACTCCCTTATAAAGTTTATGAATAAATCAATTCTTTCCAATGGTCACTTTTTTGAATTTTCCTTCCAAATAACACTACTTGTAGAAAGAATCAACTTCACCTAGTTTATGGACTTATATATCCCTTCCGAAGCTTTTTTTTTCTTATCTTACATCCTCAGTTATGAAAGGAAGCCTTGTTTTTATATTATTAGGATACTCCTTCAAAATATGTGAATATATCCTCACAAAACCTTATTATTATTCTAAAGTGAATCTATAATTCCTCTTCTCTTTACTATTGCATAATAATCACCTATTATTTTTTGAAAGTGTCTTTAATGGATTCCAAATTATTTTTTTCCTTCCACTCACCTGAAACTCATTTTTTACTCTAATAATAATAGGTTCAATATTTTCCTCAGACATCCTTTCTATATTCTTATAATTTTTGTTTATCCCCTTATAATATGGCTGGTAATGTTTTAAATTATTTGAGAACCTATTAGCATCATCATAAGCCAATAAAATTTCCCATAACACCCACATAACTACACCATAATCCCCTCAATTAATAGTGAAAAAGATAATGTTTTCATGGATCCATATCTCCCATTTTCAATATTAATTAAATTTTCATTTACTTATTATTTGTTGAACTGAAAAATACTTCACATCAGACAAGAATCATGGTATAAAACTGAGACACATGATTATATAAGAATTGATGACCTTTTCATTCACTGTCAGAGTAATTTTCCTAAAATTTTCATACCACCCAATCAAATCACCCTTCACCATGGTGTAGTGAAAAAATTTAGATTTCATGCCTTAAAAACCTTGAGAACTATGGTGTGGTTCTCTTATTTTTCCTATTAATTCATATAGATACACCTTTTCACGATGACCACCATTGAACACCACTACACCTGTAGTAGAATTCCACATTTTTTATAAGGAAAATCCTAACCCGCTAAATCCACCAATGTGGAAAAGATCATCATGTGTTTGACATGTTGAACTGCATGTCATAAATTTATCACGACACTTATATTATGATCACCCCCACGATCGTGTTTGGACTTCCCCATATTTCACATGGGCTCATCTATTGCACTATAATAACCACTATAGAATGGTAAAATATATTTGACCATTATTAACTCAACTCAACATGTACTATGAATATATGGGCCCTAAAGGTTTTTTAAAGGTTCATTGAAAATCCCCCAGAGGAATACTATGGCATGGTCCCCTTCCAATCTACCTATTTTGCGAATCTACATAGTAACATGCCCTACAATATTTGGTCACAATTGGGTTGCACCTTCTTTCTACCAATATCCTTTATCACTTATATATTACCACCATAATTTCATCATTTCTTTGTGTGAATAATGTACCCAAAACAATAAACATCAAGATTCCTTGTCAATAACTCAATAAACAAGATATCAAGTGCACTGTTAACAATTATACAAGAATAAAATTTACCATATTCTTTCTCATAATAATAATTTTATGTAGACACCCTTATTTTTAAAAACTCATTGTCAAAAAATCTAATAAAATTCGTTGGGATTCCGAATAATATCCCCTTCGTATTTTATTAAAAATATCCAACACTTAAATTCCCAAAATATCATAACCCCCAATTTTTAAATGAAATATATAGGGATTATATGATTCTCCCAAAATAAGGGATCTTCCTTTGAAGTTAAAAACACTCTTTTAATGGGATACTTTGCCTTTTATTTTCAGAAATTCCCCCTTTGTGTATGGGAAGAAACTCCAAGAAATATAAACTCCTTTTATTTTTAACCTTCACGAGGTATTACCTATGGAATTCAACTCCCCTTATGAGGATAGGGATGAATTTATCATCCTATGTACTCTCCTATTATTTCAAAACCCTTTTATTCTTTGGCTTCATCCAGACATTGACTAGCCAAATTATTTGTAATAAGATGAATACAAATTCTGTCTAGAATGTATAACTCTATAAACTTCCATATTCCACTCCCCATACATTCTAAATTTTATATAGAGATTCATTGAGTCAATTTACCTCTTATCACTTCAGATATTAATAAATCCTCTAATCCTACTAAGCGTAATCATAGTGTAGGAATTAATAGCTTTTCTAGACCAAAACAAGAATATACATGTAACTCATGAATACCAATGAAAAAATTATCAACAATTTATGATTTTCATTTCTACAAACCCAAACTGTGATCTCCATCACAAATTCACACCAAATAGTTAGTAGATAACATTAAAGTATATTGTTTGAGGATTATACCAATTGATAATGAAATTTATACCACTTGTTAATTTTTTTTGAAGAAATGGTACCACATTTACTCAATGATTTGAAGTGATTCACAGGCTTAAAAAACTAATGATATAGCCTAATATCATTTAATTTTCATCACAACCTTCCCTAAGTCTTTATACCATGACATTCATTATTGTATATGAATTTGGGGGGTACTAATTTGTGGAATATTTATCAAATCTTATTTAAGATTTGAAACATGTTATTTTCGAGAATAATCACCCCATGGATCATATCTACCCCCAAATTATTCACCTCATCACAAATGGTTAGAAATAATAAAGATAATTGAAAGAGGGGTACCTCAAAATTCCTTAAGTTAAGGCATGATACTGGTCAAGATAGACCAACCCTTCAAATTTTATATTTCTATTTACCCTTTTCCACTTTTAGGAAAGGAATTCCATAATCCCTCTAATATCATTATCATCTACATATCTAGTAGTTTGACTCCTCAACCTATTTCCATTGGATATACCTTTTTTGATACCTCTTTCAAACATCTCTTATTAGACGTGACCATTGTAATCCTTACTTTTCTTCTGATTTTCTCCAATTATAGAATCTATCACAGTTGAATATTGATTTTATTGAGTTAAATAAGTCGTGGATATCAGCTTGAAATTTCTTATGAATTGCATTTTTTATCCTTTTCAATTTTAGTGGTTTGTGTGAAACCAATTTGGAAAACATATTCATTGATATCAAAAGTTTCCTTCCTAGATTACTCCATTGAAAAATTATCCATTACTAGTTCTTCTAAATTTATCATAATGAGAACAACCTCTTGATTTTGTTTCTTTACATCAAAGATATTTATTGTAATTTTCCAGATAGAGTGTTCATATATGGATTATTTCCCCTTAAATACATTCCCGAAATTCCAATGTCTTTCCATGTTATCAAGGTTATATAAAATAAAGCGTATACCATAAGAATACTACCTCATTTGGTCTCTTATAGATTGATATTTTTTCACTTATATAGTTCTTCTCACATATTTGGGATTTTTGGCTTCAAAACATTTACACATGAATTTCCCAATTCTTCAAAAATAGTATAAATTTAGCTACTCATTCATTTTGGGATTACCTCTTCTATAACTTTCATGAAAACATATTTTCTTCTAGATTTTATTTCTAGAATATTTATTTCTTTTTTAGATACCTTTAGAGTGTTTTTTATATTCTCATTTGAGGTGTTTATACTCTCTTTTAGTTCTCTAATATTCTCATATTTCATGTATAATTCTGTGGAAATTTCCTTCAAACATAAAGCTACATGCATACCTGATTGTCTCTATTATTCAATTTGGGTTTGGAATGGCTTGATTATATCCTTCAAATCCTTCACCATGGATATTTAATTCATGATCTATTTAGAAATTGCTTTAATATTTTCAATATTTTCCTTCATATTTTATTCATGCTGAAATTAAAGGGCACATCTTCTCTTTTTAATCACTTATTTTCTAGTTAGAAATATTCATCATTGTGTAGTAAACTCTATGTATGAATTCCAACATAACATCACTATTATTTCATGGGAATCTCTAGGAATAAAAATATTGATGTTTGTTTTCTCCTTATCAAATCTAATTTTCATATCCAGAATAAATTCTAAAACACCACATCCATATTGTATTTAATGGTTAAAATAATTTATAATAATGTGTTTAGAAATTACCTTAGCTGAGGAACAAATATTTAGCGAGGAATTCTTCTTATTCTTCTTATTCCGAGCATTTTTCATAAAGAAATTTTCATTTTTCATTCTCTATTTTACAAAAAATATATTATAATTAAATCTAAATGTATTTGGAGAACTTCCAATGATTTATTTTTTTAGAAACATGTTTTCTCCAAGATCATACTTTAATTCCTCCTTGAATGAAGCATGAATTTCAATATTTTCTTTATCGATTACAAATATTACCCATTGTAAGATGAATAGAAAAATTCCATCTACAACAAGTTCCTAAGGAACCATAACATAATCCTTTATTAATGAAATAAATTAGTTTTTCCATATTCTTAAATTCTTTCTAAAAAATAATGGATCCTTCACTAAAGGTTCAATTTTCTATTAAAAAAATTGAGATCAAGTTAGAGAAATAAAAAATACAATAAAAATGAACATATCCATCTAATACTAATTTTTGGTCCCTCAATAGGAGTGTAGAGTAAGATTTCCATGAGAGGGGTGAGGTAAATTAGGGTATTCATAATGATTAACCAATTGAAACACTTTTTCTTTTGATGTATCACTTTGCTTAAACGATCTTAACCTATCAACCTCATTGGTCACTTATAATTATTTTTTACTAGATATAATTTAGGTTTCTTGGTCTATTTTGGTGTCGATGCATAAATTAAATAGATACATGATAATTTAATTTATTTACCCTTACAGGGATATATCCAAATGGAATGAATTGGTGTTGTGTAGAGAACTAAATCACTATAAATATTACTACACTTTATAGTGGTCACTCCCCTTACAATGGGTTTGGGCTTAGTCACTCCTTGCCCATGATCACTGAATTACAAATATTAGGGACAAATCATTACTTCTGAAGGGTCAATACCATGATATTTCTATCCAAATCTCACCACTAGTGGAAAGGATTACCTTTACCCAGTTTACGAGCATTCTAATCCCTTCAAAAGCTTCATTTTATTATCTTTCATCCTCAAGTATGGATGGATTCTCTATTGACGTTCGTCTGGGTGGCTCCTTAAAAATCTATGAATACCCTCTCAAAGTTGCTTATTATTCTTATTCAAGAGTGAATATTGAATAATTATTCATTTTTTATTGAACAACAATCTATTCATATACTTTGTAAGATTCTTCAATGGATGAGAACTACTTCTTTCTAACACATCACATAAAACTCCTTTCTTCCTCTAAGAATAGGATTTTGAATATATTCCTTGATTCTCCTTTTTGGGTTCTACTACTTTCTTTTGATCCTCTTATAATTTGGTAAATCATGTACCCAATCATTAGGACACCTTCCATCATCATTATGAAATAATAATACCACCCATAACTCATCTAAAAATCCTCCACAATCTCCTCAATAAACAGATGAAAAAATAAACGCTTTGTGGATAATTGTATATATTTTGCAGAATGAATTAAATATTCATTCAATTCAAATATAAAAAACTACAAAATTCTTTGACTCATGATGGGATCATGGTATGAAACTGAGACACAAGATTATGGAATAATTTATGATTAGTTCATATCTTTTTATAGTGATTTATACTGAAATTTTTATTCCATCCATTAACACAACATTCACCATGATGTAGTGATTTTTTTTTCCGTTTTTCCTTCAAAATTACAAGAACTATTGATTATTCCTCTTATATTAGGAATTTTAACTTTTAGTTACATCATTTTACCATAACCATTATTGAACACCATTGTGACTGTAGTGGGATTCCCCATGTTTTACAAGGACACTCCTAACCCACCAACCCACCTCTATGACATGGATAATCCCATGTCGGTCTCCTTGAATGAAAAATGATCAATGTAGCACATTACTTCTACTATGGACACCAACATGGTCACATTTGACCTTCCCCATTTTGTATATGGAATCCTCTATTACACCACGATAAACACTATGGAATTGTGAATGATCTTTGGATATTTTATACTCAACACGTCATGCAGTATGATCATACTTGCCTTGATGGTTTTGTACAGGTTCATTGGAACTCCACCATGGGGAAAAATACAATTTGTTCCCTTTCCACTCTTCTCATTTTGGAATCATCATAGATATACACATTGTATTATGATGATGATCACACATGGATAACACCTCCTTTCTCCTAAGATCCTTCAACACTTTCATATTGCAATTGAACTAAAATCCTAACTTTGTGTGGATAATTCAACCAACACAACAAACTTCAAGAAAATTTTTCAACAACTCTAATAAACAAGAAATCCTAACAATTGTTAAAAATCTTGCAAGCATCACCTTGAACTTCTTCTTTCTAATAATGGTCCGTTCAAGTTAGGACCTTTATTTTCAACAAAAAAATTATTTTTTAATCCAATTGAATACTTTGGGATTCCTAACAAGTACCAAGAATCCATAATTACCAAAATATCATTCCCATTTAGGGAAGGAGTTTTATTAATAAATTAATTATATTCTAGGATAGGAAATCATATCAAGATTTTATTTTATCTTTTACACAATTAAAATAGGGGGATCAAATATACCTTATTCAAAAATATTATCCAGAAGTTTTCTAGTATAGTTATAAAATAAAAAAAAGGATATAATTCAAAAAATATTTCTATCTAGATTTTTCAGAATAGCTGTATTAACTTACTTAAGAGTTGGAAAAACTACATAATGTATGTAATGATTGTTTTGAGACCTGATCTCATTAAATAATTTATATTTCATAAATTGGTCCATATCTTGTATCTCAATTAAGTGTATCTAGATATACTACATTATGATATCCCCAATATATGATCTTAGATGCTTTACTCCCATACCCCCTACATTGATAAGATTACAAAAAATATTCCACTTAACAAAAATGGATTTAAATTCAATTTCACAACCACTATAGATGAAATTACTTATGATTGTGTTGATGATATTTATGAGGAAAAGGTTACATTTGTAAACAATAAAGGAGTAAATGAATTTGGGGATTAAAATTACTTTAATAAGAGAAATCCTACCATCTTATTAAATAAAAGTTTCCTTTTTTGAGCTTATTTAAATCTTAATTAAATTGAAAATGTCACTAAAAAATAAGATGTTAGGCCTACCCAAAAATAAATGAATTACTAGGTATTTAAAAATATAAATTCCCTCAACAACATTTAATTTCCTCTTGAATTGAGTTTTCATTTGATTGTTAAGGTTATTTTAGAAAAGAATGTGAGACATTTTCTATCTTATGAGTTTTCTAGAAATGATCCCATAAAGGTACATGATATTCTTGATATCATTAATTATTTCAATTTCTCCTCAATATAAAATGAATAGATCATCAGTACAAAACAATTGAGAGAGATCTTGTCTATATCTACCAACCTAAAAAGGCTTAGTGATACTGTACTACCCAATTTTTAAGATGCATATTATAATATAGTATTTAGTAATGCAAAAGAGAACTGAAGAAAGTGGATCACCCTACCTAACACCATATTAGCATGGGAATTAACCCTCTAAGGTTTCATTAATCAATATGAAGAGCCTGATATTGTTAATAAAAATCCTTTACCTTCTAATAAATAAGTAATTGATCCCAAATTTATGAATAAATTCAAATATTATACCCCATATTATAGTGTTAATGTATTTTTTGAAGTCCATATTGAGAAATATGACACTTTCCATGGTATCTTTATTTATTAGACTGATAAATTATGAGGCCTTTACTTGGGAATATAGAATTTTCCATCCATGGATTAAGCTATATTGATTTTTAAATATCACATTTCTAGTATCAATACAAGATAAAAATTTACTCAGGGTATTATAAACAGTATTAAAAATATCCACAGGTCTCAAAATGTGTAAGGAGTTGGAGGAGTCATCTTTATGCTAGATGATATTAAATATTCAAATTATGAAACTTAATTGAAGTGTACATATATAATTATATTTTAAATTATTTTTTAAAATAATTAATAATATTGTAATAATTAAATATTAAATATGTTAATATTTGAAACTTATTTTGATAAAATGAACTAAAATTTTTGGAATAAACTCAATTAAAAGTTTTAAAAATTATTTTTTAAAATTTTAAGAGAAAGTTGAAATTTTAGGTGAATAAAAAAAATATTTTTTCTAAAATACCATTTTTTATGTTGTAACATAGAAATAATAATGATATAATTAATCCTAAAATGCATATCTCCGATCGAAATATTTTTAATGAGATAAATTATGAATTTAATGAAATAAACTCAACTTCTAAAATGAAAAAAGTAATTTCCAAAGTAAAAAATGATAATATACAACATTTAAAAACTATTTCTCATTTTTTTATTTCTCTTTATAAAATAATAAAATTTTTTGGTATGGTTTCAAGGTACATAATGTATGTAATTTTAGTTAAATATAAAACAAAATTTCAAATAAAACCATGATTGAATTTTTTACTTTGGAAAAGATATTTTATTCATTATTTTACTTAAAATACCCCTCCCCTCAAGTATAAATACTCTCCTAGAGAAATAACTTCCTAAGAACTTAAAATTTCTTAGTTTATGTCCAATTTACTCTTAATAATATTTATGTAAACCTAGTTATGTTTTTATCATAAAAATCCATTACTCTAAGGAATTTTGGGACATAGAATAGGAGAACCACAAAAAAGAACACAATGCTCATTCAATTTTTCTATCATTTTATTCTTTTATACTTCTATACTTATATTCCCCTATCATTAAAATATATTATAGTTAATTCATTAGTATGTTAACATGATATTAATAATATTATGATACTATAAAAATATTGTTATAATATATATATATATATATATATATATTATCTCTCCCCTTATTTTTTCAGCACGTCCTGTTTATGGTCGGTTTTATCCACCTACAAGGATGTTGTAAATTATTTAATTATTTATACTTTTATTTCTTATTATAATTTCTATTATGTAATATATAAACAAATAAATTTAATTATCATTATTCTTAATGAGTATATATATCTAATTGATAAATAAAAAAGAATACTGACAATGCAATAAAAAAAAGGATAATTCAACAAAAAAGTAATCAAACCGTTTAATAATTAACAAAAATATTAATATAATGATTATAATTGATAATTAATAACATAAGTAAAATAAATTCACTTATTGATTCATGTTTTAATAAAAAATGTTGAATACGTTTGAGCTGCAAATTTGAAAAAATTGGACCTAAGGTAAAGGCAATATCAAACCCAAATATTTCATTTGGATTAATCTTTTATGATATATCTTTCCAATATGATTATTATAAAATACCATTTAAATGAATTTCAATTTTCATTCCATTATGCTCTTTTTTAGATATACAAGTTTCTACTTCGTTGATATGAATTCTTATCAATCTTCAATTTTTTTGATAAAGGCTTCATTCCCAATACCACTCAATGATTCTTACTATTCTTATTCTTGTACTCTTCTTGAAATATGATCATTTATTAATATAGGAAACTATTAAATAACAAAAAAAATTACCCTATTTATTTCAGAACCTATATATTAATTGATATACATGCTATTTACATCATCATTACAAAACCCATTTATTTCTAATGGGTTTATTTCTTATTTTGGATTGATATATATCCCTTTCTACATGAAATGAAATATTTATAATCATATTATGAAGTGATATGTATAAAAATAATTATATAACCCTATAATTCATTAGTAAAATTCATTAATATTTTTATATTATTGTTTATTAACATGATTTTACCATTATGGTAAAATGGTTTTGAGAACTTCCCAATGGGAGTAGGCCATATATTTTAATAATTATTGGATAAAATGTTTCTATAGTATTAATATATATATATATACACATATATATTAGGAAACACTAAAATTGTATTCTCATATTGGAAACTATCTTTTGTAGATGGATTCAACACATATAATTGTAGTTATTTTCATAAGATTATATTTGAAAGATTAATGTGATAAAAAAATAGACAAAACATTATGAACTCTTGAAGTTATAATTTTGTGGTGAAGTTTCTAAAAATTCTATAGAAACGTTTTTTTGGATAGAATCTTTTATTCTTAGATATGTGTGTATGTCATATCCTTTAACACCTAGCTCTATATGCCTTTCCTCACACCCTTCCATATGTACCCATGAACGGAAGTTATTATAAAAGGACCCCTTGTCTCACCATTATCGATATATAGGAAGTAAAATGTTTTGATATGTACACAACACTACCCTCAAGTCAGGATCCTCACATTTATATGGATGGACCACACCCAACCACTTTCCCAACCATGCATTTCTAGAAGCAATACCTAGTCATTTGAGGTGCTTTCTACCCATATCTAAGAACCCAATCCCATTTTAGATGAAACTGACAACCGATGGATAGTGTATCAACTTCAAACTTGAATTACAATATTCCTAAATACTAAACAACTTTAGTTCATAAAACTTTCCTTCTTTTATTTGAAAATAAAAACCTAAGGAGAATGGAAAGTAACTGGTCCTTATATCCTTCAATTTGAAAATATTCCACAGGTGAAAAATACTTCAATAAATAAGATCCATAATAATTGAGTATCCATACCTTGTAAAAATAACACTTGTGTTCACAACCACCTTGGAGTGAACCACCTCTATGATAAACAATGTGGTATATGACTACTAGGGAAGTGGACTTCCTGAGTATCGATTCTACCAAGAAAACCATTCATAGACACTCCAATCCATCAAGGATAAACCTAAGTTTTAATTTTAATAAGACTCATACCTAGCCACCCATTCACTTAGAACCCCAAACTTGGTTCCATTTCTCCAATTTCACCTACCTAGGTTTCAAATTCACCCAGATAATCCAATCAACCACAATTTTACCCAGGTTTCCAACAAGGGTTCCAATTCTAACAGGTCCCTCAAATTGGAATCCATTCACCTTGATCACGTATTTAGGATCATTAAAATTCCATGTTGGTACTTATCTAAGGGGATCTACCCCTACAACCTAATTTTGGATCACTAAGTCACTGTAGTCATGGGCCATTGGCCCCCTCCTTCCAATTCTTTGAACGACCACATTGAAAAATCAATTCATATTGTGAAATTTTTAGGATGGGGTAGACATGATTTTAGATACAATAGCTATAACTCCAATATTTATACATAAAAATCCCTTGAGTGCATATCCTCATTTGGGTTTCCCTATATACCTAGAGTGGAGATACACCTATAGTTTCTTTATATACATTATGTTGATATACTCTTCTTAGTCTCCTCATATTTATTAAGTCGATATTCCCCTCTAGGTCATATGCCTTGAGTTGGGATTATCCTCTTAGTTCCTGAAATTTATTCAATAGACCAACATGTCAGGTTAATCTCAAATGGAAAATTTCATCATGAGTCCCACATCAAACCATTTATTGATACCTTTTAGATAGTATTCCACTATGGATGACATAACAATTCTTGGAGAAGTTCATGGGTGTACAAACAAAAAAGGCACCACTTTAGTCCTTTTCATGCGACATTAAGTTATGAAATGTTCCTTAAGATAAACTGATCTACATGGGTTCTAATGACCCTTATAGGGATATGTAGGAAGCCCTTCCCATGGGCCTGATCAAAAAACTACAAACCCTCCTTCGTCCTTTCACAGGATCCCAACATATCCCCAAATAGAGTTAAATTATTTAGTTCAAATATCTGTTGATATATACTATAGAGAAACTAAATATGTGAATCAAATGGGAAAGAATATAACCCCCATATAAAATGTTCCCTTAAATATATTTCCTAAGTAAATTTATTTCCTAAGGGTAAAAAATTTTACAACTGGAAGGATTAATGAACATATCAAAAATCTATTAGAGAGACCTAGATTAGGTAATAAGATCCCATAATGGATGTTTCAAAATCCAACCCCTTTAACAAATTCACATCGAAAAGTTTCGCTAATATTTCCTAACAACTACCTACCTTTGGAAAAATGGTTTGTATTGGATCATTGGGGAATGTAAAAAAAGAACGGTTAACCCAACATGAATCACTAACTAAGAAATATGTTTATTGACATTACATTATTATTTTGGATGTTGGACTATTGGGATTCTTATTCACCTTTATAATCCAATTGGAATCTATGATGAACATACTATAAAGAGTCATGAAATCTATCTATTCTAAGGATAATCACATATTTTTAAGGTTTTTAATTAAATTCAAGTCAATTTAATGTAAATCCTATGTCATTTAATTTATTAAACTACTACTTCGGTAAAGAAAAAAATTTACATATTCACCCACCCAATGCTTACAGCATGAGATGGTGAATGCAATAGCATAAAAATAACTCCTTAATTAGAAAATTCCGACCTTGGAAACAAATATTTCTAATTCTAAGGATTTGAATCCATAAAGGCCAACATCATAAATATTGACCACCATGGAGAAAGAAACACCCATATTAATATGAAGACACTTTGGGATACTCTCCCTCAAGCATGGAAATAGTTTCCTTCCCAATATTAGGGAGTAAAATAGGATTTAAACCATTTATTAGTGATTATTAGGAGGGATTATATTCACTTATTTTATCATTATCAATGTGTGAAAATGGTACAAGTGAGACCAAGAGGTAGAGTTTTCCCTGAGGATTGAAAAAATAGTTTAGAATCATTTTGACTATATACCGCCATCATTTTGATAATGACAAACCGTACCACGAAACAAGACCCTAAGAAATTTTTACCTCTCTAGTTCTCATTATAATTATTAAGGACCCCTCTTCTCTTTCTCACTATAGACCGACGAGTATTTGTAATTTTCGCTACAAGATACCCGCGAGGGTGTTAAACCAGAGGCTGTACCAACTCCTCCCACAGTTTATATCCTATGAGAAACATGGGTTCATTCATGGGCACTCTATTTAGGGAGATATTGCTCATGCCCAGGGGGTGATGCAGGATGTAAACTTGAAGACCCACAGTTCTAACTTGGTGATTAAATTAGACATGAACAAAGAATACGACTAGATCGAGTGGAGTTTTATCAACATAGTTATATCAGATTTGGGGTTATAACCTAGGGTGGTGGATCTCCTTTTCCATAGTTTTAGTTCTCCTTGGCTGTCGATGTAATTCTTGGGGAAGAGCCCCAATTTCTTTATGGCTACCAGGGGCCTTCAGCAAGGTGACCCGATCACTCCTAGTCGGTTTATCCTGGATCAGGACCCTCTTAGCTATCTAATAAACCTAGGTGTATCAAACTGAGTTACCCTTCCTTTTATAAGAATTATGACCATTCCTATGATTTCCAACATAATTTTTTCCGATGACATGGTTATCTTCACAAATGGAGGCAAGGGTTCTCTTCAAGGCTTCAAACATATTCTGGACGAGTACTACTTTTGGAGTGGGAAAGATATCAATTACTCAAAGAGACATTTCTTCATCTCTCACTGGTGTTCTCCCAGGTAGGTCTTTTCTCCCTCCAACCACATGGACATGCAGCATGTGGTTTTACCCATGGAGTACCTAGGCTTGCCTATTTCTTCTAGAAGGCTCTCAGTTCATGACTTTGATCAAATTTTGAACAGAATCACATGTCGTGTGTTGAACTGGAAGAACTGCTTCCTCTCATTTGGAAGATGCATCACCCTGGACAATAGTGTTCTATATGAAATCCTAGTTTATGAGATGTCTTCCTTCTACATGTCATGTGGTGTTATTAGAATGATTAACAAGGTGCTTTTTAGTTTTACCTAGGATGAAAAGTCTGAAGGAAAGAGGCACTGGGCCTCAGGGGACAGGATTGCGCAACCAGTTCACAATGGGGGGATCAGTGTGTGGAGTCTATATATCATCCTCCACTTACTGAATTCAAAGATTGCATGGGAGATTCTGGAGGGACGGACTCTCTAGGGTAAGACCAGTTCAATGACTTGTTGAGGTTCAGGGTAGGCTGTGAGGGAGTACACATATCCCTTCTGGTCGATCACCCTCCCTCTATTTCATACTCTCCAACAGAACTCTTTCTGGATGGTTGGCGCTGGGGATATATCTTTCTATAACATCAATTGGGCGGGCACAGTTCTCAGTTATCCTGGTTGTTCAGATCCCATGATCTTGATGAAGGAAGCAAGTCTCTATCCCAGATTCAAAAAGGTTGTCCTAGATGGGAAAAACATGGCCTCTTTGATTCCACCATGTTTAACTCGAAACCTGATAAATGTGTGTTTACTTATTCTTCCTCGGGTGTATTCTCCTTCAAGTATTTCCACAAGATGGTCTCTTCGCAGAACCCTCAGGATAGTTGGAATGGAGTGATTTGGTGCAACAAAATTCCAGAGAAGTACACTTCTATATCATGGTGCCTCAGGAATCAGGCATTAGGAACTAAAGATAATGTCTAGAAGGTGGGGATAAATTTGTCTTATCGGTGCCATTATTGCAGCACAAGGTGGGAGGAGAGATCTTAGAATATTTATTTTGAAGGGTATTGGGCGCATGGAGTGTGGCAAAGCTTTGGGGACCTTACCGAAATTTCCATGAAAGATCTTTAGGATTCTCCCTTTTTGGCTAGAGGGTTCAGGGCATGACGGTTTTAGGTATGAAATGCTTGGCTCGGACTATGATCTTCATTGCTGTTTGCTGGAGTTTCTGGCAAGCCAGGAATCATGCAATATTCAAGGGCCATGCTCCTTCATTGCAGTCTATCGTTGAGAGGACCCAATTTTTGCTGGTGGACTGGGTTTCTCTCAAATCGAGATCGAGGGGGGCTCCTTCATCAAGATTTCTCCAAGACAGAGACCCTACCTACCCTCCATCTCCCAATCACTTGCTGGGGAGATGGGTTCACTGACATCCTCCCATCAGAGTCCTGAAACTGAATTCTGATTGGTCATGTAAGATGGGTGCCATTAGTGGGGGGGGTGTTCTATGTCTAGGGGTAACATTGTTCTGGCCTACTCATCGTTCTATGATGATGACACCTTTATTCAAGATGATGCTAACACGATGATTACTAGGCTCACCCTTTGCAAGTAGAACAATCTTGAAATTATACAGGCGGAGACCAACTCTAAGATACTTTATGATTCCATGATTGTAATTGGATCCTCTCCTTGGATTATTGAATATCTTGTTCAGAAATGCAAAACTATTTTGGAAGACCACATCTTTGTAACTCAAACTTGGTGTGAGGGGAATAGGGTTGAAGATCATTTGGCCTCTTTAGCGGACCATTTCTCCATCAATACTACTCTAATCACTAATAATATCTTGAATCTAGAGGGCATGACAATAGTTATAGGGGATTCCCTTAGCTTTCATTATTTTATACCCCCTTAGCTCTGGTTCCTTAGTGTACTTTTTCTAAATAAAAATCTAATTTTGATGGATGGATGATATTATTGTGAATAAATTAATTTAATAACATTGTTTATACTTATATAGTTGATTAATTAAAAACATTCACTACATGTGGGGAATATATTTCACTCAATCTATATAAGTATCAGATAACTCTATAGTAATAATACATATAAGTTGAAACACATGAATATATAACTGTATTGAGAGGAATTAGATCCATGGAATTGAGGTACGTGGTGTCTTTGAATTTAAACCTAGTCCCTAATAAAGGCTTCTTACATATCCCTATAATATGAATCATAACAGATGTATTCCGGTGCTATATAATGAGACAAATTATATCTTTTAAGGTCATGTGACATGGGACAATGTGGTTATTTTTTATGGTCATTCATACGGGACCACAATTTAGGTGTAGTGGAATAATAGAGGAAAGTTACTCAATAATGATTTGGTGTGGGACTTATACCAAAGTGTCATTTTTAGGATTATCCCAACTTGTTAGTTGGGTGAAAAAATTTTAGGAACCAAATGGAGTATGTCAACATAAGTCATATTAAGAAACCATAAGGAGAATCTTTACTAAATTCATATTAGGAAACCTAGAGTAGTATCTTAACTCAAGGTATAATAAGAAACTAATAATAGCATCTCAACTCATGATATATAAGGAATTTAAGAGAAGGATCTCTAATTTAGGATTTTTTTAGATCAATGTTTTGATTATAGGTGTTGTAACCCAAATCCTATCTAAACTAGCATGAAAAGTTCACAATAAAACTATTGATTTCTCATAGGGTTTAGTAGTGGAATTTTAGGGATTAGAATAAAGTATAAAAACCATATCCAATCAGTATATGAACGCAAGGTTCAAGGAAGGATTTTCCACGGAATGGACCTACATGGTAGGGTTGGAAACCAAGGTATGTTTCCAAGATGAATGAGTTCCAAAGTGAAAGATCAAATATACTTATTAGATAGGTTATAAGCTTAGAAAAAAGGGAGCTCAAGTGGTAAAATTTTGTGATTTGGAACATAATTATTTAACATGTGTGAAATGGGTATAGAGGAATGACCCTAGTAAAATGAGAATCCAATATTGAGGCATTGGAAAAGTGGTGATTAGGTATACCCATGAGGGATGACAAAGCTACACATGGGGTGCTTGAGTAAAAGAAAACTAGGGGGTCTAGATTCTTCATGTTCATTACAAATTTAGTTTGTATCTAGGAGGTCAGGAAATGATGTCATATTATTCCATACTATTAAAGCATAAGTATTTTGGTTCTCTGGTATCAGTGAAAAGTTATTCAGTGATGAAGGCATAACTCAAAATAGGAGGTTATGAGAACCAATTTTTATCCCTTTTCCATACATTTTGATTTAATTCTCAACTGAAGTAGTATTCTATTCACACAATTGATTTAGTTATTAGGTCTCTTCTCACTCAGGTGTACACATGGTCCATCATCCATCAGTGGTTGGTGGGGTCTAAAATGGGAGGAAGTGGGGTACGTTTATAAGAAAACCACATCCTATCCATATATAAATGGATCATTAGTTCTTATGGTTATAGGTATGTATTTTGAGAATATAATTCTATACACACAATGTAGGTCATGACCCTTATAGGTGCATGAAAGGAGTTGGATGTGAGTGTGGAACTTGACACATATCAAAACTTCATAATTCCTCTTTATTGATAATGAGTGGAAAAGGAGGTCTATTTATTGAAAAAATATGACCTTAGAAAACATTTTAGGAAATAGGTAAAGGTATGTGATACTCGGCATGGAAGTCTAGGGTGCACACATGGAAATGGTTGTGTGAGGCTAGAGAGTGTGCGCAAATTAAGTATATACATTGAAAAAAAAAACCATAATAAAATTACAACTTTTATCATTCATAATATATTATTTTAAATATATTTTGGATTCAAAATCTATAAAATAAAATCCTTTAAAATATACTACATTAACATATATATAGGTTTCCCATAGAAGTATTTTTCAATGCTAAAATTGAATTTAAAACTCTCTGATGATGTGCATAAATAATGGATAAACCTTTTATCCATTAAGAGATGAAATATATAGTCTAATCCTAGTATGATTTTCTCACCACCACATCACTAGTCTATGAAATGTTTTAGAGGGGTCTCCACCCCTAGATGTTTGAGCATTCATGTGGAAAATGGAAATCCTTTTCTTTTCTTCTTCATCTAGTGTGACACCTTTTCATATCCAACTCAAATCATGCCATTAGAGTGATAATTATATCATTTAATTCATGTTAATGTTTTTGGAACATATTTTTTAGTTCAACACTAACCATGTATTATATTGATTCAAGTGTCATGTTCCTATCTCATTATCCATTCCCTTAATCTGGTTTTGAATGATCCTTTCATTGATTTATATCTATGGGTGATTAAATGCACTAAAAAGAACATAAAATCATATAAAAGGTCCATATATATATATATATGTAAATAATATTTAGTGATTTATATGACTTAATGTTATATTAACCTAATTTTCCCATGATATTAAACCTATTTATTTTGGTATTTTTATAATTTTGTATGTTTATGTCAAAAACTATATAATATCATGTATAAAATTTACAAGGGTCACTATATTTGGTATTGAATCAAATTTTAGTTAATTTGTGAATTAGGTAAAAAAGGTGAAATAGTATAAACATAGAGACTACATAAGTTATGATTTTATCCTTGATATATGCTTGAGAATATGTTATTTAACAATGATTTTTTAACTTATATTTTATTCTCTTATTTTCTATTTTAGAAAATAGTGGTAACTACAAGAAACCTAGACATTAACCTATGAAATTGATGTTGGAAAGATTTTTTGAATGACACTCCTAATGTAATTATAGATGGAGTATAAAACCTCATGGTAAAATTTAACCCCTTATACCAAGATATAAATGATACACTAAACCATTTAGAACATCCATATTTTCTCTGATAAGAAAAATTATCCATTTAATACTTATAAAATAATGACCATTATCATTTATTGGATCTTTCAATCCACTTATTATGAAATAGTGGATTAAATATATAGATATTTATAGTTTTAATGATGTATTGTTCTGGAATTGTGGTATTTAATCTAGCTTTTAATTTTTTAGATGCTGAAGACAATAAATAATATTAATTGATAAAAAATATAAATATGAAGGTTGAAGTGGAATCTAAAAATTGATAAAAACGTAATTTTTTTTAACAATTGTTTTAAAAAAATTGCCCACATCATATCAAGAGAAACTTTTTTGATTTTAATCGAAAAGTGAATTAATAAATTTTATCATATTAGGAAAATAGCATAAGGAATACATGTAATGGATTTAGTTTTTTATTAGACATGATAGAAAAATTAATAAATTCTTACATTTTTTAAATTCACATATCCAAAAAGATGTATGTATATGAGATTTTGGGAGGTATTAAAAAGTTGTATGCTGTAAACTCAATATAGGGTTGATGTTTCCAGAATGGTCTCATGAACATGGAGGAAAGAAATAAATGATGGAGTTTCATGATATAGGATCAAATGATAAATTAAATAAGAATATCTAACCATCCACATTAAAGAGATGAAGAAATAAGGACCATGGAAATTTTCTTAAAGGAAGGATGAAATTATTTATGAGTGTAAATGATGGGAATCAAGATCATTAATGTCGAACACACATGAAGAATCCATACAATATGACGTTGGAATGGAAGATACCACATAATGCACCATAAATGTTCTCATTATTCAATTACAAGGATATTTAAAACTATGGAAGCTATTGAACCGAACCAAGGGACTTTAAGGGTAATTGATGTCAATAAATAACTAAGAAAATGGATAAAGGGAAAATATATTACATTTCCACCATTGAGGTGGAGAATCAAAATGAATTAGGGGAATGATACAGATACTATTCACTCAAAAAATGGGGAATGTTTTCTTGTATTTATTTCAATGAAAACCTTTATATTGTATAAGGTTTCTAAAATTACTAAATCACCACCCCATTTCCATGATATATAGAATTTTATAAAAGCTCTCAGTGGTTAAATAATTTTAACCTAAGTGCTTAGTTCTTCCCAAATTAGAATCTATGGGATGTTTCATAAAAAAATTAACATAATATTTTCTTTGGTGGAATGTGATAATTTTCTAGTAATATATTAGCTGTAAATATATATATCTCACAACAATTATTGGGGAAAACAATCTCTGTCTATTTTCTAAACTACCCTTTTTTCATATAAAAATGTAAGGAAGATTTAGAGTCACCTGTATAAAATCCTCTTATAGAATGGGTGCTAATTCCCAGTTAAGAATAATATGTTGATTAAATGGTTCATATAAAAGGTAAACATAAACTTTGAAGATATTTCAATTTTAAGGGAATATATTTATATTTTCTCTAATGAATATCTTGGTATTCCCATATAATTTGAGGTAGAGTTCTCAATAGAACTTATACCAGGTGAAACAACTATATCCAAGAGCTATAATTGGATTATAATAATATAACATTTTTATTTAAGGAAGCAACTGCAAGAAAATTTTGACAAAGGGTTCATATTAAATAGTGCAACTCCTTGGGGTGAACCTGTTCACTTATCTCAAAAATATCACTATAAAAAAGTATCCACTATTAAGGATTGATAACTTATTCAATAAAATCATAAGATATTTACACATCTACAAAGGTGAATCTTCTCTATATGTGTCATTATCGAAAGGTGAAGAGATAAAAAAGTCAATAAATAGTATTTTTTACCAGATAATGACACTATGAGTTAATAGTAATGACATTTGGACTTAAAAGTCAATAAAAATATTTATAGATATGATGAATATATACTTTATAGTATACCTTAATAAATTTGTGGTGGTATTTAGTGATAATATTCTCATATAATCCATGATAAAGGAAGAACATGAGAAGCGTCTATGGATTGTTCCGAAAACATTAAGGAGTTGTCTCATGATCAGTTTAGAGAGTGTTACTTTTGGATGTTTGAAGTCAAATTCTTAGTGAAGGTTATTATGAGTAAGAAAATTTTGATTGATACTTTAAATAATCATTATATTGAATAATGGACAATCTCTTAAAGTGTTATAGAGATCAATAGTTTCCTTGGATTAGCTAGGTATGATCGAAAACTTGATATAAATTTTTCATAAATGTATTTCCCACTAATTATTGTAACATAATAGTTATTAATTTATGTCTGGATAAAAGAATATGAAGAGATAATATTGGAGATAAAAAAGTAATTAATCACTACATCTGTACTTACACTACCCTCTAGCGGAGAAGGGTTCATGATATATAATGAATATTCAAATAAAGGATTTTCTGACACACTATTTGAAAATGATAAATTGATAGTCCATACCTCATTAAAATTGAATATCCTTGCGTACAACTACCCAAATAATTTTTTAGAGTTACTATTTATTATAATTTCATTTAAAATTTGGAGACAATACCTTTATAAAAAAGAGTGAGACATATATTCTGATCATTAGTTTTTAAATTATACATTTAGATTGAAAGAACTAAACATTCATGAATAGATATGGTCAGGGATAATTGATTACTATGATTTCATAATGAACTATATTATTGGGATGTGAAATAAGTTAATAGATTCTCTTAGTATAAAGTAAATTACAATCTTATCCTTATTGGTATTTAAAAGGAGCCTAAATTCATGGATATTGAAATCATAAATATATGGAATAAATCCACCCTTTATCAAAATATTTACTAACTATATATCGAAGAGATGATAAATGAGGAACAACAATATAATTTAGAGCTTCAAATGAATCTGATAGAAAAAATGGAAGGGATGTTTTATGAATTGAATATAGATAACAATAAAGTAATTTGGTTTGGAACTTGAATCAGTGTGCCATAATCACCTGATATAAATAAGGAACTACCTGATGATACACATAAGTCATCTTTCCACACTCACCCTAGAATTATATTGGTGTATCGAGATCATTATGATCATTTTTGTAGGGGAAACATGTAGAAGGATAATATTGAGTACACCATAAATTTATTGGTATTTCAGAAAGCTAATCTAGAGTATTATTAGACTATACTAATGAAGTAATCATTACACATAGTAACATGTAAATGTTGTAACATCACTTTGGAATTTATTATAGGCCCTTTAAACACAACATAAGTAACTATAACCATCTAGGTTGAGGTGAATTGGATTTATATAACTTCCCACTTCATCAATTTTTCATAATAATTCTTACTAATCCAAATCACCATTATATACATGAAGAATGTGGTATGGTTACATGTGGCACAAAATTCAATTGTATATATTCAAGATTCATTTATCAACACTATGATCTAGAGGAGGCTTTAATATGTTTTGGCTACTAAGTTGATATTTAGTAAAACCCATTACTATCTAACTAAAGGACAATATAAAATGACCATATAGAAACATGGAGACATGATAAGATCATGATTGATAAACATAAATGGATATTTGAATAAAAATCCTCCCCTATATGAGTTATCATACAATAACATATTTATCATGAGAATTCAAATGACACAATATGTATCCTTACATGGGAAGAGTTGCATAACTCCATCATTCTGAGATTAATATGTGAACCAAATATTATAGGGATTGAAGTTATGTACTAAATGATATATAAGGGTAAGTCTATTCAAACACACATTAATGGTTTTCATATTTCATAAATGATATTTTATAATAATAATTAATTATTCAGGGAGTTTGATGATAGAGATAAAGTGTTCGTTTAAACATAACCATGGAAGAGTGTCATGAGGTTGGGAAATTAGGAAAATATTATCTCTAGGTGCATTTTATCCTTTGATATACTTGATCACATATTTTTTATCTTCAATAGAATATTACTTTCACACTATCAGGATTTAGTGCATGTTTCATTCCACACATCACTCTTGAGGATGTACATACCTAATCCCTTATATGTACTGAATTTAGAGATGATAAAAATAAAGCATGATATCTCCCATACTAATTATCTTTTGAAGATCTAGGACTGTAGATACAATGTTCAATGTGATAAGAAAACTCGCATTGTCAAAGTGCTTTGGTGAAACCATAAGTACATGAAGGAAACATAGAAACCTAAAGATGTAATGAAATAGAAGTACCAATATACATATTCTTATCTGAGCATATCAGTTGATATTTTGATGATAGAATTTCTAATGGGAGAACAATGTAATGACCTAGAAATAGTTATATGATATTTAACTTAATAATATATATGTGTTCCATATTTAATTATAGGATATAGAATAAACACACACACACACACCATGTAATATAATAAAAAATATTTAATTTTATTATGAAAAGAAAATTAGATACCAATGAAAAATAAATTCCATAAAATTAAAAATAGTACAAAAGGTAAATGAATACAAAAATAACATAAATAGAATATAGAAATAAAAAGGGCCCTGATCTCCTAATACAACACTGTTGTGAACACCAACATAATAAGAATGATAATAATTAGTTTAATGAAGGTATTATAATAATTAAATATAAAAAAACATGAGAGAAATTATGTATGTGTAGTGCATAAAATTAAGGGGTATATATTGGGAAGTATAATATTAAAATTTGAAATATGACTGTTTGGAATAGTAAGCTAATAGTTATAATAATGAAACAAACCATGGAATAGTAAAATTACTTTAAAATAATAATTTATATTACTAAAATGAGTAAATATAAAAAATTTAGTGTTATAAAATAAATTGTAAAATTATGAAACTCAAAGAAAGTATACTTTTTTAAGTTTATTTTAACTTATCTAGAAAAATAATCCATTTTTTAAATATTATAATATCAAAAGTATATATATTAAAACGTTTATACTATAAAATGAATTTAATTTTTGGATGCAACTAGTTGAAATTTTTTATAACTGTTTCTTTTTAATTTTCAAAAAAAGATCAAATTTTTGTAAAAAGTTCAATTTTTAGGTGAATAGTAAAAATATAGTTTTAAAACAATGATGTTTAATGTTGTAATATTGATGTAATAAAACACAATTGATCATAAAATGGGTTCCTCTACCAAAATTGATTTAATTAGATAAAGGATTAATTTATAAAATAATCAATACAATTTATAACCTAAAAAATAATTTCTAATGTCTAAAAAGATATCATATTCCACAAAAATAATTCATTTTTTCATAATCTATTTATTAAAAACTAGTAAATCAGGTGGATATCTATTTAAAAGGTAATTAAATAATTTAATTTTTCTAAAACATAGATCATAATGTCAAATAAACCCACTATTTTATGTTTCAATTTGGATATAATATTTTACTTATTTTTCCCCTGAAATACCCCCTGTGAAGTATAAATACCCCCTTTTCCTCTAGTCATAAAATCACATACAAAAAACATCACATTGCCAAATATCTAACCAATTATATCCTCTTATTTTCTCTTATAATCTCAGGATAATTATATTGTCATAAAATTAAAATACTTTAAGGAATTAAAGGTCATAAAGATGCAAGGTGATGAAATGGATGGATTTTGAGTCTCCTGAGAATGCGCATACTCGCCGCCGTTGGTGTCTTCTTCAGATCACCTGCCCATTGCTCTAGATGGGGTGTATGGTCCAGATCCTCTTAGTGAGCTTCCCCCTTTCAGGACTCCGAGTGACCCTTCTATCAATGATGCATTATTCTCTAATGATTTCAATATCAAGGGTCTTAAATATCTCTAATATTTTTTACAAGGATCTTCTTCTCACTTGGATGAAGGTCTGATTTCTTTCAATATCTCAGTGGCCAATTTCCGTACAACATCTGTTCATCTCCAATGGAATCTTGTTGTGAGGTTAGAGATTGATAATACTTCTCATCAGTTTTTATAGTACTTTGTTAGATCATGGAATATAGAGTCCCCAGTTAGGGTTTTAGTGCTCAACCAGCAGGACTTTTGTATCGTTCTCTCTTTGTGAGGTGATTTTATCTCAGCTTGGTACAGTGCTCCCCAATTGGCCAGTCAATTGAGATTATATATTATCATGTGGTCTATGGATACTTAGTTGGGTAGAGATTCTCCCAAAACTGTGGTGTGGATCACTCTTCTAGGTCTACCTCCGCCCTTCATGTCTCATGATTTCCTTCATGGTGTTGGGGGATCCTTGAGTTCCTTCCTATATATGGATTAGAGATCTCTCCCCTTGAAGATGTGGTGACATCCAGGATTTTTGTTAATATGGACCTCTCTATCCCTCTCCCTCTCAATATTCTGTTAAGAGTGGAAGGTATGGATTCTTGGTCCCATGTGTCGGGATACCCTTACCCGTAATGTTTTTGATTAGGTTTCCATCTCCAAAGGAATTCTTCCCCTGAATACCACAAGTACCAGAAGGCAAAGATCCATGTTCAAGAGGATCCTCCCTACCCTCATGTGGATCCTACTGAGGTTCCTGCTATTTCTCTTCCTAGTCATATTCCAGGCTCTTGTGATCTGGGGAAGAAAGTGATGCTACCCCCTCTCCTCCAAGTATGGATTCCTCCTATTGTAAGTCCAATTGTAGGGTGGATCCAGTCCTACCCATCCAAGAGATGACTCCTCTACATTAAAGGGATAAAATTCTTATCTATAATGGAATGATATTTTCTATATAACTTTTTTCTATATTTTCAAGGATGCTTCCCTCTCGCCTACCCCCTTCTTTACATGGTCCTTCTATTAAGAATATTTATTTGGGGGAGCCTACTAAGAATATCATTCATAAATATTCTCTAGTAATTTTTTCTCCTTTGATGTGTCTGGATTTAGTCCTCCCAGACCTCCCTATGAGAATTCATCCTTATACATCGAAATGTTTTGTGATAAAAAATCAACCTTTATCTTCGTCTGACTTCTCTTCAAACAAAATGAAAATCAGATCTCAATAAAAATCTTAATCCAAAGTCAGGTATTCAAAGAAATATAAGGGCTATGTGTCTGGGGCCAGTTCCATACACCTTTCCTTCAATGATTAACATTCTAGTATATAATTATCATGGATTGGGTTCTTGGGTAAAATCATACTTTATCTCCAATGAATTCCATTCTCACTCTTTTTCTTTGGTTGCAGTCCTCAAACCCAAACATATTTTATTTAAAATGATGTTGTTTTCTCAGTGTATTAGAGAACATGGATTTTTTCATGGATTTCCAACCAACTCTCACATTTGGATATTTTGGAAATCAGGATTCTCAGTTGATCTGGTTTCTATGTATGAATAGTGTATCAATATCAAGATTTTAATGGGAGATAATAAAGGTTATTTTTCAGTTTTATATGCCAAGTGAAATGATCATGATCAAGAATCTTTGTGGGATGATCTAATGATCCTTTAATTCGAGAGATATACCTAGGCTAGAGGGTGTGTATTTCGATGTTGTGGCTAGTCCAGATGAGAAAAAGGGACCCGACCCATTCAATAGATAAGATCACCATTATTTTGTTTCGTTCATGGCTCATAATGGTCTTATGAATGCAGGTTTCTTAGGAGATCCTTTTACTTAGTGTAATAACCAATGAGGTCATCTAAGATGTTGGAGTCAGTTGGATCAATGTTTAGTTAATGGAGAATCCATCTTGGCCCTCCATGATATTAAAATCTTTCACCTGGTGTGTGATATCTCAGACCTCTCACCCCTCAGAATTTCTTTGGAAGCCAGTGGTAATCTTGAGACCCCCTTTCATTACTCTTCATCTTGGGGAGATAATTCATCATTTCAGGACATTTTTTGGCGCTCGTGGAATCTAAATGGTAGTGGAAAACCTTGGGTCTGCCTCCACAAAAAATTAAGATAGTTGAAGGTTCACCTTTGCTCCTAGATATTATATCCCCTATATTGATGCTAAAATGGATAATATTAACATATTTATTCACAACTTATAGTCAAATATAGAAAATTACTATGATGATACTATTTTTGGGGAGTTGCAGTATAAAAAGGATATGCTGTTGAAGTTGTTTCCAAATCAGAAATGTACTACTACAGAGAAGTCCCATATCAAGTGGCTTTGTCAAGGTGATCAAAATACAACATATTTCCACACTTGCATCAATGAAAAACACAGATATTATGGTCCTAAAATGTTAATGGAGTATAGATCCTATTCAAATTATAGAGACACTATAGGGAACATGGATGACATCCACTTCAAGTATCTGCTAGCCGATCCAAACCCTCTCATGGTCGGTGGCTACTTGAGTGGTTCCTTGGTTTTTATCGATGTTATTACCTTATCAGTGTCATAAGAAATTAATGGTATAATGAAAACTCCCCCTGATGAGGATGAATTTTGATAGGCTGTCTGGTCCATTAACACTGTCAGTGCCCCTATCCTGGAAGCATTCATGGCCTCCTTTTACAGAACATCCTGGGATACAGTGAAAAAATGTCTAAAAGTGCTGTGTAATACTTTTTCCAAGGAGGATACCTTCCTCGTGTGGCGTGTGAAACCAAACTAGTGTTAGTTTCCAATGACAAGGACACATATTATTTGAATAATTTCCACCCAAATAGTCTTTGAAATTTCCCTTTAATGTCCGGGTGGTCATTCTGAACTCAAAGTTGTCCCCCTTTCTCCACAGCTTAGTAGCTGCATAACAACATGGTTTTGTGAAAGGAAGATGTATCCAAGGGGTTATTTACTTAGCTTTGAAATTATTAGTTACATAAACTTGAAAATAATAGCTATAAATGTATCCATCCAACGTCATATGAGAAGTTCATATGATAGAGTGGAATGGTGTTTTATCATCATGGTATTTACAAACATGGGCTTCTCCACTTGGGTTATTGATCTTATTTTTTTATGCATTAGTTCTGTATGGATGGAAACTTCCTTTATGGGAAATTAATTCGGTTTCTTCAAATCTATCAGAGGATTAAGGTAGTGGGACCCTCTTCCCCCCCCTCTTCATTATTACTCAAGATGTTCTCAGCAGCTATCTTAATCAATTTATTGCATTTGGAAAAGTGACCCATATCTCAATAAGATTTCCTTTGGGGATATTTCTCACAAGATGTTTGTAATTGATACCATCCTATTTTCCAATGGTAGTAGACGGTATATTTAGAGGGTTAATGAGGCTCTTGAAATTTATTGTGGTTGGATTAGCTAAGTTATTACTCGTGAGAAGAGTCTTTAATTTTCTCCCACTAAATGCTTGGAGAGTTGAACAAGATTTATAGAGACTAGTATTGGTATGGAAAAAGTCTCATTTTCTATGATGTACATGGGTGCTCTAGTATCCCCTAACACACTCCTTATCAGACACATTTACATGGTTACTGATAAAATCAAAGATCGTATCCCCAATTGGAATTATAGATTCTTATCTTTTTGTGTGAGAATTACATTGATCAAATAAGTTCTTTCTTACATACCCATGCATATATTTTCTACTATCATGGTTCCAAAGAAAATGTTTTATAATATTGAATACAAGTTGATATTATTTTTTGGGGGTGGTCAACACCAAAATAAATGTCATTAGGCTTCTTGGAGTAAGATGATAAAGCCTGTAAAAGAAGGGGTTCCCATCCATAGAAGTGTATTTGGCCCCATGAACGATCTTTATTACAAGAATGCCTAGAAGTTACTTGAGGGGACATCTTTATGGGGAAAGAACATGAAAACACTTATGGACTTGAGGGGATCACTTCTAGATGTAAACCATCAAAATTTTTTATGTTGATTCCACCTTATCTTCTTCTTCTCCAACAACACACTTGATGGATTATTAGCAAATGGGACATTAACTATTGGAATCATAACTGGTTGGGGTCAATCCTGGACTTCCCATGTTGTCCCTATCTATATATATCTTTCTTGGAGGCTAGTTAATACCCTCTTCTCATTTGAACCACCTTGGATGCAAACCAAATTGTTTTGATAACATTATGTTATCTAGTGACCCAAATAAGTTTCCCTTTGTAGGTTCAACAATAAGTACGTTATCTATCAGATACTTCATTAAAATTCAACCTTCTTCATACCATAAAAACCATTGGGGATATATTATATAGTGAAAGAGAATTACTTTCAAATTTTTTTCCCTAGTATGGAATGTCTGGTATGATGCTTTTTGATCTAATGAAAATGTTCAACAAAGGAATGATAGTTTGGAATAGAAATGTTACAACTATAGAGAGTTGGAAACTAAATATTTGGAGCACCTATTCTTCATCGGAAATTAGGATAAGTCTATATGGATCTTCTTTAGACATCTTACATGGTGGTCTGGTTGGTTTTTCACCACCGACCTTTTCCTTTAATAGCTGTTCCTTACGACAGACAAACCCAATGTGGAATGAAGGGAATGAGAAATTATATTCATTGTAGGATGATTTCTTCTATGGACCTCATTGAATGATGCATGAAATCTGAATCTGGAACAATATTTTTCAGGTGTTATCTTCAAAATACAAAACCTCATTCTAGATTTTTTGTAAGATGTATAATGGTTTAGAGGCTGCCTCATCCATTACTCTGATTCTTCCCCAACATACCTTCCCTAATTCATATTCTCCTTCCTGGGATGCATGGGTAATATAGAATCTACCATGTTTGGGGTTCAATCTGAATATAGAAGGTTCACGTTTTATGGGTACAATGCATGGGGGTGGAGTTTTCATAGATAGTAGTAGATTAGTGATAGATTCTATTTCAGTTTTCTTGAGACTTGGAGATTCTATTCAAGTGGAGGCCCTTTCCATGATTTTCAGTCTCTTTATATGTAATCCGAAGAGCATCCCAATCAGGGAGATAAAGACTAATTCACAGGCTATTTATAATGAAATCTTAGGTAAGGGTGTATTCCCTTGGCCCATTGTTTACTCTATTATGCACTATAAGAGTCTGTTGAATGATCATATGTCTATTCTTCATACCTGGAGAGAGGGTAATTTTGTAACGTATTTTCTTGCTGCTATATAATCTCTGAACGATCAGTCTCTTATTTTTTATAATCCTGTATCCTTCCCCCATAGGGTATGCACTTTTTTCGAGAAGACTCTCTTAGGCCTCATTACTTTAGACCCCCTTAAATTTTTTCTTGTAGGATTTTTTTATCCAATTATTATTTAATAAAAATATAAAAACTTTGGTGGTGGTAAAGGTCCCAATGAAGGAGAAACATGAAAAGAAGTTAACATTCCTTTTATTTTTTTCCATTTAATTTTCTTTTCATATTCTTCAGTCGTTTTACACCATTTTAATCTATATATAATAAAATTAGTTAAATATTATGTTACGAATATATTATCTATATTGAGTTATTTTACAAATTTAATCATAATATATTTTTATATTATATGTTTCTCTCCTATTCTCTTTTTGACACATCAATTTTTGGTTTTATCCATATATGAGAATTTTTAAAATTCTTTAATTATCACCACCTTAATGAATGGTTATTATATCTGATATATAATATATAAACATGTAGTTTTTTTATACTTATAGATTTTATTTTACTTATTTTATAAATATAAAATAACAAAGAGTATGAAATTAATAAAAAACCAGATAATTCTATGAAGAATGTAAACCTGGAATTTTGTACATAAAAGAAAGATTAACCTACTAATTAAAATTTTCAAATAATAACATAAATAATGTTAATTCAATTTTTAATTAATATTTTTAAACATAAATCAAATATACATGATTTTAAAATGTGATGAACTCAAAATGGGACCAAAGCTAAGGGGATCTTGAACAAAACTCTTTATTTTGTGTTTATATTTTATTCCTTTATCCTTTCCTTATGATTCTTTTAAAATACCATATAAATAAATTTTCATTTTATTTATATTTTTTAAGGCTATATATTCTTAATTAATTAAGATTTATTCTTATTCATCTTCATAATTATTGATAAAGAAATTATTATCAAAATAATTCACTGTATATTTTTATATTTAATATTCCCTTGTTTAAAAAAAATAAAGCTTTTATTTTAAAAATCTTATTTGATTAAACTTATTGACATATTAGATTTTTTTAGTAGATATATGTTTATTTATTGTCATATTTATTATTTAATAGCTTTGAAATAAATTAATTCTCAATATTTTTTTTATTTTTATGATTGATATATGTTCCCTATCTATGTATAATGCATTATTCATGAAAAAATCATGATACGATGAGTGGGCCAAAAATTAAAATTCCTTATAATAAATTTATTAAATTGTTTCATATCATGATATTATTATTCATGATAATGATGTCATAATTTTTCAAAATTTATGAAATATCATTCATATACATATTTTTTTGAATATGATGATAGCTTTTTTCAAATTTAATTTATGGGGTTTGTCAATTATGTTTTTCTGTTACATTATTTTTTAAGTGGAATATTCCATGTCTCCGTTATATGATTTCATCATGCTTAAAATCATTATCATATTCTAATAATATGGTGATTATAATTATTCTCACTATGTACTATATTGAATCATATTTCATGTTCATGCCCAAAAATTCATCCCCTAATGAAGATTTTATCCCACTATTTCTTTTATATATATCTCGAGCTGATTTCATATACTAAAGATATCATGAAATAATATAGGATTACTATTATTAAAAATTTAAATAATTTTTAAATTTTTATATGTATTCACGTTTCATGAACCTAATTTACCCAATATTCTAAACTTATTGATTTTGGGGTTTGTGTAATTATGTATGTTTATCTTAATAATGATGTGATAATCATGAATGAAATATTTGGTTTTCTATATTAATTAAATATGAGTTGAGAAATAATGAGATTGATCAATAGGGAAAAATAATTCCCATGATGTAACATAAAAGTAAATGAATAAGATTTCCAGGGAAGATGGTACCCAAGATCAAGAGGTTGATGGAGTCACATCATTCTTTAAAAAAAAATTAAGAGTGGAGATGAAACTTCACAATAAAAAACGACTGGACTATTATTTTTAGAATGCTTAACAACCTCACTCTTATGTGTGATAAGAATTTTTGAGATGATGATAACAATGATACTCCCATGGATAAATCATAAAAAGATATAAAAGGTAATGTGAGTTCTCAGTTGAAATTATTTAATAAGAATAAAATTATTATAAAAGATTATTTTTTATTGTAAGAAATAGATATGGAAGAAATTTAGTACTAAAAATAATTCATTAAGTAATTTCATGTGACTATACTAAACTATCTAGAAAGTGAAGAACTATGTTATAGAGGATATGAATAGGTTGTGGGAAGAGTAGAAATCATAGGGTATTTTGAATGTACTCTCAACAAAATGGATGTATGGAGTTCCAAAAAAAATAAAAGAAATAGATTTATCATGTTTAAAAACACTACATATAGTAACAAGAAGTCGATAAATCCAAGATAATGGTTTATATTGGAATAGTTAAATTTTAAAAGTTGAAAAACTCAAATATAATGGTTGTGCATAAGCTCAAAATACAATATAAGGGATAAAATATCAATAGTTTAACTAGATGAGTGAAGGATTGATAAAAAATAAAGGATATATAAGGATTTATCATTGGATTTTTAAATACTCTGGAAGAATGAGATATACTCTTGACTCTAAAAATAAAATCAATAAGTTTGACCATATGGGATGTGGAGAAAATAATGGAAAAAAATGGTGACCTAATAGATAATTTAGATTTTTTTCTAAAAAAAATAGTTTAAAAATGGAGAAAAATATGGAATGGGACATGCTTGTAGGAAAAAGGTAGTCATGGTTGATGTTGACCTACGTGAACTCACTCCATGGAAGAAAAATTATTTTAATGATACTCAAAAGATCCAAAATTTCACCAATATAGAAAAAAAACACAAAAAAATATCAAAAACTGTTTTTAATTATTTTGAAAATATAGGGAATAAAAAATATGTGCTTTCCAAATCTTAAGGGAAGTTAAAGGAATAATAAAAAATAATATATAATAGTAGAAACTCATATACTCAATTTTTTTTAAGGATGATAAATTTCAGTGAAAAGGAAATAGAAATAATGTTGTTGTGTCATTTTCTTAAAATGCTTCAACCAAATCCACTATTTTCATAAATCAAAATAAACTATTTGTTACTTTAACTTATATAGTAGTTTTCAAATTTGTGTTTTTATATATATTTTCACTTCTAAATCATATGTTCAACTGATTTTACTCCTAACCATGTATGTTCCCAAATGTTTTTTTGTCACCATATTTATTTCAAATGAAAGATATAGTTGATCTTTTAATTTTTTTAGAGGTGATAACCATACACTAAGAACCTCAACTTTATCATTTTAATTATTGTTACACCAATGCATATATGTAGACATCAAGGTTTTTAAGAATATATGGTAACCATTAGTTGATCTAAAAGTTTATTTCCTTCCAAATATACACCATCATAAATCTTTGAGAGATTTTGATTGTATTTTTTCCAATTTTTTCTTATATATACTATGTCTGATAACTTTCAATATAAAATCATTAAGTTTTTTAATTTAATTAACATTATTATAATTAATTCTGTTTTAATAGATTATAGGGATATACATCACTATTTCAAAACCTCTAGTTCAAAAAAGGCCAGGGATAGGACTTGAAACTAATCATGTTAATCTAAGTGGAGATAAAGGATATATATTTATAATTCTAAAAACAGTTGAAGATGTTTAGGGATAATACTTATATCTTTAAATAATCCAAATCAATAACGTTTTAGGGAATCTTAACATGAAACCCTTTTATCTGGGTAAAAATATGATTATCATTTTGGATTAAAATAAAAGGTTTCCATCAATTATAACTATTTATATCCTCTAACAATATATTTTAAATGAGGTTATGGATTGATATATATAACTCCATTGTATTATTTTATTATTTTATTTGTTATTTTATGTTTGGTTTTATACCGTGGTTTTGTGTTAAATTTTTAGTTATTTAATTTCCACTTGTTTTATTATCTTTTATAAAGTGAGTAGTTTAGAATTAAAATCTTTAGAAATATTTAATTTATATAGTGGGATTTCTTTAGGATTATATTCACCCTACCTCTTAATATCGACACATAAAGTGTGTGATGCCTTTGGTTTGAGAAAATTAACTATTTTTTTTTATTTTATGTGATAGAACTGTGGAGCGAAGCATCATGAAGTTTTTGGATGGTTTTGATATTTTTTGGAAGAAATTTAAAGGATGCATAGTTTGAGCATCATGTAAAAGAAACCATAAAACATCTATAAGAAACCATGTGAGGTGAATATTGTTGAAAGTGGGTTCCCTAAACTCAACTTTTGGATGTACTTTTATTACCCCTACATGTATATAGTTTGACACACATATATATATGATTATATTAGTAAAATAGTGTTGATAATTCTACATCCACTATATTTATGGTAATGTTTTTGGATTATATGTCATATCCAAAGGTTATAAATACTCCCAGGCTATAAAGAGAACCTATATATACCATAAAAATAATATTAAAGTAATGTACTATGGTCCAGGTACATCGTACTAACATGAAAGAAATGATGTGTGAACAAAAAGTGATTGGGGATCAAAATAATTGATATTTTTTCTTATGAAGTTTTCACATGGTGATCATGAGTATATGAGACATGAGGATAGACCAGAAAAAAGAAACACCAAATGTTTCAGGTGTCATTGGATTTTCCTATCTAAAGACATGTGTATTGGAATCCTAAATTGAGATCATTATCAACGTGTTCTATTTGATCACAAACTCTAATACAAGGAAAAAAATTATATTGAAGTCATGTCTAGGTAGATTATGTTGGGCTCATCATTGGTAGTAAGGTACTGTTTAAATGATCTAGATAGAATTTTTTTCTTCTGAGTTGAGGAAGTTATATCTCGGGCCTGATTAATCATGATGGTAGTAACTTTATAATCCCATGGCCATGGTAGTCGAATGTAATTATGTCTGGTTACATCAAATAATAATAAAGAAAGGAAAATAAAAAAGTGTGCTTCCTGCTTTATGATATATCATATGATAAATATATTGTATTACACAGTTCATGTTGACAGGAAATTAGTTTTTTGTAATGAATATTCCTTATCTCTTCAACAGTCTTGATGGTTTGCTGGAATCCACTCTTGGTATGTGAATACTATTCACTACTAACGAGATAAGGGCTTAAGGTGTTACAAAACAAAGTATTTAATAATGTTCCATATTATGGTGAATATGCATATAGGACATGGTGGGAGCCTACACATGTTCTATGAGTTTTCTAAGATTTATTGATCATTGACAAATAAATAATTCTATTACTATTAGAGTATATAATAATTGCGTTGAATTTATTTACTGAAAGTAATTACAAGTGTTTAAGTAAATATAAGGAATAAAATTATATGAATGAATATTATTTTAATATTAAAGGTTTGTTTAATATTATCGAGAATTACGAGTCAGGTTAATGACTCATGTTTAACACATAATATATTTAATATATATTAAAATTATGTGATATAATATAAATAATGTTTATCACATTATTTGTTATACATAATTATTTATCACTTATTTAGTTGACATTAAACAAATGGAGGGCTATGGAACCCCAACTAGGTATTTTGGATATCCACTGTATAATCAGAGGATAAGCTCATTTAGTGGACTATTCATCAACTGGAATTAAGAGCTTATCTCACCTCCTGAATCCTCGAAAGAGAAACACTTTAACCAAGAGATTTATACAAGAATTCATTTTTGGATTGAAGGAATGAGATTGATTTTATCATCAATATGTAAAATATTTCATTGGAGATCTATGATCACACCCAAAATTTAACAAATGACATACATGAGAATTCTTGAAGCATTTACGGATGATCTAGAGGGGATTGGACTTAGGTTATTCGAGCAATGATTGTAGTATATGTGTGATAGAATAACAATATTTTATTATATTGAGGTAGTCAATTTATTTTAATTTATATGATTTGATAATTCACATGAGACCATCAGACTGTATTAAGGATTAGATTTCCAAAGATGATGATGTTTTTTTACTTCGTTGATGAATTTTTTTATATCCCCAACCCATTAGTTTCCACTACGTTCCCTAGTATCAAAAATTTAAATCAGAGGAATTGCATAGATTTTAGGATCCAAGAAAAAATTATTAGGCCTTGAATTTAATTATATGAATTTAACTCGATCCCAAATGAAACTGACTGTGCTTTGATCCAATCTTAGACAACCAAGTTATGTCTATTTGATTTTTTTACAAATTGAAATTGAGTTGATTTTTCGAGTATATATTTTGAAGAACAAACACACACACACACACACAAACACACATAAACATATATACCCGAAATGAGTCTTAGGTGTGCATTGGGAATTTTGGTTACCCCAAAGCAGTAGGAAAAGATGAATCAGATGTCCTACCATTTTTTCTTTCTAGAATTGACCCGAATTTGGTGTCCTCATTTACTTTAGCTAGTGGTCACTTGATCCACATAATTTTTAGAATAATTTTCTATTTTTTAAAATAATAATTTATATATTGTGTTGGGGTGGTTCATGAGTTCTCCATTCCATTAATTAGGATGTCAAATTTTATTGGTGGAGGGTGTAATTTTTCCCAAAATCCAAAAAAATGAAAACTAAGAAAAGGGGGTTAGGTGGAATGACTTTGGGATATTGGGAAATTTAACCAAAAAGGGAAAAATAGTCTTTATGAGGAAGAATCTAGGTCATCACCTCTTCCGTCTACCATTAATTGGATGCCACCTCTACCTGGAATTAGTTTCCACAATCGCTTGGTACCAAGAACACATCACCATTCAGTCATGACTAAAATGTCCCATCTTGAAATCCACCACATTCATTAGGGAAACCCACCTATGGAGCCCCACCTCTGATGTATTGTACCAGTAGTCATCGCTGTTTGATGCCTGACCTCTGTGCAACCTGGCCACTACACCGTATCCCTCAACAAACCAACGTCATCAATTCCCCTTCATGCAGTTGAGCAGAAATTGAATATCACACCCAGATCCGTATCAAACATCACCATTCACTACCCTATCTGCAAGGTGACCCCTAACTCAAGATCTTTTAGGTTCCATGATTCTTGGTGGACCTAACCCTCCCTACAACGAGCCTGAAACATGTCAGGGCTAGCATGCCCGATCCCGAACTGCCGTGCACATGGTATGCTAGGATGAGAATGGGCTTGTAGTGTTACAAACTGAAATAAAATGAGCCTAGATTGGTTATGAGGTCCAATGAAACTTTTTATAATAAAAAATTATTTTAAATATTTTTTGGTTTGAAAATCATAATATATTAATTTATTGAAAAATTAATTTGATTTTAGTATTAAATTAATTAATTAATTAATTTAATTTTTGAAATAAAAATTAATGTAATGCTGATACTGAATGAGAATAAATTATTTTAATGGAAATGATTAATTTAATTTATTTAAAAGTACCCTGTACTTTAATTTTTTTTGAAAATTAATTTTATTGAGCTTTTATTTTACTCGTTGACTGGTATTGAGCACTAACCAAATTCATATATATGGTTTTATTTATTTAATTATTTACTAAAAATTCTTGTGATGTTGATAATAAGTAGTTAATTTTATGATGGTTTGTGCATCATCTTATTTTCACTCAATATGTACAAGGTCTTGCGTGTCCAATTTATCTGTATGTATGTTGAGCCCCATAAGACCTCATCGCCTACACAAGAGTGTACTTATACATTTTCTAGCGACTCTTTATGATGAATATGTGGCTAAGATGAGGTGGTACACCATACAAGAAGTAAATACATTAGATTGCGGGAAGGATGCGATAAAATTCAAGACTCTACTCAGGTATGATACCCCCAAGGTCACAGTTGATCTGTTAAGTTTAAAATGGATAAACCAAACTAGATACTCAAGACCGATCAGTTAATTATTTGATTTTTTCGTTTTTTTATTAAATTATGCATGTGAATGTTTAATGTGAGAACACATAAAATAATATACTAAAAACATGCAAAAAGTTGTAATGAATAATTTTCTATTAATGTGTGTTTTTTTGTGAGTGTGAAAACATTGTTTGAACATATTTATTAAAAATGGATTACTTTCATTAAGAAATAAAAGAACCCATCAATGAAATATTAAGTTGTCATGCCTTTTTTTGCTCAAATTTTAACAAAACCGGGTGTACATTGTTTTCATCAGCCAATGTTGAGGGTGCCTCATGCCACTAGGGACTTGTTATGTGAGTAATGGGTTGGATTGACTAAGTTTGCTAGAAAATAAATATCCAAAAATAGCTTACTGTCACTTTAGAGGAAAAGTGATGAGGGAATCAAGGCTACAATTCTGATAAGCATGTAATTTACTAACTAGTTCAAGGACCCATGATATAATGTGGTTGGACATACTAGAGCCAACCTTGGAACTCTCCAATAATTTTTGTAGAAAAATATTACAGAATATGAGGTGAGGTTTCAAGGATCCTTTCCACTGTAATAATCAACCGATAAAGTATACCAAATCTACTAGTGAGAGATACTGGAGTTCGATAAAATAACAAGATACATTTAATGATTTAATAATTAATTAATTAAAATATATAAAATGTAATCAAGGTAAAGTATAAACAATTAACATTAGGTTTTTTCAGTTCAAAATGGAAATAACCAACACCACCAGAACACTATCATTATGATCTGTACTAGATAAAGAAAACATCCTGACCTCCCAAAAATCATAGTATTGGTACATGTGCTTTCACATAGTACTACCGAAAGAGAGGATTATTTATGTACCGGATTCCTCACTTCCATATGATCCCCTTATGGAGGAATAATATAAGATAAAGATAAAGATAAGAATCATTTATATTTTAAACTAGGTGTACAATGTTTCATTTTTTCATCTATGTTCAATCAACTATTGGAAATGCATGAGGAATTAAATTACTATAATATCCTTACTAATCACTATTAATTATACCAGGAGAGTTATAGGTAAGAAAGGTATGACATATCCAGTGCACTCTACAACTGCAATCTAGTTTAAGGGAATCACGCTGGACCTCATATACTCAAGATGATCTGGTACATTAAGAGACATGAAGTTCTATGGTTTAAGCTAAACTAAGAACTACTGATAGATCTAATTCTTGCCTCATTATGGTTAATGTTATAGAAATTTATCTTTAACTACTGTCATGACCCCCTCCCCACAATGTGTACCCCTCCTGGGATGGTAATGAGAGGAAAGATATAGTGACACCTGATTCCCACCTCTAGTAGGCCCCATGTTAGTGGCTAGCAATGAGGGTATAGTAAACACAAAAATGGGAGGCAGTAACCTCTAAGATAACACATGCCAAAGAGAGAGATAAGACAGACACCAACCGAATCCTGCTAGACTACAATATAAAATAAATCCCAAGTACACATATGTAATGTCATGCTAGAATTACTAAAATTGAAAGGGAAAACTGCATGTTCCAAAAGAAAGTAATATAGAAGTGACCACAAATCCCGAACAACACATGAAACCCCAAGATAGTAGTGACCAACCTGAACTCTAACCTGCTCCAAGTGACTTAAAAATAGTTTATATATATGTAGGGTGAGTATAATAGTATACTCAGTAGGATCCTCCTTGTAACCTCTAATTCAAATGTAAAAAAGCATGCTAAACCAAAATGAACAACAAGTGAAACTAAATCTTAACCTAAACAGGTATACTATGTTTCCAACCTCACTATGGCTACTCTCACCAAGTATCACTTACAAGAGTATATAATATAATAATGAATATTGAGAGTACCCTGCTACCACTTCCCCATTGGTTTACCACTTTTCCCCAACATCGCACCTCCTAATCATTTATCTCTAAAAAGGATTGGTCGTAGACACTTTGGAAAAGCACCACAACATGAACCTCATGAAACATAAACACTAGGTCTGAGTACCCAAAGTAACTAGGTAGTTTCTGGCAGACACCAGATCTTGTATAACATGTATCATATGTCAGGTAATATGCCTCAAGCCATTACATCCCATACACATTACACCTATAGTAGTCCATATGAAAATATATCCAGAATATATGTTTGTGAATAACCACAAGACCTTATAGCTATATATACACATATATGGGAAAAAATAACCACCGTGCCTACTAGCATAAGTAACTACCAAGAGAAGAGAGCAGGTCCAAAGTGGGTTGTCATCCACCCATCATCCCATTGGAATGTTGGGGAAACACCCCTAGGGATTAGAATCCCTGAGGTATCAGTCTCCCTAACCAACAGGGTGGAGTAGTGTATATAAACAAAGAAAGTATATATATACTATAACTCACAACCACACAATGGGCATAACCTAGTCATTGACTCAACTGTGGCTAATGTCTCTCAGAATCCTGGATTCCACTACTAAGACTAGGTATCCTATAAGCACACAACCATTTAAAGAGCTACATTAGATTACTTTATCAATTTTTATAAGTTTAACTTTATGTTAATTAACTATTTAAACATTAACTAACCATTATCATACCCAACATACATTTAATTAGAATCACACCATTGTTCCATGCCCTCCAGGAATAACCAAACCAAGTCCACATTTCCTTTAAAAATTTAATGTCGGTATTGCATCCCAGAAAGCTCAAACCCCATGGTTTAACATATTTTATTCAATCATTTATTCCATGAATTATCAATTTTTCATAATTCCAAGTATCCTAGAAAAAAAGTATAAGCTTCAAAACACAAGGGGATCAAAATGGTGGGTAGATGAACTATGGGTTGAGTCTTTTCCACCTATTTCTAGAGCGTAGGCCCATCCACCCTCGAGAATATAAACGTGGAAATCACATGTCATACCCCATGCATCTTCACCTATTTTGAAAGGAGTTTAAGCAATACCATCTGCCTTAAGTAGTGGGGAATGTAATGTAGATAAACAAACAATAATATTGAAGAAGCATTCAACATTCACATCCTACTAGTTTATCATCTTTGGTGTCCTCCCCGACACCCCCATGCATAAACAGATGCATCTCACCACTCTAGGTGTCAATTTCTACCACCACAACCACTAGGCCTCCCTGCCCCCATATACCACAATAACCCTCCTGGAACAGCCATCCAAGGCTCACACCATAGCATAAGCAGTTAGAAACAAACAACATAGCAACTAAGCTCTTGGCCCTAAACAAGGCATTCAACCTTCACACACAATGAGCACTCACATCTCAAAATAATAAGGTGCTTGGCCTTTAAAATCAAGAAGTTAACCCAGAACCCTTCAAGTCATTATCTTTATCACAAAATCGATAATTTATTCCATATTGAATTAACCGATTCAATTAAACATGTATAACTACATCCATTGGATTTATCACCAAGCACAACAAAAACAACTAGATTCATTAACATGACCCTATCTTTGGCCAAATAAATTTACCATTAATCTCATATTTCTTTTATTTACTAATTTCTTTCAAGAACTACATTCTAAAAAATCAATTCAAAGATATCACACTATCTATAAAAATCAATAGGCAAACTGTTATCATGGTATAAAGAAACAACCTACCATCAATACCAATTCTATTCTCCAGTTCAATTTTTTTATGACAATTTCTTTGTGATCAAGTGGATAAAACATGATAAATCTATAACTACACATAAAAGAATATAGAATCCATGAATCCCCTACCTTAAAATCTTTTGGACATTCTTTGCATGATAACTAGAAAACATAATGGAGCACAATCACCTCTCCCACAATGACTGCATCCACCCAAATATGTCGAGGCACAAATGCATCAAACAACACCCAAGAAAGGTATATTAAAATAATAAAGATCACATGCTGTAACATGGAATGGATGACGAGAGGAAAAAAATCAAGGAACCTAGAGAATGGAGGTATAACATACCTTATATCGAATATGGATTGATAGATCCTGGTTTCACCAAGATAGGGGTGCACGTAAAGCAGAAAGAACTCAAAGGAAAACATGATCCAAGTTACACACCACAATCATAGGTCTCCTTGGGAAAGAAAGATTCTGGGAACCTCGTACCAAGAGAAAGGTGAATAACCAAATGATGGGAAGGCCCCCCGACTTAGAAGAATCATATCTGAGACTCAAAAAATGAGAAATGGTTGAATTAACATTTAATCAGGATCTCAATAACACACATAGTTTGACCATGTAAAAATCTCCTTGCCCTTAGGGATTTATTGATAAGAGTTATGGGATTTGAATAAACCTTAAATCTCTTAAAATGAGGAGTTGAATGCATTTAAAATCAGAGAAAACGTCAAATGGGGAAAAATGTAGGAAGATAGAAAAAATGTTCACCAGTTGATATAAAAAAACTATAGCACTTACCGATAGATGATTCACCAATAGATGACTCACTGACAGATGAAGATGACGCACTGACAAATGACTCACTGATAGATGACTCACCGAAAGATGAATATGACTCACCAACACATGGATCCCCCACAGATGACTCAATGATATATGACTCACTAATATAAGACTCACCGAAAGATGAATCACTGATTGATGACTCACCGACAGATGACTCACTGACAGATGACACACCGACAGATGACTCACTGATAGATGGATATGACTCACCGACAGATGAATCAACAACAGATAAATATGACTCACCAAAAGATGAATATGACTCACCAATAGAATAATCACCGATAGATGACTCGCCGATGGCACAATTCACAGAACTGAAAACACTATTCAGAGAGTTGGAAACACTATTCACAGAAATGGAAACACTATTCACCAAACTAGAAATTTGGATAAATGTTGGGAATAAGTCAACTTGACCTCCCAGAACACCTGAAACACCAAATTTCAGTAAAGTAATGGATCATACAGGTCTTTTCCATTACATCAAATTCCTCTCAAAACATTCTCATCCTCAAGAATCCAAAACTAACCTAGAGAGGAAACAGAAAAAGGGCCCAAACAACCACCCTTGAAGATACTTTTCAAGGATCACACCACCAAAGGTGCTCAACCAATTCCTTAAAGGAGAAAAGTGAAACCACGTGAAAACTATAACCAAATTCTATATACTCTCCTTGGTAAGATACCTCTCAAAAGAGACCTAGCCTCAATAAGAAACAAAATAAGTCATATCATAAACAGCAAAGGACTACAACCACAAGATGAACATCATTACAAGAAAAGATATGAACATAAAAAAACTCAGGGTACTAAGAACGTATCTGAGACTCACATTTCTAAGTAATCTCTTCCATTCCACCATGGAACTACAAGAAACGAACCAAGGGGATATCATGCATGTGCAATAGCTTATCCTTGCGGTTTTGGATCTCAACTGGCTGCTCCTCAAAGGTCAAATCACTGTCAACATCGATATTTCCCCAATCGATGATGTGAGGGTCATTATAAAGATAACAATGGAGAAGTGACATGTGGAAAACATCATATATCCTACTCGTATGTGGGGGAAGTTCTACCCAATAAACGATGATTCCAAAACGAGCCAACACCTCAAAAGGCCCATCAAACTGGGGAGAATGCTTACTCCCTTGAAAAAACATTCGCTGCCCATGAAAGCGTGTCACCTTAAAAACACGTGATCCCCAATTTCAAATTCCAAAGGTCTCCTCCTATGATTATCATAGGATTTATGGTGATTCTATTCCACCTTCATCCTCTCACGAATCACCTGAACCATGTTTATAATGTTCTGTACTAGTTCCTACCCGAGAATTGATGACTCTCCGAACCTAGTCCAACACAACAGAGAATGAAAATGTACTCTATACAAGTCTTTAAACGACACCGTACTGATGCTGGAGTGGAAACTATTGTTGTAGGAAAACTCTACCAAGGGTAAGTGCCTCATCCAAAAACCTCCAAAATTTAGGACACAATAGCGCAACATGTCTTCAAGAGTCTAGATAGTATGATCTATCTGATCACACGTCTGTGTATGTAAAGAAGTTCCAAGGAATAGATGAGAACCAAAATAATGTTGGAGACCTCTCGGTACCCTTGAGGTAAAAAAATGATTTCGATTAGAAATGATCATCCTTGGTACCCTGTGGAGTCTTACCACCTCCTCCAGATATTTCCTCGACAAAACCTTAACTGAGATTGACTCCTTGATTTATATAAATTGGAATTATTTCTTTCAAATGATCCACAACTATCAATATTGCATCTTATACTCTATGACCTCAAGGTAAACTGGTAATGAAGTCTATCGAGATGTCCTCCCACTTCTAGTGAGGAACATCTAATGGATGGAGAAACCCATCGGGAACACAGTAATCAACCTTAACCTTTTGGTAGACCAAATATTGAGACACAGACTCCATAAGTACAAGATTCAACCTAGGAAACCAAAAATGACTCCTCAAAGCTCAGTACATCTTTGTTACGCCAGGACGTACCGCTAAGGGATAACTATGTAACTCCATGAGAACCATCTCATGCATCTTCAAAGGAACACAAATATTTCCCTAAAATAACACTCGGTGTTGTTCATCCTCAGACCAGCCATCAGGGGCCTCACCATAAACAATTCAGTCTCTCTAGACCTCCACCTCAGGATCCCTAATCTGGGAATCTTCCACCTGGTTCACCAAAGATGACTGCACCATCTTCCAAAAAAGACAACCTCTTCCCCCAAATTATCCCGTATCAAGATGTAATGCTGAAAGATATTCCATGTCTATCTAGGAATCAATTTATTCATGCACTAAATCACTACGTGGCTTCCTGCTTAGCACATTAGCTACAAAATTACCCTTACCAGGTGTATACGAAATTTCAAAATTGTAATCCTATAAGAACTCTATCCACTGATGCTGTCACAAGTTCATATCTTGCTGGGAGAAAACATACCTTAGGATTTTATTATCAGTGAAGACCAAGATGCACTCTATAATGATGTAATGTCTCTATAACATTATTCCAAGCACCACTACTTCCAACTATAGATCATGGATGGAATAGTTACACTCAAGGGGACATAACTACCGAGAACCATATGAAACAACCAATCTATGTTGTATTAGAACACATACTAACCCTAGATGTGAAGAACAATAGAAAACAGTAAACTGAACTCATTCTACTGGCAGATAAAGAATGGGATCACTGAACAACTTCTCCTTCAGATACATGAATGATGTCTGACACTGATTAGTCCATATGAACGCCTGATCCTTTCTGGCCAACACTATCAATGGATTCACAACCTAAGAGAAATCAACTATGATCCTCCTGTAATAACTTGAAAGATCAAAAAAACTTTTCACTTCTACCACTATCTTGAAGGATTCCCAAGACACTAATTCTTTTATCTTTGAAGGATCCATATATACTCCCTACTATAATACAAAATTCTATAAGAAATGGACTTCTCGAGCCCAAAACTCAAACTTTGACAACTTCCCAAATAGCTGTTGTCGATGAAGATCTCCCAAAACAGCAGGGATATGCTCTGCATGCTCCTCCATAGACACAAAGTACACCAGGATGTTGTCGATGAATACCACCATGAACATGTCCAGGAACTCATAGAACACAATGTTCATCAACACCATGAACATAGCTGGAGCATTTTTCAAATCAAACTGAATCACAACAAACTCATAATTCCCATGAATATAAGGAAAATAAGTCATTAGGATATCCTCCTCCTTCACAAACATCTAATGATATCCTGATCATAAGTCGGTCTTTGAGAACCAAATTGAACCCTTCAGTTTCTTGAATAAATCATTAATCCATGGAAGAGGATTACAATTCTTCACTGTCACTTTGTTCAAACGACGATAATCAATAGACAACCGCAAACATCCGTCAGCCTTCTTCAAAAACAAAACTAGTACGCCCCATGATTTCACACTCATTAGATCAAAACTACACTGTAACAAACCATCGAGCTTTATACATAGCTCCTACAACTTATAATGATCCATAATATATGGAGACATCGATATAGGAGATTCTCTTGGATGTAGCTTTATCTTGAACTCTATCTCTCATTGAGGGGGTAACACTACAAACTATTCTAGAAAAGCATCAGGGTACTCTTCCATGACCCTCAAAAATACAAAATACTGAACCTATGATGAACTCAACATCATATCATCAATACAGGATGTCCAGGATGGAAGACGCCTCTGGCACATACGAGGGTCTCACTCACCAAAAAACATCACTGTCTCTCCATCAACATTTAAAAACACCACCTGCCTCGTAAATCAATCAATGATATCCTTCACTAAATACAACCAATCTTTACCAAGGATGAAATCATATGGTTGTATTCATAAACATATGAAATGTTCACAAGAGCGGTGCTACCCCAACACTAGCTCAGAATCTCAACATACTTTAAACAAGTCAGCTCGACATTTAACTAGCATATTCAATGACAAGGGCCTAAGAAGTATCTATGCCTAAAGTCCCAAGCCATTGAATAGGGTAGGTGATATGAAGGAGTGAATCTCTACTAAAGCAAACAAGGCATACAATCATGTATAAAATAGTCAAATGGTACCTCAAACGATGTCTGGCTCACCCGGTGCTGTAAACGCTAAATCATGAAGTTGACCACGACCCAACCCATAACCTCTCTGACCCAACTAATGACCACCACCATGGCTAAATTTTCTCTTTGAGGATAAGGAGACTCCAGGGGATATCTTCTCCTTTCCCCATCTGCTCTCTTTTGATCAAAATCTGGTGAGAACTACTATTATTGCCTTGGTTAAATCTGACTCAATAGAGGAACTTGGAGTGGAACACCTAGAGAACACTGACTACTAAGATAGGTCAATCACTATTGCTACTGATAACCTTTTAATACACAAGAAAAACAAATTATTGATCCCTTGGCATAGGTCTAAGAGATTATGACACTATTTCCCAACCAACCCATGCAACGTCACCTACGACTAACTCCAAACACCATCTTATCCCTCCACATGGCTCTGATACCACTCTATCATGACCCCCTCTCCACAAAGTGTACCCCTCCTAGGCCGATAATGAGAGGAGATAGATAGTGACACCTGAGTATGCCTCTAGTAGGGCCCGAGTTTTTGATTAGCAATAAGGGTATAGTAAACACACAAATGGGAAAACTACAAGTGCCAAGATAGTAGTACAACTAAAAGGGAAAACCGCAAGTGCAAAAAGAAAGTAAAACTTCAGCGTCCATGAAGCCTGACCATCTCCTAAAACCCCAATATAGTAGTAACAAACATCATCTCCAACATACTCTAAGTGACCTAAAAAATAGTGTATATATACGTCAGATATGTATAACAGTATACTCAGTCAGATCCTCCTCAGAGCCTCTCGTGTAAAAGTAAATAAAGCATGATAAAACACTATGAACAACAAGTGAAACTAACTCATCATCGAAACATGTATACTATGTTCCCAACCTCACCAGGGATACTCTCACCAAGTATTTCATACAGGAGTATATAATATAATAAATAATATCAGGGGTACCCCACTAACACTCCCCCACTGGTTTTCCACTTTTCTCCAATATCACACATCCTGAGCATCTGTATATGAAAACTCTTGCCCATAGATACCTTAACGAGGCACCACAACATACACCTCATGAAACACAACCGCCACGTCCACATAACCAAAGTAACTAGGTTGTTTTTGAGATCCACCACTACTCGCATAATTTGTATCATACATTGGGTATTATGCCTCAAGCCATTACAACCCATACATGTCACACCTATAGAAGTCCATATGAATCTATATCCAAAATACCTGTGTGTGAATAACCACAAACCATTACCGTCCTCTACAAACATATATTGGGAAAACTAACCACCATTCCTACCAGCACAAGTAACTACCAAGAGAAGAGAGTGGGGCCAAATGGGGTAGTCATGCAACCATTCTCTCATCAGAATGTTGGGGATAACACCCCCAGGGCTCAAAATACTTGGGGTGTTAGTTTCCCTAACCTACAGGGTGGAGTAGCGTATAGAAACAAAAAAAGTATAGAATATAATATAGATCACAACCACACTATGTGAATAACCTATTCTTAAAGTTAACTACAACTAACTTCTCTCAAACTCCTGACTATCATTTCCAAAACTATGTATCCTATAAGCGCACAAAAATTTAAAGAGCTAAATTAGTTTACTTTATCCATTTTTATCAGTTGCACTTTACATTAATTAATTATTTAAGCATTAATTAACCATTATTACTTCACATTTCATTTCATTATCATCACACAAATGTTCCATGCCCTCCAAGCATAACCCGAACAAGTCCACATTTCTTTTAAAAATTTAACCTCATCATTTCATCCCATAAAGCTCCAAACGCATGGTTTAACATAATTTATTCAATAATTTATTAGTAGAATTATCACTTTTCTATAATTCAATGTATTCATGAAAAAACATTCTATGATTCTAAGCATAAGGGGCTCAACATGGTTAGTAGAGAAACTACCTGTCAAGTCTTTTCCACCAATAACTAGAGCGTAGGCCCATCCACCCTCGATAATCTAAACATGAAAAGCACGTGGCACACCCCATTTGTCTTCACCTAATTTGGATAATGGTTAAAAATGACCATCTTCCTCAAATCACTGGGGAAAGTAAATAATATGAACAGACAACAATATTAAAAAAGCATGCAACATTTAAATCCAACACGTTTCATCATCTTAGGTGTTTTCCCCAACACCCACATGTATAAACTGATGCATCTCTATGCTCTAAGCATCAACTGCTTCCAAAAAAACCATTAGGAATCCCTACGACCTTATAACACAACATACCTATCAGATATTCCATATGAGGAAAACACTACAACATAGAAATCATGAAAAAAACAACATAGAAATGGATCACATGACCCTAAACAAAGAATTCATCATTTACACACAACGAGCACTCACAACTCTAAAGAATAAGGCGCTTGGCCTTTAAAATCAACAGGGTTACATAGAAACCTTCAAGGCATTATTTTAATCACACAACCGGTCCTTTATTCCATATTTAGTTAAATTATTCCATTAAACATGAATAATTGCATCCATTTTATTTATCACCAAGAACAACAACACTAACCATATTTATTAACATGTATCTTTATCTTTTTCCAAATAAATTTACAATTAATCTTTAATTTACATTATATAGCATTTTATATCAAGAATAAAATGATAAATAAGAAATTCAAAGATATCTCACTATCTAGAAAAATCAAGAGGCAAACTGTTATCATGGTATAAAGAAACAACATACGATTGATACCAATTATTTACTCTGGTTCAATATTTATATGTAAATTTCATTGTGATATAGTAGATAAAACATGATAACTCTATGAATTCATGGAAATTAATATAGAAGTCACTAATCCCTTACCTAAAAAGCTTTCTGATGCTCTTTTCATAGTAACATTCCAACATAAGGGATCACGATAACCTCTCCCCCAATGACTGCATCCACTTGAGGATTCCACGACACAAACACATCAAAAAACACCCAAGAAAGATACATTAGAAACATGGAGATGACATGCCGCAAAATGGAAAGGATAATAAGAGGAAAACGATTAAGGAAACTATAAGAACAGAGGTGTAACATGCCTTATATCAAAGACAGATTGCCACTTCATGGTTGCACCAAGATAGGGGGTGCGCATGCAGTAGAAATAATTATAGGGAAAAGAGGATCAATGGTCCACACCATAATCACATATATCCTTGGTAAAGAAAGGTTCTAGGCACCTCGTACCAAGAGGAATAAGAATAAACAAACAAATGGAAGTCCCCTAACTTAGAAGGATCAAATTTGAGACTCACAGAATGTGAAACAGTTGAATTTATATTAAATCTAGATTTCAATAACCCACACAGTTTGACCAAGTAAAAACCTCCAGAACCTAAGGAATTTAATTATAGGAGTTATAGGATTTTAATCGATCTTAAATACCTTAAAATAAATATTGGAATGCATTTTATGTCAAAGAAACCATCAAATAGGGGAAACTATAGTGAGCTAGCAACACTATTCACTAGTTGATCTCGTAACACTATAGCACCTACTGATAGATGACTCACTGATATATTAAACATTGAATAATGACTCATGGATAGATGAATCACCGAAAGATGACTCACTTATAGATGAAGATGAATCACTGACAGATGAATCACTGACAGATGAATCACTGACAGATGAAGATAAAACCCAGACAGATGATGATGACTCACCAATAGATGAAAGTGACTCACTAATAGATTACTCACTGATGGAACTGTTCACAGAACTAGAAAAACTATTCATAGAACAGTAAACACTATTCACAGAGCATGAAACACTATTCAAAGAACTGGAAATTTGGAAATGTGTTGGGGATAAGTCACATTGACCTCTCAGAACACCTCAAACACCTAATTTCATCAAAGCAAAGGACTAGAGAGGTTCATTACATTACAACCACAATATGAATAACATGTACAAGTAACTAAAATATCTATTGGATTTAGTTCTTCATGCTGATAAGGATACGATGAATACCAATTCTACAATCCTTATTGTGGAAAAGAGCAGTAAGGGAAATGGTTAAGGTTATTAGTATAAGCCAAAGCCAAACACACTGATGCACCATTCTTCTAAAAATCCAAATATATAAAGAGTGCAAATAAATACGAGTATGTCTTCTTTTTTTTGTTGAAAAAAGGAAACAATAAGAAGAATTATAGAGATGGGAAGAAGAAAAAAATTCAATTTTTCTACTTTAGGTATTTTTTCATTAAATAGAATCTTTCACTATCTATAAGTTGGGTATTGGATACAACATGTGGCTCACACATTTGTATTCATATACCAAAATCAAGTAGATTCAAGAAGTTACAATGAGAGTGGTATATCTCTGGGATGAAAATGGTGTGAGTGTAGAATCCTTGGAAGTGAGATATTATCATATAACATTTCTCAGTAGGTTGGTTCTTGTATTGAATAATTTTTATTACATTCCATTGGTAACCAAAAAATGATCTCAGTGTCATATCTATGCACTATGGGATTTTATTTCATGTTTGGAAATAATTGTGCCCACTTTTATAAGGATAAATTTTTTTAGGGTATGGAACATTTTAACAATGGTTTAAATATATTGGAACTCAAAATATTGTTAATGAAAATCAATGAAAAAATATAGGACCCCAGAATACCCTGAGAGGGGAAGGACGAATTAAGGTGTCAATTTTTTTTAAAGAAATGGATCTTGATCCCATGTTGGTAGGAACATGTTAAACTTATATGATGGATAGAAACAATAATAAAACAATTACATGAAAAGATACCACACAACACTTTTACTTGGTTCACCATTATGGGCTACGTCTAAGGATCATACACCGACAGAGTGTTAGTCATACCAAAATCCACTAATCTTTACTAGATTTGGAATAAAAATGTTCGGTTACAGTCACTCTGTGTCAGGCACACTACATTTATAAGAACTATGGGACAATTCAATACTTCCCTCAGAACACTTTCAATGATAAACCCATGCTTACTATCTTGGGAAGAACCTAAACTCAGTTTATTGACTTAAAGGTCACTTAAATGGTTTACCATTGAATTATACATCCTCAACTACTAATGGATGCTCTCTTGAAGTCTTATTTTCTTCCACATATGTATATCATTTTCCCCTACACTAGTTGGCTTTGGAAACTACTATTGCAAATTGAATTGGTCACTTTACAGGCCTCCTTGAGTGTTCCGCATACCACTCTACTCTTCCATGTATTGTATTCCCAGTAAACTATGCAGATCACATCCTCCGCATACCACTTCTATTTTCACATACCATCTAGATGAACTGCGTGCTGACCTACCCGCCGCATACCACCCGGCTCCTCCATGTACCAGCTCTGTATACTGGCTTCACAATCCACCAAACGCAAACAGACCCTAAATCGCATACTACCTATGCTAGTTCCATGTATAACCCTACTTGATCTTAGTACTTCCTTGCTCCACTATGTACTATGAGAACTTCCTTCACGAACCACATGCTCTTCTACTGACTTTTTTTATTTACACGGATTGTTCTCTCTGCGCACTGTATTCTCCTATGCGACCCACTTCAGACTTTTCTAGATTTTTTCTTGAATTATTAATCTATAATAACACAACTTAATGTAGTGTATTAATTCTCCTTATATAGGCATAAATGGATATGAAATATACACTAATCCAAGATTTTGAAAATATTTGATTCGGTAGAGCCTTCACCACGTACCGCTCCTGTCTCGCGAACTGCAGCTATCTCGTGATCCTCCAGACTTCCGCATACCATACACTGTGAACCAATTTTGGTTTCGTGAACCACTCCACATACCATTCTAGCTATTTTGTATGTGGTAAGTGAACTGTTACTGGACATGGTACACAATCCTTCTCCCAGGCCATGCGGTCTTATACCTTTTCTTAATTACTTCACTGTTCTTCATTCCATACATTTATATGAACAAATTCTCGATTTTGAGGCCCATAAATTTTCAAAAATATGGGAAACAGGACCACCTTCAATAATAAATTTACCCAAAAACATATGACCTTATTCCTTGCAAACTCCCTAGTCATCTAAGAGATTATTAACCATAAACACAAACCATACTCCATTATTAACCATGAACAACCATGGTTCAATAAAAAAAATCAAGAATGACTCATGTAACAACCACCGATAGAACTTTAGGCTTGGTCATGTAATAGAGAAGTGTTTACAGAAATAACATCAAGCAGAGTATTCAGAATCATTTGAGTTAGAACCTTGTGATATATGTGACACTTTTTTATAAGAGAAAATGAATAATGAAAACTTTTCATGGTAGAGATTAAGAGCCATTGAATTACTAAAATCAATTCATACTGATGTATGTGGTCCATTTATTGTATAAATTTTTTTTACTTCATTAATTGTTCGGATGACTATAGTAGATATGTATATATCTACTTAATGTGGTATAAGTTAGATTCCTTTAATATGTTTGAGGAATATCCTCATGAAGAAGAAAAGTAGACTGGTAATAAGATTAATGAACTTTTCTCAGAATGAGGTAGAGAGTATGTTAAACAAGATTTCATTGATCACTTAAAGGAGTGTGGGATAGTATCCCTAATCAATCCTCTTTTTTCACTATGGTAGAATGGTGTTATTGAAAGAAGGAATCAGACCCTTCTAGACATGGTCAGACCAATAATGAGTCAGGAAACTCTTCCATTATCCTTTGAAGATACTCTTTATAGAAAAAATAATATACCCTTAACCGAGTACCAACTAAAGCAATAGATGAGGTTTTTTCTGAGTTTTAGTGTAGAAAGAAATGAAATCTATCACACTTACATGTATGGGGATGCAAGGATTTTTTAAATACTATACCTAGTGAGAAATTTGAATCCTGAAGAATGAAGTTCATATTTATTAGTTGTCCTAATGAATCCAAAGGATATTACATATATAACCCTTTAGATAGAAAATTGATTATGGAATGAAAAGAAATATTTCTAGAAAGGGAACACATTTCCAATGGAAATAGTGGGAGTAAATTGACATCAATGAAGCTAATGCTTCAAATGGAAACAATCTTCTATGGGAACAATATCCTCAAGATATAGTGGGTATACAAATGTTCTTGAGAAAAATGTACTGTATAGATAAACTCAAATGGTTAGAGAACCATAGAGTTATGGTTTTCTTATCACCGAGTTAGGTGAAAAACTACTCCTTAAGGATGATGAACCTCTAAATTACAAGGAAGTAGTAGATGACAAGGATGATGCTAAATGGAAATAAGGTATGCATTTTGAGATGGAGTCCATGTATCAATGTCACGTTTAAAATTTGATCTACCCTCATATTGATGTAAAAACCATTGGGTGAAAATGGGTATTCAAGAGAAATATGGACATGGATAGTAAGGTCAATACCTATAAGAAAAGGATTTTAGTGAATGGTTTTAGGAAACTTCAAGGAACAGACTATGATAAAATCTTCTCACTAGTAGTGATTCTTAAATCTATCATAATATTATGTGAAATAACAGCCTTCCTTGATTATGATATTTGGAAAATGGATGTTGAAACTAATTTTCTAAATGGGAGGCTGGTTTAATAAATATATATGACTCAACCTGAAGGGTTTGTTATGTAAAAGAATTCCAATAAACTATGAAAGCTATAGAGATCCATTTATAGGTTGAGTACAACATCAAAATCATGGAATGTTCATTTTTATGATTCCAAAAGAAAATTTGGTTTTTTCAAGAATGAAAGAGAGGCATGTGTTTATAAGATGGTTAATAGGAATTCCATCATTTTACTTGTATTTTATATTGATGACATATTAATTATGGGAAATGAAGTACATGTTTTATAGTCAGATATGACTTAGTTAAATGAATGATTATCCATGAAACAATTAGGTGAGTCAACATACATTATCGAGATAGAGATCTATAGATACAGATATCATAGGCTTCTTGGGATAAGTCAAAGTACATATATTGACAGGGTACATAATATGTGAAGTATGTGAAAATCCAATAGAGGGTTGTTCCTAATGTTAAATGGTATCAACATCTCTTAGAAAATGTGTCCACAAACATTAGAGGGAATTAAAAGAATGAGTAGAATCTATTATGCCTTAGTAGTGGGATTTGTCAAGTATGCCAATATATATACTAGGTTTGATGTTTCCTATACTTTACTTTTGGTGAGAAGACATCAAGATGATCTTAGAGTGATATATTGGGCAGTTGTAAAAAACAAACTGAAGTACTGAAGGTGTAAAAATGATATGTTCTTGGTGTATATAGGAGAGGAGGAACTAGAAGTGAGGGGATAAACTAAAGTTAGTTTATAGAAATATCATAATGATAAGAAATCATATTAATGCTACATATTTTTTTTGAATGGTGGTACAGTGAGTTCTAGAAGCTTGGAGAATCCTTTAGTAACCGATTTTATTGAAGAATATGAGTATATAGTGTCATATGATGTAGCTAAGGAAGTGGTCTGAATATACAAATTTGTCCTAGACATTGCTGTTATGGCTAGCAGTGCAAAAAATTCCATTTTTTATGATAATACTGTAGTAGTGGTGCACTCCAAGGATCCTAGGTGACACCAAAGGACAAATAATATACTTTCTAAGTTTCATATCTTGAGGGATTTTACTCAAAGAGGTGAAGTCAAATTTAGTAGAGTATCCAAGTAGTATAACATGAAAGTCTCCCTAACTAAATCCATATCTTAGAAGAATCATGATTCTCATGTGAGAGCTAGTATGTTGAGACTTGTTAGTAGATCAATCTAGTTCAAGAGGGAGTGTTCAATGTGGGTTCCCTAGATCCAACTTGTGTATATACTTTGATTACCATTACATGTATAAACGTTTGTATATACATGGGTTTATATTACTAGAATAGTGCTGATACTTCTACTTACACTATAATTATGGTAATTTACGTTGATTATGTGTCGTATGAAAATTGTATAGTATTTCCTGAGCTATAATTGTAACCTAGAGATACCATTAAAGTGATCTTAATGTAATTTCGTATAGTCCATATACATCATACTAATAGGACATAGATGATATGTGGCCATCTAGTGTTGGGGGATCATAAGCATTGATATTTCCTCTCATGAAGTTCATACTTGGTGATATTATATAGATGATATCATGAGTACATACCCACCAATATAAACACCACATGTTTCGAGTGCCATTGATTGATCCTATATATGAACATGTGCATTGGTCTTTAGGCTTGAGATCATTATCAATGTGTTTCATTTGATCGTGTTCTTTGATGAAAGGAAAAAACCATGACTTTGATTTCATGGAATGGTAACATGTGATGGGTGCATCATTTGTGGTATGACATTGGTTGAATGGACAATATAGAATTTATCTCTTTCGAGTTGAGGAAGTGATATCTTGAGCCCAGTTTATCTGGGTGGTAGTACCTTTAAAAATCAATGGCGATAGTTTTCAAAGGTAAGTCCATCTAGTTAGATCAAAAAATAATAAATTAAGGAAGGATGATGATATAAGTGTGCATTGTATGACAAATATAGGATATTACATGGTTCATGTTCAAGGGAATGGTTGTCATTGCTATGAATATTCCTTCTCTTTAGGGTCCTTGAAGGGTTGCAAGACCCTTCTCTTGGTTTATGAATACTATTAATTCATATCAAGGTAATAAACTAGTGGGTCGCACACTATAACCTATTCAAGATTCTTCCCTATTATGGTGAATATGTATATGAGAAGTGGTGGACACCACCATGGGGTTTGAGAGTTTTCCAAGTTTTATTAATCACTGAGAAAAAAATTAATTAATTATTATTTGAGTATATATTAATTGGGTTGAATTTATTTATTAAAATTATTTACAAGTGTTTAAATAAATACATGAGATAATATTATATGAATGAATATTATTTTAATATTCACGGCTCATTTAATATTATAAATTATTACGAGTTATCGTATAATATATTTAATATATATTACATGTATGTGAAAAAATATACAAAATGTTTATAATAGAGTCAGTTCATCATTATTATATATTACCTATTTAGTGTAAGATAAACATATAAGGGTTTAGGGAACCATAACACGTTATTTTAGAAATAAACTATATAATTAGATGAGAAGATCATTCCATATACTATTCATCATTTGGAATTAATAGCTTCTCTCTTATATCAAATCCTAGAGAGAGAAACACTCCAACCTAGTGAATGATCCAAGAACATCATGGTGGATCGAAGGCAAGAGATCAAGGTGATCATCATGCCATCGAAGAAATCATCGAAGCTCTATGCTAGCACCCATAATTTTATGAATGGAATAAAATTTTATTCTTGAAGCATGTGTGGATAGTCTAGAGGGGTTCGACCTTGGATCCTTCAAGAAATGGTCCTTGCTGACATATGGAAGTATAGCATGCTTCGATTAAAACTAGGTACTCTTTCTGTTTTAATTTCTATTCTTTGATGATTCATGTGAGACCCTTAGACCATTCCAGGGCTCATATTTCTAGGGAAGATAACATTTTGTTGTTCTAGTGGTGAAAAATTTTAAATCCTTAAACCAACATCTTCCACTGTGCACCTCAGTACCAATAATTATGGATGTTAATAAGTAAGAACACGATTAACACAATTCTATTAACGATGTGATCTAGAAATTTTTAGATAATTATGATTCACATGGTTGGTTCATGAGTTTCCATATTATTCGACATGACCATGATACATCATAAATTAAAACTGAAAATTTGATCTAAAACACAAAACATTCTTAAAACCCCCCATTTTTATTTCCCTAGATCAGAATCGTGAAACTTAGAACTTATCATGGGAGTTTCTTATATCTGTCACATCCAAAATCCATTATTGATCAATATTTGACTATTTTACACTGGAAACAAAATATAATCGCTATGTTCATCCATGATTAATTATATATTGTTATACACTCTTGAATATAACCGTATAATGGGTTTTTTTAGAAATATATATGGTATTATACAAGTTTTCATCAAATAATCTTGTGATTAATTATAAGAATATAAGAAAGAGTTGAAATTTTTGAATTGTAGTACTTTTATTAGGTTGATTTTTTTGATCTTAGTGGATTTTCCCCTTTCAAATTTGTATACAATGTGAAGAATCTTTGATTTTTAAAATAAATTATTTCTTATTCGAAATAAAATTATCACACTAAAGCTCAGTTGGATTGTTCAGTTGATGGTTCATTCATGAGACATAGGTTATGGGTGATACCAAAAAGGTGGTTGATGAATTAAAAAATTAGTTTTCCTGAATAAATAAATTCTTTTATGGGTGAGCTTAGAAAGGTATGTTTAGGAACTGAAAAAATGTGTCATATCAGGTAGTAGTATTATCTCTGAAAAAGTAAAATTCCCACACAAGACACCATTTTTGACCCAAGGGATAAAGGGCATCAAATTCTGGTCATTATGCGCAACCCTATGTTTCAACATCCAACTAAATTACACATGAAAGGAGACGTCGAAGAATCCAGGTTCCGAGGATTCCCTAGAAGGAACAACCATCCAAAAATATAGGGGTACACAACATTTGACGCCTGAATGTATCCATCAACACTGGTGCATGAATTAATTTGATGAGAAAGGCGTCGTTGAATGAGAACCTTCCCAAAGACAAAGGCATAGAGAGCATAAATTCACTTTGAATGAATCATAGATAGTTTCATGAAAAAATACAACCATTTAAATTATATCGATAACATCACCCCCCATTTGGGGTTGACCTATAATTGGTTAAGTGTCGGCTCTTGATCACACAACCCCTTATTCCCAATCATTGACCAACTTATGACCTCTAATGGACCCAAAAAAGTTAGAGAAAATTTGTCGAAAACATCAAATGGGACCAAATTATCTTTTCTTACATTTGAAATGTCCTCATGAAACTTACCCTAAAGGCTAGGTAGGTGTGTGCAAGAGAATATCCCTTTGCATAACCTTGAGTTTCACACCACCCCAAAATATGTACAAACTAATAAACCCAAGGTTCATTTAGTAACCCTATTCTAGAGACTAAGGTTAGTGCAACCCCATTTGAATATGAAATTATATAGTTTGATGCAACAATATTAAGGTCCTTGACCTGATACCTCCTTCAACTGAGCACAAATGTGTGAAAATTCAGTGCTTAGGTGCCCTAACCCATTCCAACTAATCCTACCTATGCCTTTATTACCCACATGACCAGTATAATCAACCCTCATTTCAAGAATCTTTTCCTAAAGGGTGGTTTGTATTGTTTCATTTTATTTTTCTCCAAATACTAGGAACACTAATGCCTTTTTCTACTAAGCATAGGAACCTTAACTTCAAGATCCCTATTTTCCACTTTACCATGACAGTGTTTACACCATGAACCACCCATAGGCACATATATAGTAGACACATAAGCTCTAAATGTTGAATAATCAAGGTAAACCGGGAACCTTTATTAGTAGGTAGTTCTAATGTCATATCCTCTTTTTCCATCTAAGAATGGTGTCTTTGGGTGTAGGTCCAACCCATGTGGGAGCTGTAATATGCTAAACTACATATCACAACATCCTAGTCATATGATGTTTGAATTCATGAAAACATCCTCATCACTTGATATAAAAATGTACCCCTACCCTATGTGGTAAACACAAGATTCCCTATGTATGATTCGAATGGGATGACCTCACACCTCATACCCTATGTAATGAACATTTTATTCCCAATGTATGATCATCATGGGATGATACCTCCTTAACCACCATGGGATGTGTCAACTATAATGGGTAGCCTCCCTGAAAAATTCCCACACCACCCCATATACATATTCTTAAACCCAAACACCTATGATAAAACCCAAAAACACACAAGTAATACAATACATAATCCCCACACCATCCATTTCTATCACTCCTTCCATGATGCAAGTGTACTTAATACATTATGTAGAACTGTGTGGGTCGGTCTGGTTACACGATCTTAAACAGTGGAATTAAAATACATGGGTTTTGATCCCTTTCTCTTAAGAGGGTAAGAAGGACATATCCATGAGGTTTAATATAGAAATATGGAAAAACCTATACTAACTTCCTAAAGTTCAATCTAGAAACCCCAACATTCCCATTAAATTTTCATGTATTTCCCTATGAAGGTTGCCACTTTGAATTGGGAGTATCTCTCCCTTATGAAACATTCAACCTCACCAACCTATCTCCATAAAATTTTAAACCTTGACCAAAATATCTCCAAAATACATTTAGTCTATGATCAACCTATCCCCATAGTATGTTATATCTGAGGCCAATCCATCTCAATAAGTCATTAAATATATGACCAACCTATCACTACAAGATGTTAAAACTGTGGCTAATATGTCCTCATAAGATGTTAAATGTGTGACTAACCTATATCTAAAATATGTTAAATATATGACTACCCTTTCCCCATAAGACATTAAATCTCTATGAAACATATACCGAAAAGATATTAATTTGTGACCAACCTATCCTCACAAGATGTTAAACCTATGACCCCAAATAGACGTATCAGAATCATTACTTCATGAAATGACCATGAGATACCCAAGGTAAAAAGACATGGAAGTATGTTTCCAATGGAGAAAATTACCCCATGGTGATCATGGGATGCCTCATATATGAGATTACCTCCACAACGAAAGGGGAAGACTTTATAGGTCCCCAAAACACCCAATATCCACTGATATGAATATGTTTCCAACATCGTCATCATCTATTACTATAGGTTTCTACCCTTTTGAGACAGAAGTAGCATAATTACCCAGCACCTACCTCAAGATGGTACTGGTATCGTGTTTCATGGACAAGAATATAACCTTTGTGGGAGACTCAAACTAGGTAATGAGATATGAGTAGGAATATATGGAAGGAAAAAATGACATAAATTTTTCTAGTTTTGGTCAAGGATCTATCATAACCAACCATGGTGGTAGAGGCTGCATGCCTCTGGAAAGAGGGAATGCTGGGCAAGAACAAAGCTTCGCTACCCTGACACACACCCCAAAAGAAGGAATTGAAAAAAAATTAGTGAAATTGATGTAAATATTTTCTCTTTCATCCTTCAGTAGACCAGTAACATTGCACACCACCATATTTGGATGTCACCGGATTTAGACATTCAAAATTAGGATCACCATACCGACACAATGGGCCTAACATGATATTGTTCTCCAACAACTAGGGAAACTAAAGGATGTTGAGAAACTCAAGTCTGAGACCTCATCTATGTGGATCATTCATCTTATAAGGGGATGGACAATTTTGGGAATATTGGTAACCAAATTAATCAAACCTATACTGATGATTGACATCATGAATGATACAAGAATCATTCCAATAAAAATTTTCGACGACCCACGGATGGAAGACATGGGGGTTAGAGAAATAGTGGTGCAGAAATCCTACATAACTACACTCCCAACACAAATACCATCACTTAACTGGTTATGGGGCACCCAAAAACTCTTTCTCATTATTTATTCAAAAAACATTGTGTCATCAATGCCCTCATGTGATAATAAAAATAAGAATGGGTCACCCAAACCAGAAATATGGACCACCAATATCTGGAGGCATTGACAACCCGCTAATACCACCACCCTCAATAACCATGCACAAGGAAGATCCCCCTAGTTACCATGATAAATAATTTCAATATCCTCTACCTAGAATGGTTCAACATCTCACTCACCTACATTGAGGATTAAGGGGATGTTTGGGTCATGCCTAAGGTTATTGATACTAGGGGGATTTCTATAAGGTCTACAACTTGACAACAACAACAACTCCGAATATCCTTGAAGGATAAAAAGAAGGTCGATAACATATTTACTGAACTAGTCCAAGTCCAAAACACCCAATATTAACCCCAAGGGTGGGCCAAAAACACTTCCAGATAAGAGGCATTTCTATCGTCTCTAATTCCCCCTTCCAATTCTGGAGAATCCCATAAAACCATCTAAGCCACTATATGAGGGAGATTCTTCACCTGGTTGGGATCGAGACCCTAGATGGCCCCTAAGATGGTTGTTTTGAGTCACCCCCTTCATGGGTGCCCTTGAAACCCATAATGTGCCACCCCATGCTGAATAATCCTTTTGAGGAGTTCTTCCATGAAATATCACCAATCAATATGGAGGTATTCTCCAGGATATAAATTTTCCCCTCCCAAAAGATATATTCTAGGGAAGGAGGATGAATCAATGTTGTGGGGGTCATATTAATGACACTATCCGTGGCACATGAGAAAGAAATCCCCATAAACCTCAAGGGTTTTCACATAAAGAACTACCATGCCACATGCGGTAGGAATAAGGAAAGTGGTGCATCACCACCAACCACTTAGAGTTAGAGGTGAAAATAGTCCATGTAAGGAAACTCTACCTCCATTGTTATAAATTTCGGTAGAATACCATCAAATGAGTCTTACCATCCCAAAAGATGAGTTCCACAAGGTCCACAGATCCATCCTAAATTAAATTCATGTGGAGGATACTATAAACTCTATATAAGGACTCATAAAGTATCCATAAACTCCATTATAATCGTCCATTATTTTTTACTCTACTATAGAAGTGGGAGAGATATTAAGATCATGTTTGGAACCTCTAGACGATGATGGACACTATGATTATCCAATGCAGATGTTTTATTTTACGATCATTAGGAGGAAACCAATTCACCACCCTACATGTATATTCACATGATGTTTTATAGGCCTATGGAAGACACTTTGATGTTCTAGGGACTGGTGGCCCATGTCAAACCTCATATTCCGTTGAGATAATAGTAAATAATGTCCTCAATAATGCCCCCTCTAATCTCCTAAATAGTGGTGAATAGAGATTTGGATGACCATGAAATAAAATTAAGCAATGATCATGGGAAATATTTTTGGTAGATAATGTCCACTGACCAATTACTGCTTCTTTTTTGGAAACATACTACCCTTTACTTTGGTATCTTGGAGTCCCTCACTAGGGTCCATGCCTCATGTCTCTGTGAGAATATTTGGGAAAATCATGACCAAATCTCTGTTCACCAACTTGTTTAACCAGGGAGGCTTGAGTATAACAAGGATACCCATAAAAAATTATGAAGGATTTACATCACAATGATCATAATAGATCAGCATCCTGAGTCCTATGGATACCTATAAAAAATTTAGTTAACCATTATCTGAATAGTTATTGTGATTTGATAAATTATGCACAAGTCTTCTCCCCACATAATAGTCAGGGGCTAGGGGCATCATGCTGACCTCCACTCTAGTCCCCATAAAGGAAAATATGAGATCATAATTCCAGTTATCCCTCCAATAGTGAGGTTTTTCAACAAAACACTACTACCATGAATTTCATCAGGACCAACCCCATGGGTGATTAGAAAATATGGTCGAAAATATAGAATATAATGAAGTGAATGTTCTTTGAACTGAGATAAAGTATTAGGAAAATCCTTCTATTACCATATTTACTCATTATTATAGATATGAAATGGGCCTAATATGTTCACCATATGAGGTGTTTCTACCTGCACACCAACATATCAACAAAGGAAAATGAACCACTGATCCAGTTGACCCACTTGAGGCCATGAACTCAACCAATTCAAATTCTAGTTTGGATGTTTTTATCCATGACCTTGAGGGATACAAGAGCCTCATTACCAAGAACATTACTGCGAACCTCCTAGGGTGATGCAACATTAGAGGTGACATTGTTACCCCTCTAGTATATTATCAATTTCTTCTTGGCTAAGCACACTATGTTGAGAAAGGTGGTCCCACATAACCATTTAGGGTAGAGTTTTTTAGTAATAGAAATATCAAATATATAACCAACCCACTCATCATGAACAATTAGAATCCCTTTATTTGTATAATGATCACTATGATCCATGATGTACCTAACCATTTCTAGCCTTGGATATTACTTTCCCTCACTAAAGTGACATAATATCAACTATTACAACCCATATGGAAGCCTTGTAAACTCAGTAAGTTGTGATCCAATAATAGGGGAAGCCATATCCAATATGGGTAGATTAGATGCGCTGACAACAATAATTTGATAACCTAAGAATCACCCCATTTAATGATATGGGTGACTCACTTCAACAACTGGCCCACTTCACCTTAAGGTGATTCCTAATTCATGGGGGTTTGGAGAAATAAGAAGTTTCTATGATTTGTTTCTTTATCCAAATATTGGAGGGACCTACTTTCATTTGGTACAATCATATACCCCATGGTCTATTACTGGATAATAAGATATTCATAGGAATTACTTATACTACATTAAATCTACCATACTCCCAAATAGTATTGATAAACTCTCCAAATAAAAGTATAGGAATAACGATCCATTATCTTACTTTATTTTCCAATTGAAGGGGATCATGCACTCTTTCTATATGAATATTTCCTAGGAGAACCTGTTAATGTTTTTCATGGAGAATATTAATGTCAACCTAATCCTTGCCCACATATCCCTGAAATATCCGAATATATTTCAATAATTTTCAAAATATATTAGTGTCTATAAAAATTTTAAATGTAGAAAAATAAAAATTCATTCCTATTATGCATTTTGGATCCTTTATGAAGGCATGTGAAGGAAGAAACAACCACAATTGACAAGATTAAGGCCCCATTACTGGTCCACCACTAGGTACCTCTACCAAAAAGGTTTAATAATTCAAATATACCTCATCAAATAGAAATGCCTCACCAAAAGTAGGGTCATAAGGTGAAACATCATCATGAAAATTCTCCCCAAGTTCCCCATTAGGACTAATAAACTAGGGTATCCTTATGAAGTGAAATAACAAGACACACTCCTTCAAGGATGCATAGGTCCCATGTTACATAATCTTTTACTTTGAGAATAAAATACTAATGATTCTTGATTTAAAAAGGCATGAGGAAGCTAACCTCATCAATCATGAATACTTTTTCACATACCGTAGGATCCTTGAGTATACTAGCAAGGAGTGTTTCATCATCATGGATTGGCTCCAGGACCAAGTATATCCAAAACTGGTCATATTGGGAAATGTCCTGACATAGGTTCCACATGTCTATGTATATAAAGATTGTATCAATTTAGACTCTGGTGAATGGAAATAGGATCCTAGATGAAGAAAAAAAAGTACAATGATTGGTTGTCCTGTTATATGGTCGCTTATTCCCACAAAATTATACATTCCCTTTTGAGAAATATATCACCCCTTGTTGTCATCATGATACCTCGTCAGTTTTACAGCCTTCAATTTCATGAATGAGTAGGCATCAATAAATTTAATGTAATTAGAGTCCCTCAACTGTGCCAAAACAAATCTGCATTGTTGATTAATTAATTTCTCATAAGAGAGACTCATGTATTTCATTAAATACTAGAATATTACACTAAATAAGAGAAGTAACATGCTTCTGTGAACTTAGTTAGGATGATAGTCAATTGTATGATGCTTAGAGATGATTAACATCCCAGTTTTCCCATAGCTACCTCTGGTCGGTGCCATCAGAGAAGAGTCAAGAACCATGAAAATAGGTAGGGAAACTGATCTAGAGCTCTATAATACACTTTTCCTGTCATAAAGACTATACTGAAAACCTCATGGAGGTATTAGTAGGAACAACCATATCGAGCTTATTTTTCTATTGCACCACCATATCTTACCATGTTAGTTGATCATGTAGCTCTACTATATTATCATCATGCTTAGACGCAGCTACCAAAGGCTTGACCTCATCTGACTATTGCCCAACTTGAGTCTTTTGGATAGTGGAAGAATATTTATATCATGGTATAGGAACTATCACCTAAGTTAGATATACCCACTATAACCCTATCAGTTATAGACCCCTTAAAAATATAAATATGTACCTTTTTCAAAAATATGATGTGCTAAAAGACATTATCCGTATTCCAATGAGGATATCAATCCACAACACAATCCATTTGTTAAAAGAAATGTGTGGGGACCTTATTGATGTTTTGAAGATCCCTATCCATTTTAAAACATGAGTAGCTTCCACTGAGGCCTAACATACAGAGGAAGCCGAGAGAGAATAATTTCAAGCCACAATTTCCCACTCTAGAGAAGAAAATGGTACTATTTTCTAGGGTCCAATCCACCTATTTTTTTCATAGGCTAGATAATAGTTGGAAATCCACTATTTCCTAGAAGATTCTGGCTTCAAAACCAATAGCATTCTTACCTACATTCTATGAAAGCTGAGGCTTACAGAATCCTACATGATTCCATAAAACCTAATAATTTAAGGGTATCATAAGAGCAAGATAAAGCGACATGGAAAGATTAAATTGAAGATCCAATTTGGGGGATTTTAATAGAGAAATGAGTTTATGGTAGTCTCTCAGGATGCAACTTAAGTTTCTTTTTTTGGGATTACCATGGCTCTATCTACTCATAGAAATACCACATTAATATCATCAATGTCTCAAATACTCACTCAAAAGTTGATTAGGGGTACTATAAAGTGTTGATTCTCCCTTCAAATCCTATAAAACCCATTAATTTTAAGTCAATAACTAAAAAAGGGTGGGAAAATAGCTCTAAAATGATAGGGTTGAGCATATCAACACCCCCAATGATTTAATAACCACTTAATATAATAACTAGGTATATTTTAAAGACAAATTCATTATACCATTTCTATGATTAGAGCCGATGACCCCAAAACATGGAAGCTACTTAATCATCTCAAAAAATAAGGAATTATCACATATTACCTCATATTACTATGTGATACTGGCTTTAATAGTTATAAAAATCACTACTTCTATGGAATATTTGGTGATTCTACACCAGGGAATTGATCCACAATAACGATGCATGTTTGAAAAGGCTGTATTAACATATTTCAAATCCACTAGATACTATTTATTCGACATCAAAGGTGGGATTCATGAACAAAAACCATATGGAATAGGTTAAGTAGTTTTCATCACCACAATATCCATGAAATAAGATCCCCTCATCAAGGACTCCCCTTTCGCTAGAGTTTATTCCCAAACCACTACTAGATCTACATATCTCATAGATTCACCCCATCCCTCTGACCATCATAATTTATGTGATCAAGAGGATTTTTATGAAACCAATCTATACTTTAAGGAGGGTGTCTTCAACATAGTCAATAAACTAACCAAGGCTTATTTCATAATATAGTAAGATACAAGGATGACACTATTTAGTGTAGTTATGCCTCTAGAATAGATGTGATTTTATATGTATTTCTTGAAATAAATATTATAACTAAGGATTTTCATGGATAAAAATGAATAATGGTTTTTTTCAGTCTACACTTGGATGACCAGGGAGTTTTCATGTAATATGGTCATTCGGTTGACGCTGAATATAGTATTAAAGGTGGCATTGTTTCCCAGTGTTTTCCAAAATTTTCAGCCTCAAAATCGGGAATATGTTCATATAAATGTATGGAATGAAGAAAAATGAAGGATTTTAGAAAAGGGGTTGAACTTAATGACCTAAGACATGGACCACGTACCATGTTGGAGAATGGTTCATTGACCATGTATAGAACAATGATAATGGTGCGCAAAGTGGTTCATATAAGCGAAATCGGTTCGTGGTGAAGCTATGGGGAAAGAAGTGTGAGGTATGTGGAAGGATGGAGGTTTTAAGGATATTTTCAGTTCACAGGATAGGAGCGGTACACGGTGAAGGTTTTACCAAATCAAATACTTGGTAAATCATGGATTAACAGATTTTTCAGATCTATATTTTCCCAGATAAGGAGCAGTAATCGCCTTATTTAACGTGCCAGATAAGAGTTTAATATTTCAGAAAGAAATCTGATGAAGTACAAAGTGGTTCATGAAAGAGAATATAGTACACAGAGAGAATGATTTATGTGAGGAAAAATAGTATATGAATGAGTGTGAGGTTTGCGGAGGAAGCTGTCACAAAACGTGGATGACTAGGGCGGTACCTAGAGCTCATGTGGTATACAGAGGAGTGGCCGAAGGAAGTTTTTGAAGGAGGTCTACGGAGGAGGTTTATAGAGGCATAACATGAAGGTGGTTCATGGAGATGTGATCCACATACCACACCCACTACTTAGTACACAGAGGAGGTACGTTGGTACGTGACACACCCAAGGAAGCCTGAAAAGAGACCAAATCAGTTTGATAAATTAATTTAAACATTTTATCAGTGTACGAGAAAGTAAATTAAATATATAGGTGGAAAAATGACTTCAAAAGGGCATCCATTTATAGTTGATGATTCATAATTTAATGATAAAAATTCAAGAAAACTTTAAGTTGATAAACAGAGTGAATATTATTCCAACGTAGTGAGCAAGTGGGAGTCAGTGGAAGTGATCCGAGGGACATAGTGTGCTATCCCTAAAACCTTATGAAGGTAGTGAACCTATCATAGAGTGAATGTGATAAACTCTTCTAATCCAAAACTTGTGAAGATTAGTGTTTTTTGGTATGACTGACACACTGTCAACATATTATTCTTGAACGTATCCCTTAGTGGTGAACCATGTTAAATCTCAGTGTCATTTTTTGCATGAGATTGTTTGTTTTCTGCACTTCCTCTTCAGACATGTTTAACTTGTTCTTACCAATGTGGGAACAATATCCACCAGTTTAAAATAAAAAGTTTACACCCTGATTCACCCCTACCCTCTCAGGGTGTTTTGGGGTCCTTCAATAGCACACTAACTTGTTTACATGGATTTACAAGGACATTCCTGGGATAGATCCCTAGGTTTTATTCCATTTCCTTGGCCTACCAGCAAACCAATGTGGGTTAAAAGAGCCTACCATGAAGATAAAACCCTCCCATGATGCCATGATTGGGTCCTAATATGATAAGATAATAATGGATCACTATGGAAGGGAGGTTCAATAACCCATGTGGATTTTCAACATAATCCCGACTCGGATGAAGAACATGAAAGTTCAGATATGAATCAATTCGTAGGACCTCAACATCCACTTTATGAAGGATGATTTTTCACTACCAGTAATGAATCTTTTTATTTATTCGAAAGATGAAATATAAGTTATATTCATCATGGATATAAATTAATGGTATAACCAGATATAGTTAAAGAAGAGGAGGCCACCACTTTTAGATCACCATAGGAAACATTCTATTTATGAGTAATTCCATTCATTTTGGAGACTGTTGGAGTTACTTTCGAACACATAAGGTGCCACATATTAAATCTTATCCTCAAGACTGTGCTGGAATGATATATGTATGACTCGGTAGTCAGGTCTCTCCAATGTCAAGACCACCTTAAGGACCATGAAAAGGTGTTTTACTTCCTATGCTCCCACTATTTGAAAATGAACCCTCTGATATGTATATTCAGGATTACCTATAAAATATTCCAATATAATATAAAGTGTCCTTGATATCAAGTGTCCTTGATATCAAGTTTCCTTGATATCAAATGTCCTTGATATCAATCCAAACAATATAAAAGATATAAAAAATATCCCTCCTCCACACAACCTCCATAAATTATGAGACATTGAAGGACACTTGTCCTATATATGCTGACTCATTGAAAATTTGGATGATAAGTGAAGAACTTCTCAAGGAAAATGAAGAAAGGAACTATCTTCATGTTGGATGAGGACTACCAGGATAAATTTTGGGAAATTTATCAGTACCTAATGTATCCTCTTGTTTTAATATCACCCATCCCTGAGAAGCCTCTCGTGATATATGTGACCCCTCTAGAGTTATCTCTTGGTACTCTACTAGTTCAAAAGAATTATGAGACAAGGAAAATAAACCTCTATTATCTCAACCTCATGTTGAATGACAGTAAGAAGATATATTCTCCCATTGAGAAGATCTAGTTGGACCAGGTCTTTGCAGTCCAAAAATTGTGGTACTACCTACAACACCATGAAATACTATTGGTGTCCTGGGTCAACACACTAAATTACATCCACAATCAACACAATAAAAAAGGGAACCGAAAAAATTAGGTAGTAATTCTATAGTAATTTGACATCAAGTTCATCCCTCATAAATATATCAAGGGCTAGTCTCTAGTAGATATCTTAGTTATGCATCCAACCCAAAAAGAGTTCCCCATGGACATTGATTTCCTAGAAAAATCTATCCTCTCATAGGATCAGACCATGTCATGTTTGAAGATACATTTTGATGGTTCCTCCTATATCTCAGATTACATAAGGCTCAACAAATCCAAACCTAATAGGTTGGGCCTTGATATGTTCTTCATTACTCCCACAAATTCAATTTTTCCATACTAATTACTACTGTCAGATGGATGCACTAATAAAGAGGATGAGTATCAGGGCCTCATCAATGGTCTCTAATTAGCCTTTGAGATTGATTTTCCCCACCCGAACATGAAGGGAGACTCTAAGATGATCATGAGATAGATGAATGATAATTATATCATTAGGAAATTGGAACTAATTACTATATTAGAGCATAACAATGAATTGATGACCTAGTTACACTCTCAATTGAAAGTGAATCACATTCAATGACACAAAATGAAAAATCTAATGAATTAGAAACCCTGGAAACATCCCATGTAGAACTCAAGAAATATTATTTTGTGATTATTATTCCACATTGAAGGGTTACTTCCCCAATATTTATAACAATGAAGATCAAAATTTAAATTTGATGGAGGCTATCAGGTAGGGACTCAGATCCATGTGGATTGATCCTTTGAAAATTTCCAAAGAACGAGGTGATTAGAGAAGGTTTATAGGAAGTATAGATTAGTTTGTATGGAAATTATGGAAACATGAAGAATTAAATGCTGTATAAGTATCAAACATTGTGTAAGTTAGGTTCAAGAAGTGTATGTTTTTAGGGACAAATAATAAAAAGAAGACACATTTTTCGGTGAAAACCAAACCCTGAGTATTACATGATGTGAAAGGGGATTAAAATTCATGTAAATCCTTAATTCTATATGTTTTATGATGGTTCATCCCATCATGTTTTTGAAAAAACCTATCGATGTAGTCCCTCCTCTCATTTTACAATGGCCAATAGCTCCTTTCTAGGAGCTTTGGTGATTCCTTTTATGAGAATCAATCATCGGGATCCCATATTTGATGTGTGGTTATCCATGGTGACCCAAGTTATGTTATTCCTCCTTTTCTACGGTCCCATCTATATGTTTTCTCCCACTCCTATTTTCCACAAGATGATTCTTGATATCCTTGATTCTAATGGAGGGTTTTTGTTTGTTTGTTGGCATGGTTCTGGAAAGACTTCCTCAAGTGGATGTATTTATTATAGGAGAGGAAATCAAATCCTCATAGTAAATCCATTCTCATACGAAGAACATTGAAAACCTTTTGAGGTAGGGGATTCATTGAATCTATATTTATTTACATGCAATCATAGATATATCATGATTTATCCTCTTATATCGAAATAAAATTAACCTAATAATTAATTGATCTATATTAATGAATTGTTATCGATCAAATGGTGATGTTTCTATTTTTTACCATGATAATGAGCTACCTATTGATTTGATCGATAGTGTGGTGTCTATGATATGCTTTTTATGCTTGGTTTAACATGTGAAATTGGTAAAGAAAATAAATCTTGAATTAATTGGCTAAAATATTAAATAGTCATGATTAATGAATCTGATGTGTTGTAATATTTATTCTTCTAACATGTTTAAATGATTTCATCTTTAATTTGTTAATGAAATTGAATAAATATGTGAATCATATTGATCATCATTGATAAAATAATAAAGGGGGAGTTAACTTAATTATTTAATTAATTTGGGACAGATTGTGATAGTTTTCTTCTTAGGTTTCCCATAGTAGGAACATGTAATTATTGAATCAGTTAATTCAATATGAACAAAGAATCAGCGGTGTGATAAAATAATGTTTCTTTGTAGGGCATGAGTTGCCCACTTTCTTGTGAAGGCCGAGTTCCTTGTGATTTGGAGCCATGAGGGCCTGTTCCATGTGAAGGATAAATGACATGCTTTTAGTCCAAGATCTTGGTTGATATGTTTGTTTCATGCTGCTTGTAATGTGATCTAGATAATATCATTGTGATATGGGGCAGGGAGGCCCGGATGTGATGTGATCCTTTGATGAATGATCCTAGAGGGCTGTTGTGGTATATGGGGTGGGAAGGTTACATTTTTCTGGAAGTAGTTGATGCTTGTGATGGTGGGATGCATCAGGGTATTCATGTGGGTTTCAGGTAGGACACCATCGATAAAATGAGACGAATATGGGATTACCCATTAGTATAAACATTGGATGCTTGTTTGAATATTTTATTTGGCTGATGACCTGGATTTTTTTTTATATTCTTTCCATTATTCACAGCTTGTAGGAAATATATGTACTTGGTTTTATATCTTGTTTTTGGTATCATATGATGTTTTCCTAGAGTACCTTGTAATATGGAAAGTAATGCTATAAATAAAAGAATAAATGTTTAACCCATGGGGCTGGAACATTCTTGGATGTAATTCCGAGGTTATGATTATGAGAAGTTGTGGACTCTAGTTTCTTATTCCGGGAGGGCATGGAAGTTTGTTATAATGGTAATGAAGTGTAATGTGAAAAATTTTAATGGTTAATTAATGTTTAACAAATTAATTAAAATAAATTGAAGATGATTAAATGGGATAACATAATTTAATATAGATATTTAAATGGTTGCATGCCTATAGGATATCTGGTCTTAGTAGTGGAATCCGGGAGTCTAAGCGACGTTAACTGCAGTAGAGTCTAAGACTAGGTTATTCTCATAGTGTGGTTGTGATATATATTATATCATGTAATTTTATGTATTTTTAAAAACTTCTCTACCCTATCGGTTAGGGAAACTAACACCCCGAGGATTCTCATACCAAGGGGGGTGTTTTCCCCAATATTCTATTTGGAGGATGGATGGATGATTACACCCTTTGGCTCCGCTCTATTATCTTGGTATTTACTATTTCTGGTATGCACGATGTTTAGTTTTACCCATATATGTGTGTAGATGGATGTAATGGAATGTGGTTATTTTTAACACATGTATTTTGGAAATAGTTTCCAAAGGACTACTATAGGTATAACAAGTATTGGCGATGATTGATTGAGGATCCTTACTTGATGTATGGGCCGTGATGGCATGAGGTGTAGTACTTGATGTATGATACATGTTATATGGGTTGTGGTGACTCTTTAGAACTACCTATTTAATTTTGGTTATGTGAACATGGTGGTTTGTTTCAAAAGGTGCACATTGTAGTACTTCGACCTGGTGTCTCAGGGATAGCATTTTTGGAGAGAGATACTCGGGATGCGTGATATTGGGGAAGAGAAAAAAACAAGTGGGGAAGTGGTAGCAGGGTACCCTTGATATTTTTTATTATACTATATTCTCTTGTATGTGATCCTTGGTGATAGTATACATAGTGTGTATGGGAACGTAGTATACCTATTTAGGTGATGAGTTAGTTTCACTTTTTGTTCACTATGTTTTAATATGATTTATTTATCTTTTTTTTGAGAGGCTATAGGGAGGATCCTATTGAGTATACTACCATACTCACAAGACATTTATATATAATCCATTTTCAGGTTAGTTAGAGTAGATTGGAGATCCGGCTGGTTACTACTAGTTTGGGGCTTGGCATTAGCAGTCTGGTCTTCATGGTCACTATCATTGTTACTTTTTTTGGTTATTTCATTTCATCCATTTAGTTGTTGAATTTATTATAGTACACTACATATGTGCACTTTGATTTTATTTTATATGGTGTTTTGAGTTGGACATGATTGGTGTATTTCTTATCCATGTCTTTCACATGTCTTATGTTAGAGGGTAACTCCTCCCATCTATGTGTTTACTATACCCTTGGTACTAGTCACCAACTTAAGGAATACCGGAGGCAAGTCTCAAGTGTCACTATCTCTCTTCTCCCATTTCCGTACCAGGAGGGGTACACCTTGTGAGGATGTGGGTGTGATATATTGGTATCATAGGTCTGGTTGAGGGATATAATGGTGTTTGGAGTTAGGAACATGTGAGGTTGTGTGAGATGGTAGTTCAATAGTGTCATCTATGTTTATAAAGTGTTGTAAACATGAGAGATTGTCTTAGACATGGGTATTTAGGGCACTATGTGATTTGATGAAAAAACCATTAGGATTATAGTAGCTATTAATTGAGGTGATACTACTTGCAGGGTAGAGACATAGGAAAGGATCATGCATTATTCCTCTTCACACCTGTGTTACGATGGGTAAAATTTAGGATAGATTAACCCAAAATGAATAAAAGAAAAGAATTAATTATTGCTAAAGTTATTTATATTCCAGGTTAAGAGATCTCACTATTTTTTATTTTCCAGTCATGTCTCTAGGGAGACATCCATTTTAGGTTTTTGTAGAATATGATTAGAGGGTTTCACTTGCAGATTGCCATAGAGTGTATGTAGACAATGAAAAAACCTGTAAGAGGATACTATGAGAGTTTCAGTACTAGAGTTTTTAGAGGTATGAGGGATCCGTTTTAGATACAATCACAAAGGGATGTTTGGAGTATGTTTAGAAAACCATTAATTCGATCCGTACATAGAAGGAGTAATGGGTATCATTGGACGTGATGATGCTGCATAAGGGAGAAAAGAAGTGGTGGTTATTATTCCTCCAAGATCTCAAGGAGTCGATAGTCTCATGGGAGGATTTCTGAGACCCATTCAGAGTTGAGTTTCTCTCTTCGACCAAGAAGGTGACTAGTCACCCAGAGCTTCTTACCCTTATTTAGGGGAGATCTAGTGTGAGGGAGTTTGAGATCCATTTCAAGAAGCTTTTTCCGTAGTCTTTGAACCTGTTTCCTTATGAGGATGCTATGGAGAGTCATTTTGAGGATTATTTTCATCTAGAGATCCAACACCAAGTCACCCTATTTATTTTAAAGATGTATCTTGAGGTTCTAGTGAGAGTAGAGGTATTCAATATGACTTTATCCAGAACCATATCATTACTTTAAAGGAGTCTTCATGATTACTCATGAAGCAGAGCTGTGGTACATGGATCTTAGTTTTTAGGACATAAGATATTCTGATCAGCCGAGAGTAGGTCCTAATCCTCACTGTATCATTTCTTTGATGGTAACAACTCTTAGGACTATTACACGGAATGAGATGCATGTTTTTCATGTGGAGGCTAATATCAAAATAGGAGAGAGTTCCAAATCTTTTTGAGTATTCAATATATGTCAGTTGGTCCACTTCAAGCTCCTCTTCTGAGAGAGTTCCAACTGAGGCAACACTACCTGGTTTCTCCAGTTTGGGACCAGTAGAGAGTAGATGGGGGTAGGAAGAGGATATCACCAAGATGTTCTCCATCCTTAGAGAGAAGATAGAAACCATGTAGGTGGTCATCATCATGGTTATAGAAGTCATAGATAAAGTCATGTTCAACTTCATGCTTTAGTTATTCCAACACTAGGTGAGCTAGACGTCATTTGAGGTATCCTTTGCTTGTTTTCTAATTGGGTAAATTCCTTGTTTGATCCGAGTGTGACACACTCCTTCATATAACCTTGAATTTTCAGTGATTTGGGACTTGAGGTAGATATACTTCCAGTGCCCTTGGTGTTTACTATGCCAGTTGGTGGTCAAGATGACTTGTTTGATGTATGTAGAAACTGTGAGCTTGTTCTGGGGCCGCACCACTCTTGGGGATATTTTCTATGTTTATAGATACAAACATATGAAATAATAATTATCATGGATTGGTTGTATGGGTTTAGGATATCATGGATTTCTTCAAGATGTTGGTTGTGTTCTTTGATACTTATGGAGAAACATTATTTCTTTTTGGTGAGAGATAGCCTCAGATGGGTAAAAGGTGTGCTCCATACCTATCATCCTTGATGGATTATCTGATTCTAATTTCATCAGAGGCTCAACAATTCGTGTTTCGAAGGGTCATTGTGGAGTACCTAGATGTATTTCTAAGGGAGGTTATAGAGTTACCCCTTAATGAGAGATCAAGCTCGAGATTGAACTACAACAAGGTGTGTCACCTAACTAAATGTATCCATATAGGATGGACCTTATAAGTTGTGAGAGATACATATATAGCTCGATGGTATATTGAGGTGTCGTTTTTTCCATCCAAGTGTGTCACCATGGGGTGAACCCATTTTTTTGTGAAGAAGGATGTTGGTAGTTTCTAGTTTTTTTATCAAGTATCATTTCTTGAACCAAGTTATAGTGAAGAACCGCTATCCTATTACATAGATTTATTATTTATTTGATCAAATAAGGGTTCAAGTTGTTTCATGAAGATTTATTTGAGTTCAGGATTTCATTGGATGTGTGTAAAGGATGAGAATCAACTGAAGACTGGTTTCTATTTTGGTCTTGGGAATTACAAGTTTCTTTTGATGCAGTTCAGTGTGAAAAATTCGCCAACTATGTCCATGGGGTTAATTAACCCCATGTTCCATGAGTTCCTGGATAATTTTGTGGTGGTTTTAATCGATGAAATCCTTATTTACTTCACATATGGTGAGTAACATTCATAGAATCTACGTGCAGTTTTGGGTTTTCTTCATCATGAGAAGTCATCTGGGAAATTTTCGAAGTGTGAGTTTTGGGCTCAAGAAGTCAGTTTCATGGGGCATGTTGTATCCCTACATATTGTATCTAGGGATTCATCAAAGATAGAAGTAGTTTTTTCTTTGGAATCCCCCAAGACAATGGCATAGGTGTGAAGTTTACTTGGTCTTGTAGGCTATTACAAGAGGATCATAGCTGATTTCTGGTGGGTTGCAACTCCTCTAACAGTGTTGATGAAAAATTATTAGATGTTATTATGCAATGATCAGTGTTATATAACTTCTATGTATCTGAAGGATAAGTTGGTCAATGTTCTAGTTCCCTGTCTTCTAATATAAGGAGTTTAGTTTGAGGTTTTCTCTGATGCTTCACATCTTGGGTTTGTCTATGTTTTGATGTAGTAGATATCAATCATTTCTTATGTATATCAGTAGTTATATCCCCATGAGTGTAAGTATGAAACCCACAATCCCGAGTTTGAAGTGGTAGTATTTTCACTAAAGTTGTGGAGAAAATACCTCATCAGAAAACATTTTGTGGTCTTCATCAATCATAAGATCATGAGGTATGTTTTCTCCAAAAATTACTTAAAATTGAATCAACATAAATGGATGGAGTTTTTACAACACTAAGACTTCAATATTTTTTATGCACTTGGGAAGGGAAATTCTTGGGTTGATTCATTATGTAGGAAGTCACACAATTGTGCAGTGTACAAATATAGTGATTCCAAGATGGTGATGGAAGAACTTTCAGTATTACATCTTCATATGGGAGAATTTTGTGGAAGAGGTTGTCTTTTTCAGATGATAGTGCTATCATATAAGGTCTAGTAGGTGTAGGAATCTTTGTTTGGGGTTATAGCGGTGGAGGTCAGGATAGACTGAGTTGATTGTGGCCAGTCCCCCAATGGTTGTTCTGAAGATGAATGAAATTGAGTTCTGTTTTAGGGAAAACTCATTCCTTTGATGATGAATGAGATGGTTATTATAGAGTCAAATATTTCTCCATTAGTAGTACATACTAGCATGAAAAAGATTTACCGAGCTTTGAAAGGTCAGTTTTGGTGTCCTTGGTTGAAGTGTGTAGTTGAAAATTCTATGCCTCGATGTTTGTTCCTCCATAAGGTGAAGGCTGCGTATTATGTTCCCTGTGATTTTCTCTAGTCATTATATGTTCCTTAGTGGAAGTGGGAGGAAATATTGATGGATTTTTTTATTAATTTATCTTGTTCCCAAGGAGCCTATGATGCTATATAGGTGGCAGTGGATCAACTTATGGAATCATGCTACTTTATAGTTATCAAGGTGTCAAGATTATTAGATATTTTTTCAAGGAAGTATTTGGAGGAGAGTTTGAGACCAATGGAGTCCTAGGGATGACCAATTTTGACCGAGATACTCATTTTACATCAAGGGTGTGGAGAGTTCTTCAAAATTATTTTGGTTCTCAGCTCTTAGCAAAAATTTTCTTCCATAGATAAGAGACCATACATAGAAAACCATCTAGACACTTGAAGTCATGTTTTTCTCTTGCGTCTGGGATTTTAGTGGTTTATGGATGATGCAACTTCCAATTTACAACAATAGTTTTTAGTCAACCATCAGTATGGAACCATTTGAATCCTTGTATGGACAAGCATACTATTCTCCATTATTTTGGATTGGGGTCGGAGAGTCAGAAATTATTATGCTGAAACTTATATAAAATACAACTGAGATGGTGTAGGTGATCCTTGAGAGGATTGAAGAAGCATAGAATCATCTGAAATCCTATGTCGATCATAGGAGGATACCTATAGAGTTCTAGGGAGATCATGTTTTTCTAAAGGATACTCCTTGTAATGGGTAGTTAAGGTTTGTTTAGGGGAGTAATTGTTCTCCCATGTTTTTTGGGGCTTTTGCGGGGTTAGATCATGTTGGATCTATGGAGTATCATATATATCTTCCCCATATATGAATCAGATACAATATGTTTTTATTTGCTCTTAAATCCATCGTTATCTTAATGATGACTCCCATGTCATTGATTAGGGTGAGATCAATGTTCATTATGATGCGACCTTCGAGGATTGTCTTATAGAGATTAATGATTTCCATGAGAAGGTGTGGAATGAGCATTCTACCCCCTTGATTCATGTATTGTGGTGGGATAGTATCATGAAGAGTACCCGTGACCATGAGACATAGATACGTACTAAGTACCTTGAGTTTTTAGATGTTTTGATATTATCTTGTAACACTATTCTTCTTGTGGTTTTATACCATTTCTAGTTTATGTGTTGGATTTCTATTGTCTCTTGTTTCATCTTACTATATTTGAGAGGTATCTCTCATGAGAGAGTGGTTAGTAGATGCTTGTTCTTTTTTCATGGTTTCATGATGATCCCCTGGTGAGGTGGTTGAGCTCCTGTGATGGTGAGAGATTTGATAGGAATCTCATGGGCTGGCAGTTCAGATGAACATTTTCTATTTCTAGTATCGATTGGTTTTGGATTATCTGGGATGAGACTATTTTGAGAGGTATCTAATGTAAGGGTCTGGATGCATGTGGATCGACCGTTTGTAGGTTTCTGAAGACCGAGGTTCTTAGAGGAGGCTCAAAGGATTTCTGGAGGTGTTGGGCTGTGAAATGATCGAAATAAAAATAATTACAAGCCATGTAAGAATTAAATTTCATGTAAGTTAGGTTCACGACATGGATGTTTTCAGGGTTAAATAATAAAATGGAAATGCATTTTTCGGTGGAATAAAACCCTGAGGAATAAATGATGGGAAAGTAGATTACACATCATGTGAAATCTTGATGTTTTATGCTTTATGATTTCTCATCCACATGCGTTTTTCACAAATCCTATGGATGTTGTGATTCCTCTCATTTTCTAATGGCCAGTAGCTCCCTTCTAGGTATTTTGGATATTACTTCAATGGGAATTGATCATCGAGATTCATATTCGATCTTTGGTGATATTTGGTATGTTATACCACCGATATTTAGGTCGCGTCGATCAATTTACTCCCATTCATATTCTCCATGTGATGAAACATGATCTCTATGTTTCTAATGGAATTTTGTTGGTTTTTTTGGGTGTAGTTTTGGAATGGATTCCTCGAGTGGATGAAGTTCTTCCAGGAGAGGCGATCATGATCCATAGTGTTGGTCTATTCTTCATACAAAGAACATTTAAACCCATTTGAGGTAAGGGATTCATTTATTATATATTTATTTAAGGTCAATTATAGACATATCTTGATTTACCACTTGGATAATAATGAAATTAACATAATAATTAATTAAACCAGAAAAAAGAATTGGTATCAATAGCCTGGAGATGTTGTTGTTTTGTACCATGATAACGAGTTGCCTCTGGAATTCTAGATAGTTTGGTATCTATGTTGTGCTTATTATTCTTAGTTTATCATGTAGAATTTGTAAAGAAAATAAATCCATAATTAATTGTTAAATTAATTAGCTAAAAGATTAAAGCCCCTTGTTTAGTGAATCCGGTGTTTTGAAATCTTAATTCTATAGGTATGTTTAAATGATTTGATCTTCCATGTGTTAATGGAATTGAATAAATATATGAATCATGTTTATGATCATTGATTAAATAATTAAAGGAATGGTAAATTGATTTTTTAATTAATTTATGATTTCTTATAATAGCTTTCTTCTTAGGTTGACCATATTGGAACTTGTAAGTAATAAATAAGTTAATTAAAGTGGGAATAAGAATGAGTTGTGGGATAAAAGATAGTTCTTTTATAGGTCCTAAGTTTCTTTCATGTTTGTGAAGGCTGAATACCTTGTGCTTTGGAGCTGTGATGGGTCGTTGAGTGTAAAGGATGAATTCCCTCCTTTAGGGCCAAGATCTCTGTTTCTATGTTTGTTTACTATTCCTTGTGATTTTCTCTAGATATGATCCTTGTGATATTGGTCGAGGATGACTAGTTGTGATGTGAGCATAGGATAGATGAACCTGGAGGGATGTTATGGTATATGGGATAGGGAGGCCCAATTTTTGTGGTAGAAGGTGATGAATGTGATGGCGGGATGCATTATGATATGAATGTGGGTGTCAGGGAGGACACAAAGATGACATAATGGGTTGAAGTTAGGCTTACCCAGTGATATGAAAGTTGGATTCTTGTTTTAATAAGTTGTTTTGATGTAGACCAAGATGTTTGTTTATTTTCTTTACTTACCCCACTGGTTGAGGCATATGTTTGTCCTTGGTTTTATACCTTTTTTGGTTGCTTAAGATGTTTTCCTAGAGTACATAGTAATATGGAAAGTAATATTGTAAATAAATGAATTAATGTTTAACCCTTGGGGATGGAGATTTATGGTAAGCAATGAAAATGTTATAATTATGGTAATTCATGGACTTGGTTTGTTTATACCTAGAGGGCATAGAACGTTGTTGTAATGGTAATGAATTGTAATGAGAAAAATGTTAATGGTTAATTAATGGTTAAATAAATAATTAACTCAAAGTGAAACTGATGAGAAGTGATAAAATAAATTAATATATCTATTTAAATGGTTGTTTTCATATAGGATATTTGGTGTTAGCAGTGGCAGCATGGATTCCAAGAGACACTAGCTATAGTTGAGTCCGAGACTAGGTTATTCCTATAGTGTAATTGTGATCTATATTATATCATAATGTTTTTTTGATTTTATAAGATAATCCGCTATACGGGTTAGAGAAATTGATGCCTAAGGGATTCTGATCCCTGTAGGGGTGTCCCCAACAGCCTAGTGGAAGGATGGGTAGCCTGCTAATCCATTTGGACCATCTCTCTTCTCTTGGTAGTTACTTGATCTGCTATGCATGATAGTTAGTTTTCCCCATATATGTGTATTGAGGGCTGTAATGGATTTTTGTTATTTCATACACATGTATTCTAGATATAGTTTCCTAAGTACTTCTATAGGTATAACATTTATAGGCTACGATGTCTTGAGGATCCTTACTTGGTGTATGATTTATGATGGCTTGAGTTGCAATACTTGGTGTATGATACCTTTTATATGTACTATGGTGGATTTTGGTAACTGCATGGTTACTTTTTGTTACATGGATGTGGTGGTGTGTTACATAAAGTTCACATTACTGTGCATTGCCCAGCTTTCTGTAGGACCTTTTTTTGGAGAGAGATGCTCAAGACATGTGATGTTGGGGTAGAGAAAAAACCCAGTGGGGAAGCAATAGCGGGGAACCCTTGATATTATTTATTATATTATATTCTCATTTATGTGATACATGGTGAGAGTTTCCATGGTGAGGCTGGGAACCTAGTATACCTATTTAGGTGACTTATTAGTTTACCTTGTTTTTCACTCTACTTTAGGATTATTTCTTTATTTTTTTCTTAAGAGGATATGGGGAGGATCCTACTGAATATACTATCATAATAAACCTACATATACATAATCTATTTTTTAGATCAGTTGGAGCAGGTTGGAGATCAGGCTGGTTATTACTATATCGGGGCTTAGTGGTAGCTATTTAGGCTTCATGGTCACTGACGTATTTACTTTTATTTTGGTACTTATAATTATTCATTTAAGTTGTAGTAGTTATTTTTTGAAATTACATATGTTCACTTGGGTATTCTTTTATATTTAGATTGAGTAGTAGTTGTTCTGTGTTTGTCTTATCTCTTTCTTTCACCTAAATTATCTTAGAGGGTAATTACTTCCATCAGTGTGTTTACTATACCCCTGGTGCTAGTCTCCAACCAAGGGCCTGCTGAAGGTGGGACTCAGGTGTCACTTCTCCACTCTCCCCTTGAAATCCCAGGATGGGTACACCTTATGGAGAGGGGTTTGTGACATGTCACTTTTTCTAAGGGCCCTCAGATGATTTGATCATCAAGGAAGTAAAAGATTGGACAACTCATTTTGTCAATTATCTCCAAAAAATAAATATCCTTCCATACCGAGATGATCATGAGTGAATCCACTGACATATAGTGAAATTTACCATCTGGGATAGCCCCAACCTTGATCAGATTCTTTATAAGAACATGTTTTATGGAATCATCCTCCTTTTTATCCATGGAAGGGAGATCCCTCCAGTTAAACAAGAGGTAGACACTAGGTTATGTGGGGACCATCAAGAGGGGATACATATTTCTCACCAGATCCAAAGGTTATGTAGATTTTGTCCCACCATAGTCCACGACTACATAAAATTATCCAAGAGGATTCATGCATGATATACCCATGCCAACTTCATCAGTAAAAAACCAGAGCTTCTATATACCACGAAGTACTCCTAGACCATTTTCGTATGGGGTCTTGATGTTTTCGGTCCCAACCTACTAGTGAAAAATCATAATTTCGTGTTCATTATGACAGTTACCGAAATCTTTTTAAGTGGGAACATTCCATCACCCTCAAAGAGTTCAAGACCCTGTAAGTGATAGAGTTTTATATTTCCCAAATCATCCACCAATTTTTGATTCCTCACACCATTATCAAAGATAACGAAAAAAACTTTTGATCTACTAAGCTAAAGAAGTTGTATGAAATATATAAAATCTATAAAAACACACTTCCTGATAACATGTATAGGTGAATTAAAATATTGAGGCCTTTAAAAATACCCTCTCTAAAATCCTTAAGAGAATGGTCGGCCAAAATAAGAGGAGTTGTCCGGATAAGCTCCCCAATCCTCCCTTGGAATATCAAATGACAACTTCCACCAAATTTAACCCATAATACTTGGTGTATGGGATGTAATAAACTCTTCTTATATAGGTCCAACTTCCCTCAATTTAGATCCCCATTTTTATCAATAGATGATATATAAGAGAGAGGAAGTTCATTTGGTTGAGTTTGGAACTCTTAAATAAAACAAGGTCAATGTGTTTCATAACATAGAGAGGCATTGGGGTCTGTTGAAACTCCATTACATCAAAGATTCTAAAAAAATGACAAAGGGAATCCCCTTATAATGAAAAGGGGAAAATACATGAAGAAAATCAAGATTTTCAAAGGCATGATTTCTGGATTGCCTTAGTCAGACCAATAGAGCGTCAGCACGCAACCTACTTGTGTGCCCTAAAATATCATGTAGCCTACTTGCACACCCAAATTCATTTCTCCAAAGGTCCCATATTTTCCCATAAATAGACCCTTGGGTCCATGATTTATATGGATGAATTTCCTAGAAGCCCAATTACTTATCTAGTCACCCTATTACTTCTCCCCAGTAACAACTTGAGCAGAGGATTTAAGGGAGGATCATTGTATTTAAGTCCTTTTAGTGTTCAAAAACAATAACACTTTCACTACTAAAGCTCCCAACCTCCCCAAGTCAGATATACTTGTGCACCACCTATTCCTTTTATAAGAACTTGAGCAGGACACTTCCGGGACCAGCTATGAATACTCTTGAAGTCTCGAACAAGGTATCTCCCAAGTATTAACATACAGGTTGTTCGTCACTTAAGTGAACATCATGTCACCCAAGCCTACATGTGCGCCCATACTTGCATGCCCTTACCTACCTGGGCTCCCCTCTTTGATTCACTTACTCTCTTAATTCTATAATCCATGATTCCTTCCTCAGACCCATTCATGGAAGGGCTACTTCTTCTTTGTCTCCCTTGTTTGAAAGGGATTCTGTTGAGACCTCTAACAAAACCTCATGGCTTATCAAACCTTTGGGAATGGAACATATTCATGTCATCTATTTGGGTTTGTATTTCTAGAGTCATCGGTTTCACATATTTCTTTCAAAATGGGGTTAGGGTTCATGGAGTATCTGTGGGTTTGTATATTAATAGTCACTTGGACCTTTCTCCTAGGAACAGTGTTGGTAAGTTCCTAGTTTGGAGGAGGGTTGGTTCCTGGCCTCTCCCTTCTCGAAGAGATAACCCAGAACTTCGGGTCCCTGGTAGGGAAGGTAAAGTTCATGTTGAAATAGTGGGTGCCCTATAACGAACTATTCAGTGTTTTTGATTACCATATCATGTATAATGTTAGCTATACATGATGTAATCTTACCATTGTAGTGTATACTTTTCTACATCCACTATTGAAATGGTAATGTCCAAAGTTTAATTGTCATATCAAAATTTTATAGAAGTTCCCAGGCAATAATGAGAACCTCTAGATACTATGAAATTAATCTTAAATATATGTTCTATGGTCTAGATACATTTTATTGATTGGACACAGTACATGTCTGACCATCAGGTGCCTGGGGTTCATAATCATTGAGACTTATTCTTAGGAATTTCGCACTTGGTGATCTCTAGTAGTGAGATCATGAGGAATGACCCGCCAATAGAAACACCACATGTTTTGGGTGTCATGGTATGTTCCTATATATGATCATATTTAATGGTCTCCTAACTTGAGATCATTACCAATGTATGTCATTTGATTGTGCACTTTGATGCAAGATGAAAACCATGGAAATGAAGTCGTGGTGAGGTAGTTTGTGGTGGATGCATCATTGGTGGCATGGCACTGGTTGAAGGGTCATGAAAGTATTTTTTGCTTCTGCATTATGGAAGTAATGTATCTCAGGACATGTTGATATGGATGGAATTACCTTTATAAGACCATGGCCATGACAGTTGAGGGTAAATTCTTCCTGTTACATCAACAAACCATAAATCAAGAAAGGGGAGATGACATGAGAGTGTGTCCTGCTTTATGAGATATAACTGACAAAGAGATTATATTACACAGTGCATGTTCGTAGGTTGGTTGTCGTTGCTGTGAAAATTCTTATCTCTTCAGGGGCCATGATGGGTTACTAGATCCCTCTCTTGGTCTGTTAATATTATTCACTACTATCGAGATAAGGTCCTAGAGGGTCACACACAACAACGTATTCAAGAATCTTCCCTATTCAGTTGAATAGGAGTTTTGGACATAGTGGCGCCCACCACAGGGCTCTGGGATTTGTACAAAGTTAAACAATAACCAATGAAATAAATAAATTCATATTATTTGAGTTTAAAATAATGAGTATTGAAATTATTTATTAAATGTATTTACGAGTTTTAAGTAAATACATTGAAAATATTAATTGACGAATATTAAATTATTTAAGGGTCAATTAATATAAATGGGAGAGACGAGTCGAGTTAATGAATTAATTATTATCATGTAATATATTTTAATATATTACAATTAAGTGAAAATAATATTTATGACTCAGTTTAGTAGTCATAAAATGTCATTGATAGAGCGTTAAGTATTTGGGGACCGAGTTGGGATTTCTGGGTAATTAATTAACTACTATAAATATTAGAGGAGAGGATATTTCTAATTACTATTCCTGGAGATTCTCTATATTATCTTCTATACCATAATATATAGAGAGATGCTCTGGATCCAAGGAGTATGTATCAAGAACTCTCTCTAGCATCACCAGCAAAGCGGTGCGGTGATCATTGGAGCATCGAAGGCATCGTTGCAATTCCACGCTAGCACCAAGATTACAACGAACGATACTCCTGCGGATTCCATGAACCATGTGTGGATGATCTAGACAAATTCAACTTCAGATTCTTCAAGTAGAGAGTGCCAAGGATGAGAAGACGTCGTGCATGGCTTCAGATTTAAACTAGGTATTTTACGGTTTAATTTTGTGCTTAAAACTATTAATGCGAGATCCTCAGCTTTGACCGGGCTGCTTTTCACCGACTTCGACAAGTTTACATCGACGTTGGTGGAAGAAATTAAAAACTCACCTATTTGGGGCTTCCGCTACACAGCCGGTTCCAACATTTCACTATTTATTTTCTCCCATTTGAAGAAAGGAGAAGTCTTCCTCCCCTACAATGATCAATTTTAGGGCAACCATCATGGTGTAATCCCCAAGATTTTCATACAGGAGGTAGCATCATTGATCTCATCTCTTCTTCGATTCCATAGACTTGGGGAGAGATGGGAAGATGGACTCTTGTTACCCTTTCCCTCTCCTGTTGGGCTTTGTAACAAAGGGAAGCCATCCTGGTGTAATCCTCTAACCTCCATCCCTTCTTCCTTCCATTGGACCCTCGTCCAATGTGAAGAGAACCGAGGGGAGGCTTTTCACCTCACCCTCTTCTCGGGTCACCTTGACCTCATTTACCTTGGCCACCATAGGTGTGCCCTCATCCACCAGCGGAGGAGGAAAAGCATGATAGATTTTGTTAAATCTTTAACATCCTCTTGTTTCTCACACCATGCATGACTCACGTGGGCTTATAGATTTGTCATGGTCATAACATTTGCACAAAATATTGAACTATGAGGACTCTGATTCCCACCATAATCGGGATACTTAGGAATCCTTCTCAGTGCCCGAGATCACTGAATGTCCTCTTCCATAATCCAACCCTCGTTCCCCTAATTTGGGAATCCTCTTTAGGAATAAGCCCCAAATTAATTCCTCAAATGACCATGGGTATCCTTTTTAGGATGTAAGTCCAAACTAAGTTCTCTCAAAGGACTATACTCTCCTATGAGACCTATCGTACTACGTGGGCGTTGATTCCCATTCACATGGGATACGTAGGAAGCCCCCTTTGGGTTTAAACATGATACCTTAAATCAACCCTCTTCTCCTTAGGCCATATTCCCAATCAGGTCTGATCCTACTTGGAAACCCATATCCTTTCTAAGTTCCTTGGGCTGGTTTAGCATAAGTACCACACTATGTTTTGACTAAGCACCTTCCGCTTAGATTTCTATACCACATGACATTAAACTATATAGCTAGGTCCTTATCACATGACCTTAAAAGGTATGATGTGTCCCATTCAGTGGCACTGAACTATGAGGGTTCTTATTCCTTTCGAAAGGATACGTAGGTAGCCCATTTTATGTTCATGATCCCAAGATCAAAACAAAACTTCATCTCCCTAGATGATAATAAATTCAGAGAGCCCTGCTAAGTGGATTAAAAACCAGTATCATAATAATGATGATTAAAAGAATCTTGAAATATTATATTAGAGGATACCATTGATGGAGAACCTCAAATACATATGGATATCTCCATTGAAGAAGAACCTTGAATTGATACAGATGATTTTAAACTTCTCACATGCTAAACAAGTGATTGAAAATTTCAACAGATACTTATGATATAATTGGTGAATTAATAAAGATTCATGAAAATTTCTTAAATTATAAATAGAGTCCTAGAGTTGACAATAATTCCCCCCAAAAGGGTGTGATGAGTCTGACCTCCCATTCTTTTGACCAATGCATGTTCTTACATATTGTAAAGTTCAAACATAATGAATGATTACCTTTTTAAAGAAGGTACCCTTTGGATAAAAAACTATTGGATGTTTTTGGTTCCTTCAATAAATCCAATGGAAACCAGCTGGAAGTAGTGATTCTTAAAAATAGAATACACATTTCAAAGAACTACGAAACAAAAATAGTGAACCCGACATGAATCCTTAACAAAGTTAATAATGTTATCTACCTATTAGGCCCCTATAAATTGATAAAGGAAGTCTAGAAAAAGGAATAAATCACACATGTATCCATCTAAATATAGTTTTCTTTAATGGAGTTTGTTGTTGTTTCAAGTTTTTCTTATAATTCCATTCACTCCAAAATGGCTTTCTTCAAAACAAAATATGTGAACTTCCCCAATGATGCTCAAGCTAGATCCCCATCCATGGGAAGGAAGTCATCACCAACCCAGTGTCTTCAACAATGAGCCTCTAATGTCCTGGTAAAGGAATATAACCATCATGGTACAATCCCGACTATGGAGGATTCTCGGAAGGCCCTCCAGGTCAATAACAATCCTTAATCATCCAGTCAATGACGACTAATGATCACGAAGCAGACAGTGCCAACCACCATATTCAATCATTTCAGGTCCTTATCCCCATAATGCAACAATCAATCCCTCCCATACTACAAGTAGTTGGATCAAGAGGCCACTCAGGATCTGAATTCTAGAATATAGGAGTCATTCCTGAGGACTCCCCCAGCAATGACCGCTAGCAGAATTGCGTGGTGGTGAACCCCCAACATGATGGGGGTGTTGCCTCTGGATGTTTGGCCAAGGTCTCTTATACCCGGTCACACAAGATGAACTACCGGGGAAAAAATCCATTCAATAGGGAGCAGGTTCTTACATCTACCCCTTTCGGAGAAGACCATCCTCCAAACTTGATGGAAAACAATGAACGAGCACATACACCCATCCATACTAATTTTTTTTCTCAGAAGACTTATCTAGAAACAACTCACAAATCCCACCAGATAAATCTGGTGGAGTACAGAGAAAAAACACACACACCTGCTTAAAAGTTTTCAACCAGTCAGTAAGATCGTTTGACTGCATTTAAAGAAACCCGCCAATCTAATGTGGTGGAAACTGGTAAACAGGAACAAACACCTATTTACAATCACCAATCCTGTCAGAAGTCTCGTCTGACAGTATTGCAGGAAGTCCATAAACCATACAGTATGTGAAACAACCAGTAGGCACATACACCTTCCAATGATTGTAAAGTCTGCCAACAGTCTCGTTTGGTAGCACCCAAAGAAGTTAGTCATAAAGCTACAATGCCAAATTTGGGGCAGACCAAACTCTCTGCCCCCATGCATGAGTACTGTCAATACCCTTTGACAGGAAAAGGAGGAAATGATCAGGCACACACACCTACTCCAAATACAAAATGGACGTATATTCCCATTCTAGTCGCTGAAGTCACCAAACATATTTTGTCAATGGTGAAAGGTAAGACGAAAATCCTTGCCCTTATTTTGGATGTTTGTTAGGATATTATAACAACCACTTCAGCAGTACCAGTGAAACAAACAGATAAATATGTCCCCACACATGTGATGACACATTTTAATTCTATCCCAGAATAGATACACTCCTCTATTCCAGACCAGGAGGTTAATAGGGCATACTCCCCCATATCATACATACAACAAGATCGGGAACATACACCCATTACAATTGGAGGTAATTGGTCCGTTCTGGTAACCACACCAAGGTAGGAACCTACACATTCCCATGATAACCACTTTTCCCAAAAAGTGGACCCAACTAAGTATAAGAGAACATCCAAAAATATCTCTCACCAAGAACTATTGGAAAATCAAGAGTCAAATACCATTTTAGCTCCTCTTAAAGATGATTTTCTTGAAGCCCTCATACATTTATCTATTGCAGATCAAGATCCTATCTTCTCATTACCAAATTATGAGAGTGGTAGTAGTAATTTTGAAGTTCCTCATCGGACACTTCATCATAAAGGCTTGCTTTAAGAAAATTCTATCAATACAGAGTGCCTATCTTTGGATGAATACCATGGAAACCCTCTGTGTGGCCATAAGACCAAAGAGCAAGAAGATTTATCCCTTGCTGTAATCAACCATGGTGATCCTCCCCATTATGGAATTTTCTGAGAAAGTCCTCTCCGTATTAGTATTTTTCATTGTCAAGAATATTCTACAATTGACAATATATCAATGAGAAATCCCAACTATCTCGAGGCAATTGCAAACACAAGGCCAGTTATGTCTGATTCATTTTCATTGACAGGTGAAACACTTTCTCAACCAAAATACATATTAAGGGAATAGTCATTCTCTGAACCTCCCTTGGGTCATTTGTCTTCTAATACAGAGCATCCAATTTGGTTAGAAAAAGTGGCGAAACCTCTAGTGGAAGATGATGAAGATGTGTTAAACATGAGGAAACAATTGGCTAAGGTAGAAGTACTAGTCATGTTTTGGCCTTTGGAAAATTCTCAGTATAACATTCCAGAATTGATTATAGAATATTTCATTCATGATATTTGCCTCAACCTATGAAATAATCTTCCTCATTTGAAAACCAAAGTATTACCATATGATGAATATCAAAATCATATAAAGGTATCAAAAGGGTTGCAACTCCAAATTGACTTGGCGTCTCTCTTAGTTTCCTAACATCCAAAGGTTAAAAGACAATAGAGAATCTTCTAGCATGCATGCCTCATTTCTCTAAAGAGGCTACGCTAGGTAATTTATGATTCCCCATCTGGTGTTCATATCAGCGGATGGGGTGCACATAGAGCATTGCATTTCACTACACTCCAAAATCAGAAATGTCCACCAAAAGTGGTCTCATGAAATGTTATTTCCCATGGTCAGCCACAATCAATAGATTTTTTATGTAATCAAATTTATGCTCATGAACATTCCTCAACTATCTCTCAGAAGAGTAAGACCCAATGAAAAGAAGTTGTTGAATTACTTTTACATCAAGAATCTGAGAATATTTATCAGGCATCCCGCTTAGAGGATGTTAGGCGTCAGAGAATGAAAATGTCTGAAATAACAAAGTGATATTCCGCAACAGGTGATTTAAGTGGTTGTCAGATAATGCACCCAACTAATTTCCGAACCAAAATTTGAAAAATCAGAAGAGAAGCTGCAAGAATTTCAGCCATAACAGTTCATGAGTCACCCCATCTTGCAGGGATGGGGGCTCATTTAATTCAACCTTCAAAGTCATTAAAAAAAGTTCAAATATTTGAAGAAGAAGAATAGGAATAGCCCCTACCTACAAGCCTGGAGGCTTTTTCACATATGAAATTCCCTCCTCAACAGAAGTCTGTTTTTTCCTGATTAGGGAAGAAGCCACAATGAGAGCATACAACTGAAAAATCATAGGATTCCCTTCAGGTTACTGTTCGCTAAAATGTTCCCAGGAATTCATCATATATGAGAACAATGTCTCATGAAAGATACATAGGGAGACGATATTACAAAAATAATGATATAATTCCATCGATGCTTTATGAATCAGTGAATGTCATTAACACCACTGAAGACGATCCTCCAGAAAATTAGTCCAGTTTAAGAGAATCAGAAGATGAAGTTCTTTTGCATAATACGGTACACACTGAGGAAAATGAAGAAGGTGTGCATACCCAAAATCAGAGGCTTACCCAAAATCTAGGTATACCTTAAAATAACTAACTTCCACCCCTCTAAAAGGTAACTAACAAGGGGAAAGGTAAAAGTCAAATTGCATCTCACTTTTCCACTGAAGAAGGTAAATCTACTTCACTTGAGGAGAGATTTTCACAACAAGAAGAGGAAATGAAAGAGTTGAAAAGACTCAATACAGAGTTACTTCAAAGAAGAATTTCTGGTAGATGTACTCCCCAGGAAGGTCCTCAAATTTCACATGCAGTAGGAGCTCCTCGGCAAAGAGGATTTTTAGTAAATACAGATGTAGATAATGAATTCTATCCACTAGGCACACAATCAAGGAAATATCATATACATCCTGATAGGACTGTTCCAGTGAGTTACCCAAGGAAAATATCATCACCACCATCAGTGGTTTTTCCAGTCATTGTACGAGCTCAATCTCTAGTTTATAGACCTACATAGATTCTAGCTCGTCCAAATGTTCCCCAAATTCTTAAAATAGAATTTAGGCACTAACGTCTCGATTGAAAGCTATGGAGGAATGGCGTGCACCAGTTCAGCTGGAAAAGAGAGCTTACTCTTAATGGGTGGATGCAATTCCTCCCCCACCAAATTTTTTTGAATACCACATTCCCAATATCTAATGGTTCGGGAGATCAGGGACAACACATAACACATTTTATTTCTCATTGTGATCCCATTATGGGAACTCCTCAACAACAAGAAGCAGTAAAACATAGGTGTTTTGTATAGTCATTACAAGGACCAGCTTTTGTTTGGTATACAATTTTACAATCTCGATCAATTACTGGATGGGATGATCTTCATCAAAAATTCCTTCTTCAATTTAGATCAATGCTACCAAAGATGATAGTTTTTGATCTGACCAATTGTAAAAAAAGGGAGAATGAAAGAGTTTTATATTTAATTGCGTGATGTAAAGGATTAACATATTCATTTTGTCTGGAACTACCTCAAGAAGAATTAATGCCAATTTGTGTGGAAATTCTATGTGATGAGTTATGCACAACATTTTTCCCTATGACATAAACAAGAGGGTTTCCATAACTCACTTCAATTGATCAATAGATAGAAGACTCTATTATAGAAACTAAGGTTAAAACTCAGGTAATTCAATCAGCTTTAGGAAGGAGGATAGGAAAGGCAGAAACTATTACAATTACACTCAAGAAAGAACCTGTACCTACTTCTACTTCATGATCTTCATCATACCTGAGGGATCTGCCTCTTGAGCATTAGTAGCAATGGCCGCCTCTTCAAGATGATCAAAGAGATCAAAGGCAGAAACAATTTTAGGAATTAAACAACAAAGTTTTTTGTTTCTAGAATGAACAAGTTCCTGGTCACTTCATCTCAGCTCTGGAAAAAAATTTGGTTCAGTTTCAAGGCTGAAGATAACAAATAAATAATGAGATAAAGATATTCTGAATTATTGTCTCTTTAACCAAATATTAGGGAATCCCATCCAAAAATGATTTGTTTTCAAGGAACTTTTTCAAAAGATGGTAGATTCTGGACAAGTGAAACTGAAAAGTTCGTCAGCTCAAGTATCATGTGTTACTACTACCAATCTAGACGAAGAAAGTGAATATAAGGAAGTCAAAAGTAAAAATGTGCAGAAATATAATGATTGGATAATCAGGAAAATGATCAACCGAACTCATGCCATTCTATGAACACAGTTGAAACAAAAACATTTATCTTCTGCCATAGTAAAACCACCTTCATAAAAAGGTCGATCCTCAAAGAAACGAGATGGTCAGAAGGAAAATGAGTAGTCAGAAAAAGATGAGCTCTTGTTAAGGCCAAAGTTTTCCTTGAACCTGGAAGAATTCATGCCATCTGTTTCAAAAGAATGGGAACCACCCTACCAAATGGAATAATTAGAATTAAACTTTCAAGAAGAATCTCTATCAGATGAAGAGTTGATCTTTGGTTCTTTCAATGTTATCCATTTAACGGATCCTAATACCAATGGTGATTCAGATTATAATGAGCTAGAATTCCTTACACCTAATTGGGGAACCAGAGGAAAAGGCCAAGGTCAAGGATACAGTGGAAGACATGGGAATTATAAAAACCACCATTTTAACTCTACCCCTGATCAAACCATATATGCTGTAGAAACTCATGGTAGAGACCTTCTGTAGGCTCAACAAGAACAAGGAGTTTCTTCTATGCAAGATAGGTTTTGTTATGATAAAATTATTTGGAAGATCGATTAGAAGTCACACCATCATTCTATATGAAAATGAATATACCTAGTCAGTCTAATCTACCAAATCCAGTAGTATTTCTTGCTTCTGCTTTGACACAAGGTACATCTACATTAGAAGTATCAAATTCTAAGACACCTGAAAAATTGTATTTCTATGATGGGAAACACAGACCTCTGGATCAAAAGTATGATTTATTAAAACAATTTTCCCAAGTACCATCCAAGTTATCAATTCTGAATGCTTTTAATTTTTTAAAATATCTTCAAGAAGAACTTGTTGAGGATTTTTCAAGTCCTCAAAAATTTGAAACTGAAGTTGTTACTACTGAGGTTTACCATATAGAAAATGATTCTAAAGAATTTCATGCAGTCATATATTTTATAAATGAAGATGAAGATGATGTTTTACATGTATATATCAGAACCTTGTATTTATTAGGAATGGTCAATTAAATAGACATCCAGTGGTCCATCATTGAAAATGGCTCCAGAGTCAACCTTTTTCTTGTTTGTACACTTCATCAATTGGGCCTGACTGAATCTGACTTATCTTCTTCCACTCTAATGTTTCACGATTATGATAAGAATGAGGAAGAACCTATGGGATAAATTAATCTAAGAACTCAGTTTTGAGATCTTGTATAAAATTCAGATTTCATGGTTGTTTGTCAGGACACAACCTTCAATATTCTTCTTGGAAGGCCCTCGCAACATCAGCATGAAACCATACCTTTATCATAGAACCAGTGTCTTAAGTAATGTTTCAATTTTTAAATCGGTATTTTGTATTGTGACAAGTATACATTCAAAACGTGTGAATCTTAAAACATTGAGGCATAGTTTTATCACACAAAAGGAATGAATTCCATAATAAAGGAGATAACTAGAGTTAATGATCTAAATGGAATGGAAAAGATCCCAGAAAATCCATTCATACTTTTGAGTACAGATTATGTACTACGCATCAATCAAATTGAAAGGATAAAACCAAATCCAAGCATTTGTCCAATAACTTCCATAATTTCAATTACAGAAATTGAGTCTGACCAGATGGGAGAAACTATTGATCCAACAAGCTGTGATGGGATCTTGAATGAATATGTCTTCATTTTATCCACTAAACTTAAACAAGCCTCTACTTCATCAATCTGAGTAGAAGAAATTGTAGAAATCCAAGAGGAAGACAAAGATGTTGATTCTCAATCCCCCATCTTCTGTTTACTACCACAGGAAGACCTTTCATCATCAGTAGGGTCAGATATGGTGGCCTCTTCTTCAGGATGTTCAAATATTGACTCCTCCCTTAGCTCTGGAAGTTCTGCCTCATCATCTACTATGCAAGTAGAAATAGAAAAGGTAACATGTTATGAAGATGAAGAGGAAGATCTTGGGTATGCTTCTCAAGCATTTGAAGAAGGTGTCTCTACCACCATGGGTGAGCTCAGAGAAATAATTCTGGGTACATAAGAAAATCCACACCCACTATAATCAGTGCACCCATGACCTATAAAGAGAAAGATGTGTATAATTCATTTCTAAAGCAACATCGAGATATATTTATATGGAATTATACATAAATACATGGGATTAATCCTTATATATCCACCCAACATTTGGGTTTTCTAGAAGATCATCGTGGAATCAAGAAGCCATAAAAAAGAACACAACCAACTTATGCCTCTAAAATTGAAGCTAAAGTTGATAAGATTATGAAGGACAACTTTGTCAGAGAAGTTCAATATCCCAAATGGATGGACAACATTGTCCCAGTGAAAAAAGAAGAATGGAAAAAATCAGAGTTTGCATTGATTTCAGAGATCTTAACCATCATTTTTCTAAAGTTGATTTTCCAGTTCCGATTATAGAGCTTCTAATTGGTGAAACGACGGGCTATGAATCTCTTCCCTTCATTGATAGCTAATCTGGTTATAATCAAATTCATATGGCCCTAGAAGATGAATAATCTATATCCTTCGAAGCCCCTCAAGGTGTGTTTTACTATAGGGTAATTCCGTTTGGCATAGAGAATGTAGGCTCAACATATCAATGTGCCATGCATCATATTTTCAAACCCTTCTTAGGAAAGTTTGTGAATGTTATGTGGATGATTTGGTGGTCAAATATTAAAAATATTAAAATCACTTGGGTGATCTAAAAATTACATTAAATAAACTTCATCATGAAAGTTTGAAGATGATCCTCTTGAAATGTGCTTTCTGGGTAACCTTTGGAAAGTTCCTTGGATTTATTATACTCCATCGTGGTATCAAAGTTGATCTTGAGAAAAAGAAAATCAATCCTCAGAATATAACCTCTTAAAAATTTGAAATAATTAAGTGGACTCAAAGGAAACTTGTCCTATATTTGGTGCTTTATCACCAATTTTCCAGGAAATTGTTTTACCTTCACAAGATTAATGAAGAAAGGAGTCACTGATCAATGGACTTAATGCTAAAAAGAAGCATTTGATACCCTCAAGAAATATTTCTTGAGTCTGACAGTATTAGTGCCACCTATTGATGGAAGACCGCTTATCCTCTATGTGATAGCTTTAAAGAGATCACTGTGTTCCTTCCTTGCTCAAAATAACGATTCTAGGAATGAAAACAACCTATACTATCTTAGTTGAACTATGCATGATGCAGAAAATCAATATTAAATTATTGAAAACTGCTAATTGGCATTAATCTTTGTAGTTCAGAAATTGAGGCACTACCTACAACATCATGAGGTATAAATGGTATCCTGAAATAACCCGCTCAAATTTATCCTTAGTCGTCCTATGCTTAAAGGGCATCGGGCATGGTGGTAAGTTATTTTTCAATAGTTTGATATCCATTTTGTTCCTAAAAAGGAAATAAAAGGCCAAGATCTGTCCGACTTCTTTGGTGAGAATCGATATGAAAAAGATACATCATTAAATACTGATATTCCTGATAAATAAGTCTTCTCTATTTAGGATAATTCCCAAACATTGGAAATGTATTTTGATGGTGCTTCCAAATGTCCAACAGGGTAGAAAATGGAAGACCCTAAACTCAACACCGCTGGGTTAGGAATTGTCCTTATCTCCCCAGAAATGGAATTATTTCCTTATTCCTTCCTATTATTGGAAGACAGAACTTACAATGAGGCGGAGTATCAAGCTCTCATTGTAGGTTTAGAATTGGCACATCAGGTGAAAATGAATCACTTGAAGGTAAAATGTGATTCAGGATTGGTAATAAAACAAATAAATAGAGAATATTATATCAGAAAAGAAGATTTAATCCCTTTTCTTGATTATGTTAGAATGTTAATGGATGAATTTCTATTAGACCTGACATTTTCTTATGTCTCGCGATCACAAAATGCCCAAGAAGATGCACTGGCTAATGCATCTACAGCCTTGGAAAATCCAAATCGGGGTGAGACAATAATTAACATAGTCCATCATCATGTGGTCTCACATTTTATTCAAACTAGAATAGAGGAAATGAATGAAATTAGCCCTATTTTTGAGCCATATGGTCATACCAAGGTATAGAGAACATCCATCACAAAATATCTTCAAAATGGAGTACTTAAATCGAATACGGCTGAAAAATAATAAATGCAGCGATAAGTGGCCAATTTTAATCCTTATGATAGTCCAGACCATAAGAAGATCCTTTAAAAGCGAGGTTTTGATGGAATTATCTTCAGATGTATTGATGGAGAAGAGACTGCAGCTGTCATGAAAGAAGTACATTCGAAAACTTGTGGTGCCCACCAGTCTGGGAACATACTCTATGATCAGATCCAATGTATTGGATACTTTTGGCCTTCCATGAAGCATGATTTCACAGATTTCACTAAGAAATTTCCTCCTTTCCAAGTGCATTCCAACTTCATTCATCAACCCTCGGAGTTTCTATATACAACTAAATACTCTTGGTCATTTTCTACATGGGGAATGGATATAGTAGGGCCTTATCCTCCAGCCACAACTAAGTAGTTCAAGTATATCCTTACTGCTATTGACTTATTTTCTAAATGGGCTAAGGCAATACCTGTCAAAGATTTCAGAGCCAAAATCATTGTTAGTTTTTTCAAAACTAACATCATCACCGTATTTGGTGTCCCTCATTCTATGTTGACAGAAAATTGCACCAATTTTTGTTCGATTTAGGTAAATAAGTAATATTATAAGCATAATATCAAATCCAACCATTCATCTCGCTATCAAGCAGTGACCAATGGAATTATGGTGGCCTTCAACAAGAACCTATAAAATATACTACAGAAAATAGTGGATAAAGATAATAAATCATGGCCTATTAAACTTTTAAATTCTTTATCAGTATATCAGAAAACTACTTGTAATGACACTCAAGAAACTCATTATTCATTGGTATATGAAACCGAAGAAGTTTTTCCAATTTAAATGAAATTTTCTTCACTCAGAGTTGTAATATGTGATTAGATGTCTACAGATGAGAGGTCTCAGAAACAGTTCATTGTTCTAGAATGATTAGATGAGAAAATATTGTGTAAATTGCATCATTTAGAAGTATATGAGAACAGAATAGCGTGATATTTTAAAAATAAAGTTCACCTCCATTCATTTCCTTAAGGAGAATTGGTATTGGTCTGTAGGACTCCAATGATACCAGGTAAGAAACCTCCAAAGCTTGAACCAAAGTGGGAAGGACCATATTCCATACATAGGGTCTATTCAAATGTAGCTTATGCCTTAATCTCAATGGATGGAGAGCTTATTACAACTCCAACCCATGAAATATTCTTAAAGAAATACTTTGTGTAGTTGTACCTATCTTCCTCACTACAAGACTTAAAACTGAACAGTACCATTTCCTTGCTGCAAGGCTAAAAACTACAGAGCCCTCTGGTCCTAGATGCTAGAATAAAAATTGCATAGTACTACATCCTAGTTGCAAGACATTAAAATACATAACAACCATAATAATCAATACAATATGAAATTAAAATTTTTATCATCTTTGTCCTTGTCATATGATGTTAAAATTCAGGACATCATTTGTCCTCACTGCACGAAATTAAAATGTATGACTAACATTAGCTCTATTTGACGTTAGAAGCTTCCATAAGCAAATGTCATTGAAATCATCATTACTCCTTAGTATCACATGAGTCCCTCTCTTTCCTATGTCTGAGTTAGATATGAATAGAGACCTTATTTGAAGAACTACATATGGCTTGATTCTCATTTTCAATGAGATACGTAGAGAAGCCTAAATCTTCAATTTTGGGCCCAGTCGTAATCACAAAATCTTATTATTTTCTTTTCTCCTCTAGTATATGAATCAGATCTATACAGAGTGTTTCCTTAAGATATACGATTTGGTCCTTATACCATTTTTTGTCTTAAGATTTACCGTTCTCTCAGAACATGTTAAAAACCCACATTCTTCATGCCAAACTCAATTGACGTGAGGAATGTTTGTTTAAAGAACTATGTATGGATTTATTCTCATCTATTTGAGATACATATAGATGCCTATATCTCCAATATTGGGAATAACTGAAATAAAAAAATAATTATTCCTTGTATAAAAATCAAACCGGCATAGGGAATGCTTTAACAACTTTGTATGACTTGATTCTTTCCCCAGAAAGATGCATAGTGACACTTTGGTTTTATCCCTTAATCTAGTTACAATATGTATTTCCTTTTTTACATTGGTTCATATTCATCCTTAACACATGACGTTAAACTACATAGAGATCTAACACCCCATTCATCACCTATGTCACCTTTGTATTATAGAAGAAACCCGTACTACCCCTTGTTTCTCACACCAAGAATAGATCAAGTGGGCTTATGAATTGGGTAAAAGGAATCTTTATATAAATAAGGTGTTTTAATTTCTTATTGGAATATTAATGCCCTCATTGAAAGACTTAAAACTGCACATCATAATATTAATTTAGTGGAAACAAAGAAAGTATCCATTTTACATATGAGTCATATCTATGTAAAGGACATCAGACTCATGGCCAATATTGAGTCAAATATTTCTCATATTAATTGGTAATAACCCCCTTCCATATTCCACACTCTTAATCTTGAATATTTCTAGATCTTTACAATCTTTCTTACGGTTTATGGTCACAAAGTTTCTAATACCTATGAACTCTTTTGCCTCACTATGTAGCAGGTTCCCTTAGGTGGCCTTGCATAATTTTCCTACATAATGGGCCTATATATCAAAAGATGACTCTATTTGGATATACAACTTATGATCTAGTTGGCCCTGCATAATACAACCCCCATAATGGGTTTTTCAAATAATGTTAATTTCTTTCTTGGTTATAGTGTCTTTGTTCCCTTCAAAATTTGATGACAATATACAAGAATATGTATTTTAGAAAATTCATTCTGGTATATTTGTCCTATTATATCTCTTTTGATATGAAACTCTTCAATATCATGGTTTACACATTTCCCTCTACATGTGTTCAAAGTAGTATGAAATAACAATGAAATCACTTGGAAACATATCATATAATGTTTTCTTTTCAGGTCCTAGTTCTATGACCAAAAACTATAGACACCACACCTACTAAGTTGGGGTCATACATTAATAAAAGTACTATTCCTCCATTTTTTTTTGGAAATCATGGTTGGAAATACCTTTCCCATATTCAAGTACCTTTCTCCCTAAACTAAACTATGTGCTTTGGGAAATCTGAATCTCCATTAAGTTTCTTCAGCTTTTAGCAGTAGAATGTCAGATTTTTTAGATCTCTTTTTCATGACTATGAAGCAAGTGCCCTTAGGTGGCCTTTCCTATGTTACCTACATAACAGGTCTGTCAGTAAAAAGATTCCACTATTTGGATATCCATCATATGCCCCAATTGGCCCTGCACATTACAGCCCTCATAAAATGTTTGTCAAATAATGGTAACTTCGTTATTAAAAAAACTTCTTCTAATGTTTTTAGACCTTTTCCCATATCATCATTTGGATTTAGAAATTCTTAAATCATAGTTTACGATTTTTCATTCCATACCTAGATATGTTAGTATATTTCTAAACAAATTATCAAGAAATTGGGAGTGTCTCATACCTTTGGTCAAAACTAAAGACCTTAAATTAAATCCACACATTTACCTCACTGCATTAATTAAAACTGCACAGTACAATGTCCTCACTACATGACCTAAAAACTACAAAGTACCAATGTCCCCACTATATTACATAAAAACTAAATAGTACCAATGTTTCCACTACATGACTTAAAACTATAATGTACGAAGGTCCTCACTACGTGACTTAAAACTGCACAATACCAATGTCCTCACTACAAGACTTAAAAATGAACAATATGATATCATAAATTCCTCTTTCTGATAAAATTTAACCATTCCTCATACACAAAATTTGTATAGAAATGGTTTTCTTATTCGTGACATATGTTGGTATAAAATAGGAATTTAATTCTTAAAATTCTTTTCCATTGAAAAACCACCAACTGTGGTTTTGAGTCACCAAAATATTATTTTCCCCTATCTATCAGTAGAAAAATGTTAAATTCCTAAAGATATCTTTTTCATTAGTATGCAGTACATGCCCTTATGTAGCCTTGCATAAGTTGACTACATAATTGGAATCTCATCCAAGAGATTCCACTGTTTTTCTTGGCAGCATATGTCCCAGTTGGCCCTGTAAAATACAACCCCGATAATGGGTTTGTCAAAATAATGGTAACTTTGTTCTTGGAAGAGACTCCCCTTATGTTGATACATGTTTTAAATTTGGTGACCATAAAAATCATGGCTCAAGATTTCCCTTGGAAATATTTAAAGAATATTAAATTAATTCTTATCCACAGAGTCTTATTTGGGATCTAATTGTAAAATTTATTGTCAAAGCTTTTTGACCATAAATACTATTCCTTTATAGTCCAACATTCATGACTCTAAACTGCCAACAACAAGAGAGGTGGTACTCACCAGATTGAGGATCCGCAAAGGGAACTTAGAACAAAATTCGAGTCCCAGCTCACTAAACATACATTTTTTGTTTGATTTAGGTAATATTAAGCAATAAAAAGTCAAGAGATATAATGTTTGTGGGGTTGTCCATATAATACTAGAAAAATTTAATCTATGATTACTAGGCACAATGGCTTAAGTGAAACAAAATCAGTTGGAAAAAGTGAAAACACAAATGATTAAAGACAAAATATTTTTCATTTATGAAATTTTTTCAAAGAGGAGAATACAAAAACTGGAGTCTCTCTCTTGTCAAAAATCAGAAATTATAAAAGGATTTATATGTAATTCCTCATTTTTTGATATCCTCTTGATCCCCATCAACTACCAGTTGAAGCTTATTTATTTGATGAGCCACGCTCTATTTTGCATGATGAAGTGCTTCTCTAGTATCTGCAATAGCTTTTTCACCATCATTCTAGACTTCTCTTAATGAGATATGAGGATGTTCAAGTTCCCTTGTAATGATATCTAACTCATATTGAAGGCATATCTGCTGAAAAGTATTTTCTTTAATTGTATGCTTTATTCCCTTCAACTTTGTAGTATGATTGGCCTTAGCCTGGGACAACGCTGCTTGGAGCTCTTCAATGTTGATCAAAATTTTGGCTTTTATTAGGTCTTGGTGAATATTTTTCTCTTTCTCCCTTATATAAATAATATATTTTACCACAAAATTAATTTCATGGTATTTGAAACCACCAAATCCTAGCATGATAAACATAGATGATAGTTGTGGAATTCTTCAAGGTAGTTCCTCAAGGGGAATCTTAGATATTATCTTCCAAATGTTTTTCCATGCCTTGTAATGGGAAAGAACAAGAGCTATCTATAGTTCTAGGTTCGATTCTGAATCACTATAATAAGAAGGGATATATTCATGGAATAATTCACTTAAAGAAGTGCCATTTTCTATTCCTTCATGAATAATGGCTGCTCCACCTTCTAATGTTTTTTGAGCTGATGCAGAGGCTTCACCTCTAGATTTAGCCATTGAATTTGATTTCCCTATATGGTAAATCAAGATGTATGGTTATGGTTAGATCCAAGAGATAAAAATAGTGAAGGCAATGAAAATATCAGTATCTCTTACATAACAATAGGTCAACAACATGAGAAGAATCATCCCCAAGATTCTCTATTTTAGAAATTTTGTTTGATGTCTCTGGATGAGGAGTGTTATCTCTAATATGATCAGGATCTTCACAATGAATCTCATACAGATCTTATATCCCAAGATCCACCCGATCCATTATGTCCTCAATGGTGGGGTTGATTTTAATATCAATACTTCCTTCAAGTATAATTGCAGCAATAGTTTCTTTATATAGAACTTCTTATTTAAACCAACCATGGTAAGAAGGTTAATAATAAGAAGATTAAAAAGATGAATAATAAGAACTCACGTCCAATTGATTCTATAAAAGGAACTCAAAAATCTTCTAAAGAATTTGATATATTAACATGTTCTAATATTTCTTCAAAAATACATTCCAAGGATCATCATTTCATCCAATGATATTTCATATCCCAGTTTAGTCTCACCCATGGGATCACTTGGTGTGTTTTCTTTGTAACTTTCCTACAGAAACCTTTGACCCCGAATATCATCCTAATCAATAGTTGTGGGGTCAATGTCAGTTGTTGCCAGATTTTCTAGTGCATGTGATTAACCTAAAAGAATCATATAATGAAAGTTAGTTTTTGTTACATTTGATTCCTTATGAAATATTGTTGATTTTCCAGAAGCCTCCTCTCCTCTGATAGCAGGAACATAAGCAGTCCTTGGAATAGGTGTTGTTTCTTTTGTCTTCAATTCCTCTTCATAAATAAATATATTTCTAGGAATTTGTGTCTCTTTAGAAAAACCTTCTATGGTTCCTTGAACCTTATCAGTAGTTTCTTTCAAAGAAGAAATAAAATAATCCCCTATAATCCAAATATTTTTAAACTTTTTTTCCATGAATAAGGACAAAAATTCATTATTATCAGCGAGACTCACCACTGCTATGAAATCACATAAAAATGGCTCTCTTTCTTTGGTGATTTTTATTCTTCACTTTCTTAGGAGGGATTTCATCATCATCTCTAAAAAAAGGTACTAGATATTCCAATACCCTCTCTATTTCCTTCTCCATGGCCAGTTGGCCTAGAGATATTTCCCCCAATTCCCGGGGTGATTCGATAGCTCCATGATTAGTGCCTCCAGGTCTATACTATGGTGAATGAACTTCAATTGTCTTTCCTTTACCCGAATTCAAGTTAAGATGATATTTCTCCGAAATACCAATATTTTGACAAAATTTCAAGTTCCCAAAAAAGGAAGAGAATGTGAGAGAATGGAAACTTACATCCTCAGGATCCACAAATTCATGACACTCTACATCTAATGAAGGATTAATCCATTCATTGGTACCAATATCTATCACTTCCTTCACCCACTTTATGGTTGGAATTGATTCAACAGTGGTATATGTGAGTATTTCTAGCTCTATAATGTAGGTCCTCACCTCATTGAGATTATCCTTAAAAAGAATGTCATAAGAAGCCCACAAATCCCCTACTCTTGGAATATGAAATCCATCACACAGATCCATCCACATGGTTTTAGCATCACAGTACATAATCTACCATGTTTGAACATCCTCCGGCCATATATATTAAAAATCTATGTCAGAGGGTTGTGAAGAGGATCCTGCAACCCTGGAATTGAGTTTCTTCCCAACAACCATAGTCACAGATGAGGGATTAGAAAATGGAACTCACTATTCTTCATAATGATGGAAACTTGATCGCCTTGATATGACTTTGGTAGGGATTGATGGAGCCTCTCTCTTAATTATGGATGGAGAGTTATATATGGCATGAGGTCTCTTCAGTGAACTTGGAGCATCATCACCACTACCATATGATTCTTGCAAGTCGGCCCCTGATGATGAAGAATTATCTTCCAAATGAAGGGGTTCCCTCCTGCCTCTTCTCTTCACCACCAATAAATGGAAGAAATGATTTAATACCCCTTCAGGGTAAGATGCATCCCAGTTTTTGTCATACCTGATAGTTAATCTGCTTACTACATCAATGATGGGTAAATTAAATACTTCCTTAGTTTTCTCCACAGATGTCAACAACCATAGTTTTCAGGAAACCATTGGGTGTTTCCCTAATCTCACATGAATAGGAGGAGATATAGTATTATGTTGTAGAAATTATAATTTATGTGAAAATCTATAAGAAGCATAGGCCTCACATATGATTTCTCTATCTATTATGGTGGCCGACACACCATCTCTCCAAGCTAGCATATATGCCCTCAATTCCATAATGAACATCCCATAATCAATAAATTTACCCATAGGTGGATTCACATAAGGAAAGAAATGGAACTCCTTATGCATGCTCAATCTAGCCTTGATGTTGTAAGCATTTAAATGTGCAACAAACTCATATGAATCTTGGCCAAAACATGAGTATCCAACCCTACCATCCTTTTCTATGCCAGCTTAGCCGTAATAACAAAGGTTCTTGGCCTCACACCTCTTTTGGAGTATCATACTGGTAATAAGTACACGCTAAGACACATGGCCAAGAAACCTACCAGAATTTTCTTTGCAGGAATTTATGGGTTAACTTTACATCCCCATTTATCAAATTATCCTTTCTACAATGTTGGAAAAATATTATCAGGGGTACCTCTCTTCTCTACCCTTAGACAGCTAGTCGGACGGGTGTAAGTAGGACCCTTTCCCTTCTTATTTATCAAAAATATTTCCATCCATTCCTCCGAATGAATATCCCTCCTATTTCTAGATTTCATGGTTGTTGTGTTCTTGAATTTGTTAACTATTTTCATCAACTCGTGAACCAAATCCAATGTATTCTCTGTGTCATTCCATGTCACATTGGGAGGAAAAAACTCATCATACTTATCTCCATGGATTGGAGCTCTAGAAATCTTATAAACACCCCACAAGATGATTTCTACCTCTCCATGTGTTAAATGGAAGGAATTAGTATCTAGGCTTCATCAGCCTAATAATTCCGGCACAAAATCATCATTTCTATACACATATGTTTTTCTAACCCAGATAGCCTCATAAATCTCGACAACATTCAAGTCATCTGTAAATTCTGCATAGGTCTTACGAACCCAGTATGCCCATATCCACATTGGTTTTACACCTCCTCCTGGGTGGAAGTCCTAACTTTTCTTCCAACCCTTAAACTGATCTATTTGAGAATCCCGAAAGATGGATGAATAATAGTGTGGATGTAGCTCGGGTGTGTGTGCCTACAAATCTAGAGCACACGCGCTATGATGTATAATATGATCCTTCTCTACTATCCCAGAATTGGAAAATGAGCCCCCAACAGAATCTTTGTCCAAAAAAAGATGGTCTAATCTTGAAACCAAGAATGTGGGACATAGTTCTATGGATTTGGAATATTAACAACATGAAAATGGACACAAGTATACAAAGGAATATAAGTGTTTTGGGGAAAGTTGAAATGATACTTCTTCAAATATTAATCTAAGTCTGGAAGGGTGGTTTCCCAAACGCCAAAGTGATCATGACCAATGAAATCCATCATTTCATCAATCCTCTTGATGGAGACCTCATCAATAGTTCTAATTCTTTTGGGATCCATTTGAACCTGTAAAAAGATAGAAATAATCACTTAAAGTAATTTCATTTTAGGTGTTTTGACAAAAAAATAGTAAAGGCATTAAGGAGTGCATGTATAAACTTTTCGTGCAAGTATAAGTCGGTGCGCAAGTATGGAACCCCACTTATAGGGCTCAACTAAAAAATATACAGAAGTAGCATGATGAAATAGAAGCGTCTGAGTCAAAAAAGACTTGCACACCGAGAGCTGAAATTTTGGAAGCCTCGAGGCTTTTCATGGAAGTGAAGCCGTTATATATAGGTGATACATGTCACCCTGCACGCCAGATTCCTATGCGTTACAAAATTGCATGACCAGTTTCTCATCATGCATAACACTAGTGCACCCTAGTACTCTTTTCTTTCTCTTTCATTACATTTCCTTAGTATAGGATCCTCTTTTCATTACAGATCGAATTCTAAGGTGGGAATTTTTTGACACTCCATTCCATCAAAGAGTCTAAAATAATGATAAAGATAATTCCCTTAGAATTAAAAGGGGAAAATACATGAAGAAAATAAATATTAGAAAGGGCATGACTTTTGGATCGCCTTAGTCAGACCAAAAGAGTGTCAGCACGCAACCTAATTGCGCACCCCAAAATGTTATGTAGCCTACATGTGCGCCCATATTCCTTTCACCCAATGTCCCATATTTTCCTATAAATAGACCCCTGAGGCCTTCATTTTTATAGACGAATTTCCTAGAATCCCAATTGCTACTCTGGTCTCCCTATTACTTCTCCCCAGTCTACCAAAACATTAAAGGTAGTTCTTCAACACCTTGAGTGATTTATTTAAGGGAGGATAATCGGACATAAGTCCTTTTAGTGTTTGAAAACCATAACACTTGCACACTTGAAACACCCAACCTCCCCATGTAAGAAATACTTGCACACCACCTATTCCTTTTATAGAAACTTGTGAACTCCACTTTGTTGAGTCAATAAGGTTTCCCTTATGACTTTTCAATTCCTTCATTCCAGGGGGAGATTGTTGGGTCATTAAGGTTTCCTAATGACTTTACCATTTCTCTTGTATTGAAAATCACAAAAACCTTATCTCAAGGAAAATCTATTTTTATCCTATGTTTTACTTCTATAAGGAAAAATTTCCTTTCCCAAGGAAATATATCCTTACCTTGTTTCTTTGTCCATATCATAATTTTTCCTAAGTATAAAATTCCAATTGAGACCAAAACCTCGGAATCCTATAAATAACTAGATATGAATAATTCTATTCTAGGATCTGAATTCTTAGAATTCTGGTTACGAACTATTCTGAGTTCTGAATCTAAAATCTGAATCAGAATTCTGGTTATGAACTTTTTGAGTTCTGACTCTGAATTCTGAATCAGAATTCTGGTTATGAACTCTTCTGAGTTCAGACTCCGAATTCTAAATCAGAATTCTGGTTACAAAATTTATGAGTTCTGACTTTGAATTCTGAATCATAATTCTTGTTATGAGCTTTCTATGTTCTGACTCTTAATTATGAATCTTAATTCCATATACGAACTTTTATGAGTTTTGACTACAAATTCTGAATGAGAATTTTGGATACAAACTTTCTGAGTTCTGACACCAAATTTCGAATACGAATTCTAGTTACGAACTTTTCTATGTTCTGACTCTGAGTTCCTTGAATTTAGACTCTGATTTCTTATGATTTCTGACTCCGAATTCTCATGAACTCTGACTCTGAACTTTGTAAGATCAGGATCCAAATTCCTGTGAATCCAGATTCCGAATTTCCTTGAAATTCAGACTCTAGAATTCTATATAATTCTGGTTCCAAATTCCTTGAAAATAGAATCCAAATATCATTATATTAATAGACTCTGAATTCATTTTTGGTTAGACTCCGAATTTTTACATTTTCTTACATTCAGAGTTTTTTGTTTTTAGTTATCTATCCATATTTTTATTACACTTGTTTTGTTATAAAACAATGTCGTGGTTTCAGTTACTCAGAAACCATTGTTTGAGTGACACGTTTACAGGTCCCTCCAAAATTCAAGGAAAAATATGACCATTGGAGGAGGGAGCCAACTGTTGAAGCCGTGCCTATAAATAGAAGCTCATTTGAAAAGAGATTAACATTATTCGATGACTCTAGAGATTACATGCTACTGAAGTGATTTCTAGAGAGAGACTTTCATTGCTTCATGCGTACTGAACTTCTTGTTCAGATTTTCTTTGTGCGACTCCGAATGCTACTGCGTACACTCAATGGCTTCCAGGGATATGAATAAAGAGGTGCCGACTACCTTGAAGTAGAGGGCTTCCTTGCTGAGGAAGACAGAGGTTCCAACTACCTTGAAGTGGAGGGATTTCAGGGATAATAAGACAGACTCCAACCTTCATATCGAGGGCTTACCCTGGTGTTGGTAATAGAGACTTTTTTGAAAGAATAAATCAAGGGACCTTTATCCAAGGTTGTTGGATACCCTTATCATTGGGTTAAAAGACTTACTACTTGTTACTTGCTTTGTTACAAGTTTTCTTCTTCATTTGTATTATTAAGGAAGGTATAACTATCTTATACTTCCTTGTAATTGTACTCTGATTTAGTTAGATTCTATACACTTCAAGGTAGAATCTTAGATGTTGTAAAATTTGGTGAAGTTTCATTTCTGGAATCACTTTTCTAGAATCAAGCAAGTTATTAGAACTTTAGAGGTGTTGTGAATTTTGGTTATACAAAATTTCCCTAAGGATGTTTAAAGTATACAATTCACCCCCTCTTGTATTTGAGCATCTCATCCTTACATATTCGATCATACATTTGGTATTATAGAATATATCATACTCAGACATACCATCTAACAATTGGTATCAAAGAAGGTTACATCTGAATTAACCTCACGATTAGATTAAGAAGAGTTTTTTTTTTCAGAAACATATTTTCCGTCATCAGTTTTTTGGAGTTATATAGTTCAGATTCAATTTTTCTTAGAGATATTATTGTTCTAAATTATCCTTTATTAGTAATATATTGTTTACAAAACATCTTCTATTAACAAGTTTTGTGTGGAAAGAATTTTCATAAAGATGGAAGGAATCAATGTTGGTTCCAAAGACAATCTCAATCGAACAAGACCACCTATCTTTGATGGAAATGAATATGTGTATTGGAGAGATCGTATGAAGAATTTCATTATCAATAATGGTGTTGATAATTTTGTTACGCTTACTGGAGGATATAAAATCCCTGACAAGGAAGTTATTACCTTTACCAATCAATAAAAGAATGAATTTCAACTGAATTATAAGGTACACAATACTTTAATTTGTTCTATGACTAGAAATATATATATCCAAATTTCATCTTGTGAAGCAGAAAATTCTATATGGAAGAAACTTGAAGTTACTCACTTTGGAACTTCCAAAGTTATTGAAACAAGAATATCCATGCTCAGAGCTGAATATCATGGTTTTAATTTTCCGTATGGAGAACCCATATGTAAGGTGAAACAATGATTCATGACTATTGTGAATAATTTACAATCCATGGGTGAAAAAGGATTATATTATGAAGCTCTTGTTGCTAAGATCATAGAAATCATGACTAATGAGTGTGAATCTAAGAGGACTGCTACTGATGAGAACAGAAAGGTTACTTAGATTACTCTTGATGAACTGTTTGGAACTCTTCTTCAGCATCAGACTAGAATGAAGAAATATGTTGATAATGTAAAGAAGAAGAATGGATATGATAGTGTTTCTTTTACTACTACTTCTAATCATATGAAAGACAAGGCTACTGAGAGTGTTACCAGATCCAAGTCTAATAAAGTTGTTATCCAATCCAAATCTAGTGGAAGTAAATCCTCAGAAACTGAATTAGAAAATCTTGCTCAAAGGATGAACATGATAGAAGGACAGAGGAACAATCAATCCAGATATAAGAAAAAGGAAAGGAAAGACAAGATAGATTTAGAAGTCACATGTTAAGAATGCCAGAGAGATGGACATATAAGTCTTGATTACCCCATGCTTAATAGAAAAGAAAGAAAGGAAAGGAATTCTGAGAAAAAAAGAAATAAGTATTACAAGGATAAAGCTAAGAATGTCTTAAAAGCTAATGACACCTGGAGTGCAAGTGGTGGAGACACTTCAGATGAATCTTCAGATTATGAATCTTCTCGACATAATAATCTTAGTCTAATAGCCAGATTACCTATTGACAATCATTGTTTAATGGAAAGGGAAAATAGAGAAAGTACCAACAACAATACATGGTACATGGATAGTGGATGTTCACGGCATATGACTGGTAACAAAAACTATTTTGAAAAGATTATCATGACGAAAGGAGGAAAAGTAACTTTCAGAGATAATGCTTAGGGAGAAATTATCGGTATAGGTAACATTTTCATTCTTGGAAAATGTTTGATTTCAAATGTTTTATTCGTTAAGGGTCTTCAGAAAAACCTCATTAACATAAGCCAATTATGTGATGATGGTTAACCTATGAATTTTAGGAATGGAAAGTGCTTAGTACACAATTCCAAGGAAGATTTTATTCTTTCTGCCCATAGGTAAGAGAATGTTTACACACTAAACTTAGAAGACCTTAGGAGCCAAGATCTACATTTCCTTAGTGTAATGGTAGATCATTCTTGGTTATGGAATAGAATATTAGGTCACTATAACCTTAGGAACATATGCAAACTATCTAAGAAAAGATTATTTGAGGATCTACTAGAGCTTATATTTGATTATTCTAAAGTTTCTGACCCTTGTAAATTAGGAAAGAAACATAAATCAAGTTTTAAATCAGTCGGTGAAGTCAAAACTACTGATTCATTACAATTAGTGAATATGGACCTCTTTAGTCCTACACAAACTGGTAGTATTGGGGGAAAATACTATGTATTTGTCTTGGTTGATGATTACACCCGATTTACATGGGTCTATTTTCTAGCAGAGAAGTCTGAAGAATTTTCTTATTTCAAAAGTTTTAGAGCCCAAGTCAAAAATGAGAAAAACCTTCCATTGATAACTATTCATAGTGATCATAGTGGAGAATTTCAAAATTCTGATTTTGAAACTTTTTGCAGTAGAAAAGGCATTACTCACAATTTAACAGCACCTAAAACACCTCAACAGAATGGTTTTGTTTAAAGAAGAAATATAATTCTTCAAGTGATAAGAAGAACCACGTTGAGTGAGTATTCTATAGAAAATTTTTTTTGGGCTGAAGCTGTAAGTATTGCTTGTTATACTATAAATCGAGTTTTGATTAGACCTTTTCTTAATAAAACTTTTTATGAGTTATGGAATGGTTGAAAACCTAGACTTTCATACTTTATGGTTTTTGGTTGTAAGGTATTCATTCTGAATACTAAAGATAATCTTCATAAATTTGCACCAAAATCTGATTAAGGAATTTTCATAGGCTACTCCACAACTTCTAAGGCTTATAGAGTTTTCAATAAAAACACTTTTACTATTTAAGATACATTGAATGTTAAATTTGATTAAACTGATCCTTTTGTTTTTAAACAACCCCTACCTACATCTTCAGATGTGTTTTCAAAAACTGATTTTCAACCATTGATAGAAGATCCTTCTAATAAGGAAAATGTTCAAGAAGATACTTCTGGAACATTTACCCCAGAATATTTTCTACCCTATGTTGATGAACATGTTTTACAATACCCAAATTAGACATTTCTAAAGAATTATCCCAATGATAAAATCATTGGAGATGTGAATCAACCTGTGAGGACTAGAAGTTCCTTAAAAAATTAAGTAGAACATCTAGCATTTCTTTCCCAATTAGAGCCAAGAAGCACTAATGAAGCTTTATATGGTGATGATTGGATAAAAGCTATGTAAGATGAACTAAATTAATTTGAAAGGAATAAAGTATGGACCTTGGTTGAAAGAACTAAGGAAACTTCTGTTATTGGTGTAAAGTGGGTCTTTAGATATAAGTGTAATGAAAATGGAATAATTGTACGAAATAAAGCTATATTAGTTTCTAAAAGATATAATCAACAAGAAGGAATAGACTATGAAGAAACCTATACTCCAGTAGCTAGACTTTAATTTATTCATACTTTACTCACCTTTTCAGTATTCTTTAATTTCAAAATTTTTCAAATGGATGTGAAATGTGCTTTTCTTAATGGTTATGTTAAATAGGAAGTTTTTGTTGAATAACCTATTGGTTTTGAAGATACAAAACATCCTGATCATGTTTTTAGACTTACCAAATCTTTGTATGGCCTTAAATAATCCCCTCGAGCTTGGTATGATAGACTTACATGATTTTTGCTTAAAAATAATCATGTTAAAGGAAATGCAGATCCAACCCATTTTATAAAGAATGTTAAGAAAAATGTTTTGACTATTTAAATTTATGATGATGACATCATATTTGGTTCAACTCAGCAATCTTTAACAAATTCCTTTGTGGATCTAAAGATATCTGAGTTTGAAATGAGTATGACAGGTGAGTTAACATTTTTCCTTGGTTTTCAAATTTCTTAAAAAACAGAAGGAATCTATATATACCAACATAAGTATATTAAAGATCTTCTTAAAAAGTATGGATATGACAACACTAAGAGTATAAGTACTCTCATTGGTACCTCAAATTCTCCTGATCTTGATGATGTTGGGAAACTAGTAGATCAAACAAATTTTATAGGTATGATAGGAAGTTTAATTTACTTGAAAGCTAGTCATCCAAACTTAATGTTTTTATTATTCTTATGTGTAAGATATCAATCCAATCTTAAGGAATCTCATCTAAAGGCAGTGAAATGAATTTTTCGATACTTAAAGGGAACCATGGATTTATGACTCTTTTATACTAATGGAAATTATTTAGTTTTAAAAAGTTTTTTAGATATTGACTTTGGTGGATGTAGAATGGATAGAAAGAGTACACACAGAACTTGTCATTTATTAGGAGATTCATTAGTTTCTTGGTCATGCAAGAAGCAACACTCAAAAGCACTCTCCACTACTAAAGCTGAATATGTAGGAGCTGGAAGTTGTTGTGCTCAAGTATTGTGGATGCAATACACACTCACAAGAATATGGCTTGAGTTTTACCAAAACACAAATTTTGTGTGATTATACAAGTGCCATTTCCCTTAGTAAAAACCATGCACATCACTCTCGTTCAAAGAACATTGATATTAGGCATCACTTTCTTAGGTATCACACACAAAAAGGTGATACCATTCTTCAGTTTATCGGAACGCAAGATCAACTTGCTAATATTTTCACAAAATATATACCCTCCGATAGATTTGAATATACTAAATAGAAGTTAGTAATGATAACCATAAGGTAATATTCCTTGATTAACTTTTTGTTACACCAATCTCTTTACATTAATAAACTCCTTTTCATAGGGGGAGTACATTTGTTTGATAGTTCATGAAAACTTTCATAGGTAGTTTTTTAAAATTTTTGTAATGACAATTTTCGTAGTTAGTTTTTCAAAATTTTCGTAATGAAAATTTTCATAGTTAGTTTTTAAAAATATTTGTAATGAAAAGTTTCATAGTTTTTTTTTCAAAATGTTCGTAATGAAAATTTTCATAGTTAGTTTTTCAAAATTCTCATAATAATTTTTTTCATATTCAGTCTTTGAAATTTTTGAAATGAAGATTTTTGTACCTGAAATTTTCGTAAGGAGAATTTTTCATTCTTGAAATTTTCTTAATGAAATTTGTGCACTCAAATCTTTCATAGTGGAATTTTGGTACTCAATTTTTTTTCCAATAAAATTTTCTACCTTAGATTTTTCGTAATAAGTTTTTCGTAGTCAACTTTTTTTTAATCTAAAGTTAATCAAGAAGAATATCACCTATTATCAATAATCTTCCTCGAAATCTGAAAGGTATTATTTTCATCTTAAATTTTCTTAGTCATTATTTCATTGCTGGTATTTTATTTTGTATTTTAAATTCTCAGATTTTAGTTTTTCTTAAAAAACCTCAAAAGATCGGATCATACCCAATTTTGTTTCCTTGAAGCTATCATATAAACCGTTAGATATGATCAAGGGGTTTCATAACCATTAGATTGGATTTGGAAGATGAAAGGTCACCTCCATCGCCTATATAAAGGACTCCCAAAGGGTTGTCCCACATCGGTTTTCAATCTCTTGTGTGCTGAAGTTCTTCCCCCCTTTCTTAAACTCATTCCGAATCTCCCAGAGTTCCTCCATTCTGAATGTCTACAGAAGCCTCTTCTTAAGATATTTCCACCATGAAGCCAATCTCCAATTGGACAGTGTACAGGGAAAGGCTGGTCCATTCGAATTTCTTCAAATATTATTCTGTTATTTTAAAGAATATCAGGCTTAATGGATGTGAAAGTGTAGCCATCTCAAAGTTAGGAGCTCATGATGTTGTGTATCCAGGTCTTCTTATTGAATATTATGAGTCAGTTTCCTTCTTTAATGAAGATGGTATGGAAATGTTTTCCTTTAAGAGTTATGGAAAAACATATAAGATCTCTTACACCAATGTTGTGAGCTTGGTGGAGCTGTTATATGAAGGGGAAGTTGAGTTTTTCTCCTACAAGATGCCGGATGTACATTTTAGTTTCATTAAGGTGAATTATTTGGAATGTCTTGGACTATTAGATGTTAAGACCACAAAAATTTCTCACATATTTGTCAACAATCGGATACTGCAGTTATGGGTTCATGGTTTTTTAGTACCGAGAAAAGGTTATAAGGACACCTTAAAGAAAAGTGACATATATATCTTGGAATTCTTGGTAAATCAAAGGAAAATCAATTTGATGAGCCACATTTTCATTATGATAGAGAATATCAGAAATGGGAATTTGAGATCTCAGATTATTATGTATCGCGCCTTACATTCCAAGCTGATAGTTTAGTGTCTTTTATCAATCAAGATTCCTTGCAGTTCTAAGAAAAGGAATTGTAAAGTTATGCTTGTATGTGATGACACTTTGAAAATAATGAATATGGGATTTTCTAAGGATTCAGGAGAGTTTTATGATCTACCAGTGGAGGAGGTAGAAGCCATTTTGAAAAATGATGAAGAGGTAGAACCTTCAATGAAAGCTGGAAAGAAAAGAAAGCTTAAGGAAGTGGAAGAAATAGAGAAAACTCCTAAGGCCAAAGATGCTCAATCTGAACCTCCTAAACCCAAGAAGAAGAAATACTACCCAGATGAGGTTGTAGAAAAATGGAGGGAGGATAAGAATAATATAAAAGCAAGGGAGCCACAGTTTGGTTTAGATCCTGCTGAGGCTAAGGCCTTGAAAGAATCAACTGTTGAAGAGCTTGAAAAGAAAGAAAAAGAGAAAAAACTTAAGAAAAAAATTTCTGAGGCTAATATTGTGCAATAAATCTTGAAGGCTACTGAAGTAGCATCCGAAAATATTTTGGTGCCACAATCTTTATTGATAGAGCCTTTAACTGAGACTCCATGGAATAATTTCTTCACTCCGGAAAAAGCTAAAGAAAAACTTGTTGAAGAAGTGGAAGAAGTGGAAGAAGTGGAAGAAGCAGAAGAAATGGAAGAGGTGGAAGAAGAAGAAGAAAAATAAGGGAGTGGTAACACATGTGATATTTTAAATAAAGTTGAAGATTATGAAGACAAGGGAACCCCATCTGAAAAACTGTCACTCCGGATTTCTAAAGCCAAATCCTCTAAGATTGTCACTCCAGAGAAGGCTGAAGAGAAGGGTGAAGAGAAGATTGAAGAAAAAGTAAAAAAAATTTCTAAAGAAGAAAGTCTAAATCGTGATTTAATTCATCCTGGGGATGATGAGGCTAGAAATCAGAAAGAAGAAGTTGATGACAATTGAGTTGTGCTGTTTTATGACAACGAGCATGAATTCCTTGATGAGGAAGCCGTACTGATAATTGATAAGGGTAAACAAGTATTTGTTGATACTCCAAGAAAATAAAGAGTAAAGAGGAAAAAAGTTTCTGGAACTTCAAAGAGGAAGCTTGTTGAGTTAGAAAAACAAGACTCACCAAGTAGAGTCTCTGATTCTGAATCATATTTTCTAGGTCATGATTTTGTTGAATAATCCTTGAAGAAGCTTTTTGGGTCCATTCTGATTTTTTCAAGCATAGATTCTAGATGCCAAATGCTTAAACATTCTCTTAATCAGAAATCAGATTCGGTGTCCATGGTGATGGACAAGTGTATCAAGATGGAATCAGATTTCAAAACTTTCCTCATAGGCTATGAAGCTCACAGAAAGTCATGTAAGAAGATAACAAGCTTGTCAAAGAGGTCAATTCAAGAAATGAGTGAGCTTGATCAATTTAAAGAAGATTTCAAAGAGGCTTTTGATACCGAAGACACCAAAATCAAGGATCTTATAAACAACTTTTAGTAAAATCTAAATGTATAAAAAAAATACTCGGATTCAAGAGGTGAAAGTCTTGAATGTGAAATTGAACTCTATAGCGCAAAGATGGAAGAGGGAATGTGATCTCAGGATTCAGTTTAAAGAGATGCTTGTGAAGCAAGATGAGTTGGTAAAGGCTCAAGCCGAAGTTATTAAGTCTCAGGAAGAGATAATCAAAGCTCTAGAGAAGAAAGATGAGGAAGATCACAAGGAATTCATGAAGCTAAAAACCATTGTGAAAAAGATAATACCAAAGGAAAAAGAAGAAAAATAGACCTAATCCGATCTTTTGTAGTATCTATTTTTCCTTGTACAAATTATTTCAATCATAATGAAATTATGGATGCCTGTTTTGTTTGGATGTGTGTACTAATATTTCAAGTACTATATTGTTTTTCTATTCCCTAAAACTTTTTTTTGAAAATCACAAAGGGGGAGAAGGATAAAGAATTATAAGGGGAAGAAGGGAAAATAATTCTAAGTATAGAAGAAATATCCCTATGTAAGGAGGAGTTTATCTAAGGGGGAGTTCTAATTACAAAGATTTCCACATTAAAATAAAAATTCTCATTCTGAAAATCTAGAATATGATCCTCAGTGTTCCAAAGCCTAAGGGGGAGTTAATCGTATTCACTATTGTCCATGAACAAAGGGAGATCAGTTTTATTTGCAACGTTTAGTAAAATATTTTCTAAGTCCTTATAATCTTTTTCGTAAGGTTGTTTGTGCTTTCCAAAAGGGGGAGATTGCTGAGTTAATAAGGTTTTCCTTATGAATTTTTCATTCCTTCATTCAAGGGGGATATTATTTAGTCATTATGGTTTCCTTATAAATTTACCATTTCTCTAGTTTTGAAAATCACAAACACCTTATCTCAAAAAAAATCTATTTTTACCCTATGTTTTACTTCTATAAGGAAAAATTTACTTTACCATTGAAATTTATCCTTACCTTGTTTCGTTGTCCATATGATAATTTTTCCTAAGTATAAAATTTGTATTGAGACCAAAACCTCATAATCCTATAAATACCTAGATATAAAGCATTCTGTTCAAGGATCTGAATTCTCAGAATTCTAGTTACAAACAATTCTGAGTTCTGACTCCAAATTCTGAATCGGAATTCTGGTTATGAACATTCTGAGTTCTGACACTGAATTCTGAATCAAAATTCTTGTTAAGAACTCTTCTTAGTTCAGAATATAAATTCTGAATCAAAATTCTAGTTACAATCTTTATGAGTTATGACTCTGAATTCTGAATCAGAATTCTGGTTACGAACTTTCTAAGTTCTGACTCCAAAATCTGAATCAGAATTCTGGTTACGAACTTTTATGAGTTCTAACTTTGAATTCTGATTACGAATTTTGGATATGAACTTTTTGAGTTCTGGCACCAAATTCTGAATATGAATTCTGTTTATGAATTTCTTTATGTTCTGAATCCAAGTTCTTTGAATTCAGACTCCGAACTCTTATGAGTTCTGATTCCGAATTCTCATGAACTCCGACTCCGAACATTGTAAGATCAGGTTCCGAAGTCTTGTGAATCTAGATTCCAAATTTCCTTGAAATTCAGACTCCATAATTCTATAGAATTCAGGTTCCAAATTCCTTAAAAACAGAATCTGACTGTCCTTGTATTAATAGACTTTGAATTCATTTTTGGTTAGACTCCAAACTTTCACATTTTATAACATTCCAAATTTTTGTTTTTAGTTATGTAACCATACTTTTCTTACACTTGTTTTTTTATAAAACCATGTCGTTCTTTCAGTTTCTCACTAACCATTGTTTTAGTGACACATGTACAGGTCCCTCTGAAATTCAAGGAAAAATATGACCGTTAGAGGAGGGAGTCGACCGATGAAGCAATGCCTATAAATATGAGATCATTTAAAAAGATCTTAACATTGTTCGATGACTCTAGAGATTACATGCTATTGAAGTTATTTCTAGAGAGAGACTTTCATTACATCATGTTTACTGAACTTCTTTTTCAGATTTTCTTTGTGCGACTCAGAATGTTGCTGAGTACATTCGAGGGCTTCTAGGGATAGGAAGACAAAGGTGCCGACTACCTTGAAGTTGAGGGCTTCCTTACTGAGGAAGATAGAGGTTCCAACTACCTTGATGTTTAGGTATTGTGGGGATAGCAAGGCAGACTCTGATCTTCATATTGAAGGCTTACCCTAGTGTGGGTAAGACAGACTTTCTTGAATGTATAAATCAAGGAACCTTTATCCAAGGTTGTTGGATACCCTTCTATTTTGGTTAAAAGACTTACTACTTGTAAATTGATTTGTTACAAGTTTTCTACTACATTTGTATTGTTGAGGAATGTATAACTATCTTATAATTCTTTAAACATATACTCTAATTTAGTTAGATTCTATATGCTTTAAGGTAGAATCTTAGTTATTGTAAACTTTTGTTAAGTTTCATTTCCGGAATCACTTTTCTAGAATCAATAAAGTTATTAGAACTTTAGAGGTGTTAAGAATTTTGGTTATACAAAATTTCCTTAATGATTTTTTAAGTATACAATTCACCCCTCTCTTGTATTTGAGCATCTCATCCTTACATATTCTATCCTACATTTGGTATTATAGAGTATATCATACTTAGACATACCATCAAAAACACTTCTGGGACCACCTTTGAATACTCTTGAAGTCTCGAGAAAGGTCTCACCCAAGTATGAATATACAATTTGTTCTTCGATTAAGTGAGCATCAGGTCTCCCAAGCCTGATTACGATCCGATACTTATGCGTCCTTACCTACTTGGGTTCCCTTTTTTGATTCACTTAATCTTTTTAGTCTATAATCCATCAAGCCTTACCCAAATAAATTCATGAAAAGGTTTCTTCTTCCTTGGCTCCCTTTTATGAAGGGGATTCTGTTGAGACCTCCACCAAAACCTCCTGAATTATCAAACCTTTGGGAAAGGCACATAAGAATGTCTTCTATTTGGGATTGTAATCCATAGTCAGAGGTTTCCATCATTTGTTTCAAAATGGGATTAGGGATCATAGAGTGTCTGTAGGTTTTTATATCCAGATTCACATGGACCTTTCTCCCCAGAAAAGTGTTGGGAAGTTATTGATTTGAAGGAGGGTTAGTTCCTCGCCTCTCCCTTCTCGTAGTGATGACCAGGAACATCCGTTATCTGGTGGGGAAGGTAAAGTTCACACATGGTTTTCTCCCTTTTTAACAAAGTTGAAGTATCCCTCTCCTACAAAGATCAATTTTAGGGAAACAATCCTTGCATAAGCCCCAATATTTTCTTGCAAGAGGTAGCACCATTGCTCCTCCTCTCTTCATCGGTGCCAAAGACTAGAGGAGAGATGGGAACAAGGACTCTCGTAACCCTTTACCTCTACCGTTGGGATTTATCACCAAGGGTAGTCATCCCGGTGTAATCCCCTAACCTTCACCCTTTCTTCCTTCTATTAGACCCTAGTCCAATTTGAAGAGAACCGAGGGAAGGCTTGTTGCCTCACCCTGTTTCTGGGCTGCCTTGACCTCTTTCACCTTGGCCACCATAGGTGCACCCTCATCCACCAGAGGAGGAGGAAAAGTGTGAGTTACTTTGTTGAATCTTTGACATTATGTTGTTTCTCACACCGAGCATGACTCACGTGGGATTAGAGATTTGTCATTGTCACAACAATTTCACAAAGTAATGAACTACGAGAACTCTGATTCCCACTATAATGATGATACGTGGGAACCCTTCTCAGGGGCCAAGCTCACTGGATGTCCTCTTTAGGAATCCAACCTTAATTCCCCTAATTTGGGCATCCTCATTAAGAATAATACGCAAATTAAATCCTCAAATCACCATGGGAATCCTTTTCAGGAAGTTTGTCCAAACTCATTTCTCTCAAAGGACTATACTCTCCTATGGGACTTATCGAACTATATGGGCTTTGATTCCCATTCACATGGTATATGTAGGAAGCCTCCTAGAGGTTCAAACCCGATACCTTAAATCAATCTAGTTCTCCTTGGTCCATATTCCCAACAGGTTATGATTCTAATTGGAAACCCATGTACTTTCCATGTTCCTTGGGATGCTTCATCATAAGTCCCAAAATTTGTTTTGACTAAGCAACTTACACTTAGATTTTGATAACACATTTCATTAAACTATATGGTTAGGTCCTTATCACATGACCATAAAAGGTATGATGTGTCAAATTTAGTGGCACCGATCTAAGAGGGTTATGATTCCATTCACAAGGATACGTAGGTAGCGCATATTATGGGCATGATCCCATGATCCAAACATAACTTCATCTCCGTGGATGACAATAAATCCCAGAGTACCCCGATGAGAGGCTTAATAACTAGTATCACCATAATGATGATTAAAAGAATCTTGAAATAGTATATTAGATGATACTATTGATGGAGAACCTCAAATACATATAGATATATCCATTGATAAAGAACCTTGAATACATATGGGTGATTTTAAACTTTTCAAATGATAAATAAGTGAATGAAAATTCGAAGGGATACTTATGATATACATGGTGAATTTATAATGGTTAATGAAATTATATTAAATTATAAAGAGAGTACTTGAGTAGAAAATAATTCCCCCCAAAGGGTGTGATGAGTCCAACCTCCCATCCTCTCGACCAATGCACATTCTTAAGTATCATGAATTTCAAATTTAACAAACACCTGACTTTGTAAAGAAGGTCCACTTTGGATAAAGAACTGTTGGAAGGATCCGAACTATAAATAAATCCAATGGAAACTGCCTGGAAGCAGTGATTCTTTAAATTAGAATACACGTTTCAAGGAACTACAAAACATGGTTAGATGGCATCAGTGTTTAATAAAATTCCACTCTATTCTTATTCCATCAAGGTGATATGGTGTTGGATCTTTAGAAAACCATGATACCCAGAAAGAATCCATAAAAAATGGAGCCAAAATTGGATGGAACATACATTATTCATAATGAATGCTGTAACAGTGTATACTCATTCATCACCTTAGATGGAGAGTTTATCAAACCTCACTCTAACTCTAGGTTCCTCAAGAAATACTATGAATGAAAAATTTGATCCAAGATCAATGAACATAAACTAGTAATATCTCCACAGTATAAAATTTATGAATTTAAAATAAAAATACCAACATCCTTAGTACATGATGTTAAATTGTATCCTTAACCTGTGTAACAAACATGGGATTCCTCATATCAAAAATGTGAGATAACCAAAGACCAATTTCCTCATCATATGAAGTTAAACTATAGTTATACCTCATGTGAAAAATTGAGAATATTAATATGATAAACATGTGAAGTTCAAAGTTATAACTACATTTGTCTTGATTCCTGTCACCATAGGATACATAGTGATGCATAAACCATCTGTATTTATGATTAGAAAAAAATTTACTTACCCTATGTGATAAAAAAGATATACCATATATTCTAAGAGTAAGATGCCTCAGTGAAGGTCTTATATGACCACTAGACAACTTCAGTCATTTTCCATGACCCACCCATGAGTAAAGAGGCCCCTACAACTTCATATTAATTTAAAACAATCTCCATGGGCCTCCACCTAAGGTATAATACCTGATTATACATACATGGACTATTAGCAGGCTAAATCCCCCTCATAATGAGGATATGATTAGAATACATAGTTAGGACCACTGAATATGTCCTCATTAACCCCAATCACCCTCTAGGGTGTATTCAGCAATCTCATTACTTGACCCATCAATGTGTTGAGATACCCTTATGTCACAACATGAGGAAGAAACAATAGGAAGCTCATTGGATAAGACCCGTGCCCCACATACTTCCAAATGATGTTAAACTGTAGTCTTACAATGCATGAAAAATATTGGATGCATCATATGATAACTATGAGAAGATTAACCACCCTCACTAGATAGTACACCACCCTCCAGTGTTGGTCACCTGTGATGATACATTCTAGAGAGGAAACACTTTATGTTTAGTACCAACTCTCTCCTACCGATATGCACACCCAGTTCATTCTAGTGTGTGATAGAATATCTCTAAAAGAATTCAGCATCCCACAATATGTTCCCCGCATACACCTTACGAATTTTCCCTCCCTTGGTTTGGATCCTCACCACTCTATTGATTTAAACAGCCCCGCATCAGCAATTAATCTTAGCCGAACTGGCTCAGCTAACATTTATGGAGAACTCCATGAATTACCTTCGAAAGTATTTGGAAGGTTTAGTGTTTTGAACATGGTCAACCATTAGTTCTGCAAATTGTTTGGCCCATCCCAAACTGGTGAGGTAACTGAATATATGTTTCAAACATGGTCAATAGTTATTCCCTACACATTTGTCACCACCTCTTTCGTGATCCAGATATTGGAAGTCATTATTTTACTTCCTTACAACCTCCCCTTATTTTTGATTAATTTCAAAACCTTTATAATCATTCATTCATGAATTCAAGAAAGATTACCAAGAAGTTCAGAATCACCATATATTTTACAAATCATCTTCTTTCACCCATTTTTATGCTTTCCATTATAAATGTAGAACCACCATATGCTCCTTGTTTCTCACATATTGTATAGATCACATGTGATTAGAATTCATGTTGTAACTCAACACAAGAATCATTGAAATTCACATGAATTATCTGAATCGGATGTCGTCTCTTCGATTCAAAAAAGTTTAAGTCTTAGTCTAAGCATCCTGACCTTAAACAGTGTGATGCTTGTCAGGGGAGTTTTTTTGTGGAACCAAGCCTCATTTTCTATCTTTTAACATCTGGTTATAACTCCTCTTTTCCACAGCAACCTCCTCAAAATAACTTCACTCTTTGATCCAATAATTACACTGTTAAACTGTGTGAAAACTTTCTCATGGATGTTTCACATGGCATCGAGACTCCTTGGTCCTCTATTTATGTTGGGTTATTTCTCCTCCATACTAAATAAATTCCTTAATACACACATCCATGGTCCAAGAATAGTGTCCTAAAACTATTTACAACTCCCCAATATAATAAAAATTACCTTAAACTGTGTACAACTCACCCTAGGACCGTTTTTTTAGGTGCAAAGATATCTTATCCCCAATTAATGTGGGGTTAAAAACTACCTACTTCCACATGAGTCCTCTTGGAGTATTACAATTAGGTTTGAGATCTATTACCTTAAACTGGAAAGATCAATGGCCTGATCATTATGAACTCAAACCATGTGAAACTATCCCTACATGGCAACAATATGTATCTAGTTTCCCTCACATTTCAGGAATACAAAAAATAATTCCCCTATTTTTACATGTCCTTACTTGAGAGGAATACCCACCATTGACACTAGTATCCTTCCATGTCATAATATAGAACTATGTGTTGCTAGACTCATAGTGTTATGGGATATATAGTGACACCTAGATCCTCTATCCTAGGCCCAACTGAGAATATACTTTTTTCAAACACCTTGTTTTTGTTCACTTTTCCCTACAGAGGTCCTTAGATGGCATTTCCCTCAGGAAGAGGTGGCCCATGAATTCATAATTTCAACTACATTCCATGTTATGTGGTTTTATACCCCATTGTCCTTTTATTTATATCAAGTCTATAATGTTTATATTACCAAATATTCTCTTCTTATCAATCCAAACTATCTGAAATTAAATTAGGATTCATGGTCTAAAAATTTATATGACCAACTATGCATATTCCAGTAAATATGTTCTTTTCCATTCTAACTATAATAACCTCAAACTTTTACAATAAAGAGTCATATATTCCTATCATGTTTAAAAACCCCATAAGTGGAATCTTAAGAAAATATTAGGCCTCTACCAGCTAAGTTTCCTATGTGACTTGGGAAAAAAATAATGGAATAAATTGAGAGGTACAAATTTAGAGATACCCACTATGATCCCAAAAAAAATCTTGGTTATGCTTGTTGGACACACTAGTTTAGAAAAACGTTAGGTCCAAACCATAAATCCTTCTTCCATTCATGTCAGTTCATGTTTTCTTGTTACAATATGCTAAACTATACTACATACTTCCTGACCGTATGACATTAAACTATACATCATCATAGTTAATTATATGTAAACATAAACTAATCAAATTATTTCTACATAATATATTGTTAAAAAACCTATTAAATATCTTTTATATAAGATGTTAAACTAGATGCCACCAATCCAGATTGTACGAAATTAAACTATGAATTGTCTAAGGCCATTACATGATGGAACCTTTTCCTCCTTCAGTAGTGGCCATATAATACACTTCTTGAGTTATTTGAATGTCACTTGATATCTGAGATGACGTTCCCCTTGGAAGTCAAGTTTGGATCTTACATAGTCCAATACACTCAACCAATGTGATTATAACCACAGTGGCCTAAAACCAATAGTGTTGAACTTTATCTGATCATCCCCTCAGTTTATCCCCATGTATTGAATCCCATTTGATTTGGATACCCATAATATTCCACATCTAAATGGATCCATGAGGGACAATGGTGCTTTTCAAAATTTGCATGCCTACCATATCGGGTACTCACTTCAAAATGCTTCTGAAGATTTTTGATAGCTACCATGTTTCGAACAATGTTTGAAGATAACTCTCATTTTTCCCCATCCATGATAGCATGGTAACATAATATATGTTTAAAATATGATCAGTAGACATATTATATCAGCTTGTAACCCCATTTGTGTTTATTATCATGGTCATATCAATTAAAATCCTTCATCATTCCTCTTTGTTTAGGTATAATCCAATTCCCATGGTGTTACCCCACCTGCACACCGATTCACTCAGGGAAATAAGTTCTGTTGTCCATATTTTCACTCTCCAACCAAGGTTTTCCTTATCAGGAAACTCCAGAGGACAAAGGATAATTCATACCCACACTAGATTGAACATTCATATAATTTAGAAATCCAATATCCATCTCTTGTTCCACACAACAAGCATACCTCATGTGGGATTAGAGGTTTATTGTTTAATTTTTTTGATAACTGTCATTGTGATGTAGAAAAAGTAGACATTCGAAATAAAGAAATTGAAGCAAATAACTCCAATTTCATTCATAATAAGGGCTATCCAAAGGCTATAGCTTCTCATTATTTTGACGAAAATTAGGTGCTCCATAAGGCTAGAACTTAGTAATAAATCACTCTTTTTCATCCAACCTCTATTGATTAGCATCCAGAGCCTGATTCCAATTAGTAAGCTCTACCACTTACTCCTCAGTCATAAGGAAGATGTCATCATTTTGAATCAACATCGGACCCTAATCAACGCAAAACCCATCTTCCAGAGATTCTGTCCCTACTAACTCAACATATTTGGCCACCAACTAGGCCCTAAGTTGGTTTATGATCTTTTTTTGAGTATTGAAGATGAATTAATGCTTTTTTTCCTTCCTCTTCTATCAAGAAATATTTTTTTCCTCTTCTTGGAGTGCCTTGGTACCTTTAGATTTCTATTTATACTAGATAAAATTGACATATTGATACTCTACGCACACCCTATTGATAAGATAATTACATCCAACCCATGGAGAGAACCAAAATCCACCCCTATGATTCCTTGGTTTAGATACCAATGGCAAAGAGACCCCATCCGACCTAGGTGGTTTTCCTATGAGGTGAAAGTGATGAATGTATGAATTCTACTCCATGTTGTACATTATAAAATGTCATTCTATTTGGAAACATCAGAACCAAATTCTTATAGTTCCTTAGGTTTCACAATATAATGGTTGGGGAAAGTGTGATAACTACTACAGTAGAGTCCTCCTTGGGTAGCCTCTCAGATGGGATAAGATCCCCCTGAGAGGAGGTCCATTTTTTCCTGACTATATGTTGATAGGAGTATCTCCACTAGACTTGATGTATGCCTCTACCAAATCCATATTTACATCTACAATATGATTATATTCTAGTATCATGTTTGGATCCCCCCAAACAGCTCACACATCAAGAGTTATCTCAATTTCTATAGTGATTTCCCCAACTCCCTTAGCCATGCTCAATTTCTAAGGACACATTGTCTCAAGCACTATTTTAGAAAAACGGAGTATAGTTATTTCAGCCTATAAATACAATAAAATTAGGCATAAATTGCTAATAAATGAGACTTATATGAGTTAAGGGCTTGAGGGATTCCCATACCCTTGGCCTCAAATGATAATCCCACCATTGGAGACCCTTTGGCTATTGTCGGCACCTCCACAACTACCCTAGGATCTCTCCATGCTTCATGTCTCAAAGATGTTTGAGGAAAAAAGGGTCACTATGAAAAATGTGAGTATTTACCAAAGCTTCAAGAGGACTAGGGTAGATGGGATTCACAAATTCACATTGGGAAGGTGTGGGGACCTTGATGTCCATCCATCCTAAGAGAACTCCCCCACTAACATTTGGAGATGATACTAGCATACTAGAGAGAGTCACCCTAGAGATGATTAGGAGGGATGGAGAGTCTAATGTATCCCCTATGGTTCCATCTATAGACCCTTCTCCCATTAGGACCTCAGTACCAGACTTCACGATGGGTTCTCCGATTCCAGTCGAGGAACTCTCTTCACCTTGATAGAGGTCCCTTGACTATCATTGTCTATTTACTGTATGATTCAAGATTATGGGTTAGAGGTGATGAACAAAAATAAATCTGAAATGAACAACTGTAAAAATTTACATCACCAAAAAGGATCTTGTTCTGGTCATATTCTTTAGGAGTGACTTCCCAACTCTCTTGGAAAATTGCTCTGTCAGTATCAGATCCCTAGGACTCCAAATCATCCGAGCCTTAAGTGTTGGAAAGAGGGGCCGAAACATCTTGGGACTGTGAATCAGAAGGGATTGTTTCCTTGGTCCTAACGATGAACATCACCTATACCTATTGGAAGGGGTTTACCATCCCCACACCAACATGTGAAGGTATCTATGCCCTCTAGATAGTTAAACCACTCTTGTAAGATCATTCAATATGTGATCCTCACATCTTCGACTTCTGAAAGCATGATCCCCTCCCAAGTAAGACATCACTATATTTTCTCTACTATCTGAGATAGCCACAACATCAAATGTGTCTTCCAAAGTGTGAGGATGTAGGAATCATTAGATGGGTGCACCAAATAGCACAAATTATTCCATAGGGCCTCTCTGAGTTGACTCATACCAACACAGGATCTCTCTGCCTACTCTTATGGATTCTTATGAGGAAACACCACCACGCTAGAGGGAGGATCCTAGGAGGTTCCCTAAGACACCACCACTACATCATATTGATCCATCACTACAATGTGTACGCATCAGAGGGTGACCCAACTACTACTCTGTAACTCATGTGGATAATTCTTCGGTGTCACCATTTTTAACCAATGTTTTTGGATAAATCCTACGTATTCTATCACCTTCTAGACATCATAATCTTGTATAAGGCTAGAAATGAAGTTGGTGGGATTCAGTTTGATGATATCTGTAGAACCATAAACTATTAAAATATAATACAATTGGAAAAGAATATGTCGGTACCTCTCTTCATGGAACCATTTTTACACCAACTTCACTAGCTACAAAATGCACCCAAAGTTTCCAACAAACTAGGAAGTGGTGTATGGTTTATATTAGGTTCTTACATTAATCTGTTCAACCAATAATGCACCTCAAAAATTCTGAATGTACTCTCTCTACTCTAAAATCCCACAAAAACCATCAACCATATCAACAGTTGGGAATATAAAAGGCATGAAATTGTAATTCTTGGGTTTTTTTGATATTGGAAACTACCCTAGATTCATTGAGAGTCACCATAGAAACCATGTAAATATTGAGGATAGTTGGTAAAATGCTATTATTCATGAAATTTATGTTTTTCAGTAACTCATGCCCCTTGAAATATGTCACAACCTATCCATGGATAAATTGGTATTGTCCAAATATGAATTTAGGAATATGGCCCTCACAACATTCTCTAATTTATTATAGATCCTGGTTAGAATAGGGATTCCTCAGATGAATCAATTACCTATCACTAATATCACCTACATTACCAATGTCCCTAGTTGTAGGACCATTTGTGCATCCCAAGTTGGTAACAACCAACCACACATAAAGGTGACCAAAAACACCATGTATCTAATCTCTAAGATCCAATACTTTAATTTTTATACCTACTCCTAATAGAGTCCCTCCTCTAGTATAATTCAATAAGATCCTGGCCTCGTCATGTTACATGATCCTAGACACTACTTTTTTCAACCCAACATTTTCTCTACTAGTACATTCAAGAAATTGACTAACCATGTTAGATGTACTTGTGGAAAGGAGGTTGATGACTCAACAATGAGATTTTTCAATCCCAAAAGGACCCTACCATAACTAGAATTTTCAATCTATTACCTACAATTTTGATGATAAGAGGAATTCATCGTATCAAAACCCCATCAAATGGAGACAACAGATATGATGCAATTTCCATAGGCTAATTCCTGTCTCCCCCCTAATGAATGTTGAAGGTGTTATATCCAGGGACCACCTACTAATAACCCCTGTTAAAAACTCCTATTAACAGTACACATAAAACTGGGAAATCACACTACATTATATAAACTAATATTCCATATATCGACCCCATATTTAGAACATGTGATTTATACCTAGTACACCCACACCCACTCATCAGTGAAGTTCCCATAGCTCAAAGATCCTAGTCCTCATACCATCCCATGTAGTTGTTTTAGATTCTGGACTAAGACATCCTCGTACAGAGGGTGAGAAATTATTTATCCACTAGATTACCCCCAATTAGTATCCTTTTACTCCCACTAATGGTGTATAAATGTTTTTGCACACTATCTAACTAGGTGGACAATATATGTAATATTCTAGTGGCTATGATTGTGATAACGAGAAAACGAGAATCATAGTGTTTTCACTTTCATGGCTAGGATTTCCACATCATCCAACACCCTGATGTTATAAAACGGTAGTATTTGTTTAGTGGATATTACATATTGGAATATATTATCAGATACAAAATCTATCTATTCATATATATGACCCACATGATCTGAATATTTTTTTTTATTTTTACACATTTATTCCCTACTGACATTAAGAGTAGTTGTAGTAGAAACAAGACCAAATAGACTAACCATTTCTATGTTTCTAAATATTTATTATGGTGGAATCATGATTGAAGATTTTTTTTTGAAAATGATCTATGTCCCACAAATTTTTATGGATTCATACAAAATGGTAGCTTATATGTGAAAGAATTTTGGGTAAAGTGGGTTTGTGTGAATGTGGCGACTAAGGTAGGTGCATTAAAGAGAATATTACTTCATATAACCCTGACTATTGTTTGACCCTATAAGTTTTGAGAACTAATACCACAATAGTTTTTGCAATGCACTTGTTCGAGAGAATATAATTCGCACAACCTTTTTTGTGAATTAAAATATAGGGTTACATGCAACAAAATCCAGGCCCATGATTCAATTCCAACTTTAACAAAGGACTTTTGTGTGTAAATTGAGTGCTTAGGTTCTCCACCCCACTCCAACTAGGTTTACCAACACTTCGATTACATACACGACCGATATCATTAACCCTCACGTCTGACCTATTTTCTTCAAGAATGGTTTATATTGTTGTATCACTTTTTTAACCTAATAATAGATCCCCTAGTTCATTTTTCTCCAAATAATAGGCACCCTAACATTGGGATCCCTGGTTTTCACATCACCATGATAGTGTTTACACCATGCACCACACAAAGGCATGTGTGTAGGTGACGCCTAAGTCCCAAAGGTGGAATCATAATGGGGAGATAATCATATTTTATGGTATGGAGTTTTAATGTTGTATACTCTTATATTACCTAAAAATGGTCTCCCTGGGTGTAGGTTTAAACCATGTCTAAGCTACAAAGAGTTAAACTACATATTCCAATGTTTTTGTCGTATGATATTAAATTACATAGAAACATCCATATCACACGACATAAATCTATATCCCCACACCATGTGGTGAATAGGATGACATGTGTATAACTAGCATGAGATGAACCCACACCACCTACCCTATGTGATTAACATAGGATTATTGATGTACGATCCTCATGGGATGACACCTCCTTCCCCACCATAGGACGAGACACCTACAATAGGCGTCCTCTATGCGTAATCCCCAAAACATACTCCTCCACCTAGGATGAAACCCCCAAATCTGGGATGAAATCACCAAACATTCGGGTAGTTCTATATATATTCCCATAACATCACTTTATTTCACTCCTTCCATGATGATAGCATCCTTAACAAATGACGTTAAACTCCATGGGCCGGTCCAGTCAGATGAACTTAAATTGTGACATTGAACTACATGAGTTTTTATCTTTGTCTCCTAATAGGGTATGTAGGATGACTCTATGAGTTTCAGTATTGAAATACAAAAAAACATGGGATATCTATATGAGGTTCAATCCTAAAACCCAAAAATTCAAATAAAATCTTACTATCTTCCTCTCAGAAGGTTGTGACTTAGAAGTGTGATCTTTTACCCCCCTGAGACACACTCAACCTCACTAACATATATATATATATAAGATGTCAAATCTATGAAAAAAAATATTTCTACAGGACATTAAATTAATGAAAAAAACCTCTATAAAAGATGTTAAATCAGTGAATTACCTATCTTTACAAGATGTTAAATCATTTACCATCCTATCTCCACAAGAAAATAAATATGTGACTAAACTATCTTTATAAGATTTAAAATCTATGAACTACCTATCTCTAAATGGTGTTAAATCTATGAAAACCATGCCTCCTCAAGATGATAAGTCAGTGGACAACCTATCCCCAAATTTTGTAAAATTTGTGACCAACCTATCCCCATAATATGTTAAATCTATGACCAACATGTCCCCACAAGATGTTAAACTTGAGACCCCCACTAGAAGCATCAAAATCATTACATTATATAATGAACATGTGATTCCCAAGGAAAAAATATTCAAAATTCTTACTCCCGTGGATGAAATTACCCCGTGATAGATCTGGGAAGCTTTAGGTTCTATAAATAATATTCCTCATATAAAATATTCCCTCTACTTAAAAATAAAAAGAATTTATAGGTCCCCAACAAACCCATTTCCCAATGATATCTAGACTTATCTAACATCATCATCATCTCTCACCACAGGTTACTTCCCTGTTGATACAGGAGCAACATAATTAACCAACATCCTCATTATGATGGAACTGAGAATGAGTTTCATGAACATGACTTAAATCTATGAGGGAGACCCTTAATATGAAATGAGATCGAAGGAAGAATAATTAGAATGAGGAACTGATATCCCATCACACCATTTTTATTGAGGAATCAACATCACCAACCATTGTGGTAGAGGCCTCCTGACTTTAGAAAGAGACAATGTGGGGGAAAAAGAGTGTCACAACCCTGACATATTACCAAAGTATAATAATTAAAAAAATTATTTTTGTCATGTGTTCATGTGTATTGGACCTTGTGTAGAGGGATTAATCACATTGCGAATTTGGGCCAATATTTATCATTATGTTATGACTTGCTGGAGGATGGATATTTTTTAAAGAGCAATAGAGACTTCAGTCTCTATGCATGGGTGTGTGTGTTCAGACATTGATAGGTTATAGTAAGGGATTTATAAAGAAATATTTCTTTTTTGTTGGAAAACTATATTTTCTGTGAACAACTTCTGACTTCCTTCCTTGCTATTGAATACAGAAATTGTGAAATTGTGTTAACTGTTTTGGGATTTTTTATAGTTGTTTTATAAAAAATATGATATGAACTGATTCTTATTTTAGTGTATGTGAGAAAATTATTGGGGTATACCTAATGGGAATGAATATTCACCCACTATATATATATTCACTTTGGTTAATATGTAGATGTTGTTTTCGATGATATAGTAAAGGAGAATATTTCATATTTCACTAGTGATGCTTCCTTGTATAGCTGTCATGGATATTGGAGATGATTCTGAGGATTTGGTTCTGTTTTGGGATATGGGTGTTATGCCACCTTGGTTATTAAGTCATTATTTAGTTTCAGAGTTATAGATATTCCTGTTTCATTTGTTTCCACTACTAGTTTATTTAATCATATTGTTATCCTTTTCATTGATAGTTTAATTCATGAATCATTTATATAGTTGTCTTAGGATTATTGTTTTGTGGTTGTATGTGTGTGTTTTCATGTGTGTGTAAAAAGGGTAAAACATTCCCCCTATTTTCTGATAACACTTAATAATTTATTACCAACCGTTGCTATCGAAGGAATTTCAACTAATGTTAACAGAAACTCAGATATTTATAAGATAATGCTCATGTTGGGTTATTATAAATGGTATTATTTTGGTTAGACCATTAGTCGATATGGAATCAAAAAGACAAGATACATAGAGACTTGAAATTTATATTATAAAAATATATAGCTAACCTATTTATTGTGAACATAATGTTACTAGGAAATTTAGGGTAAAAAAGTATTTTAAAACACTTCCAACAATTTCATCATCTCATCATTGTGGGTTTAGTTTATGATATTTTGGTATCATGATTTACTAAAGATGATTCCCAATAGTATTTCATTATAACATTATAATTTGATTTTGGTATTATACTATTTCTATTTTAATTGTTTTGATGTAATATATAATATAAACCTGAATGTGGAAGAAGAATAAATATTAAATTGATTTTTTATATGGTTATAGACTAGAAATTTCATCAGCGAGGATAATGAGAAACCAATGAGAGGGTGAAACAAAGAATGTGGCTCCACCAAACCAATAGGTGAACCAACAAAATTTCCATATTATTATACAATAATTTCATGTTATCGATAATAGACCTTGATATAAAGAACCACATCATATGAATCATTATTTTTAATTCTAGAAGTAGAATCCATTGAAATTTATTGGTGATTTAATACTCGATTAGTATTATGTATGGATGGGTTGGATGAAATTAATAATTTAAATCCCTAAAACTCTATCTATGATGAAGGGAAAACTCGTGGAATAATTTCTTGAAAATCTAAATCTTCAATTATATGGCTTAACTATCCAAGAAAATATAGACTACAATCTTACTTTGGAGAGGTTTGAGAATTAATTCAAAAAGATGATTTATCCACACACATTATAGATATTAAAGGAATGATACTACTTTTATTTTACTAAATTAGGTACATTTGTGACTGAATATAATGTTTGGTTTATGCAATTGGTTCACTTATCAACAAAGGCTACAACTAGTGAAAGTATGGAGGAATAAAATTTTAAGGGCGGTCTAATTCATGATATTCCTTCTAAATTAGTCATGTTATATATGAAAAATTATATATAAATAATGAAAAATGTGATAGGTGGAGAGAGAAATATATAATAGGGAACCCAAGTGGATGGGTCACATTCATCCATTTATTCATAGGAGGAACCCTATTATAGTAAATAAGTGAAAAAGGGAGCACAAATATTAAGTTTATAGGACATCAGAGAATCAATCTAACAGTTTAGTCCCATATTCATTGAACCATATAAATATACCAAGTTTATTTCAGTATGGACCCATTAATCAAAGAATAAGGATTGTACTGCACCAACACAATGTTATCACAACTGTGGAAAAAGAGGATATATCATGAAATAATGATCTATATTTTTGGAGTCAATGGGAGAATATTTTTATAAAACCCTATCCTTTTCTAGAGATGTATCAGGCCCGTTTAAAGGTACTATTTTTTTTTGGTTGAGTAAATTTTTAATTGTTTTTTACATTATGTTCTCTTTGTGTAACAATTTGAGAAAAATAGATGAAATATAGTAGTACATGATTGGCACATGGTTTGCCCTAACTGTTCACCCTATCCCAGCAAACCATGCAACCCTGGATAGAGTGTTCTTGCATTGATGGTACATATTTTTTCAAACTGTGCACCCTCTTAAGATAAATCACTGACTCCTCAAAATAGGTTCATGGTTTATGCGAAAAATTATGGTAAATCATGCACCCTCCGCAGAAAATCATGAGTACGACAATTATTAAAAAAATATGAAACCACCGTATTATACCCCTGAACTCTATAACTCAACCCATTAATGATATTTCCAGATTCTAGAGCCTCTTAGAGGAATTTTAAGTTTGTCCGACCACCATTTGTGGTTATTAGAAGACCAGTTGGCTGATCTGCATCCCTTTAGGTACATGGTTTCTTCCAGATTTATTTTCCATATCTCTCCCGTACTTCTCTAATTATTTTAGTGTGGTTTTATCCAATAATTTTCAGATATAGTTATATATATTTTTGAATGTAGATATAAATTTTTAAGATATAGATCTTGATTTAATAGTTTTTTTTCGTTTGACCATGGATTTAGGTTTTTGTTCTAAGTTGTGTTCTTCATTGCGTTACTGATTGATCAACATAAAATTGGGGATTTATTTTCAATGATCTCACATAAACAGATTGAGGTAAGTGGTATATTATTCAAATACCTATATTAGGATTTCTATTATGTTTTTACAGTTGTATAATTTCTAGGAATTGTATAGGAATTGGGTTTTCTAAATGAATTAATTAAGTTGGATAATTAATTAATTATGGGAATGTGATTCTAGAATAATTAATTAATGAATTAATTATTGTAATATTGATATTATGGTATTTCAGGAATAATTAACTATTGAATTTGTTATGGGAAATTGATTTTGTTGAATTTTTTTAATTAATTATTGAATTAATTGATGATAATTACTGGGATTATCCAATTTTTGAATTGAGATAATTAATTATAGAATTAATTATTAAGATATTATTATTGTGAAAACTAGATAATTAATTGTTGAATTAATTTTTATGAATTTTGGATTATTAATTGGATTAATTAACTTTTGAATTAATTAATGGAAATTAAGACGGTAAAACGGGGCAAGAGACTAAATGTTGATTCATCCTAATTTATGTGATATTGTTATATATGTGATATAGTGATATAAGTAAATTTTGGATGAATGTGTTTACATGATATTCATGTGTGGGGAAAGGTCTGTTGCATCAAAATCCCATAGTGATGAAAATTGAATATTCAGGTGTGGGAAAAGGACTACTATGTCAAAAGACTATAGTGATGAAAATTGATATTTGTGGGTGGGACATGGCATGATTTGTCAGAATCCCATAGTGATAAATTGAAATTCTTGCGTGGGACACAGTCTAGTGCATCAAAATCCGATGGGGTCCTAGGCATCGAGACCTAGAACCAAAATGTTAGCATTCAAATATGGTACCAATAATCCGTATTTTGAACTGAATAGAAATGGATAATGAAATATTATATGTAATAATGAAATTATTAAATGACTATGTGATAGGGTTCAGAATCTGGAGTGGGCCAAAGAAGGTATTGAGGTTCTCGTGTCCTCATGAACCTGAGGGTTTTTGTGGTTAAATAAAGAATAAATGATAATATGATAATGGTTTTCTTATGAATGGTACTTTTTTGTACAACTACACAGACTTTTTATTGACTGGATATTGTTTTAGACACTATTGGTGGTTTCCTAGTAAGTTTTACTCACACCCTACAAGGGCAGCTAGATTTGTACTCGAATAGACTTCATATTTTTAGGAAATGATAAGGAAAAATGACCCATGTTAAATGGATGATTTGGGATGAAGCATGGATGAGGGAACTAGATGGGGTTTGGGAAAATCTTGGAATTTTTCATTTTATTTACTTTTGGGTTTCCTTTTAACACTTGAAACATAATTTTTCATGACATATGTATTTTTTAGTTGTGACATTGTATTTCTTTATTTGGTTATCATGAAATATTGGTATTATTCTGGTTATTTCATTTCATTTTTTTAATTTTATTATTTACAATGGTGTATTAATATAATAAAAATAGGTTATAGTCTTCCCATGATCAATATTAGACCCTTTCTACAAGTCATAAACCTATAGCATATATGGAGGTGCACTTGAGGTCACGTAGAAAACCATATTGGGGAACCATAGTGTGGCACCTGGGTCAGGATATAACTCTGATTACTGTTTACTAATGTTTTGTAATTATTTATTTTAAAAATTTCCAAAATATTTTAGGGACTAGATATTGTTTTACACACTATTGGTGGTGTCCTACTGAGTTGTACTCACACCCAGCTTGGACTGCCTGATGGGTACTTGAATATAATTCATGTTTATTAGAAAGAAAAACGGAAAAGGCCTTGTGTTTGATGGAAGATTTGGGATCAAGCATATATGAGAGAACCAAATGTGGTTCAAGAACCACTTGGTAGTTTTTAGTGTATTTACTTTTGGGTTTCATTTTGACACATAGAACACACTTTTTCATGATATATCTTTTGTTATGATTTGAAATTTCATTTCTTAGTTTTGTAATCATGATTATTATTATTTTTATGGTTATTTCATGTAATTAGGATATTTTAATTATTTAAACTAGTGTATTAAATATTAAAAAGAAGATATAGTCTCCCCATGATCGATATTAGACCCTCACAGCTAGTCGGAACCTCAGACAAACTAGAAGTCATGCTTGAGGTCATGTAGCGAACCAGATCAGGGAATAAGCTTGTGGTACCCATTTTGGAATATTACAATTTCTAAGAATAGTCTTATATCTCTCATTCTCAATCATGATGATACCATATTAATAGTACTCCCTCAAAATTGGATGAACCATGTTGACTCATTGGGCACCAGGATTGTATAGATGATGTGATAAAAATTGAGGAAGAGCTATTCTATGGGAGATGATAGATAATTATATGGAGTTGAGGTGGGTATCTAAACTAGAAGATTAGAAATATTAATTTTATAAGGTACCATTATTATAAAATTTACCTTTATTAATATCCCTCATGATACAAGTGCATCATATTCTTTTATTACATCTCATTAAGTTAAACAATTTTCCTTTCATGTGATAATTATGCCCCATGTGATGAGCATAAAGATACCTATATATCATGATGAATATATAGGATTTAAGTTAAAATATTGTACAATTATCATTGATTCAATATAGTTACCCTAGGAGTTTACTATTTTAGAAATGGATATTTTCAATTTAATCATTGGAATGAACTGGTTTGTAGAATTCAATGCTTATAATGATTTCCACACATAGAAAGTAACTTTCAAATCCCTAAATGGAATTATTTAGGTATTCAAAGGGTATTGGAAAATAAATTTTAGAATATTTCGGACATTAGTCATAGTAGATAGAACCACGTCTATTAAGATGGAAACAACGACATTGGGCGATGAAGATAAAACTGGAAATACGACTCTTCATACAATATTTATTCAAAAGGGATTGATATATGAATGATGATAGAGTAGAAACATTAGTGATAGGAGTTATAACCATGAATATTCAATTTGAAACAATGACATTGGGTTATGTAGATGAAACTAGATATATGAATATTCTTATAATAGTGGACTGATACCCTAATTTCTTTGCAAACCCAAAGTGAGAAATTGAATTTTCGATCGATCTACTTTTGAAAATAAGACCTATTTTTTTCCTTTATATATAATTCCTCCAACATATTTGTAGTAATTAAATGTCTATCAATAAAAATTGATGATATAGTGATTTATTAAACCAAGTAAATTAACTCGTGCTTCTATAGTTATATTTTTAAAGAAAGAATATAGTTCATTTTGATTGTGTGTTGACTATCATAAATTTAATCAAGTGATGATAAAGAATTGGTTTCATATTCCTTGAATCAATTAAAACATCGATCAGTTTAAGGGATCTAAGTGGTTTTATAATATTGATCCATTATCAAGATACCATTAACTCAGATTAAGGAAATAGGATATTCAAATAGAGATATTTAATATTATATTTGGCCATTAAGAATATATTTTCCTACCCTTTAGTATAATGAATGAACCTATATTCTTCATGGACTTGATGAACCTTATCTTATATAAGTATATTTATTAATTTTTCATGCTATTTTTTATGATATGTTTGTTAACTATAAAAGTAAAAATGATCATGAGGAACACCTAGAGACTTCATAGTGCGGCATGTGTGATCCCCAACTCTATGCTAAATTTTCTACATGCAACTTCCAGATATAAGAATGAATTTTAGATTTCTATTATTGTTACATTATTCAATATTCATATAGAATTGATTCTCCTATGATTGTATTTACATGAACGGGTATTACTTTCCAATGGATTGAATATTTCTTTATGTCCTTCAGAATATTATGGTTTAACTCACATAAGAACATATCCTTGTATTATGAGAATCATGTCAGGTATATGTGGTATATCATGATGTGTGTGGATTTGGATTTAGTGAGGTTATTATGTTGGTAGGTCATGTTGTGTCCAATGGATCTTGATAATTGTGAAAACATGAAAATAATTATCTGATGCATTAAATGGAATTAGTTGTAGTGATCTATTCCTTAAAAACACAGTGAAAATATCTTTTTAGTGAAAATTTCACTAACTTCCCTCATCATAATGTTTGAAACATATATTCTCTCATAAAGTCTTGAACATGAGATAATAATGTTATATGGAGTATCTATTGATATTTTAATTCATATTATTCTATACACTTGATATGTGAATGCAATGGCTAATGATTTGAGTCAAAAGTAATATAATGGAATGGTTAGAGAATCTAAGGAATAATGGTAGTTGATGAGTGTTATTACTAAACTGAACACATATTAGGATTAATAGAATGAAATATTATTTTCATTTATTGTCACACTTTTTATTAATTTGTTGGATTTAGTCAAAGGGGATCAACAATCAAATCCTAACCAAATCACCATTAGGAGAAATATAAATGGTGGGTATACCATGGATGATTTTCTAGAGGATAAAAACTCAACATTGTGTTTACAGAACTAAATTATGGTACCTTATCCTTACATGTAATAAATTCTTTCAGTGTATCGCCATTCTAAATGGGCTATTGAATCAGTTACACATAAATTTTATTAAGGAATTAAATACCATTTCAGTCGGGCCTGCAAAAAAATAGTGTGAATCAGGTCATTATATTTCTCTCTTGTCAATAGGTAAAGGATGATAATCAACCTCTATATAGTATAAAATAATCTATTTCTACACTAAATTGGAAATGGGATAAGATTTCTATGGACTTTGTCAGAGGTCTACCAAAGACACTATATAAATATGATTCTATTAGAGTAATTTTTGATCAACTCACAAATTTGGTACATTTTCTCCCAATATGAGAGTCCAAAAAAGTAAAGGATCTGATTAAGTTGTATAATTTGGAAGTGGTTAAGTTGAATGAAATACTGACATCTATTATCTCTGATATAGATCATAGATTTACTTATTGGTTTTTGAGGTCTTTATAAAAGCATCTTGGAACCCAGTTGACCGTGAGCATGATATATCACCCTCAGATGTATGGGTAGTAAGAACATATGATTTATACATTAGAAGATATGCTTAGAAATTTTATAGTGGAATATTGTGTTTCCTAGCAAGACCATAATATTTTAGTGGAGTTCTCATATAATAACATTTTTTAGGAAAAAATACATATGGATTCGTTTGAGGAATTATATGTATATATTTTTCACTCACCACGTTTTTAGGTATAAATGGGAGAAACTTAACTAATTTGACTGATTTTTTCTGTGAAGGTAAATAAATATTAATATTATTAGGAAGTAGATGTGTAAAACCTAGAGTTTATCTAAATCATATGCAAATATTCATCACCATCCATTTTCTTTTTTACAGGTGACTTTATATTTCTCATAGTATTGATGTAATTGGATGATCATTATTCATGAAATTAAGGTAAGATAGAACCTCAATATATGAGACTTTTTGAGATTATGGAATGTATTAATGACATTTCATATCAATTATCTTTACCCACAATATTTAGTGTTTTATATAATTTTTTTCAATGTATCTCAACAGAAGTATTTCCATACAGATTTTAGTTATGTGATTAGTTGGGATCATTTTATTCTTAAACCTAATATTCTATTTATCTATTATTTAATTTAGATTCTATATAGATAGAAAAAGTCACTAGGAGAGGGAAGTATTTACTTGGTATGATTTCTATATATTAGGGCCATATCAAAGAAGATACTTTATAATGATAACAATTCATGTTGGGGAAATGTATAAAATGATTAAAATAAAACTCCAATATCCAAATTTTTAAATAAAAATAACATAATGATGGGGATAAATTTACACTACAATTTTAGGTAATTCTATATATATATTTTCCATATTTTTGGTTATAAATTATTTTGGAAAAGTATTGTGAAGTTTCCAAATGTTTTAGAAATGATTCAGAAGAGTATCAATGTTTTAATGTTTTGAGGATGGTTAAGGGAAACTGTGAATTTTATCTAGGAAACCATGTGAGGGGAATATGGGAGTTATTGGGTAGGTGTACAATTTACCTAACCCTGAAATTTTAAAATTTCTTGATAGTGGTGATTCACATTATTTGTATATAGTTTTCCAATCCATGCGATCTATCTATGTTATATCATAAATTAAATATAAAAATTTGATATAAAACCTAAAACATGCCTAAAAACCTGATTTTTCATTACCTGTATTAATATATTGGCCCTTGTATGTCCTTTAGGGGTTTTTGGAGATCATAGACATCAAAACACAATTCTCTATGATTATTTATATGTTGGATATCGAAATCAAAAGGTAATGTCTCTATTTTCCCCTGATATAGATATAATAATTTCCTCTTGAATAGAACCACATAACATGTTTTTTATGACCTTATATGTGTTATCGTATAAGTTTTGATAATATTTGTTTTTTGATTTTTTAGAGGAAGAAAATAAAGATCCTGAATTTTTGAATCGTGTAAATTTTCTTAGGATGAATGTTTTTAGGTAGGTAGCTTTTCCATCTTTCAACATTATCTAGAACGTGAAGGAAATTTGATTTGAAAATTAAATTATTTCTAATTTGAAATTAAATTATCATAATCAATATCTATTTAATTATTCACTCATTGGTTGGTTCACAATTAAAGGGTTGTGTGATACAAACAAAAGTTGATGAATTTATAAACTATTTTTCCTAAAAAATAAAGTATTTTATTGTTAAATTTAGAATTGTATGATTGGGATGTGTTCATGTTAATTGGACCTTGTTTGGAGGGTCTTGGTCACATGGATAATCTGGGATATAGTTAATTACAAATTGATGAATTGGTGGAGGATAGATCATTTCTCATGATTAAGGGAGATTTAATTTATAATTCATGGCTGTGTTTTGTATGTGAAAACATGGATTGGTTATTCTAAATATTTAAGAAGAAATATTTTTTCTACCTATAAAAACTATTTTCTCTCTGAAATAATTCTATCTTCATTAAAACCTATTTCACATAAAAACTCTAAAACATTTTTAACTATTTTTTCATCTTGTACTACTATTTAATAAAAAATAGGAACTAGCCTGATTCTTATTTTAGTCGAATGTGGTAGAAGTATTAGTGGTTTTCTATATGGTATGATTACTCACCCCTAGAATATGCACTTTTGTATGAATTCAATTGCTATTTCCAATGATATTGGAGGGTGGAGATTTCATACTTCACTAGAGATTCTTCTTCATGTACATTTCATGGATTTTAGAGATAGATATTGGGAGTTGGTGATGTTCTGGGAGTTTGGATAGATTGCACCTAGGTTCCTGAGACTTATTTATATTTTGAGTTATAGTTATTCTGGTTTTATTTGATTCTAATGTTACTATTATTACTCATATTATTATACTTTTAGATTATAGTTTTATTCATGAATTATATATATTATTGTATTTGGATTGTTTTTTTGTTATATGTCTGTGTTTTCCTATGAGTGTAAAAACGGTAAAACATACCAACTATTTCTTATAAGAACCTCAACATTTATTTCCAAACTCTTGTGTGTGGGGAATGTCACATTAGGTTAGTGGAAACTATGATATTTATAAGACAATGGTTTTTGTTAAGTTATTATAGGGTGAAAATTTTATATCAGATATCATGTCAACATTTATTTCCTTACACTAATGTGTTTTAGAGAATTACTTTTTCTTATGGTAGTATGATTTCTTAACATAATTCTGGAAAATCTTAATCCTAGTTAGGTATTTATTTTTTAAGGAGATGATTATGAGCAATGTAAATATCATATGTATAATTATTTTATTAGTAATTGAGTTGATCAATATTAGATGATGGTTGAAAATTTTATGATTCTTGAGAAATAAATTTCATACATTGTTAGTGAGGAGAAGTTGGAGTATCAATTAAACTATAAGGTCCAAAGTTTATTTCCTTGTTTGATGAATCAAATATATAGTTATATGTCATATTATGAAACTACTAATGAGGTTTGGATCAATATGGAGATTAACATTTTATAACATCTATTTTTTTGGAAACTAAAATAGCTATTCTTCATATGGATTATCAATATTTTTGTTTTCTTATAGGAGAATAAATTACTTATATTCATCCTCAATTTATGGATTTTTTGAATTTTTTGAAATAATTTGGTGAGATCATGATTATGAGTGAGCAATTTATAGAGAATCCTTTTGAGACACATCTAAAGAAGTCATAATTTAATATAATATCAATTGATGATATGAAAAATATTACTAATCTATGTATTGATTATCATATAATATATTTTATGTACTACAATAATAGATCACATTAATACATTGAGAAATAGAAGTAGAAGAATAGAAGATTTTATTTTACTAGTAATATTTCTATATAAATTAATTCTAAGTCATGTTAAACCATTTAAGTTGCTAAGAAAAATTTAGACAATATTAATATGGAGTTTCATAAAAGTGATTTTTTTAAATTTATAGATGTATGAAAAATATTAAGAGAATATTTTTGGTATGATTATCAAAATGATATAAATAATAGAGATGGGAAACATAGAATAAGAGATTATTATTCAGTTTTTATATACTATGACTCTACAAAACCAGGACATATCAAACTAGATCTTCCTTGATAAATGTTGAAGGAGAAACATTCAACGAAATGAAAAATAAAAATTAATTAATATTTTAAGATAACATATTGTCACACATTATACTGATGAAAATATATCTATTGATATTAATTATGTGGAAAGTTGGGTGATACACATATTTCACATGGTGTGTCAAATATAAATCTTTATTTTTACACTGAAACATAGTGGATGAACATGGTCATTGTACTTTAGGTGATTCATATTTTATTCACTTACTTATTCAAATTCACTTAAAACTAATTCTTTGTGGTTATTTTAATTATTATATAAAATAAATGATAAATTATAATCTATAATTAAGTGTAAAACAAAATTAAGTTAGGTTAAAAGGAAATTTCCCTTTAGAGTTTTGGTTTAAGTGTTACTTCATTATTCATTATCTAAATTCAATTTTATAACTCAATTGTGAAATCTGAATATTGGATTACGTTTCATATATTTAATTGTTTTAAAATATATTATGACAAATAAAACTCAATTACACATCCTTTAATAATCAAGGTTGATGAAACACCTCCATCGAGAGTGTGACATCTTCCAAGACCCAACTTTACCATATTCTATTTTATCTATTTTACAGTTAAACTCCATCATTTGAAAAGGTTGTTTTAAATGGAAAGAATAGAAAAGTTAAAAAAAGAGAAGTAATGTCCAGATCCATGTTTTAGTGGAAAATCACATCACTTTATAATGTAACTTTCATTCACCACAAAAAATCAGACCATTACATAATTTAAAAGTAAAATTCTGGAAACACCGATCCCCACTTGAAGCCCAGACTTGGACTAGTCACTCATTGTTGAGTTCTAGAGGTCTCTATGGAATAGAGAAGAATGGAATGGTAGAGAAAAAGAGAGAATGGGAAACATACTGGAAGAAATGGAAGGAGGATCAATTTTATTATAAATAGAATGAATGAATTAAAATAATAAAAGAAACTAAATACAAAAATAGAAAATAAAATAAAATAATGACCTGGAAAAGAAGTAGTAGCCTAGTGGAATACTCCAATCCATTTTCATTGCAATATCACCCTATACTTATAAATGGAGGTGTTCTTTATAAGTATTTCACATCATACCTTTCATATCTTGGTTAATATATGGTTAAGTATTTTTTAAATAATGTGCAATAAATCTATAGATATATCCGGTGTTTCCAATTTTGAGATTTTGACTTGTATACCTCAATGAGGGTTACAAAATCTACATTTGGTAATATACCATCATGTAATCTCTATGAAACATCCTCTCATAAGCTAAAAAAGTTGTTTATAATGGTATTTTATCATCCACTGTAGGTGCTTCATCTGCCTTCAATGCTTCATTAATGTACTTATGTGGTTTTTACTTTACTATGGCACATCTACCATTTCCACAATGGTACTACCATCAGTTCACAATGGTAGTTCATTATCTATTGTGACCTCAATGGTAGAACAAAACGTGTTACAATTCCATCATATACCCAAGCTGTCCTTCATAGTGGTAGTAGATGACACATGGTAACACATCCTATTTAGGGCATATTTTTTTCCACATGGCTGAACTTTGCATCACTTACATAGCCATTTTACGCATGGGATCATGTATCCATTTACTAATTTCTCCATATCTCCATTTCTCATTTCTCCATGTATCCATTTCTAATTATTCACATATCCAAACTATTAATGGTGCGTACATAGATATTTTTCTCTTCTGGCCATGCAACTATTTTCTTCAATGAAATACCATGATGAAGCAACATTAACTTGGTTATATAGTTGTACAATAAAGGTGAAAATGGAGTAATATTCTTATTTATTTCATATGGCCTTCATAGTGGCCATATGGGATAACTTGAAATGATGAAAGGCTGTTTTCTTCTCCTTTTTAGATTCTCAGTGTTCATCCGAGGTCCCATAGATGTTTCATGATGATATTTAGCCTAAAAAATGGTTGTTCAGATGGAGATAATGTATCTCGGGTGTCGTCTACGGTGTTATATAATGAGTATAGATAGGATGTAGGCCAATATTGAGCATCAATAGTGGTTATGAGAACTGGTGAGTTATGCATAAGGTGCATGGTCATTTGGATGGATCGGAATGACACCATTTTTGTTAAGATGTATAGTACATGCATATTATTCCATCACACATTAAAAATGATAATTTTCTATGAACTTGTATAAGTTTTATGGTGAAACATCAATAGATCAGAATTCTTCTTTAGGGATGGGCTCTCAACACACCCCACACACACATATGGGTCATGCCTCCTTGCATGACAGATGAGGTATTTGGGTCTCCTCTTTACCCTGGGATCTTACCCACAAGCCGGGTCATTGTCTACTACATGAGCAGGCTCTTTCGGTGGCCATCTTGGCCAGATGACCCCATTATGGGACTAGATAAGTGGCCTATGGTCTCTTGGTTAAGGGATAGTCCGATTTTGTTTCCATTTTTTGACCTAAAAATCATTCAAAACCTATAATATAATCCAAAAAAATCCATAAATAGACTTAAAACATTAATTTCAATATTTTTATTCATATTTAAATCATACTAAGTCTTTAATTTAATTTCACCCATATAATTATAAAATAATTAATTTTATGGGAATATTGATTAAAATCCATTAAAAATCATGATAAAAATACTCAAAAATATGTATGAAAATGAGCATTTTAAATACCCCACACTTAAACCATGATTTTCCTCAAAAATTGAATCTCATCATTAGATTTAAGGGAAAAAACATGTTACCAATTCTTAAAATTAAGTGTAATAAAATTAAAAAACTATCAATGTAAAACCTAATTTTCAACGTCTATGTAAAAAATCAATTTAACTTCCCAGTTTTGAATGAAACAGTCAATCCTTGTGTTGTAATTTTCTCACTAAAAATGATTTAAACTTACCTTTCATTCATTCAAATTTACTTAATTTATTAATTTTAAACATGCCAAGTCATGACCTGCCTCCCTTTTTGAATATTCTCACTCATCACACATGATAAATATTCGAGTTGAGTTATTATAAAACCAGGAGTACAAGATAATTATCCATTCTATTGGATAGGAACCACATTATCCACATTTTAAATAAAAAAAACATATAATCAAATAGTTCTTGCAATAAATTTTCTTTTGATTATGAGGATAAAGAGTCCAGGAATTGATATGAAGAATAAGGATCAAAGGGGGAGGTTTATCCCAAAAGTATAAGTTATGATATAAAAAATTAAAAGGTCAATGAAATTATCCACTTCAAATTAAAAACTCCCACTTTCCATGCTCAAATTAAGATTGTGAATAATGAAATAATAATTAATGAATTTACCCTTCTTTAATTTTAATCTAATTTTTAGGGTTTTTTTATTTGAAACTACCTTTTCAGATTTGTTTGTAATTTTTCTAAATTTATTTTTGGATAAAACCTCACATTCACATCCTAACAACATATGATAAGAATAATTAGTCTAGTAATGGTATTTTTAAAAATTACCAAGCCACAATGCTTTATTATCTTATCTTTTTTTCCTTTTTTCGAGGAGGGAAGACAATTAATGTAAAAATTATCAATAAAAAACTTTATTAAAACCCAAAAATAACACCCCACACTTTTTTATTCATGATGTAATATATCAATTTCACCATTAATTCAAACACCCTCATATTTATACTCTAATATATCATGAAACATAATAAGAGGAGGACATGAATGGATACAAATGGCATAAAATTTGGATCATTACAATCAAGTTAATTTATGGTCTATATGGGTTACTTGATGATAAATGTAAAATGTGATCTCAATGATAAATGGTAACAAAAAATTCCTCAATCATTTTACATATTTTTTATAGTCAAAATTATATTTGTTTCAATTCGAGTTCTATTTTTGATGTACCACAAGATCACTCATCAAATTTTCTCAAGATAAAATAGATAGTAGTTTTTCTATAAATCATTATTGGAATGGAACATATGGTTTGAGAGAATAATGCATGGAATGAAAAATAATAATAAACCCACCCACATGAATTTTATAAATTCAAATTATGGAGAAAATGATATCGAAATTTCAATTAGAAGAATCAAATAATTCCCTTAAATAATAAGTCATGATTTTAGTAACCATGTTTCACTCAAATAATACAATTATTTACCTTACTAATTCAATATCATTAACATTGTAATATAAAACATGAAATAATAAAGTTACTAAGAAACTCATGTATCCAAGATAAGTCAAGTAAAGAAATAATTCTAATGTGGGTATGTAATTTTCAGTTTATTCTACTGTTGGAATTGTAAGTTTAATTTTTTTAGAAAAATACAGGGAGTTAAAGGATAATAAATGTGATAATGAACTCCATATTAACATGAAGATTTATTACTATCTTCTCCTAGATATTGTGGGGATTCATTATTCCATCATGGACCTATAAAGATAAATCACTTGATTGAAAAACAATGATCAAGACATTAAAGACCAAAAAAAAATAAAGGATGAGGGATAATTCCATAAATAATTCTGTAGGATGAAATTCAAGGTTCCTAGAAATAAAGTAGAAATATAAGTGTTGGTTTAGTCTCAAAAGTGAGTCTTATTTTTTACTACCTATGAAAGAAATTTACCATCTATTATATATAGTCCATTTGTGGGTGGATATTATTATGTTTTAACTACCACATATGGATTTTACCTTCTTTTACTTCTATGTGGTTGAGGAATAATTCATGGATTGATTACACCAAATCCACCCCCTTAACAATTAGGTATGTATTGCATGGTGAGGTTAAGATGAAGTATGGATCATCTAAATTCTTTTTTCTAGGTGTGTAACCTCCACATTCATGTCCAGTGCTTTCTCAATATGGAATCCATCGATTGAATTTTCAATGGTGAGTTTAGAATATAATTATAACTAAACAGAATTTAAACATGAAGAATGAAAATCAGAATTATCCATTTCAATGCGGGAAGCCTATATCATATTCTCCTTGGGCTCATCCAATTGGATTTCCTCAAGGAATTCATCTAATTAATGTTCTGTAATTGTTTTAATATCTATACATACCTCAATAGGGGAATTTTCATGTTTCTATTCTGCATCCAAGATAAATAATGAGTTATATGAATTTGAATATTCAAAATAGTGGTAGTTAATTCTCAATTCAGATTGAATAATATAAAATAAGAGAGATTATATGTAACACCCCGGGTAAATAAAGAATATGACATATTTATATTTATCCATATTTGTGAATAAAATATTAATATTACTTTAAAGGGTATGCTATGCTCGATGGCGTACCCAATACGCAACAACGGGTTTCTTGAGAATCTTACGTTGCACTCTAATAACAAAATAATATTATTTAAAATGGTAGTTAATGCCTAGCCATTGTAATGGCGAGAATGAACAGAACTAACTACAAAATGATTATATATGTTTTTCAAATATTTTTACTCTTTAAAATAAATTTTAGAGGATTAAAAATGCAAATGAATCCAGTTTTTAAGCGTAAACATTCTAATATTCTTTAAAAGGTCTATTAACCGCCTTTTGATGGAGAACCCCTTTTAAATCCACTTTTTGACAATTTTATAAGCTCTATTTTTCAAAATAAACATATTATTTGTGATTGGGACAATGAAATTTACCTTGGGTTATTTTTTGGTATTTTTCTGACAATGTTCATTTTTCAATGAATAGTGAAAATACTGCATTTTACATCAAAACTGCTTTTTCATATAATTTAATTATATGGTTATATTATCTTTTTAATTTGTTTTAAAGTGTAATTAGAATATATTTTTACCATGTAATTCAATGATGGTCATTGGGATTAATTTCACTTTGGAATTAGGCATAAACAAGTGCCAAACATTTCATAAATATTGTTTCTAAAAAACCCGCTATTTATTTGACAACGGGAAGTTTTTTTAAAATTAATTATTTCAATTTATTTGTTTGGAATTTGGTAAAATGAATTACATATTTGTAATCATAAGGTACAAATTATGTAAATAATACTCTTTTGTTTTTGGACATTATGAATAGTAACGACGGTAATTAATTTTTAATTATCTTGATTAATGAGTAATCGAGTAGTTAAAGATAATAATATAATATCATAATAATAAAAAATGACCACAAAATGTGTCCTAAGGAAACTGGTTGTCTCATGGCCGACCATGTGATGACTTGTGCCAAACTTGGGGGCCCCATGGAATCACTTTTGTGAGAAAGTGACTTTTTATCTTTTTATTTTTAAAGAATGTTAAATGTAACAAAGAATGTATCATCCAAGTAAAATATTTTTAATTTTGTATACATAAATGATAATTTGGACTATAAAAATTCATTGGAAAGATAAAAATATTTCCTATATCATAGTATTTTTTTTTAATTTTTAGACATTAAATAAATAAAATTATTTATGACATCATGATGATGCAGCGATGACCTCATTATTTAACGATTTAAATAAAATGGAAAGATAATGTAAAATCTAAGACCTAAACATGTCCAAAACCTATTGTATGGGTATATTTCGAACCCTTATCACCTTATCCTCGAAACAAATCAATTTGGGACCATTAAAATCCGAAACTCATTTGAAAATAAAGTTACATTTTATACCTTTCCAAGAGTGCCCCTCCTCTCCTCTTATAAAAGGCCCCCACATCTACCTCCTTACCCACACTTCAAAAGCCTTTGGCTCGTCCAACCACTGCCCAGTTTGTCTCTCCACATCCCTCTATAACTCCTTGAATCCTCAATTTGGGCAGAATCATTTCCAAGGAATCCTTTGAGCTCAAATCAAAACAAGTTACCCGATTTTAAGGTAATGTCTTCGCTTGAGTCCTTTTGTTTTATTTTGCTTCTCCAACACCTAAACTCTTTTTATTAATTTATATTGTAACAAATACAGTATCTTCAATATACTAGGATATTTTTATAATAATTATTCGAGCTACACTTACACACACCTACATCTAATGGTTAGAGAACATACTGTTTCCGTGGATAGCGAATTTATTCCTCCCGAAACGATGATTGTTCAACATTCTTCTAATACCTTAAAAGTTGGCCATTAATATGACACTATATTTATATATGATATATAGTATGTTTATGTTTTACTTAAGCTTCTGTATTTTTCATTTATGGCATACCTTTATGGTTTCCATTATGGGTAAACACGATATCTTTATTTAAGAAAGTGCGGACTACCGCCCCCTCAAAGTTATTTGATTCGTTAATACCATATGTGGTACGTATAAAGGATATATTTAATGATATTATATATGATACCATACTGTAATTAAAATACTATTATGTATCATTATGTTTTAATTCCATTAAATATGAAATAGAAATGGAAGTAGCGTTCATGCGTACGTACGGCTTACCATCTCCATGAATGGTGCATTTCATTTCTTAACTCTAAATGTTATGTAATATTATAAATGCATGAATATACTGGATATATATGATATATATGATATATATATCATGAATAAAATTCTGGATATAATGAACCTTTGACCAAATGAACAACATGTAATTGTAAGAAGTCCACTTTCGACTTAAGAACCAAATATCGACAAAACAAACATTATAAACTTAAATGATTACATAATGATTATGAAATGGTAATAAGTGATATAAAAGGAATAATGAACATGAAAAAGGTTCTTAAGGAAGTAGAAATTAACTCAAGTTTATTATTCAGGAGACTAAAGAACGATCGATTCACGTCGGACCCGAGGTAAGGGATCCAACCTCACTCTTTCTTTTTAAGTACACTCTTTTATGTCATTCCTTTTAAAGGTCATATATATTGTTATTGGGATGTTATTTTATATTAATCTTACTATAATTTTTATTTTAATATGATGAGAGACCCTATTCTCTCTCATAAATCCATTTTGGATCTTTTGAGTGGCGCCGTTAGGCTGCCGAATTTTTGTAAGAGATTTAACCTCTCTCTTTCTTTTTAAGTACTCTCCTTTATGTCACTTGTTTTAAGCTCCACTTTGTTATGTTGGGGGATGTTATTTTATATTCCTCTTTCTGTAAACTTTATGTTAATATGATGAGAGACCCTATTTGATCTCATCAATCCATTTTTGTGGCGTCGTTAGGCTGCCGAGTTTTCCTAAGGGATTTTTCATCTCACTCTTATTCCTGTGAGATTTATGCTACATTTGCCACAATTTCCTTTGAGTGGTGTATGTACTGCCCATTACTTTACTCATTGTGTATAATAATTTCATTTATGAGTATTTACATCAGTGTTTTATTGTCCTTCTTTCACGGGGTGCATGTCTCGAATGATACCCATGTCGGTAAGGGAACCTTTCACCCTCCTCTTTTTAAAAGTATTCTTTTGTTGGGTTTTTTAATTTACATATTGTTATGTTGGGATATGTTCTCATATATCCTTATTGATTTAAATTTTATGTCCATGTGATGAGATACCCTTTTTATCTCTCATCAACTCATTTTCTGAATTTTGAAGTGACGCCGTTAGGCTATCAAATTTTTTCAAGGGAACTTCTTAACCCAATTTTCATTCTTTGGGATAAACTTGTACTCTTTGAATATGTCGTTCTATGAATATGTGTGAATAAAATCTGATTGTTTTGCACTTAATATCCACTTATATTTTGTGTATTCATTTTTCACACATAATTATGTAATTGATTTATCCTTAATCCAAGGATACCGTCTTTGTAAGGGACTTCGTCTCAATCTCCTTTCATTGAGGCATATTTTGTTTTATACAGAACTATCTTTTATATGGTGTATAAACCCCTGTGACTTTTACTTTTATACAAAAGGAATCTTTTTCTACGAAGTGTTTTACTAAACGTCAAAAAGGAATGTTTTTTTACGTATGCGGTGACAACGACCTTTTCCGCCGCCGCGAGTATTATTTGGTCTTTGGATTCCTCAACAAGCCGTAATGTTTTTTTTAAATGAAATAAATACCATATACTCTTTCATGTATTATTGTATTGAAAATGGTTTTTTAATGGATTTGTTATGTCAATATATTTATATGATATATTGTGATCGGAATGTGGAAATATTTTCTTTCCATTATGTTTATTTTATGTTCTATGATTTTATAATGGTACTTGGAAATTTAACGGGTGGTTACATGATAAACCATATGACGGGTGGTGCCGTGAATACCCAGACGGGTGGTTACATTATAACCTCCAATGCATTGGGTATGGAAGTCGGCCGTATGGATATTCCATTAAGTATGTATGGAAGTTGGCCAAATGGCTATTCCATTAAGTGATATGTGTGGAAGTCAACCTTATGGTTATTCCACTTAAGTATGTTTATGTCCCAAGTTACCTTTATATGTTATGTGATCTTTATATGGGTTTTATGGTAATATTTTGGTTACAGAAGGGTAAGTAATGAACTTTTAATCAGTTAAGAGTTTTTACTACTTCAAAAAGGAGAAAAGTATTACTTTGATAAAGTATACATGGTTTACTCGTTTTTTTGAAAAAATAACAGTTTTCATTCTTTGTGTATCCCTTACTGAGATTTTTATGCTCATCCCAAGTTTTTGAAATTTTTTTCATAGGACTTACCGAGGAATAGGGTCAAGGATGGGATCAAGGGAAAGTCATGCTACCTAAAACATGGAACTTGACATGTTTCTTTTTAAGAGTTTTTATTTTATGGAAACTTAGTAGAAGTTTCTACTTTGTAATCTTTTGAGATGTAATAGTTATGTCCTAATTCTCTAAATCTCTAAAACTAAAAAGATCCTCAATGTGAATTATTCATTTAATTCAATATTAAGTAAGGTTTAAGGCTGGGGCCTTGTAGTTGTTATCAAAGGTCACTTTAGATAACTTTGGAGGTTAGGGTATTCTTTAATCATAAGTGACATTACCATAATGGTTAGGATTTTATAAAGAGTCCAAGTTTTCGATTAATTGAATGAGTTAGTATATCTTAGTGTTTATCTTCCTCATTAGTACATGATGGTTTTGTTGATATACTCACACTGACCTTTTTGGTTTTAGTAAATGGGTGGATATAGCAGGCACCAAAGTAACAGTGGATGTGAAGGAAACTGTCACAGTTTTTTGAGAAAGCAACTGAATGATATGGGAGCTGCAATGAGAACTCTAGTGATTATCCTCAACCAACTATCCGGAGTCATTATTGACCACCTAAACCTTGGTGATTTCTCTAAGGAATCATATATGCAAGAAACAAATCCCTACGGAACTACAGGTAATAATCATAAAGGTATGTATGTTCAAAAACCTATGTGTCAAAAATGTGGAAAGAAACACCTAGGAAAATGTTTCAAAGGGACAGAAATATGCTATAGATGTGGAAATGAAGGTCATAAAGAAAGAACCTGCCATGGAAAAAGGAAGCATCCAGGTGACTCGAGGAAAGGGAAAGAAGTTATTTCTGAGGGATCAATTGAATGTTTTAAATGTGGGGTGCATGGTCATTATGCAAACACATGTCCTATGAAGAGGTTTCTTGAATGGGATCACCAAGATCGTACAAATGTTCATTTACCAATACCTAATCCCATTCCGATTGAGAATGATGAAACTAAAAATGACCAATCAAAGGTATGGATTAATTCATAACTATTGTTTTCCTATTTTGGAATCTTAGGATATGTTTCATGATTTTGTTTATAGGAAAGAAGTATTTCAGAATAAGTTGGAAAGGAATGGTTAATGGATCATGAAGAATGTTGAATGAGTAAGATGTCAACATATAAGGGGTTCAAGAGTTATGGTGAAATTCTTAAGAGTATTAAGTCTCTTTTGATGATGAGGTTACATTAAAATACTTTTTATAGTTTGTGTAACCCTGATATTTAATATATGAAAATTTTATTCAATTAATAGTTATCTATTCTTTTGTAGACATAGTTATAAAGAACCATTTGGGTTTATATGATCCTTACTTTTGAGGTAATTATGGGTTACTATATGTTATGATGGAAGTGAAAGGCATGAGATAAAATTGAGGTTAAATTATGTTATGGTTATTTTTGATGATTTTATCTCTTTTTTGGGAATTATTTGAGAATTATATAGTTTTGGAAAAAGGACAACACGTAGACCGTGTGACAACCCGTCGCGCCAGACAAAGCTGCGGGAATCAAACCCACAACCAACTGGTATTTATCGCCTACCATTGGACTACGTGAAGTCCCTGGTTAGTTTGACTGATTCTTTTTTAGTTAGATGATTTTATAAATTAAGAGTAAGTTGATTTTGGGTTATCTATGTATATTTATTGACCTATCATGGAGGATATGTGATTAGGTTAATTACTTTTCAATACGAGACATTAAGAGCAACTGATGTTGTTTGGAGATAAATGTTACGATTTAACTTGGAAGACTATGTTACTAAATCCTTCAAAAATTTGGGTTTCAATATTAGTTTGGTTTACTTTGAATAATTTTATGGACAAATTGATTATCGAATGGTCCTCGTTGAACTTTGGGTATTGTTGGACAAATTTTGGAGATTAAGAATAGATTTTTTTATATAAAGGATTATCCTTTTCTGGATTATCTGATCTTGTACTAACCTTTTTGTTTTTGGTTTTTGATAAAGTCTAAAGACATGGGAAGTATATAGTTCTCTTTTTTGGATTATGTGATTCTATAGAAGTTGATTATAGTACTCTTAATGTGAACAAGTCTTCCTAAATACTCGTCTTTTGGAGAAAATATGAGTTTGTGTAAGTAATCTAATAAAAGTTGAAAGTCAACATGATAAGTGATTAAGTTTCCTTATGAATAAATTCCTCAATAAAAAGTAACATAAAACAAAAATGTTGTCTATTAACGTTTCCTACTGGGGAATCGAATACCGTTTAACCCATCACAAGTTTGTGATTTTCTTGTGGTTAACTTTCTCCTAAACATGTTTTCTATCAATCTCCATCAGAACATGACCCTTTTTTTCCTCCCTGTCCATATTTTCATACATGGAATCCTAGTATGGGTTAACTCGGGTGACCTTTGTACTTATCTTTCTTTATTTTAAAGTGATTGTTTTACCGACTCTTGTTCTGATGTGGGACTTTCAAGGATGTTTTCAAGCCCAATTTTAAAATTGCGAGGACGCAATTCCCAAAAGGGGGGAAGGATGTAACACCCCAGGTAAATAAAGAATATGGCATCTTTATATTTATCCATATTTGTGAATAAAATATTAATATTACTTTAAAGGGGATGTTATGCTCGATGGCGTACCCAATACAAAACAACGGGTTTCTTGGGAATCTTACGTTGCACTCTAATAACAAAATAATATTATTTTAAATGGTAGTTAACGCCTAGCCATTGTAATGGAGGGAATGAACAGAAATAACTACAAAATTATTATATATGTTTTTCAAATATTTTTACTCTTTACAATAAATTTTAGAGGATTAAAAATGAAAATGAATCCAGTTTTTAAGCATAAACATTCTAATATTCTTTAAAAGGTCGATTAACCGCCTTTTGATGGTGAAACCCTTTTAAATCCACTTTTTGAAAATTTTATAAGCTATATTTTTCATAATAAACATATTATTTGTGATTGGAACATTGAAATTTACCTTGGGTTAATTTTTGGTATTTTTCTGACAATGTTCATTTTTCAATGAATAGTGAAAAATACTGTATTTTACATCAAAACTGCTTTTTCATATAATTTAATTATATGGTTATATTATCTTTTTAATTTGTTTTAAAGTTTAATTAGAATATATTTTTACCATTTAATTCAATTATGGTCATTGGGATTAATTTCACTTTGGACTTAGGCATAAACAAGTGCCAAACTTTTCATAAATATTGTTTCTAAAAAAATCCGCTATTTGTTTTGACAACGAGATGTTTTTTTAAAATTAATTATTGCAATTTATGTGTTTGGAATTTGGTAAAGTGAATTACATATTCGGAATCAGAAGGTCCAAATTATGTAATTAAGACTCTTTTGTTTTTGGAAATTATGAATAGTAACGACGATAATTATCTTTAATTATCTTGATTAATGAGTAATCGGGTAGTTAAAGATAATAAGATAATATCATAATAATAAAAAATGACCAAAAAATGTGTTATAAGGCTACTTTTTGTCTCATGGCCGACCATGGGATGCCTTGTTCCAAACTTGGGGGCCCCATGGAATCACTTTTGTGAGAAAGTGACTTTTTATCTTTTTATTTTTAAAGAATGTTAAATGTAACAAAGAATGTATCACCTAAGTAAAATATTTTTACTTTTGTATAAATAAATGATCTTTTGGACTATAAATATTCATTGGAAAGATAAAAAGATTTCCTACATCATAGTAGTTTTTTTATAATTTTTAGGCATTAAATAAATTAAATTATTTATGACATCATGATGATGCATCGATGACCTCATTATTTAATGATTTAAATAAAATGGAACGATAATGTAAAATCTAAGACCTAAACATGTCCAAAACCTATTTTATGGGTGGATTTCGAACCCTTATCACCTTATCCAAGAAACACATCAATGTGGGACCATTAAAATTCGAAACTCATTTGAAAATAAAGTTACATTTTATACCTTTCCAAGAGTGCCCCTCCTCTCCTCTTATAAAAGGCCCACACCTCTACCTCCTTACCCACACATCAAAAGCCTTTGGCTCGGCCAAACCCTGCCCATTATTTCCCTCCACATCCCACTATAACTCCTTGAAGCCTCACATTAGGCAGAATCTTTTCCAAGGAAGCCTTTGAGCTCAAATCAAAGGAAGTTACCCGATTTTAAGGTAATGTCTTCGCTTGAGTCCTTTTGTTTTATTTTGCTTCTCCAAGCCCCAAAAATCTTTTTATTCATTTATTTTGTAACAAATACAGTATCTTAAATATAATAGGATGTTTTTATAAGAATTATTAGAGCTAAAATTACACACACCTACATCTAATGGTTAAAGAACATACTGTTTCTATGGATGGCGAATTTCTGCCTCCCAAAACGATGATTGTTCAACATTCTTATAACACCTTCAAAGGTGGCCATTAAGATGACAATATATTTATATATGATATCTAGTATGATTATGTTTTACTTAATCTTCTTTATTTTTCATTTATGTCATACCTTTATGGTTTCCATTATGGGTAAACGCGATATCTTCATTTAAGGAAGTGCGGACTACCGCCCCCTCAAAGTGATTTGATTCGTTAATACAATAGGTGGTACATATAAAGGATATATTTAATGATATTATATATGATACCATACTGGAATTAAAATACTATTTTGTATCATTATGTTTTAATTCCATTAAATGTGAAATAGAAATGGAAGTAGCGTTCATGCGTACGTACGGCTTACCGTCTCCATGAACAGTGCATTTCATTTACTAACTCTAAATGTTATGTAATATTATAAATGCATGAATATACTGGATATATATGATATATATGATATATACATCATGAATAAAATTCTGGATATAATGAACCTTTGACCACACAAACAACATTTAATTGTAAGAAGTCCACTTTCGACTTAAGAACCAAATATCGACAAAACAAACATTATTAACTTAAATGATTACATAATGTTTATGACATGGTAATAAGTGATATAAAAGGAATAATTAACTTGAAAAAGGTTCTTAAGGAATTTTAAATTAACTCAAGTTTATTATTCAGGAGATTAAAGAATGATCAAGTCAAGTTGGACCCGAGGTAAGGGATCCAACCTCTCTCTTTCTTTTTAAGTACACTCTTTTATGTCATTCCTTTTAAAGCTCATCTTTCTTGTTATTGGGATGTTCTATTATATTAATCTTACTGTAATTTTTATGTTCATATGATAAGAGACCCTATTCTCTCTCATCAATCAATTTTGGATGTTTTGAGTGACACCGTTAGGCTGCCGAATTTTCGTAAGAGATTTAACCTCTCTTTTTTTAAGTACTCTCCTTTATGTCACTTCTTTTAAGCGCCTCTTTGTTATGTTGGGGATGTTATTTTATATTCCTATTTATGTAAGCATTATTTTAATATGATGAGAGACCCTATTTGATCTCATAAATCCATTATTGTGGCACCGTTAGGCTGCTGAGTTTTCGTTAGGGATTTTTCATCTCACTCTTATTCCCGTGAGATTTATGCTACATTTGCCACAATTTTTTTTGAGTGGTGTATGTACTGCCCATTACTTTACTCATTGTGTATAATACTTTCATTTATGAGTATTTACATCAATTTTGTATTGTCCTTCTTTCACGGGGTGCATGTCTCGAATGATACCCATCTCGGCAAGGGAACCTTTCACCCTCCTCTTTTTAAAAGACTTATTTTGTTGGGTCTTTAAATTTACATATTGTTATGTTGGGATATGTTCTCATATATCCTTATTGAAGTAAATTTTATGTCCAAGTGATGAGATACCCTTTTTATCTCTCATCAACTCATTTTCTAAATTTTGAAGTGACGCCGTTAGGCTATCGAATTTTTGCAAGGGAACTTCTTAACCCAATTTTGATTCTTTGGGATAAACTTGTACTCTTTGAATATGTTGTTCTATGAATATGTGTGAATAAAATCTGATTTTTTTAAACTTAATATCCACCTATATTTGGTGTATTCGTTTTTCACACATAATTATGTAATTGATTTATCCTTAATCCAAGGATACCGTCTTTGTAAGGGACTTCGTCTCAATCTCCTTTCATTGAGGCATATTTCGTTTTATACACAACTTTCTTTTATACGGTTTATAAACCCCTTTTACTTTTACTTTTATACAAAAGTAATCTTTTTCTACGAAGCATTTTACTAAATGACAAAAAGGAATGTTTTTTTACGTACGCGGTGACAACGACCTTTTCCGCCGCCACAAGTATTATTTGTTCTTTGGCTTCCTCTATAAGCCGTAATGTTTTTTTAAATGAAATAAATACCATATACTCTTTTATGTATTTTTGGTATTGAAAATGGTTTTTATGTTGGATTTGTAATGTCAATATATTTATGTGATATATTGTGATCGGAATGTGGAAATGTTTTCTTTCCATTTTGTTTATTTTATGTCCTATGATTTTATAATGGTACTTGGACATTTAACGAGTGGTTAAGTGATAAACCATATGATGGGTGGTGTCATGAATACCAGGATGGGTGGTTACGTTATAACCTCCAATTCAATTGGTATGGAAGTTGGCCGTATGGCTATTCCATTAAGTATGTATGGATGTTGGCCGAATGGCTATTCCATTAAGTGATATGTGTGGAAGTCGACCTTATGGTTATTCCACTTAAGTATGTTTATGTCCCAAGTTACCTTTATATGTTATGTGATCTTTATATGGATTTTATGGTAAACTTTTGGTTACAGAAGGGTATGTAATGAAATTTTAATCAGTGAAGAGTTTTTACTACTTTGAAAAGGTGAAAAGTATTACTTTGATAATGTATACATGGTTTACTCATTGTTTTGAAAAACTAACAGTTTTCATTCTTTGTGTATCCCTTACTGAGCTTTTTATGCTCATCCCAAGTTTTTGAAATGTTTTTCATAGGACATAACGTGGAATAGGGTTAAGGATGGGATCAAGGGAAAGTCATGATACCTAAAACATGGAACTTGACATGTTTCTTTTTAAGAGTTTTTATTTTATGGAAACTTAGTAGAAGTTTCTACATTGTAATCTTTTGAGATGTAATAGTTATGTCCTAATTATCTAAAACTCTAAACTTGAAAAGATCCTCAATGTGAATTATTAATTTAATTCAATATTAAGTAACTTTTCAGGCTGGGGCCTTATAGTTGGTATCAAATGTCAGTTTTGATAACTTTAGAGGTTAGGGTATTCTTTAAGCATAAGTGACATTACCATAATGGTTAGAATTTCAGAAAGAGTCCTAGTTTTATATAAAGTGAATGAGTAAGTATATCTTAGTTTTTATCTTCCTCATTAGTACATGATGGTTTTGTTGATATACTCACACTGACCTTTTTGGTTTTAGTGAATGAATGGATCTAGCAGGCACCAAAGTAACAGTGGATGTAAAGGAAACTGTGACAGTTTTTTGAGAAAGAAACTGAATGATATGGGAGCTGCAATGAGAACTCTAGTGATTATCCTCAACCAACAATCTAGAGTCATTATTGACCACCTAAACCTTGGTGATTTCTCTAAGGCATCATATATGTGAGAAACAAATCCCTTCAGAACTACAGGTAATAATAATAAAGGTAAGTATGTTCAAAAACCTATGTGCAAAAATGTGGAAAGAAACACCTAGGAAAATGTTTCAAAGGGACAGAAATATGCTATAGATGTGGAAATGAATGTCATAAAGCAAGAACCTTCCAGGGAAAAAGGAAGCATCCAGTTGACTCGAGGAAAGGGAAAGAAGTTCATTCTGAGGGATCAATTGAATGTTTTAAATGTGGTGTGCATGGTCATTATGCAAACACATGTCCTATGAAGAAGTTTCGTGAATGGGATCACCAAGATTGTACAGATTTCCGTTTACGTATACCTAATGCCATTCCGATTGAGGATGAAGAAACTGAAAATGACCAATCAAAGGTATGTATTATTTCATAACTATTGTTTTCCTATTTTGGAATCTTAGGATATGATTTATGATTTTGTTTGTAGGAAAGAAGTATTTCAGAATAAGTTGGAAAGGAATGGTTAATAGATCATGAAGAATGTTGAATGAGTAAGATGTCATCATATAAGGTATTAAAGAGTTATGGTGAAATTCTTAAGAGTATTAAGTCTCTTTTGATGATGGGGTTACATTAGAAGACTTTTTATTGTATTTGTAACCCTGATGTTTAATATATGAAAATTTTATTCAAGTAATAGTTATATGTTCTTTTTTGGACATAGTTATAAATAACCATTTGGGTTTATATGATCCTTACTTTTGAGGTAATTATGGGTTACTATATGTTATGATGGAAGTGAAGGTCATGAGATAAAATTGAGGTTAAATTATGTTATGGTTATTTTTGATGATTTTATATCTTTTTGGCGAATGATTTGAGAATTATATAGTATTGGAAAAAGGACAACACGCAGACTGTGTGACAACCCATCGCGTCGGACAAAGCTGCGGGAATCGAACCCACAACCAAAGTGCAACTGGTATTTATCGCCTACCACTGGACTACGTGAAGTCCCTGGTTAGTTTGACTGATTCTTTTTAGTTAGATGATTTTATGAATTAAGAGTAAGTTTATTTTGGGTTATCTATGGATATTTATTAACCTATCATGGAGGATATGTGATTAGGTTAATTACTTTTCAATACGAGACATTAAGAGCAACTGATGTTGTTTGGAGATAAATGTTACGATTTAACTTGGAATCCTATGTGACTAAATCCTTCAAATATTTGGGTTTCAATCTTATTTTGGTTTACTTTGAATAATTTTATGGAAAATTTGATTATCGAATGGTCCTCGTTGAACTTTGGGTTTTGTTGGACAAATATTGGAGATTAAGAATATATTTTCTTTTTATAAAGGGTTATCCTTTTCTGGATTATCTGATCTTGCACTAACCTTTTTGGTTTTGGTTTTGGTTAAAGTATAAAGACATGGGAAGTATATATTTCTCTTTTGTATATTAGGTGATTCTCTAGAAGTTGATTATAGTACTCTTAATGTGAACAAGTATTTCTAAATACTCATCTTTTGGAGAAAATATGAGTTTGGGTAAGGAATCTAATAAAAGTTGAAAGTCAACAATGATAAGTGATTATGTTTCCTTATGAATAAATTCCTCAACAAAAAGTAACATAAAACAAAAATGTTGTCTATTAACATACTGTGGAATCTAATACCGTTTAACCCATCACAAGTTTGTGATTTTCTTGTGGTTAACTTTCTCCTAAACATGTTTTCTATCACTCTCCATCAGAACATGACCCTATGTTTTTTTCCTCCATGTCCATATTTTCTTAAATGGAATCCTATAATGGGTTAACTCGGGTGACCTTTATACTTATATTTCTTTATTTTAAAGTGACTATTTTACCAAATCTTGTCCCGATGTGGGACTTTCAAGGATGTTTCCAAGCCCAATTTTAAAATTGTGAGGACACAATTCCCAAAAGGGAGGAAGGATGTAACACCCCAGGTAAATAAATAATATGAAATATTTATATTTATCCATATTTGTGACTAAAATATTAATATTACTTTAAAGGGGATGCTATGCTCGATGGCGTACCCAATACACAACAACGAGTTTCTTGGGAATCTTACGTTGCACTCTAATAACAAAATAATATTATTTTAAATGGTAGTTAACGCCTAGCCGTTGTAATGGAGGGAATGAATAGAACTAACTAAAAATGATTATATATATTTTTAAAATATTTTTACTCTTTAAAATAAATTTTAGAGGATTAAAAATGCAAATGAATCCAGTTTTTAAGCGTAAACATTCGAATATTCTTTAAAAGGTCAATTAACCGCCTTTTGATGGAGAACCCCTTTTAAATCCACTTTTTGACAATTTTATATGCTCTATTTTTCAAAATAAACATATTATTTGTGATTGGGACATTGAGATTTACCTTGGGTTAATTTTTGGTATTTTTCTGACAATGTTCATTTTTCAATGAATAGTGAAAAATACTGCATTTTACATCAAAACTGCTTTTTCATATAATTTAATTATATGGTTATATTATATTTTTAAATAGTTTTAAAGTGTAATTAGAATATATTTTTACCATGTAATTCAATTATGGTCTTTGGGATTAATTTCACTTTTGAATTAGGCATAAACAAGTGCCAAACGTTTCAAAAATATTGTTTCTAACAAACCCGCTATTTGTTTTGACAACGGGAAGTTTTTTTAAAATTTATTATTGCAATTTATGTGTTTGGAATTTGGTAAAATTAATTAAATATTTGGAATCAGAAGGTCCAAATTATGTAATTAAGACTCTTTTGTTTTTGGACATTATGAATAGTAACGACGATTATTATCTTTAATTATCTTGATTAATGTGTAATCGGGTAGTTAAAGATAATAAGATAAGACCATAATAATAAAAAATGACCACAAAATGTTTCCTAAGTATACTATTTGTTTCATGGCCGACCATGGGATGCCTTGTGCCAAACTTGGGGGCCCCATGAAATCACTTTTGTGAGAAAGTGACTTTTTATATTTTTATTTTTAAAGAATGTTAAATGTAACAAAGAATGTATCACCTAAGTAATATATTTTTACTTTTTTATAAATAAATGATCTTTTAGACTATAAATATTCATTGGAAATCTGAAAGGATTTCCTACATCATATTATTTTTTTTATAATTTTTAGACCTTAAATAAATTAAATTATTTATGACATCATGATGATGCAGCGATGACCTCATTATTTAATGATTTAAATAAAATGGAAAGATAATGAAAAATATAAGATTTAAACATGTCCAAAACCTATTGGATGGGTGGATATAGAACCCTTATCACCTTAGCCTCGAAAAAAATCAATGTGGGCCCATTAAAATCTGAAACTCATTTGCAAATAAAGTTACATTTTATACTTTTCCAAGAGTGCCCCTCCTCTCCTCTTATAAAAGGCCGCCACCTCTACCTCCTTACCCACACATCCAAAGCCTTTGGCTCGGCCAACCCCTGCCCATTTTGTCTCTCCACATCCCTCTATAACTCGTTGAAGCCTCACTTTTGGCAGAATCCTTTTCAAGGAATCCTTTGAGCTCAAATCAAAGGAAGTTACCCGATTTTAAGGTAATGTCTTCGCTTGAGTCCTTTTGTTTTATTTTGCTTCTCAAACCCCCTAAACTCTTTTTATTAATTTATTTTGTAACAAATACAGTATCATAAATATACTAGGATGTTGTTATAAGAATTATTAGAGCTACACTTACACACACCTACATCTAATCGTTAAAGAACATACTGTTTCCGTGGATGGAGAATTTCTGCCTCCCGAAACAATGATTGTTCAACATTATTATAACACCATCAAAGGTAGCCATTAATATTACACTATATTTATATATGATATCTAGTATGGTTATGTTTTAATTAATCATCTGTATTTTTTATTTATGGCATACCTTTATGGTTTCCATTATGGGTAAACACGATATCTTCATTTAAGGAAGTGCGGACTATCGCCCCCTCAAAGTGATTTAATTCGTTAATACCATATGTGGTACGTATAAAGGATATATTTAATGATATTATATATGATATTATACTGTAATTAAAATACTATTATGTATCATTATGTTTTAATTCCATTAAATATGAAATAGAAATGGAAGTAGCGTTCATGCGTACGTACGGCTTACCGTCTCCATGAACGGTGCATTTCATTTATTAACTCTAAATGTTATGTAATATTATAAATGCATGAATATACTGGATATATATGATATATATGATATATAAATCATGAATACAATTATGGATATAATGAACCTTTGACCACACGAAAAACATGTAATTGTAAGAAGTCCACTTTCAACTTAAGAACCAAATATCGACAAAACAAACATTATTAACTTAAATGTTTAAATAATGTTTATGACATGGTAATAAGTGATATAAAAGGAATAATGAACTTAAAAAAGGTTCTTAAGGAAGTAGAAATTAACTCAAGTTTATTATTCAGTAGATTAGAGAACGATTGAGTTAAGTCGGACCTGAGGTAAGGGATCCAACCTCTCTCTTTCTTTTTAAGTACACTCTTTTATGTCATTCCTTTTAAATCTCATATTTCTTGTTATTGGGATGTTATTTTACATTAATCTTACTTTAATTTTTAAGTTCATATGATTAGAGACCCTATTCTCTCTCATCAATCCATTTTGGATGTTTTGAGTGGCATCGTTAGGCTGCCGAATTTTCGTAAGAGATTTAACCTCTCTCTTTGTTTTTAAGTACTCTCCTTTATGTAACTTCTTTTAAGATACACTTTGTTATGTTGGGGGATGTTATTTTATATTCCCCATTCTGTAAACTTTATGTTAATATGATGAGAGACCCTATTTGATCTCATTAATCCTTTTTTGTGGCGCCATTAGGCTGCTGAGTTTTTGTAAGGGATTTTACATCTCACTTTTATTCCCGTGAGATTTATGCTACATTTGCCACAATTTCCTTTGAGTGGTGTATGTACTGACCATTAATTTACTCATTGTGTATAATACTTTCATTTATGAGTATTTACATCAATGTTTTATTGTCCTTCTTTCACGGGGTGCATGTCTCGAAAGATACCCATGTCGGTAAGGGAACCTTTCACCCTCCTCTTTTTAAAAGACTTCTTTTGTTGGGTATTTTAATTTACATATTGTTATGTTGGGATATGTTCTCATATATCCTTATTGATGTAAATTTTATGTCCAAGTGATGAGATACCCTTTTTATCTCTCATCAACTCATTTTCTGAATTTTGAAGTGACGCCGTTAGACTATCGAATTTTTGCAAGGGAACTTCATAACCCAATTTTGATTCTTTGGGATAAACTTGTACTCTTTGAATATGTCATTATATGAATATGTGTGAATAACATCTGATTGTTTTACACTTAATATCCACTTATATTTGGTGTATTCATTTGTCACACATAATTATGTAATTGATTTATCCTTAATCCAAGGATACCGTCTTTGTAAGGGAATTTGTCTCAATCTCCTTTCATTGAGGAATATTTCATTTTATACGCAACTTTAATTTATACGGTGTATAAACCCCTTTTAATTTTAATTTTATACAAAAGGAATCTTTTTCTACGAAGCGTTTTACTAAATGACAAAAAGGAATGTTTTTTTTACGTATCCGGTGACAACGACCTTTTGTGCCACCGCGAGTATTATTTGGTCTTTGGCTTCCCCAACAAGCCGTAATGTTTTTTTTAAATTTAACAAATACCATATACTCTTTTATGTATTTTTGGTATTGAAAATGGTTTTTGTAATGGATTTTTTATGTCAATATATTTATGTGACATATTGTGATCGGAATGTGGAAATGTTTTCTTTACATTATGTTTATTTTATGTCCTATGATTTTATAATGTTACTTATACATTTAAAGGGTGGTTACGTGATAAACCATATGATGGGTGGTGCCACGAATACCAGGATGGGTGGTTACGTTATAACCTCTAATGCATCGGTTATGGAAGTCGACCGTATGGCTATTCCATTAAGTATGTATGGAAGTTGGACGAATGGCTATTTCATTATGTGATATGTGTGGAAGTCGACCTTATGGTTATTACACTTAAGTATGTTTATGTCCCAAGTTACCTTTATATGTTATGTGATCTTTATATGGGTTTTATGGTAATATTTTGGTTACAGAGGGGTAGGTAATGAACTTTTAATCAGTGAAGAGTTTTTACTACTTCGAAAAGGTGAAAAGTATTACTTTGATAAAGTATAGATGGTTTACTCGTTGTTTTAAAAAACTAACAGTTTTCATTCTTTGTGTATCCCTTACTGAGATTTTTATGCTCATACCAAGTTTTTGAAATGTTTTTCACAGGACTTAACGTGGAATAGGGTCATGGATGTGATCAAGGGAAAGTCATGCTACCTAAAACATGTAACCTGACATATTTCTTTTTAAGAGTTTTTATTTTATGGAAACTTAGTAGAAGTTTCTACTTTGTAGTCTTTTGAGATGTAATAGTTATGTCCAAATTCTCTAAAACTCTAAACTTGAAAAGATCCTCAATGTGAATTATTCATTTAATTCAATATTAAGTAAGGTATAAGGCTGGGGCCTTATAGTTGGTATCAATGGTAGGTTTAGATAACTTTAGAGGTTAGGGTATTCTTTAAGCATAAGTGACATTACCATAATGGTTAGGATTTCAGAAAGAGTCCTAGTTTTAGATAAAGTGAATGAGTAAGTATATCTTAGTGTTTATCTCCCTCATTAGTACATGATGGTTTTTTTGATATACTCACACTGACCTTTTTGGTTTTAGTAAATGGATGGATCTAGCAGGCACCAAAGTAACCGTGGATGAGAAGGAAACTGTGACAGTTTTTTGAGAAAGCAACTGAATGATATGGGAGCTGCAATGAGACCTCTAGTGATTATCCTCAACCAACTATCTGGAGTCATTATTGACCACCTAAAACTTGGTGATTTCTCTAAGGCATCATATATGCGGGAAAAAATCCCTACGGAACTACAGGTAATAATCATAAAGGTAAGTATGTTCAAAAACCTATGTGTCAAAAATGTGGAAAGAAACACCTAGGAAAATGTTTCAAAGGGACAGAAATATGCTATAGATGTGGAAATGATGGTCATAAAGAAAGAACCTTCCATGGTAAAAGGAAGCATCCAGTTGAATCGAGGAAAGGGGAAGAAGTTCTTTCTAAGGGATCAATTGAATGTTTTAAATGTGGTGTGCATGGTCATTATGCAAAAACATGTCCTATGAAGATGTTTCGTGAATGGGATCACCAAGTTCGTACAAATGTTCGTTTACCAATAACAAATTCCATTCCGATTGAGGATGAAGAAACTTAAAATGACCAATCAAAGGTATGGATTATTTCATAACTATTGTTTTCCTATTTTGGAAACTTAGGATATGATTCATGATTTTGTTTGTAGGAAAGAAGTATTTCAGAATAAGTTGGAAAGGAATGGTTAATGGATCATGAAGAATGTTGAATGAGTAAGATGTCAACATATAAGGGATTCAAGAGTTATGGTGAAATTCTTAAGAGTATTAAGTCTCTTTTGATGATGGGGTTACATTAGAAGAATTTTTATAGTATGTGTAACCCTGATGTTTAATATATGAAAATTTTATTCAAGGAATAGTTATCTGTTCTTTTGTGGACATAGTTATAAAGAACCATTTGGGTTTATATGATCCTTTCTTTTGAGGTAATTATTGGTTACTATATGTTATGATGGAAGTGAAAGGCATGAGATAAAATTGAGGTTAAATTATGTTATGGTTATTTTTGATGATTTTATCTCTTTTTGGGGAATGATTTGAGAATTATATAGTTTTGGAAAAAGGACAACACGCAGACCGTGTGACAACCCGTCGCGTCGGACAAAGCTGCGGGAATCGAACCCACAACCAAAGTGAAACTGGTATTTATTGCCTACCACTGGACTATGTGAAGTCCCTGGTTAGTTTGATTGATTATTTTTAGTTAGATGATTTTATGAATTAAGAGTAAGTTGATTTTGGGTTATCTATGGATATTTATTAACCTATCATGGAGGATATGTGATTTGGTTAATTACTTTTCAATACGAGACATTAAGATCAACTGATGTTGTTTGGAGATAAATGTTACAATTTAACTTGGAAGACTATGTGACTAAATCCTTCAAATATTTGGGTTTCAATCTTATATTGGTTTACATTGAATAATTTTATGGACAAATTGATTATCGAATGGTCCTCGTTGAACTTTGGGTTTTGTTTGACAAATTTTGGAGATTAAGAATAGATTTTATTTTTATAAAGGGTTATCCTTTTCTGGTTATCTGATCTTGTACTATCCTTTTTGGTTTTGGTTTTGGTTAAAGTATAAAGACTTGGGAAGTATATAGTTCTCTTTTGTGGATTAGGTGATTCTCTAGAAGTTGATTATAGTACTCTTAATGTGAACAAGTCTTCCTAAATACTCATCTTTTGGAGAAAATATGAGTTTGTGTAAGGAATCTAATAAAAGTTGAAAGTCAACATGATAAGTGATTATGTTTCCTTATGAATAAATTCCTCAATAAAAAGTAACATAAAACAAAAATGTTGTCTATTAACTTACGGGGGAATCAAATACCGTTTAACCCATCACAAGTTTGTGATTTTCTTGTGGTTAACATTCTCCTAAATATGTTTTTTATCACTCTCCATCAGAACATGACCCTTTGTTTTTTTCCTACATGTCCATATTTTCATACATGGAATCTTTGTATGGGTTAACTCGGGTGACCTTTGTACTTATCTTTATTTATTTTAAAGTGATTGTTTTACCGACTCTTGTTCCGATGTGGGACTTTCAAGGATGTTTCCAAGCCCAATTTTAAAATTGCGTGGACGAAATTCCCAAAAGTGGGGAAGGATGTAACACCCCAGGTAAATAAAGAATATGACATCTTTATATTTATCCATATTTGTGAATAAAATATTAATATTACTTTAAAGGGGATTCTATGCTCGATGGCGTACCCAATATGCAACAACGAGTTTCTTGGGAATCTTACGTTGCACTCTAATAACAAAATAATATTATTTTAAATGGTAGTTAACGCCTAGCCATTGTAATGGTGGGAATTAATAGAACTAACTACAAAATGATTATATATGTTTTTCAAATATTTTTACTCTTTACAATAAATGTTAGAGGATTAAAAATGCAAATGAATCCAGTTTTTAAGCGTAAACATTCTAATATTTTTTAAAAGGTCGATTAACCGCCTTTTGATGGAGAACCCCTTTTAAATACACTTTTTGATAATTTTATAAGCTCTATTTTTCAAAATAAACATATTATTTGTGATTGGGAAATTGAAATTTACCTTGGGTTAATTTTTGGTATTTTTCTGACAATGTTCATTTTCAAGAAAAATACTGCATTTTACATCAAAACTGCTTTTTCATATAATTTAATTATATGGTTATATTATCTTTTTAATTTGTTTTAAAGTTTAATTAGAATATATTTTTACCATGTAATTCAATGATGGTCATTGGGATTAATTTCACTTTGGAATTAGGCATAAACAAGTGCCAAACTTTTCATAAATATTGTTTCTAACAAACCCGCTATTTGTTTTGACAACGGGAAGTTTTTTTAAAATTAATTATTGCAATTTATGTGTTTAGAATTTGGTAAAATTAATTACATATTTGGAATAATAAGGTCCAAATTATGTAATTAAGACTCTTGTTTTTGGACATTATGAATAGTAACGACGATAATTATCTTTAATTATCTTGATTAATGAGTAATCAGGTAGTTTAAGATAATAAGATAATATCATAATAATAAAAAATGACCACAAAATTGGTACTAAGGATACTGGTTGTATAATGTCCGACCATGGGATGCCTTGTGCCAATCTTGGGGTCCCCATGGAATCACTTTTGTGAGAAAGTGACTTTTTATCTTTTTATTTTTAAAGAATGTTAAAAGTAACAAAGAATGTATCACCTAAGCACAATATTTTTACTTTTGTATAAAAAAATGATCTTTTGGACTATAAATATTAATTGGAAAGCTAAAAGTATTTCCTACATCATAGTATTTTTTTATAATTTTTAGACATTAAATAAATTAAATTATTTATGACATCATGATGATGCAATGATGACCTCATTATTTAAAGATTTAAATAAAATGGAAAGATAATGTAAAATATAAGACCTAAACATGTCCAAAACCTATTTTATGGGTGGATTTCGAACCCTTATCACCTTATACTCTAAACACATCAATTTGGGACCATTAAAATCCGAAACACTTTTGAAAATACAGTTACATTTTATACCTTTCCAAGAGTGCCCCTCCTCTCCTCTTATAAAGGCCCCAACCTCTACCTCCTTACCAACCCTTCCACAGACTTTGGCTTGGCCACAACCTTCACATTTTGTCTCTCCAAATCCCTCTATAACTCCGTGAATCCTCACTTTGGGCAAAATCCTTTCCAAGGAAGCCTTTGAGCTCAAATCAAAGGAAGTTACCCGATATTAAGGTAATGTCTTCGCTTGAGCCCTTTTGTTTTATTTTGCTTCTCCAACCCCCTAAAATCTTTTTATTCATTTATTTTGTAACAAATACAGTATTTTAAATATACTAGTATGTTGTTATAAGAAGTATTCGAGTTACAATTACACACACCTACATCTAATGGTTAAAGAACATACTGTTTCTGTGGATGGTGAATTTCTGCCTCCCGAAACGATGATTGTTCAACATTATTATAACACCTTCAAAGGTGGCCATTAAGATGACACTATATTTTTATATAATATATAGTATGTTAATGTTTTACTTAATCTTCTGTATTTTTCATTTATGGCATATCTTTATGGTTTCCATTATGGGTAAACGCGATATCTTCATTTGAGGAAGTGCGGACTACCGCCCCCTCAAAGTGATTTGATTCGTTAATACCATATGTGGTACATATAAAGGATATTTTTAATGATATTATATATGATACCATAATGGAATTAAAATACTATTATGTATCATTATGTTTTAATTCCATTAAATATGAAATAGAAATGGAAGTAGCGTTCATGCGTACGTACGGCTTACCGACTCCATGAACGGTGCATTTCATTTCTTAACTCTAAATGTTATGTAATATTATAAATGAATTAATATACTGGATATATATGATATATATGATATATAAATCATGAATACAATTCTGGATATAATGAACCTTTGACCACACGGACAACATGTAATTGTAAGAAGTCCACTTTCGACTTAAGAACCAAATATCGAGAAAACAAACATTATTAACTTAAATAATTACATAATGTTTATGACATGGTAATAAGTGATATAAAAGGAATAATGAACTTGAAAAATGTTCTTAAGGAAGTAGAAATTAATTCAAGTTTATTATTCAGGTGATTAAAAAATGATCGATTCAAGTCGGACTCGAGGTAAGGGATCCAACCTCTCTCTTTCTTTTTAAGTACACTCTTTTATGTCATTCCTTTTAATGCTCATCTTTCTTGTTTTTGGGATGTTATTTTATATTAATCTTACTGTAATTTTTATGTTCATATTTTGAGAGACCCTATTCTCTCTCATCAATCCATTTTGGATGTTTTGAGTGGCGCCTTTAGGCTGCCGAATTTTCGTAAGAGATTTAACCTCTCTCTTTCTTTTTAAGTACTCTCCTTTATGTCACTTCTTTTAAGCTCCTCTTTGTTATGTTGGGGGATGTTCTTTTATATTCCTCTTTCTGTAAACTTTATGTTAATATGATGAGAGACCCTATTTGATCTCATCAATCCATTTGTGTGGCGCGGTTAGGCTGCCGAGTTTTCGTAAGGGATTTTTCATCTCACTCTTATTCCCGTGAGATTTAAGCTACATTTTCCACAATTTACTTTGGGTGGTGTATGTAATGCACATTACTTTACTCATTGTGTATAATAATTTCATTTATGAGTATTTACATCATTGTTTTATTGTCCTTCTTTCGCGGGGTTCATGTCTCGAAAGATACCCATGTCTGTAAGGGAACCTTTCACCCTCCTCTTTTTAAAAGACTTCTTTTGTTGGGTCTTTTAATTTACATATTGTTATGTTGGGATATGTTCTAATATATCCTTATTAATGTAAATTTTATGTCCAAGTGACGAGATACCCTTTTTATCTCTCATCAACTCATTTTCTGAATTTTGAAGTAACGCCGTTAGGCTATCGAATTTTTACAAGGGAACTTCTTAACCCAATTTTGATTCTTTGGGATAAACTTGTACTCTTTGAATATGTCGTTCTATGAATATGTGTGAATAACATCTGATTGTTTTACACTTAATATACACTTATATTTGGTTTATTCGTTTATCACACTTAATTATGTAATTTATTTATCCTTAATCCAAGGATACCGTCTTTGTAAGGGACTTCGTCTCAATCTCCTTTCATTGAGGCATATTTAGTTTTATACATAGCTTACGTTTATACGGTGTATAAACCCCTTTGACCGTTACTTTTATACAAAAAGAATATTTTTCTACGAAGTGTTTTACTAAATGACAAAAAAGAATGTTTTTTTACGTACGCGGGGACAATGACCTTTTCCGCCGCTGTGAGTATTATTTGGTCTTTGGCTTCCTCAACAAGCCGTAATATTTTTTTTAAAATGAAATAAATACCATATACTCTTTTATGTATTTTTGGTATTGAAAATGGTTTTTATAATGGATTTTTTATGTCAATATATTTATGTGATATATTGTGATCGGAATGTGGAAATGTTTTCTTTCTATTATGTTTATTTTATGTCCTATGATTTTATAATTGTACATGGACATTTAACGGGTGGTTACGTGATAAACCATATGACGGGAGGTGCCGTGAATACCAGGACGGGTGGTTACGTTATAACCTCTAATGCATTGTGTATGGAAGTCGGCCGTATGGCTATTCCATTAAGTATGTATGGAAGTTGGCCGAATGGATATTCTATTAAGTGATATGTGTGGAATTAGACCTTATGGTTATTACACTTAAGTATGTTTATGTCTGAAGTTACCTTTATATGTTACGTGATCTTTATATGGGTTTTATGGTACTCTTCTATTTACAGAAGGGTAATTAATGAACTTTTAATCAGTGAAGAGTTTTTACTACTTTCAAAAGGTGAAAAGTATTACTTTGATAAAGTATACATGGTTTACTAGTTGTTTTGAAAAACTAACAGTTTTCATTCTTTGTGTATCCCCTACTGAGCTTTTTATGCTCATCCAAAGTTTTTGAAATGTTTATCACAGGACTTAACGTGGAATAGGGTCAAGGATGGGATCATGGGAAAGTCATGCTACATAAAACATGGAACTTGACATGTTTCTTTTTAAGTGTTTTTATTTTATGGAAACTTAGTAGAAGTTTCTACTTTGTAATCTTTTGAGATGTAATAGTTATATTCTAATTCTCTAAAACTCTAAACCTGAAAATATCCTCAATGTGAATTATTCATTTAATTCAATATTAATTAAGGTTTAAGGCTGGGGCCTTATATTATAGAATAAGTTCATCTCCATAAATTGGAATGGGTTCAATATTATTTTTTAGTTGTAAGTGCCTCATGAAGTTGGATTACACTATATAGAGGTAGGTATACATGATCATATATATTTTCTTGAAATTAAAATATATGGGTGGTGTCTTATTCCATGACTAGATATATATGAAATAGTTCTAGCTCTTCCAATTTATAATGAATGGGGAGATCACATTGTACCTCATACTCATCATATAATTTGTCAACTTCTTATTGATCCCCCACACATTGATCAGTAGGAATGTCTTCCTTATCATGAATCCACTCTATGTCATCATGGTCATATTGGATCTATATATTCATATGGTTTGTATATCTATACACTTTATGAGTAGACAAAACCGTTTGGATATCTCTATAAAAATCGGTAATGAAAAAGGGGGACTCTTTTTAGACCTCAACTACTTGATAAAGGTCAAGAAATTAATAGAGTAACTCAGTTAGGTCTCAGAACCTGGATTCAAAAATTTATTGTTATATATCCTCCCTTAGGCCTACTATTAATTCTATAAATTCCCACTGCTCATATTTTGATTCATAGAATGATGATACCTTCCTAAAAAAATAAAAACACTATACTCCATAGAAAATGGTGATTTTATACTTTGGTCTTGAACCTATGGGTAACTATTCCATGAATAAAATAAAAAATAATTTTAAAATAAAAGGGAGAATATTATTTTAATTTTTTATAAAATATATAAAAAACATTTTATTGTGTGAAAAATAAAAAGGACAAGTAAATAATTTATTGGATCCCTGATAATGGCACCATGTTTTGACAGACACCTACTCAGTGGTGTGGAAAAAGCTAATATTTATTTTCCTGTTGCAACATAGTGGATGACCATAGTTATCTCACTTGAGGAGATTCACATTTTATTCACTTATTATAATTCACCAAAAAATACTTCTTTTTGGATGTTTTTATTATTCTATGAAATTAATGACAAATTATAATCTATCATGAAATGTATAATAATATAGAGTTTGTGATGAAATAATATGGACATTAGGGTATGGTTTTAGGGAGTCTTAATAATTCAGTGTTCATTTTTTAATCTTAGTTTGATACATTTATTGAGCTATTTCACTCTTTGATTACTATTATTCTATTTCATAGTTTCAAAATCATGAATTAAAAATAAAATTGAATTACAATACTCTAACATTAAAGGATTATGAAACACATCAATTGAGAGAGAGTTATCTTCCAGGTGATGGATCCTTCTCAAATAATGACATCCATTGAATGATCAAATCCATTTTGTAAGATATTATGTTTATTTAAATGAAGGGAAAAGTTAAAAAATAAGAGAAGCGAAGTCAAGATTTATGTCATCGTTTACAATAACCACAATCGTCCATGTCACTTTTATTCTCCAATTTTTTTTAATTAATTTAAAAGTATATTTCATTAAATACATATCCTAACCAAAGCCAAGCCTAGGGTTAGTCACTCATTATTGAGTTAAAGTGTCCATATTTGAATAGAGAAAAAGAGAATTATAGAAAAATAGAGAATGGGAAACATAATGGTAAAACAGAGGGTTGATAATTTTTATTAGAAATAGAATGAATTTAGTAGGATAATAAAATAAATAAAAATCTACCACAAATAATAAAATAAATGAAAAATACATAAAAATAGCAATAGACTGGTGCAATCCTCTAACCCCTTTTTATGGAAGAAAACTACTCTATTTATAGAGGTATTCATCCATTATAACTCCTTCATATAATATCCCTCATATATTTGTAAAGGGATAGGTGTATCTTTTTATATATTTCATAATAAATATCCAAATATATTATATGTTTCCTATTTTTGAATATTTTAATTGTATACCTCAGTGATGGTAGAATCATTTACCACTGGGAATCTACCATTTTTCATCTACCATCGGTTCAACTCCAAGGTACTTCCACCAATAATCTACCACTATTATTCACAACTATAGTTCATCATCCATCATTAGTGATTTATCTACCATCTTCAATTCATCATGGAACTTCTACGAGTTATCCTTAAATGTGGTACATCCACCATTTCCTTAATGGCACTACCATTGGATCTCAATGGTATTTCATTATGTACCATGATATCAATTGTAGGAAATCATGTTATACCATTCCATATGCTTCCTGGGTCATCCTTTACAATGGAGGTAGATCATGCACTATAACACATCCTATTTTTCATGAATCCTTTTCATGCATCTAAATTACACATAGCTTATATATCCATTTTATGCATGGTTTAGCATTTCCATTTCCTAATTTCTACATGTAGCCATTTCTCATTTCTCCACATATAAAATTTTTATTATTCACCACGTAATTGAACTGTTCAAGTTGTGCATCTAAATGATTTTCCCTAAAATGAATGTATCCATTTCCTCGGTGTAGTACCACTATTTAGAAAAATCCCCTTGTGATATTTTGGTGAAGTGAGGGCGAAAAAAACCAATCTCCCATTTCTTCCATCTGGTCTTCAATGTGGTCGAATGTGATATCTTGATTTAATACAAGGACTATTTCCACATCTATTTTGATTCTTAGTGGTTGTTCAAGGCCCCTTAGATATTCCATGGAGATCCATATCCTTGGAAGTAGTCATTTGAATAGAGCTCAAAATTCAAGGGAATTGGCTATGGGGTTCTCTGGTGAGTATAATAGGGTGGAGGGATGGTGTTGAGTGAAAGTGTTAATAGAGATAAATTATGAGTTATATTTGAGGTGCATGTCATTCAGTTGGAGTGGAATGACGCTATTTTTGTTAATACGAACATTACTGTCATATGATGTCATCCCACATAAAAAATGAGCATGGAATCTGCACTTATATAAGTATTAATGTGTGGAATCATTACTTTTGAATAGGAATCTAGGGAAAATGTCGTGAAAAAAATCACACACACACACATGTCATTCCTCCTTTCCTAACCCGTGAAGTATTTTTCCAACCTATGCATAATAGGCTCCTCACTATTGTCTTAGGAATTCTATGCTTCATGTTTGGGCTCTCTCAGTGGCTTGATTGGTTGACTAGCCCCTTTATGGGGCTGACTATGTGGCCTATGATCTACTAGTAAAGGGATATACCATTAATGGGAATATTTTTTTCCTTCAAATCTTTCAAATTCTATAGCATAATTCCATAAAAAAATCATAATTAGACTTTAAACCTTAATTTAAATGTTGTTATTCATTTTAAAATAAAATTAATTCCTAAACATTATTTCTACAATATTTGTTTAAAATAATTAATTTCATTTTAATATTGATTAAAATATAGTAGTAATCATGAATAAAATACTTTAAACTATTCATTAAAATTGAGAATGTCATGGTGGAAATCAGAAAAAATAGGGATTTATACAAAAATTACTAAGAATAAAACATGTTTTATGGCTAAGGTACCTAATAAACTACTTACTATTTTAGTTTCCAGTTACCCTTATACTATAGATGATAAATATGATACTCCATCACTTGATGTGATGGTGCAATATGTGGATATCCTATAGAAAAGATATATAAATTTATTGAACAACTTTGACTTGAAAAAGGAATATCTTTATATTTATAATGAAAATATTCCTATACATAATTTCTAGTTGGATGTTAAATATTTTTAGTTTCCTCATTTAATGATTAGAATGATTTTTTGAAACTAAAATTCAATGGTTAACGTATGTAGAAGTTACATTCAAATCTTACTTCTCAAAGGAAGTGCATTATTAAGATTATTATATATGCAAAACCATCTATAATATCTTGGATAATTGGTTATTCATATCAAAAAACATCACATTTATTATAATTTTTTCGATGAGGTCACCTTTTTCACTAAATTTTTAAGGTTTGGATACTAGAATAAGAACTACTTATTAAATAATATATGATCTTATGAAACTGATAGATATTATATTTTTAATTAATTGACATTTATTCAAAACCATATGGTTATATCAATGAGGGTTATAAAGTTTTTTTGGTATCTTTTTAAGACCAAATAATATTTGGGTACCAAATTTTTAGATTTATAGATTTCTTGGGAAAACATAGAGTACCATTAGATGAATTAATTTGTACATAGATAGTGTTTTATTATTTATAGATGACGAGAAACTGGTCTACCTTCAAGAGATTATAAAAATTGAGTGGTGTATGTGTTACATTTTGAGACAATAAACAATTTAAAATTAGTTTTATTGGTGATTTTTATTTTCATAGAGAAATTTTATTTTCAAATGTTCATTATGTTGTAGTAATAAAGAATAAAATGTTTCGAATAAGTCAATTACGTGATGAGGATAAATCTATAAACATTGGGAAAAAATATATACCATCACATGTTTCTTATGGAGTTTACATATTACCTACCAACAGACATGATAACGTTGACACTATTGTATTAGAGGATATTTTTTTGATTAGATTCATTTTCATAGTAAAATTGAGGGAAAGTATAGGCTTTGGTCAATAAGGTTAAGTCACTTCCATGTAAATAAATTAGGTAAAATTTTTATGAGAGGAATTAAGGAGGATCATATATAACATAAGTTTAATTCATCCATACACTATAACCCGTTATAATATAAAATACATTGAATGTATAGTTTTAAACCTATTTTTGAAGTCTCAACTTCTAAACCATTATTGGTAGTGCACATGGACACTTTTAGACATAAAAAATTATAAGTAGAAGAGTCAAACTCTATGTGTATATCATAGTTGATGATTACACTAGATATAATTCAGTTTATTTTTTTCTCTTAAATCAGAAGAACTCTATATTTTTCAAATGGTTTTTCTCTTGTTTTAAATAAGAAAAACCTTCCCATTATCATTATTGGGATTGATGATTTTGGAGAGTTTTTTAATTCTTATTTTAGAACTTTTTATAGTTAAAAAATTATTACCAATAATATTATAGTACTAATAACTCTAAAATATAATAGTTTAGTCAAGAGAAGGAATTAAAAACTTCAATAAATTTCCCAGTTCATGATGTGTGAATATTTTGTTGTTATGAATATTTGGACTTTATTTGATAGTTCTTCTTGTTAAAATCAAAATCATGTTTCAATTCACAAATTTTTAATAATAAAACAGACAAAATATGTAACATAAGGAGTTAAAATTATGGTTACTTAAGAGTATTCATAGAAAAGGTATTCATCTTAAATACTAAATATAATATTCATAAATTTGTTACAAAGGTAAAGAAGGAATTTTTCCTAGTTACCCTATCACAAGTATGTATTATCATTTTTTCAGCAGATGGACACATATAGTTAAAGAAATATTAGATTCCATGTTTGATGAATAAAATCCTCAATGTAGTTAAGATGGTCATATTATAAATATTATATATATTTTATTGAAATAACCTCTTATTTTAGTATAGAAGTTGAACCATATACACCAATAGCTATCATTCTAAAAGAGAAACTAATAGAAGATAATTATCTCATAGATGAGATATAACCTTCCTTTTTTTACCTAGAAACTAGTTTATCTTAAGGAATCATCCCATTGATAATATAAATGGTTATTTAGATCAACCAGTTATATCTATAAGTTTTATATAAAATATGTGTGAGAATATTTTGTTATTATCTCAATTTAAAACTAAAATTGAATATTATGAATTATGTGATGAAAGTATGATAATTAAAATACATTAAAGTATTATTTAATTTGAATATAATAAGGTTTGAAATTTTGTTAAATTTCATATTGATTTTTTATTTACTAGAGTCAAATGGGTCATCTGAAATATGGGTGATAAAAATAGAAAAATTATTCAATATAAGTACAAACTCATTAATAGGGATTACAAGTATGAAGAGGATAAATAATATGAATAAATATTTCCTTTCAAATCTAGAGTTGAATCTAATCATATTAGGTTAGCCTTCACAGTTATTCTGAATTTTAATCTATTTAAAATGGATGAAAAGAGTTTGTTTTTTAAAAATGAAGTTCTGGAAGAAGTTTATGCTGATAATAGTTAAGGTGTATAATATATTAATCTTATTTAAAAAGTGTTTAGAATTAATAATGATATTTATGGAAATAAACATGATCTCAATGATTTATTTGATAGACTATCATGTTTTTACATCATGTTTTTAATGTAACAACATATCTTAGTAATTTTATTAATATTTTTTAAGGAAACTACAATTATAATAATATATATTAATGGAATTATTTTTTTATTCCCGAAAAACGCTTGAGAATAGTTTTTTGAAACATTAAAAATTTATTTGGAGAAGAATATGATTGGTGAACAGAACTACTTTCTTATATTACATGTAATTTATAAACAAGAAGGACCCATGTTAACACAAGAAAATAATATATGAGATTCAATTAAATTATTTTATTTTAACAATTCTTATATTATAAGTACTTTGGTAGGAAAATCATGTAATATTTATGTTGATAAATCTAATAAACAAGTTGATGAATGTAGAGACCCGAAGATTGACATACATAGATATTACATTACTTTTGCGGAATACTTAATACATAACCAAAAAAGACACACAAGGACCGTAATAGTTTAGTGTCTTTGGAAACTTGGAACGTAATCTTCTAATCGTGGTGAAAGATCTTCAACATCTCCCATAAAGATCTTCCACTTTTTGTTTCCTTACCTAAAAACTTTCTTTTAATCCTGGGGGAAAATATAACATAAAAAGGGTGATCTCAAATGCTTAGTAAGGGTAATAATGGATAAAATAAAACATACCATATACATTTGAACTTAAAAATATGAACATAATGTTTAAACATCAAAAGCTTGAGAAATGACATAAAACATGGAAGTACGTAAGGCATAGATCATAAAAAAAATTAAGAATGATAAAATAGAATGGGAATAAAACATGTAATTTTGGCATCCATTAATCACATGTAATGATTTCCATAGTATCCAAGGCATTACTGCCATGACCATCTTAATGGACAAAGTCACTTTTTGAATCGAGTTCACTCCTCGTTCCAGTCCTGTATCACAGAACCGGTTTAACTTGCCGTTCCAGCCATGTCTATCTCATGAGATATAAATCTTTACCCAATGAATTGGAGGGAGATATAGGTCCCACCCATCTCATAATGAAATCATTCTTACTTGTGCCACAAAATAAACATACATCATTCATAATAACCAAATAAATAAAATGGGTTTCATAGACATCATCCCATCATTACATAATCCTTATAAAAGAAATGGATATCATTTCATAATAAGGAAAGTGAAACCATGAAAATCATATAGGAATTATACTTAAAACATTCACATATGAAAATAATGTCATCTTAGATGGAAAATGGTTTTAATAAAACACTTGAAATGAATTCTTGAAGAAAATATCCTTCTTTCTTCAAAACCATTTTCTTTTCAAAAAATGTCATGCCATTTTAAAATAAAAGGATTTTGTTGAAAATAGTCATGAAATATTTTGTAGGAAGCTTCATGAAAATATGTCTTTATAAAACCGTGGAAATCCTTTCATGCCGTATAAGTTAAAAAAAACATTCTTCTCGTACTTTGGACGGAAAAGTCAAAAAGTACCTCATAAAAGAAAGATTCCATACATACCATGTAGTAAAAGTAAAAAAATGGGTAAAAAGGACTTTAAAAATACATGAATACACTTTTATAAAACATGGACATGGATGATAGCAATAACCCCAGTAAATACTTACGAATAAGCAATCTTGGATAAAAATGAGATTTGCTAAATTATCCCTTACCTTAGGTCCGATATGCTTCGTACGTATCCAAACCTCCAGTATAATGATTTAAATAATATCATTGACTTTTTAAAGAATCATATTCATTGTTATTATATCATATATGGTTCACTTATGACTTTATATTACCCGTTCTATTGTAAATTCAGGTTAAAGTAGCGTTTTGGGTAAAATCTTTTCATTTGTCATTCGTGTTTTAACTTGTAATTATTCATATGATTAATTAGATCATGATTACTTAAATACAGAATGTAAAACATGATTTATATATAATATATATTCTGAATATATATATATATAATGGATCAATAAATGGAACGAAATACACCGTTCATGGAGACCGTAGGCCATACGTACGCATGAACGCTGTTTTCGTTTCCTTATTGAATTGAATGGAATTAAGTAGATGACATAAATATATATATATACATAATTCCAGTAGCATTATTATGTCATATATTTCATGATTAATTATTATATATACTTTATAATCATTTTTGAATGGTTATCATGGAGAGTGAATCTCATCGCGTTGTGGAGACAGTATTCCGTACGTACGCACAAGCGATGATATCATTCCCATGATCGTGGAATTGAATTGAAGTGTATTTATAATATTTCAGAATAAATATCACTTTAAAAGAATCATATATATTCATTACTTTCACCATTATAGCCATCCATGTAAGGTGGTGGTGGAAATTAGATTACACCACGGCGTGGAGACGGTATTCCGTACGTACGCACGCGCGGTGATTTCTTTTTCCGTAGGATGGATGGATGGTGAAATATTGTTGTTTCATACTTATAATAACATATCATTATATGAGTGATACTGATGTTATTACCTCATAATGAAACAACTAAAAAAGAATAAGTGGAAGAAGAAATAAAGTTGAAAGAATCGGTAACAGACATTACCTCTTCTTTGAAGAACCTCTTTGAGACCACCTCTTAGGGTACTAAAATTGGACTTTGAAGAAGACCAGGACCTATAGGATGTTTCTAGGGAAGTGGAGAAGAGAATTTTGCAGGGGTTGGCCGAGCTTGAAGGCTCAAAGTGGTGTGAGGAAGAGAGGGAGGAGGTTCCCTTTTATAAGGGAGGAGAGGGGCACCTTTGGAAAAACTAAAAATATTATTTTATTATAAAGACAAATTCGCTTTTAAATAGTTCCAAATTGATTTATTTCAAAGCTAAGGTGGGTATGGGTCGCAATACTCTCATCCAATATAATTTAGACTAGTTTAGGTTCCAATTTTAAAAACATAATTTATATTTAACTTTAAGTTAGATAATTTTACTTTTACCGTGTCTTTTTGTGTTCTTACACTATAAGGTTAATAAACTTACTATAAGAAGCCAAAATAACCCCAATTTGTTTATTATTAATATATATAACCTTATATAAGTAATTTGGCCGAACCTTATATTTTTAGGAATATAATAACAATTAATAATATAATATTTGTTTTAAAAAATATTTTACGTCAATTTTGACACTATTTGGTAATTGATTTTTGTGAAAATCATAACAGAATTATTAGTTCTAAAAACATTAATTAAATCAATATTAACATGTCATATTAACATATAAAATTATTTTAATTCATAAAAAGTCTCAAATTACATTTAGTTGGGTATTTATAACATCAATTATGTCAATATTTCATTAATAAGATAATTACTGCATCATCATTTTATAGTAAATAAATTAAATTATTTGAAGTCTAAAAATTACAAATAAAGTACCATTATGTTGTAAATATTTTTAGCTTTTTAATGAATATTTATAGTCGAATTTATTTTATGTATAACCCTATATTAAAAATGATTTATTTATTAAACATTGATTTTAACTATTTTAACCCTTCTTTAAGTAAATTGATAATAAATGTCCTAATCTAATCCATGTGGGTCTAAATGGTCATATTTTATTCCTAAGGTTGTTTTTGGTCGAATTACACTTATCCAATAGTTTTAGGACATGTGTCAAGGTAATAATAATATCATTTTACCCTTAATTACCCTATTTACTTGTAACCTTGGTTAAAAAAAAGCAAAAAGTTACTATTCACCAAAAATTATTGTCATCTCATTGAACCACATTATAGTACTTGATATTAACCGTGTCTCTCAGATTTTCGAAATTTTACTCAAAGAAGCGGTAAAATTAAGTTTTATGAAAGATTCAGTTTTTTTAACTACCACTTAGTGGTTTCACTATTCATCAAAAAATGAAAGTTTCAGAAAAATACCAAAAATTAGGCCTAAGATATATTTGGTATTAAGAATTCAAAAATGATGTCTATTTTACCAAATTAAAAACATATCAGTTACATTAACTAATTTAAAAATTAATTTCCGTCATCAAAACAAATAGCGTGTTTTTAAGAGATAATAACTATCAAAAGATTGACACTTGTTTATGTCTGGTTTAAATGTGAAATTACATCCAATGACCAACATTGTATTAAATTGTAAAAATATATTCTAAATATACTTTAAAACCACTCAAATTAATAATTTATCACTATTAATTATTTCGATTAAAAAAGTTGTTTTTAATTAAAATTTAGTAATTTTCACTATTCATCTGAATATGAAAGTTATCCGAAAAGTACAAAAATTTCACCCTAATCTAATTTCGATATTCCGCATCCAAAAATGAATTCCATTTTGAAATATAAAATATATAAAATTTCAAAAAGAGAGTATTACTATTCATAACGGCTAGTTCATAATAATATTATAATAATATCTTGTTTAGTGAAACTCGGTATTGCGTACTACACACGCTATCGAGGAAGGTCGAGATTGCTTGTAATGCAAGGCAAGTCAGGGATTCTTGTTGTGCAACCTCTTTTTGGTGTAGCGTACAACACAAGACATTAATTAAAAAGAATACTTTTCATAAAATCTCAGGGTGTTACATTCTACCCCCATTAAAATGAATTTCGCCCTCGAAATTTGTCGGGGTTATAAATGGTTTACTACTCGAAAGTTTCTTTAATAGAAACCCATATCATAAAAAGGAATAACAAAACTTGGCTTTAAAAACTAATGTATCTAACGTAACGGTTACGAAAATTAACTAATCACTGGGTTTCCACATTGGAGAACATAGATGAAAATATGGATATGGAAGAGAAATATAATCGTCATGTTCTGATGGAGAGTGGTAGAGAAAATGGCTATGAAAAATTCAACAATCACAAATCCATAAATTTGTGATGATCTAGGCTACCATCTGATTCATCGGATATAAGGGAACTAGGACAACATTATTGGTTTCAAAGATCATTTCCCTAAAGTTGATGAAATTGGAATTAGAAGAAATACTTTCGTGATTTTGGTACAGTCTCACCGTTGGTCATTCTTTGGACAATTTCCACTTCATCTCTTAAAGAAATGAAGTTGAATTTTTCATTTGTGATGTGTTATCAGATCATGTGATAGAATGATGGGTCATTCCAACTGTCTCAAACAAAAGGTTAGAAAAGTTATCAAAAAATACATAAGTCCATCTATGGACTTATACTTCATATATCATACTTCGTAATATAATAAAACTAGTTTCTACTAAATAGGGACTTCCTGTAGTCTAGTGGTAGGCGATAAAGTCCAGTCGCACTTCGGTTGTGGGTTCGATTCCCATAGCCTTGTCTGACGTGATGGGTTGTCGCCCATCCTACAGGTTGTCCTTTTTCTAAAAGTATATTACTATAACATCCCATAAATAATATCAAAAAAACTTCTATCCTTAAACAATACTAACTTATGTCCAACATAATCCATTCCAAACTTTCGGCTTATCTAAAATACTTCGATCCAAGCTCATAGTATAAAGAAAATGATTACTTGAATTTTCATATAACAATCACGTGAATTCCATCATTTATCCCCCATATATCATAAGATATATCTTGTTAGTCAAATTACAAACATGTGAATACCTTAACCATGTATTCTCTTGAAGAATGAATACCCATTGAACCTTAGTAAAAAGATAAATGCAGTTAAAAGTTAACACTTTCCACAAACCAAAATCCTCAAAATTCTTTATACTCAAACCATGATATCACTTAGTCCTTATATCAATCATGAGCTCATGAACACAATCAAACATCTCATTATCTTCTTATCCCTTCATTATGCGCATATCATCTTCTTACCAAAAATATCTCAATCACTTCCAATGGTTACAAATACCATAAAATTATTGAAAACCATAATAGACCAATACATAAATATTCAAATATTCCACGATAATATATACAACATTATTTTGGAATCCCATTACATAAACACTTAATCATTCCACCACATCATTTTCTTATTCAACATCTCCAATAGTGATCGCATGTGACTTCCCTTTGTCCTTTGCCTTAAGTGGTTGCTCATGTCGATCATCATTAACCCTTGGATTAGGGAATCGATTAGCATAATTCCCCATTTCATTGCACTTGAAGCATTGAAGTGTTGTTGGTGCATTCTCTGTAGTCTTTTCTTTATTCACACCATTAGCAACCCTTTTTCCATTACTTCGACACTAAGCTGCTTGATGACCTTCTTTTCCACACTTAAAACAGTTTATAGTCCCTTTAATACAATCTCCACCATGCTTCTTTCCACACTTTGAGCATAAGGAAACATTCATCTTCTTTTCACCATTTTTCTGATATTTCTTCTTGAACTCCATCTTTCGTTTCTTGTTAAAACCATGAGATGGATATATAACACCAACTTCCATTTCTACCTTAATAGAACAGAGCACAATTTCTTCATAGCTACTGAAGTCTCTAATAGCTAATGCCCTTCGAAGATTTGGTTTTAAGCCACTGAAGAATCGATCAACTTTACTTTCAGGTTGGATGATAAATCCAGATGCAAACCTTGCAAGCCTTGTAAAATTCACTTCGTATATACCAATAGATTCATCATCCTTTTTCTTTAGTTCGAGAAACTCCTTCTCCATCTTTGTTCGAAGAATACGAGGGAAGTACTTATTGAAAAATAAGTTCTTGAACTCATCCCATTCCATGGACTCAATTTCATCTCTTTGCCTCGTATTCTTGATAAGATTCCAACATTGATCAACATCACCTTCCAAACAATATACTACTAAGATGACTTTATCATGTTTAGAACATTGAATAACTGAAAATATCTTTTCAGTGGTACTGATCCATTGTTCAGAAATAAGTGGATCAGAAGACCCACTGAAAGAAGGTGGGAGTTGCCTCATGAAGGACTGAATAGAATATTGTTCACTTCTCTACTCATTTGGAAGTCCATAATGATTCATAGCTTGTGTAAGTATAGAAATAAGATTTTGCACTCCATCTCCCATAACGTTGGTTTGTTCAGGAGGAAAATCATTGCATCATCCATTACATTGATCAATACAGTTCCTTCAGGTTCCAGCCATCATCTAAAACCCAAAAATAATAGTGTGAGAGGAAAAAATCATGCTAGGGAAAACAATATAATAAAGGGGGAGTACCTTCAATATATAACATCTTAGGTTTAATTCTAAGATCGTTACCGTAATTCTAGGACTATAACCTATACATATACTAATCCTTAGGGAAATCCCTAGACATACCTTAGAAATATCTCTAGGGATTTCACTAATGTTTTTGCATCCTAGTTTCTAAAGGTTGACTAAACCATTCCTCTGATACCAAATGTAGAGACCCGAAGCTTGACGTACATAGATATTACATTAATTTTGCGGAATACTTAATACATAACAAAAACAGACACACAAGGACCGTAATAGTTTAGTGTCTTTAGAAACTTGGAACGTAATCTTCTAATCATGGTGAAAGATCTTAAGCATCTCTCATAAAGATCTTCAACTTTTTGTTTCCTTACCTAAAAACTTTCTTTTAATCATGGGGGAAAAAACATAAAAAGGGTGAGCTCAAATGCTCAGTAAGGGTAAGAATGGATAAAATAAAACATACCATATACATTTGAACTTAAAAACATGAACATAATGTTTAAACATCAAAAGCTTGAGAAATGACATAAAACATGGAAGTAAGTAAGGCATAGATCATAAAGAAACATTAATAATGATAAAATAGCATGGGAATAAAACATGTAATTGTTGCATCCATTAAGCACATGTAATGATTTCCATAGTATCCAAGGCATTGCTACCAATACCATCTTAGTGGACAAATTCTCTTTCTGAATCGAGTTCACTCCTCGTTCCAGTCCTGTATTACTGAACTGGTTTAACTTGCCATTCTAGCCACGTCTATCTAATGAGATATAAATCTTTACCCAATGCATTGGAGGGAGATATAGGTCCCACCCATCTCATAATGAAATCATTCTTACTTGTGCCACAAAATAAACATACATCATTCATAATAACCCAATAAATAAAATGGGTTTCATAGACATCATCCCATCATTACATAATACATATAAATGAAATGTATATCATTTCATAACAAGGAAAGTGAAACCATGTAAATCATAGAGACATTATACTTCAAAAATTCACATATGAAAATAATGTCATCTTAGATGGAAAATGGTTTTGATAAAACACTTGAAATGAATTCTTGGGGAAAATATCGTTTTTTATTTAAAATCATTTTCTTTTCACAAAATGTCATGCACTTTTAAAAGAAATGGATTTTTTTGAAAATAGTCATGAAATATTTTTTAGGAAGCTTCATGAAAATATGGCTTTATAAAACCATATAAATCCTTTCATGCTGTATAAGTTAAAAAACATTCTTCTCGTACTTTGGACGGAAAAGTCAAAAAGTACCTCGTAAAAGAAAGATTCCATACATTCCATGTAGTAAAAGTAAAAAAACGGGTAAAACGGACTTTAAACATACATGACTGCACTTTTATAAATCATGGACATGGATGGTAGCAATAACCCCAGTAAATATTTACGAATAAGCAATCTCGGATAAAAATGAGATTTGAAAAATTATCCCTTACCTTAGGTCTGATATGCTTCGTATGTATCCAAACCTCATGTATAATGATTTAAATAATGTCATTGACCTATTAGAGAATCATATTCATTGTTATTATATCATATATGGTTCACTTATGAATTTATATTAACCGTTCTTTTGTAAATTCAGGTTAAAGTAGCGTTTTGGGTAAAATCGTTTCATTTTTCATTCGTGTTTTAACTTGTAATTATTCATATGATTACTTAGATCATGATTAATTACATCCAGAATGTAAAACATGATTTATATATAATATATATTCATAATATATATATAATGGATCGATAAATGGAAAGAAATATACCGTTCATGGAGATGGTAGGCCGTACGTACGCATGAACGCTGTTTTCGTTTCCTTATTGAATTGAATGGAATTAAGTAGATGACATAAATATATATATAAATAAATCCAGTAGCATTATTATGTCATATATTTCATGATTACTTATTATATATACTTTATAATCATTCTTGAATGGTTATCATGGAGAGTGAATCTCATCGCGTCGTGGAGATGGTATTCCGTACGTATGCACGAGCGATGATATCATTCCCATGATCGTGGAATTGAATTAAAGTGTATGTATAATATTAAAAAATCAATATCACTTTAAAATAATCATACATATTCATTACATTCACCATTATACCCATCCATGTAAGGTGGTGGTGGAAGTTAGATTACACCACGGCGTGGAGACGGTATTACGTACGTACGCACGCGCGGTGATTTCATTTTCCGTAGGATGGATTGATGGTGAAATATGGTTGTTTCATACTTATAATAACATATCAGTATATGAGTTCAACTGATGTTATTAACTCATAATGAAACAACTAAAGAAGAAGAAGTGGAAGAAGAAATAAAGTTGAAAGAATTGGTAACAGACATTACCTCTTCTTTGAATCGCCTCTTTGAGACCTCCTCTTAGGGTAATAAAATTGGTCTTTGAAGAATAAAATGACCTCTAGGATGTTTATAGGGAAGTGGATAAGAGAATTTGGTAGGGGTTGGCCGAGAATTAAGGCTCAAAGTGGTGTGAGGAAGAGAGGGAGGAGGTGCCCTTTTATAAGGGAGGAGAGGGGCACCTTTGGAAAAACTAAAAATATTTTCGGTTTTAAATAGCTCAAAATTGATTTATTTCTAAGATAAGGTGGGGATGGGTCGATATCCTCTTATCCAATATAATTTAGACAAGTTTATGTTCCTATTTTAACATTATCATTTATATTTAACTTTATGTTAGATAATTTTACTTTTACCATGTCTTTTTGTGTATTTATACTATAAGGTTAATAAACTTAATATAAGAATCCAAAAGAACCCCAAGTTGTTTATTATTAATATATATAAACTTATCTAAGTCATTTGGTCGAACTGTAGATTTTTAGGAATATAATAACAATTAATAATATAATATTTGTTTTAAAAACTTTTTTATGTCAATTTTGACACTATTTGGTAAATGATTTTTGTGAAATCATAACAGAATGATTAGTTCTAAAAAAATTAATTAAATCAATATAAAGATGTCATATTAACCTAGAAAATTATTGGAATTCATAAAAAAGTCTCAAATTACATTTATTTGGGTATTTATAATATCAATTTTGTCAGTATTTCATTAATAAGATAATTACTGCATCATCATTGTATCATAAATAAATTAAATTATTTTAAGTCCAAAAATTACAAATAAAATACCATTATGTTGGAAATAGTATTATCTTTCTAATGAATATTTATAGTCTAATTTATATTATTTATAACCCTATATTAAAAATGATTTAGTTTTTAAACATTGATTTTAACTATTTTAACCCTTCTTTAAGTAAATTGATAATAAATGTCCTAATCTAATGAAAGTGGGCCTAAATGGTCATATTTTATTCCTAAGGTTGTTTTTGGTCGAATTACACTTATCCAATAGTTTTACGACATGTGTTAGGGTAATAATAATATCATTTTACCCTTAATTACCCTATTTACTTTTAACCATGGTAAAAAAAGTAAAAAGTTACTATTGAACAAAAATTATTTTCATCTCATTGAACCAAATTTTAGTCCTTGATATTAACTGTGTCTCTCGAATTTTCGAAATTCCACTCACAGAATGGTAAAATTATGTTTTATGAAAGATTCAGTTTTTTTAACTACCACTTAGTGGTTTCACTATTCATCAAAAAATGAATGTTTTCCTAAAAATACCAAAAATTAGTCCTAAGCTATATCAGATATTATGAATTCAAAAACGATGTCTATTTTACGAAATTCAAAACATATCAGTTACATTAACTAATTTAAAAATTAATTTTCGTCGTTAAAACAAATAGCGTGTTTTTAAGAGATAATAACTATCAAAAGATTGACACTTGTTTATGTCTGGTTTAAATGTGAAATTATATCCAATGACCAACATTGTATTATATTGTAAAAATATATTCTAAATATACTTTAAAACCTCTCAAATTAATAATTTATCACTATTAATTATTTCGATTAAAAAAGTTGTTTTTAATTAAAATTTAGTAATTTTCACAATTCATCAGAATATGAAAGTTATCCGAAAAGTACCAAAATTTCACCCTAAGATAATTTCGATATTCTGAATCCAAAAATGAAGTCCATTTTGAAAGATAAAATTTATAAAATTTTAAAAAGTGGGTATTACTATTCATAATGGCTAGTTAATAATAATATTATAATAATATATCTTTTAGTGAAACTCGGTATTGCATACGACACACGTTATCGAGGAAGGTCGTGATTGTGTGTAATGCAAGACAAGTCAGGGATGCGTGTTGTGCAAGCTCTTTTTGGTGTAGTGTACAACACAATACATTAATTAAAAAGAATACTTTTCATAAAATCTCGGGGTGTTACATTGAAAAACATTATATATAGAGGATCTTAATTTTACATTACTTGATTTCTAGTGTACTTGGAATTATATAATCTATGTTCTTGTGTGTGATATTCCATATTAATACCATAGAGTGAAATCCTATGTAATGAAAAAAGGTCTTTAGTAATGTTAATGATACTCTAGAACATATATTATTTTATTATTAAAAATTATATTTTTTAGTAAGAGTTATTTGGATATTTATTTTAGAGTTTATAAGATAGATATTAAGATTTATTCTAGAACTTTCCATTTATGGGTGAATTGTTTTCTTGGTCCAAGAAGGAGAAATATTTAGTTTCACATTCAACTATTGGAATAAAATATTTAGTAGCTCAATGTTATTATTCTCAATTATTTCTGATGCATCACACACTCAAAATTTTTAGATTTATTTATTCTCAAACTCCGATTATTTGTGATGGTACCAATGATAATTTTTTTTATAAATTTCTCAATTCAATAAAAATTTCAAATAATATATATAATACACCATTTATATTAATATTAAATAGAAAAAAGATATTAATTTACAATTTATTTGAATTCGCCATTGTTATACTAATATATTTATAAAACCATTACATTTTAAAAAATGAAATATATTAAATAGAAAGTTGTTATGATCATTGTTAAGTTATCATATTTCATTTTCTTTTAATTAGTTTATTGAAATTGGAAAAATACTTGATAAGGGGGGAATTCTTTTTTATGTAGAGTGTTGATAACCATTTCTACAATGATTTCAGTTTTTTCTAAAATAAAAATAAACTAATGTTATTAGATGTATCATTAATATCATCCAAAATGTAACAACGATAAAATTCCCAATGTTCTTTGTAGATGACATCTCAGTTTACACTATGTTTTAGAGGGATCATTTAAATCACCTAATATAATTTCTATAATTGTTGAGAAATCATTTAATTTATGCCATGATATCATAATGCGATTTCTGTATTCTAGAATTAAAGTTCTTGGGAAAATGGTTTCGGAACATGGTATATCATTTGATCCTTAGATGGTGAAATATATTATTATATGGGATTAATCAAATAATTTTTTCTAGATTTGGAGCTTATATGGTTTATTTGGATATTATTACCTGTTCATAAAGGATTTCTCAAAGATGGATTCTTTGATGACATACCAAACTTTAAAGGGAGTAATGTATGTTTTGGATGAGAAATGTTAGATTTCGTTTGTCGACATAAAATGTATTTTGACTTCTGCACCAATGTTGAATCTTCTAGAGGTTGAGATGGGCTATTTTGTCTTCTATGATACTTCAGTTTTGGTATTGGGATGTGTTATTATTTAGGGTGACCATGTTTTTGCCTATAGATCTCGTCATCTTTGGACAAAAAGCATAATTATCTAACTCATGACCTTGAACTCACATCCTTAATGAATGCGATTAATATTTAACATCATTAAATTTTTGTAGAGAGGATTACTATGTATTCTGACAACAATAGCTTCAGTTATATCTTCTCTAAAAATATTTGAATCTCCACCAAAGGTGTTGGGTGTAGTAACTCTAGTTATTTGATTTTGACATATCCTATAGCTCATAAATAGTGAATTATGCTGTGGATGCTTTTCACAAAAAAATACTGATCCTGGTTGTGAAGGAATTAGCATAATAGTGGAATTTGAAGGATCTTTTTACATAATTGTATATAAGATTTTGAAATAGGGGCTATGGTTTTTTGATAAGTGTTATATTGAACTCCAATATTCTCAAGAATATTATTTGGGAACATGAGCTTGATGATGTATTCCGCAACATGAGATACTGTATTTATGGTGGGGAGACTATTTCTGAGTGGTCATTATCCACGAATTATGTTCAATGTTTTTAGAATTGATTTTTCATGCCTTTGTATGTGAGTAAACATATTATAGGGTATTTCCATAATTCCTAATGTGCAGTGCTACTAGGAATCATAATGATGTTTGTGACATGCAATGATGATTCTGGTATCCAGGTATGAAATGGGACATTGGTGATTTTTTCTCTCATTGTTATACATTCCAACAGGTGAAAGACGAGCATCAAAGACCTTTGGGTTTTCTTCAACCAATTACAGTGCCTATATGGAAGTGGGATGGTATTTATATGTAATTTTTTTGGGTTTCTAAGTACTTAGAGAAATAAGAATAGGATAGAGATTTGGGTTGACAGACTAACCAAGTAATCTCACTTTATAACCATTCTTGATTCAAACAATGATGATTATATGGGAAATATCTATTTGAGAGGTATTTTTCATTTTCATAGATTTCTATTTGCTTAATTATCCGATAGATATCCACATTTTACTTATCTATTTTGGAGAGTCCTTTAAGAGGCACTGAGATATCAGGGATTTCTAGAATGACACATCATCTGTATATGGATGGCCAGATAGAGAAGGATATACATATTAATGAGAATATACTTCATACCTAGATTCTTGATTTTGGTAAATCTTATGGAAACCATTTTATAGTAGTAGGGGTTTCCTATAACAATAGTTTCCAATACATAGTTAGAACATCTCCTTTTGGGGCCCCATATTGATTTCCTTGTAAACATCCATTGTGTTGGTCGAAAATTAGAAAATGTTCCTTGGTTGGAATGATCTTGGTTCAAGAGATGAAAATAAATATTTTGTTGATTCATGAAAGGTTTTTTATAGAAAATATTCTATATAAGTCTTATGCAGATCATCACTACATAATGTTGGAATTTTCATTTGGTGATCAGGAGTGCCTAAAAGTTTCACCTTGTTTGGGTCATCGACGACAAGGGATGCAAGAGAAGTATTCTCTTCATTTATGGGAAATTTTGAGGTAGTTGAGAATATGGGGAATGTGGTTTTCCATTTTTTACTTCTACAAAATTTTATGTAGATACATAACATTATTCATGAATCACAACTATAAATGTTTATTTTTAATCCATATCATGTTTTTAGTTAGAATGATATTGTTGTTAATCATGATTTTTCAATGACTAAGTTGGTAGTTATGATAGATGATTTTGAGATCAAGGTACTTTATGGGAGGACAATATATTTGGCCTGTGTGCTATTTTATCATGGTTATAATTCTCATGAGATGTGGGAGCATGAGTAACTGATTAGAGAATAGTGGCCTCACCATTTTGATATGGAAGATTATTTAAAGGCTTTGTGGGGACTAAAATATTTTATGGTAGGGAAGTTGTAACAACCCATTACCTTTATATCAGGTATGTTCTAAAACATTATTGTGGATTTTGTTTTTCATTTGTTAGCTAATCCAAAGAAGGATTCAAGAGGATACAACAAATGGTGAATTCGTTGGGATTTTTAGTATAAAAATAGTGGGGTCTGTAGTATGATGAGGATTTACATGTTGTGTAATGTGGTTACCCTAGGTGTAATCACTACCATGAAGATTCCATGAAACAAGTACACAATGTGAAATATTACATTCTGTGTATAGATTGAATGTCATATAATAATTAAAATAAGGATTTTTAATAAAAGGTGATGCCTTTTTTTGTGTATATGGAATTCAGAAATTTACAGAACATAAACTATGAGTACACGCCGTGTAAGTATTGGGGAATGTGATTTTAAATGTGCTGCATGATATATTTCTTTTCCAATCTGCCTTATTACCTTCCTCGTATGTGCCAGAGCCCTTTTAGATGATTTTTGAGATCATAAATCCCTCCTGATCATCCATTCAGTGATTAATCATTATGTTGGTTTCAGTTCCTATCTATGGGTATGAGTTCTCCCTATCCCTTTAGTCTCTCTCTTTCTGAACTTGATGTGTGATAAATAGTCTTATTATTGATTGATATAAACTATGTGTGGTTGAATATTGATTCTAGGTTATGTTCCAAGATCTTATGTGCCTTCTTTCTTTAATAGTGAGTCTCATTACTCGAATTATGATTCCATGAAAAAGGTATGTGTTACTCTCTAAGATTTTACAATTGATTATATATTGATTTGATTATTTTTTGGAATTTATTTTAATTGATTTTTTAAAAACCCAATTGAATTTGAATTGGGATTGAGATTGATATGGTATGGATTTTTTCAAAACCCCCAATTCTGATAGAATTATAGATTAGGGCATGTTATATAAATTAATTGAAAATGTAAAATGATTTGTGAAATGATTTTGAGAAAAATGTTATATTGAAATAATAAAAAAATGAATGAATTTTTTATTTAAAAAGGAATTAATTTATTTTAAACCCCCATTTTGTTTTTTTGAATGAAATTGGCACATCAAAACTAAAAATAGTGTAATTAAATTTTGAACTGATTTGGAATAATTTTATTATTCTTGATTGATTGATTGAGAACATGACATCCTGAGTAGTTGGTGGTTATTTTGGAAACGTATCCTAGGATGGTAATTTCTTAGAAATATATTTACAATTAAAACATTCTAATAATCATAGTTCGACATATATTATCCCAGATGGGATGTTGGTGGGTCCTATTTCGAATGCGCCCGAGGGATGTGTGTACACATATTTTCAGTGATCACTGATATGAGATGTGGAAGTATCCTATAACTAGAAACTATCATACCGCAAGGAAGATGAAAATGTTTCAAGTTTTGATTATTTAATTATAAATGAAAATGATTTTGAAACTTCTTTACACATTCCTATTTATTTATAAAAACTATTTTATATAAAATGTTTACATAGGACATCATTTTGAATATTTTCATCTTTTTAGAATGAAATATAAGTTTTCTGTTAAACATGAAAATATACTATAATGCATGTTTTGAATAAAATTTAAAGTATCATTCGGTTTATTTTAAGTGTGGATTATTATTATGGAACACTTGGTGAGACCCTTATGGGATTTTATCTCAAACCCTACCTTTTCCATTATGTGTTTTTAGATTTTATTCTTCCAGGTCGTAGTAAAGGGAACATGTCTCTTAGAGGATGTGGTTGATATTTATCCCTTGGGGCTTGGTGCAACATGTACTTTGGGACATTCAAATATCTGTTATGTTTTTCTTATACTTGATAATGTACTATTTTGGGTTTTGATATACCTGTTATGTTTTTGGTACCGTCTCTATTTAGAGTTTTGAGAATACTAATATGTATCCATTTTCTTCAACTATGGTTATGGAAAATTCCCTCCCAAGTTTAAATTTCCTAATTCCAGGTGCTAGTCTCCAACTCATAGGGATCAATAATTTTAACTATTTCAGGATCAGCTTAGTTATTGTTATACCAGGGAATCCTAGTTTGTTCATGACATTATTACACTCGATATCTACACTAAATGTGTGTTTTGAGATATTATTTTATGTATTTTTTTATTGTATTCTTAGATATTCCATGTGTGGGTATTTCCATTTTTGAATTTCTAATATTTTCAGTTTTATTAATTTTTTTAGTTCTTTTTTGATTGAAGAGATTTTGAGGATAAGAACATGAGATTTTCAACATCTCATTCGATGAATCCCATGACCGAACATGATGAATATCATGCTGTTTGAAGTGTAGTATTGGTATAGATCATTATGATTACATCTTCCATACATGATGTATTTGGGAAGGAGTTATGACTTATAGTCATAACAATCAATGTTGTTTAAGTTTACTAAAACCTATATCAATTGGATCTAGGCACTAATCCAAATTTTCATTTTAATTAAAATAATGATGTTACTTTGATTAAATGAATTGGTATCTAATAATAATATATTTTAATGAAGTTTATTGACTATCTTCGGGAAATATATATCATTGTCCAAAAGAATGTTCTTATTAGGGTATATTTTATTTTTTATAATAATAATGTGGTAAAATAAAATTTATTTAATTTACCATCCTTTTATTATATATTATAATTTTAAATGTTCATAGTATTTAACACCTAGACTAAATACTTTCTTGAGTGGTGAAAATTTTAATTTTACTTCAAGCTTAAATTCACCCCCACATAAGACTTTCATATCTAAGAAAACAAATGTTATTTATTTATTAGCATGAATTAAGAGGACCTCATTGAGTAGAAAAAAATTGAACCAGTTAAAATATTTATAATATTAAATTTATCCATTGTACCATGAGTAATAAGAATACATACCATCAAAGAATGTGATGAAATTGACATATATTAAAAAGATAGTGTAGAGAAAGAAATTATTTTATAAATTATTTTAAAAGAAATGAATCAATAAAGAGTTTGGATTCCTTATAATATAATCACATCAAATATGATGAGAAATAATGGTCTTGTCCAAAGAGTAATATATCAAAATTAGGATGTTATATGATTTGGGAATGATGAAGGAATAAAGAATAATGGTTTCAAGACACCCAAAATTAGAGGCATATACATGAGATGCATGTATGTCTTGGTAGTAAAATCAAATCTTCAGAACTTTTTAAGTAAAATTAAATTATTTTATTTGGTACAATAATAAAACTAAAATAAATACATATATCCTCAATGGAAAATGAAGTGATTTTTTTGTAATAGTGGGTACCATTAAACCAACATTTACAATACTTTTTTATTACCATATTATCTATACTGTGAGTTATTGATAGAACAAATATTTTCCATTAATTTATATTGAATATCACTATTTTAAACTCACAAAAGTGTTCCTCTAAGATTAATTGTTTCATTTTTATGATTTTGGTGTTATTTTGAGCTGAATAGTAAAAATTGACCATTTTGGATTTTTAACAGTTTTAACTTATTTATGTAGTTTGGCCATAACATTATCTAAATTGATCCAAATTGAAAAATTCTTTCTTTTCTAGATTCTACACATCCAGGGATTCATTTACTATTTTTGGACTAAAAGCTGAATCGGCCATATGGAAGCTCAAAAGAAGTTCACAATTTGGCTCAAGAAAACTGCTTCCAGTTCTTCCTAGTTTTGGTGTGGGATCCATAACTCATCCATTGTGGGCCCAACTCTTGTAATCTTCGGTGGGTGGACGCACAAGGAGTTTTGGAGCATCATTTATGAAGGAAGAACTGCGGGATTCGTCCGTTTGAGAGTCCATTAAAGCTAACTAATCCGGGGTTTGACGTTTTGGAGATTCTGACTGGATAGAATAAATTATCAGAGTAAAAGGGCCATAACTCTCGAAATACCTGTTCAAAGCCGCTGAGATTTTGAGAGGACACGGCCAAGAAAAATATGAACAACAGTTAATAAGGTCTCAACGTGTGAAGAGGTCATTTATTGGGTCCAAAACACGACAGAATTTGGAGGACAGAAATTTGGCTATAAAAGGAGGAGAGCTCCTCCTCCTCAACACATCCCGTTCTCCACCCCATTCCTTCTGGGGCACCAAGGAGAAGAACTTCCCAGATTTTTCTTTTATTTCTTTTGTTTTAAAATGTCTCTCCTCTCCCGCATTATCTCGCTTACCCCATCCATGGAGGGGTAGTTTCATTTGAGTGATCAGAAAGAGGGGAGGCTGGACCTATGTGTTGTGCTTGAGTTTTGTGCTTGAAATGAATAAAATTTGTTCTTTTTTCTTCTTCCGGTTCCAATTCATAATTCAGTATTAAAATCCGAATGCGGTTGTGTTAAGGTTTTTATTTTGAAATTCTAAATTTCTTTGGTCGATGATCACATCTCCCTCCACCCAATTCTAATATGTATACGGTGGAACATGATTAGGGTTGGGTGGTGATTGCTCGACGGTTGTCAAGCACGTGTGTAGGATTGTATGTCGAAATTTTGGTTTATTAGGAAACAACAATTCTAGGTCTGAGATTGCTCTAATAAATCAAGAGACCTTCTACAACCCGAAACACATTGGATGGAGGATAGACCAATCTAAGGTTTTAGAAAGAGAAATTCTCATCACATCTCTCTTACCAGTTTAAGGAAGCAGAAGAGATAAAATTTGGAAACCATGATGGCACAACACTAAGTGTAGCCGAACCAAATCCAATCACCGTATTTATTATTTGTTAAAATCAATCATTTTCTGTTGTTTTTTTCTCGCATAGTCATTCAAATTTGTTAAAACCAATCTTTTTATGAAAACCAACAAAAAGTGAAAACCTTGTTTTGTGTGCACTCCTCTTCGGGAGACTACCTAGGATCAAGTACTATACTATACTTAGGTAAATAAAATATTGTTTTTCCATGCCCCACGACAGGCATGCATAAAACATGGCGCCGTTTCCAGGGAGTTAGTGCCTCAAAGCTTTTTTTAAAAAAAAAATCTCTTTTGAATGACCCGTACTTCAAATAGAAATTTATTAGAATTCGATCCAGAAATTGAGCGCACAATAACCAAATTGAGAAATCAAAATCTTCCAAAAGATTTCGAAGAAATCAATCTCACTGATTCAAGTGATACCTTGAGTTGAGAATTTGAACCTTTAATAATGGATTTAAATCCAAACCGAACCCTACGTGACATCTGTGCACCTCAATTTGTCAATCAATATTATCAACTTGCAATTCCTGCCATAGAAAATGATTTTGAATTGCGAATTAACATAATCCAAGTGCTTCCTAAATTTCATGGTCTTGCAGGTGACGACCCAAATCGACATATTCAAGAATTCACCTGTGTCTGCTCCAGCTTCAAACCTCGAGCAGTCGCGGAAGAGCATGTGAAGTGGAGGGCTTTCCCCTTCTCACTAGAGGGAGAAACAAAGGAATGGTTGTAAAATCTACAACCGGGGGAGATTAGTGACTGGGAAGATCTAAAAAATTGATTTCTACAAAGATTCTTCCCAACATCTAAGAGCACTGCAATAAAGAAGGAGATTTATGTCATCCATCAATCAAATGGAGAAACACTCTACGAATACTGGGAACGTTTTAAGAAGCTTTGTGCAAGTTGTCCACACCAAGAAATAGAAGAGGAACAATTCCTTGTTTGCTTCTACCAAGGATTGCTTTACAATGATAGGAATCTACTAGATGCCTCATCAGGAGGATCCCTAATTGATAAATCACCTGTAGATATACGAATTCTGATTGAAAAGATTGCACAAAAATCACATCAGTTTGGCACTCGAGGTACGATCACCAGAGGGATCCATGAGGTAAGAACATCTGATTCAGCAGATTTAATTAGGAATAAAATGGGTGAACTCACCAGGTTGGTGCGACAAATAGCTGTGAACCATGTGAAGGAACAACAAGGGCCGAATCAGGTATGTGGTTTATGCTCTTCTAATTCTCATTACACTGATCAATGTCTAGAAGTGCAGGGGACAAAAAGTTGAGCTGCATCCTATCAACAAAGGCAATACCAACCGCAAACCTAACCAGGGTATGGGTTTCAATAGAACCAAGACAGAGCACCTTTTCAGCAGAAATATCAGAACCCGATAGCATTCCAACAACCTTATCAGAAGCCCTTCCAACAACAACAAACTTTTCAACCACCACCTTTCCAATGGAAGAATTATGAGCAACCATCCACAAGTGCACTGACAAATGAAGACCAACAACTGAAGACAAGAGTTGCAGGAATAGAAGATAAGATGGACAAGCTAGCTGATCAATTTTCAAGCATTATGGATGCTTTCACTAAGAACCAAGGTAAACATCCTGCACAAACAATTCCCAATCCAAAAGAGAATGTTAGTGCAATCACAACCTGAAGCGGGAAGGAGCTCAAACCACCAGAACAATATGAGGAGGATGAATCAGCAGGACCTGCTGAAGCTCGTCCTGTCCAACCAAAATATGGAGTCAACAACAAATTAGAAAGAACAAGGTTAAAGAAAGAAAGACTAGAAACACCATTGCAGAAACAAAAAAGGGAGAAAAACGATATTCCAGCACCATTCCCATCAGCATTGGTTGAGTCAAAGAAGGGAGAAGAAGAACGACTTCAACGGGAAATTCAGGAAACATTTTGAAAAGTTGAGATTAACATTCCACTACTGGATGCAATCAGGAAAATCCCTAAATATGAAAAATTTCTAAAGGAGATATGTACTAAAATAAAGAGGCTGGATGGAAATGAAAGAATCAACTTAGGAAGAAGCGTCTCAGCATTGATCACACCACCGATACCGCAAAAATGTCAAGATCCAGGGAATTTCTCTATTCCCTGCATTATCGGTTCATTAAATTTTACTGATGCACTATGTGATCTTGGATCTTCGATAAATGTGATGCCTCACTCTGTGTTTTCATCTTTGCAGATCGGAGAACTAAAATCAACTCGGGTGGTGGTACAATTAGAAAATAGATCCACCGTTTTCCCAGCTGGAGTGGTTGAAGATGTACTTGTAGGAGTGAGAGGATTAATCTTTCCAGCAGACTTTTATGTCCTTACCATGGAGGAAGACCGAGCACCATCCCAATCTCCCATTATCCTAGGGAGACCATTCTTGAAAACAGCAAGGAAAATCATCAACGTGCATGAAGGAACACTCAACATGGAGCTCAGAGATAGTACGGTACACTTCAATATTCTTGATACGATGAAACACCCATCTAGAAATCACTCACTTTATGAAATCTCCCATGATGAAGGTATAGAACCAATTGAAGACTTAGGTATGCTTCATGTCTTTTTATCTTTGGGAGAACACTCTTCATTTGAATTTTATAACTCCCATGAACCTGAAAATTATGATATCATGTTGGAGGATGAGGTAAAATCTGATTTTTTCGATGATTTGTTAAAAGGAAGTAATATTATTCCTGAGAATTCAACATTAGAAGTAGGAAACCTAAATGTAATATCATCCCTTGAACAACCCCCATGTTTAGAACTGAAGCCTTTGCCATGTGACTTAAAGTATGCTTACCAAATGGAAGGAGAGAAATTGCCAGTAATCATTGCCAATAACCTATCCCATTCACAAGAACAAACATTGATTGACCTTCTCAAAAGGAATGTAAAAGCTGTAGGATGGAGTTTAGGTGATATTCCTGGAATAAACCCTAAGGTATGCTCTCATAGGATATTTTTAGAAAGTGAATCTCGGCCAGTTAGACAACCTCAACGAAGACTCAATCCCACAATCATTGAGGTCGTTATGAAAGAGATTGAGAAATTGTTAGCAGCTAATATCATTTTCCCAATATCTGATTCTCAATGGGTCAGCCCAATTCATGTAGTCCCCAAGAAAACTGGCCTGACCACTGTTACTAATGATAGAACTGCACTGATACCCATGAGAATACAAAACAGCTGGAGAGTTTGTATAGATTACAGGAAGCTAAATCAAGTTACCAGAAAAGATCAATTTCCTATTCCATTCATTGATCAGATGCTTGAAAGGTTAGCTGGAAATACTCATTACTGTTTTTTAGATGGATTCTCAGGTTATTTTCAGTTACCAATTACACTAGAAGACCAGGAGAAGACAACCTTCACCTGCCCTTTTGGAACATTCGCCTAGAAAAGGATGCCTTTCGGGCTATGCAATGCCCTAGGTACATTCCAACGGTGTATGGTGAGTATTTTCTCGGACCACATTGAGGATTGCTTGGAGGTGTTTCTTGATGATTTCACAGTTTTTGGCAATTCATTTGATCATTGCTTGGGAATTTTGGAAAATGTTTTGAAAACATGCATTGAAAAGAACCTTGTCTTAAATTTTGAAAAATTTCATTTCATGGTTGAAAAAGGGATAGTGTTGGGGCACATAATTTCACAAAATGGGATTGAGGTTGATAAATCAAAAGTTTATGTAATAAATTCCTTACCATATCCAACTTGTGTCAAACATGTTAGATCCTTTTTAGGGCATGCAGGATTTTACAGAAGATTCATCAAGGATTTCAGTAAGATTTCTCTCCCTCTATCAAGATTACTTATAAAGGACGCTAACTTTAATTTTGATTGTGCATGTAGGGAATCATTTGATGAATTAAAGGAAAGGCTGATAACACCACTAATAATGCAGCCACCCAATTGGGATTACCCTTTCGAGATACTTTGTGATGCATCCAACCAAGCAGTGGGAGCCGCTCTATCACATAGAATTGAAAACAAGCCTCATGTATTCTCCTACGCATCAAGGACCTTGTATGAAACACAAATAAATTACACAACCACATAGAAGGAGTTCCTTGCAGTTGTTTTTTCACTAGATAAATTCCGATCATATCTTATGGGCATTAAAGTTGTTGTTTTTTCTGATCATGCAGCTCTTAGGTACTTAATGAAAAAGGTGGATTCTAAACCACGGTTGGTGAGATGGATGCTACTCTTACAAGAGTTCAATTTGGAAATCAAAGATAAGAAGGGGACTAAAAATCAAGTGGCTGATCATCTGAGTCGACTACCCCACACCGCTGAAACAGAAATAGCAAAGCAGAACCCACTTAATGATGAGCTTCCTGCAGAACAACTCTACATCATCAACAGTGAAGTACCATGGTATGCCAACATTGTCAACTATTTGGTAACATCTCAGGTACCCTCTCATCTATGCTCTCATCAACAACATAAGCTTAAATCTGAATCAAGATTTTACATTTGGGAAGATCCTTTTCTGTTGAAAATTTGTAATGATCAAATCATAAGAAGATGCTTTCCAAGAAGTGAAATTGAATCAGTGTTTGAATTTTGTCATAAATTATCTTGTGGAGGCCACTTTGGACCTCAGAGGACTGCCCGAAAAGTTTTAGAATCTGGAATCTACTGGCCCACCTTATTCAAGGATGCATATGAATTTTGTAAAAGATGCGAAAAATGCCAATTTTCTAGTAACATATCCAAACAACATGAAATTCCACAAAAACCAATAACCTTTTGTGAAATTTTTGAAGTTTGGGGCATAGTTTCATGGGACCATTCCCAATGTCATTTGGAAATTCATATATTCTTTTGGCTGTAGACTATGTTTCAAAATGGGTGGAAGCAAAAGCAACCAGAACTGATGATGCAAAAGTTGTCTGTGATTTTGTTAGGGCTAACATTTTCTATAGGTTTGGCGTGCCACGAGCAATCATCAGTGATCAAGGAACTCATTTCTGCAACAGGAAAATGGAAGCATTGCTGAAGAAGTATGGGGTACATCATAGAACATCTACCTCATACCATCCCCAAACAAATGGCCAAGTAGAAGTCTCTAATAGAGAAATCAAAGCCATTCTGGAGAACACTGTTAAACCCAACCGGAAAGACTGGAGCCAAAAGTTAGATGATACATTATGGGCATACAGAACGGCCTACAAAACATCGATAGGGATGAGTCCCTATATATTGATCTATGGAAAGAGTTGCCACCTTCCTGTGGAGTTGGAGCATAAAGCCTACTTGGCTGTCATAGAGATGAATCTGGACCTTGAGAAAGCTGGGAAAGAATGAAGATTGCAGTTGCAAGAGTTAGAGGAAATTAGAAGGGAATCTTTTGAAAACTCAATGATCTATAAAGAGAGAACAAGGATGGCCCATGACAAGATAATTCAACCAAGAACATTAAACCCTGGAGATCAAGTGTTACTCTTCAAATCTAGACTTAAGCTTATGCCAGGTAAACTTCGTTCCAGATGGGAAGGCCCCTTTACTGTTATTCATGTATATCCCTTTGGTGCTGTGCAGATTCAAAAGAATGGAGGAGGAAACCCATTTACTATAAATGGGCAGAGGCTGAAGAAGTTCCATGGGACCATACCTCAAGAACTAGTGGAGGAGATCACACTCCTTCACCCTGAATACAAATGAACACCTAACAGGTTGCATCATTCCTTCACACTTGATTAAATGCAGTAACTCCAACTTTTTGAAACATACATTTACATGCATTGAGGACACTGCATAAATTAAGTGTGGGGGAAGAAATCTTGTAGTCCAGAAGATTGTTCTTCTTTAAAAAAAATCTTTTGTTTTGTCGAGCCAACGACATTAAACAAAGGCGCTACCGGGAGGCAACCCGCATTTTCCCCCATTTTCCACTTGTCTTCTTCTTCATTTACCAGCATGATTGAATAAGCCTGCACTATCAATTGTTTTCATTTTTTTCAGGTCCATTAATGAAGAGGGTCTCGTGGTATTATAAGTCGTGAAGGATCCATTTGACAGGGGCGTATGAGTTTCAATTCTATATTATCCGACTTTATTCCCTACATATTTTTATTCTTTTAAAGAATTATTAAAAAAGGCATTCCAACGCTTGAATTAATGTTTTACTCAACATATCTAGGAGACATGAGTTTCTTAGGAATCTTGTGATGCCATGTTTTAGATTTAAATATTAATGATATTGAATGAGTAAAATGAAAAATTGAATATTTAAAGTGAAGCAAGGATATTGAAATAAGGACTCATGATTTGAGTGAATTAATTGATTTATGTAAATGAAATTTCCCTTCCATTTTTCATTCTTTGAATTTCTAAAATTCATTAGAATTAATTTTTTATTATTAATCATGCCATGAGTGATTGTCCAATATCATATTCTCATTCCTGAGAGGATTTCTAGACCAAATATTTCCTATTTTATCTTGAGCATATTTCTTGAGTGATCTTGGGACGTGCCACCTACTAGAACTTGTATTGAAACTTTTCAAAGCTATGACTATAAAAAACCACATTTAAAATGATTGAGGCATATATTTGGCTAGCCACATTCTATCATAAGACCCACCTTTACATTTATCCTTCGTAAGCCCTTAGATGCCATGAATTGCCTTATAGGTTTAAGCCACATTACAATCCAATTTTTCCTTACCTACCCGTACTTTTAGTATTTTTGCATGGTTATTTCAAGTCTGAGTGTGGGGGAAGGGCCTTTCATGTGCGTTCCTTGGGATATGTATCATTTTTGGCTAGTGTAATGTGTGCATCATAATTTTGGGCAATGTGTTATTATAAAATTGGGCATGAGTCATCATTTCATTATGCTTCTTTCATTTCATCCGGTTCTCCATAAAAAAAAGAAAAAAAATCAAAATAAAGCTGTGCCTTTATGGAGCTTTACACAAAAAAATAATAATAAAGCTGTGCCTTTCTAGAGCTTTACAAAAAAACAGGGAGAACTTGGATGATATCATTCTTCGTAATCATTTATTGACTCATGACCCAAGTCATTGAAAGGGTAGTGGTGTTCTGATTCACATTTCAAGGGGATTTGAGTGAGGTTCATCTTGTGTTTTCACTTGATTAATCATGAATTGTACTTAAGAGTCAAACCTCCTACTTCTGGACTTAAATTATTTCAATCATTTACCCACCAACCCTAAGGCACAGAGTCATTGGAACCTTTATTGCAAGTCCTCATGATTTTATGTGTGTTTTGTCATTACAAAGTGCAGAAAGTAATTACATTACAAGCCTATGGATAAGGAGTATGTTCTCATGATATGAGCATAACTACACTATTAATTGTATCATGAGTTATGAGAGAAAATATTCAAAAGTGAGGTAGGTCATGATTTGGCATGTTTAATAATAATAAATTGAGAAGCTTGAATGAATGAAAGGAGAAGCTTCATTATTTTGCAAAGGGGAAAAGTAAAATGCATGAATTGATTGTTTCTTTGAAAAATGAGAAATTAAATTGGTATTTTTGTGGAACTGGAAAATTTGATTGGACATTGATAATCATTTGATTTTATTCCATTTGAAATTTAAATATTGGTGACATTGGTGTCCTTTGAATTCCATGTTAAGATTTTATGCTTGAGGACAAGCATAGTTTAAGTGTGGGGGAATTGATAGAACAAATATTTTCAATTAATTTATATTTAATATCACTGTTTTAAACTCACAAAAGTGTTCCTCTAAGATTAATTATTTCATTTTTAAGATTTTGGTGTTATTTTGAGCTGAATAGTAAAAATTGGCCATTTTGGATTTTTAATAGTTTTAACTTATTTCTATAGTTTGGCCATAACATTATCTACATTGATCCAAATTGAAAAAATTATTTCTTTTCCAGATTCTACACCTCCAGGGCTTCATTTACTATTTTTGGACTAAAAGCTGAATCGGCCATATGGAAGCTAAAAAGAAGTTCACAAGTTGGCTCAAGAAAACTGCTTCTCGTTCTGCCTAGTTTTGGTGTGGGATCCATAACTCATCCATTATGGGCCCAAATCTTGAAAAATTCAGTGGGTGGACGCGCAAGGCGTTTTGGAGAATCTTTTATGAATGAAGCACTGCGGGATTCGTCCTTTTGAGAGTCCATTAAAGCTGCCTAATCCGGGGTTTGACGTTTTGGAGATTCTGACTGGACAGAATAAATTATCAGAGTAAAAGGGCCATAACTCTCGGAATACCTGTCCAAATCCGATGAGATTTTGAGGGGACACGGCCAAGACAAATATGAAAAACATTTAAGAAGGGCTCAACGCGTGAAGAGGTCATTTATTGGGTCCAAAACGCGACAATATTCGGAGGACAAAAATCTGGCTATAAAAGGAGGAGAGCTCCTCCCTCTCAACACATCCCATTATCCACCCCATTCCTTCTGGGGAACCAAGGAGAAGAACTTCCCAGATTTTTATTTTATTTCTTTTGTTTTAAAATGTTTCTCCTCTCCCGCATTATCTCGCTTACCCCATCCATGGAGGGGTAGTTTCAATTGAGTGATCGGAAAGAGGGGAGGCTGGACCTATGTGTTGTGCTTGAGTTTTGTGCTTGAAATGAATAAAATTTGTTCTTCTTTCTTCTTCCGGTTCCAATTCATAATTCAGTATTAAAATCCAAATGCATTTTTGTTAAGGTTTTAATTCTTAAATTATAAATTTCTTTGGTCGATGATCACATCTCCCTCCGCCCAATTCTAATCTGTATACGGTGGAACATGATTAGGGTTGGGTGGTGATTGCTCGACGGTTGTCAAACACGTGTGTAGGATTGTATGTCGAAATCTTGGTTTATTAGGGAACAACAATTCCAGGTCTGGGATTTCTCTAATTAATCAAGAGACCTTATACAACCCTAAACACATTGGAAGGAGGATATACCAATCTAAGGTTTTAGAAAGGGAAATTCTCATCACATCTCTCTTACCAGTTTAAGGAAGAAGAAGAGATAAAATTTGGAAACCATGATGGCACAACACTAAGTCTAGCCGAACCAAATCCGATCACCATCTTTATTATTTGTTAAAATCAATTAATTTCTGTTGTTTGTTTCTCTCATAGTCATTCAAATTTGTTAAAACCAATATTTTTAAGAAAACCAACAAAAAGTGACAACCTTGTTTTGTGTGCACTCCTCTTCGGGAGACTACCTAGGATCAAATACTATACTATACTTAGGTAAATAAAATATTTTTTTTCCACACCCCACGACAGGCGTGCATCAGTTATGCATCATGTTACCTTACCATAATAATGTTGATATTTCTCCAAAGACTATTTCAATGATAATTTATATAGATTAACTATCATACCAAAATGTTATTTCAATTCCCAGACTATAATGGGAACCTTAATAAACTATGAAATTAAGCATAAACATATTTTATATGGTCTGGATACATCATACTGGCTGGAAACAGTTGTTGCATAACTATCAGGTGATGGGGGATCATAATCATTATTACACAATCTAATTAAGTTCACACATTGTAATATCTAGTAGGTGATATCATGAAGAAAAACCCACCAATATGAGCGCCATATATTTCAGGTGTCATTGGTTTTTCATATCAATGTACATGTGTATTGGTCTCCTGATGTGAGATCATTATCAATACATAACATATGATCACATACTTTGATTCATGGTAAAAACCATGAAATTGAAGTCATGGAGATGATACATGTGTTGGGTTCATCTTTGGTGGAATGAAATCAGTTGAATGGTCACGATATAATTTTTTTTCTTCTGAGTTGAGGAAGTTATATCTCAAGCCTATTTGATAAGGATGGTAGGGCCTTCATTAAATCCATGTACATGGTAGAATAATTCATGTCTTTATACTAAGGTTAACAAATAATATTGAAATAATGTATTATTACATAATTTATTCATCCTTCTTTATGTTATATCTTGAGACAAAGATATTTCATTATATAGTGTGTGTTCATTAGAATGGTTTTCGTTGCTATGAATTTTTCTTATCTCTTTTGGGGCCATGATGGTTTGATATAATCATCTATTGGTCTATGAATAGTTTTCACTATTATCGAGATAAAGGTCAAGAGGGTCATATACAATAGCTTATTCAAGAGTCTTCCCTTTTCTAGTGAATATGTGTTTTGTATACATTGGTACCCACAACAGGGTTCAAGAGTTGTCCATGTATTAACATTCGAAAACAAATAAATAAATTCATTATTATTCTAGTATTGAATAATTTTGTTGAATTTACTTATTAAAAGTATTCAGAAGGTATTTTGTGAACAAATGAAGAAATACTATATGAAGAAATATTATTTTAATATTGAAGGATCATTTAATATTTGGGGGAATTATGATTAGAGTTAACATCACTATTTAATCATGTAATATATTTAGTATATATTATATGTATGTGAGAAAAATATAAATGAAATAATAGAGATGTTAGTTCATAATTACATGTCATTTATCAATAATTTTGTAGGAACTGGATATATGGGGGACGGGGAAAACTTTTCAGGTATTTTAACACCCACTAAAAAAATAAGGTAGGAGATATTTTCTATAGACAATTCATTCATTTGGAAATGAGAGTACCTCTCTCTCCTTCCCATATCTTAGAGAGAGAAAGTCAACATCTGAGCTGTCAATCCAAGAATGAATTCACTAATAGAAGGGATGAGATTATAACGATCATTGTTACATTGAAGGAACCATCAGAGCTCCACATTAGCACCAATAATTAGATTATCTATATCCATGAAAATTTATGAAGAGTGTGTGGATGATTTAGAGGGGTTTGAGATTTGAAAATTCAAGAAAATATTTCTGATGACAAACTACAGTCGAATGCCTCACATATTCAAACTAGATACATGTTCATTTAAATTTTATTCTTAGTAAATTCACATAATATATTTAACCCTTTAATTAGAATTGAATCACCATAGATGATGTAGTTTCATCACTCTTTTGATGAAAAATTTCAAATCCCCGACACACCGGATTCCACTGGCACAGTAGTACCAAAAATTGGTATTAGTGTGATCGAGTGAATTTTTAGATCTAATAAAAAGTAATCATCTTTAAATTAAGGATATGAATTTTTTTGGTCCTAATAAAAAATTGTACATTGATTAGATATTGGTTATCCAAGATATGACTATAAGTCAATTTTAACACTAATTGTTACTGGTTTTTGGGTATTAACGTTGTAGAAAAATATATATTTTTGTGTGTGTGTTTTTCTTGGTTTCCAGGTGTTCATGATTTTTATTTTGAAAATTTTGGTCAAAACCATTCTGACTAGGTAGCAGCCAAATTCTAGGAGGTTCAGTTCCACACTGATATGTAAATATCATTTTAAAAAATAATCTTTCAATTTACCTTTTAATAGGTGTGAAGAAAAATAAAATGTTGCGGCTGGTCCATGTTGTAAAAAACATATTTTAGGATGGTGTCTCTACAGGTGACCTATGATAATTAAAGAAAACTATTTATGATTTTTTCAAAATGAATAAATAATTTTGGGTGTCCTTACTTGTTTCAAACCATCAAAAGAGAGCGTACTTTAAAAAATGGTGCCTAAAATTGGTCTTCTATTCTGTAAGAATAAAAAAATTGTTTTCTTTAAAACTTCCTTCAGAAGATTGTTTATGTAATGCCCCAAACCCAATTACCCAGAGTCAGTGCATTATTACATAACATTGGGATGATCACAAGGAATCAAGACCCGAAAGGCCGATTAGTTTAGTATCATTAGAATTATGAGATACATACATAAGTTTTAAATTACATTATAAAGTAAAAAAAATCATGTCTCCTTTGAACACACTCATATAACATAGCCTATCCATGTAGGTCAATCATAATATAATTATTCACATCCTAGGAAAAATAAAACATAATAAAGGGGTGTGATCAGATGGTCAGTAAGGATAACAATATAGTGGAAACTCTCATAAGAAAATATAAACATTTATGGAAATGTATAAGACTAAAACACAAGACATTTAAACTTAAACTTCAGTATAATATGGAAAAAATAAATCAAATAATTCCATTTAATTATTCACATGGATATTCTACTAGTTGAATAATCACATGTAATATCAATAGCTCATTTCATAATGATGGAATGAAAAATTACGGACATCATAACAACATAGTCAAGGCCTCGTGCCGAGACTATAAATAATAACTTTGTCAAGGCCTTATGCCAAGACAGTAGTTTGTCTCATGAGACCTACTGATGCATCGAGGGGCTATAGCAGGCCCTTCCCATCACTTAAAAAGTCCAAATCATTCCTTATATGAAAATAGTGAAACATAATGTAAACATTTGTATTAAAACGAGCATAATAAATGTCAATACCTTAACCACAAACCATGAATAGTATAAAAATAGCACATCCAGAGTAAAACATAACTCATTCAATATAATGTGGAAGATTTTATTATAATAAATATAACACAATAAGGAAAAAAATAAATTGAAAAATATTGACATAGATGAAAATAATCAGTAAAACTATTTTAGAGAAGTATCCCCTTTTCTTGAAAACATTTAAAAGTCTCTCTATTTATCAAAGAATCCATTTAAAAGATAATTTTTAATCAAAGTGTCCCATACCACTTTGAAACTTTTGAAAAGAATATTAATTTTTAAACATTAATATATATATAAATTAATGCTTAAAATCATTTATAAAACAGGGACATTAATGAGAAATAATTATAATAATAATTCTTTAAAACATGTAAAACAATATTTTAGTTAAAGATTTATTAACCAAATTAAAGACACATAAATACAAACAGTTTAGGAGTAACATTAATCAAAAAATTATAATATCATGAAAATAAATGGATTCATGATATAATATGACATGGGATAGTATATACACCATATAAAAGTGAATTGGAACATAACAACAAAGAAGTCTCAATGGAATGCAAATTGAAATGAAATCCATTCTAAAGACCGTATCCTTATATTAAGGATAAATAAATGAAATAATTATGTGTGAAAAATATAAATACACTAAATATTATTGTATATTCAGTGTAAATCAATCAGAGGACATTCAAACATATTATTTTAAAAACAAAACCAATGACTTGGATGTTTAACTGAATGAATGGAAATTGAGTTAAGAATACCCTTATCAAATTCATATCAATGACTTGAAAATTTATCAATAGTGTGATTATGTGTATCAAAATTATATGCACACAAATGGGAGTAGAGTTTACTACATAAATAAATAAATAGTGATTCCACACATAATCTTGGAATAAAATAATGAATGAAGTATGCGTAAAACCCAATGAGTGGAAATTGAAATTAGAAATTCCCTTACCAATTTGGTAACATACGAAACATACACCACATGAAATAAATATCATAAAATGATGATTTAAATACCCATAAAATAAATTTTATTACACAAATAATACAATCAGGGGTAGTACATACCCCACACAAAAGGAAATTGTTGCAAGCATAAAATGAATCTCACGAGAATAAAAGTGAGATGAAAACCCTTTACCTTGTACTTTTACCAAGTTGGGGGTAAATTAAACTCCTTTAAAATTGATAAATAATTTTTATTAAATTATAAAATAACAACATACATAAATATGATATCATATATGATCCTTTAATATTTCATTGTTAATAATATTTCAGTATTATCATTGTTTTGGGTGTTAACTGATTCAATTTTCTTTACGTGTTTTTTATGTATGTCATGATTGTTATATATTGGATGTATTTGATTCATATATAGAATGATATTAAGTTCTTAAATTTTTTTAATCATCAAATGAAACCTTTTCTTGAATGGTTACAATGGGGAACCAAATTTGACTGCATCGTGGAGACGGTAAGCCGTACGTACACACGAGCGACTATATAATTCTATTAGTGGTAGAATCATATGTAATTGGATGGTATATTATATAAAAATAATAATTAAGCTGTTATATTAATTATTTAAATCAATTATACTCATTATTATACCAATCAAAATAATGAAGTGTTGAATAACAAACTACACCATGATGTGGAGATGGTAAGTCGTACGTACGTACGTATAGTGACTTTTTCATTCATAGAATGGATAGAATAATGAATATGGTTGTACCATATTTATAATAACATATAATTATGTAAAAGGTAATAGATTTATTATTTTATAATGGAAAAAACAAAGAAAGAGGAAGTTGGAGAAGAAAAGAACTTTGAAAGAGGTGATGAAGTAATTACCTCTTCTTTGGGTGTTCCCTTTTGATTTGAACAAAAGGGCTCCTTAAGATGGATTTATGATAAATTTAAGGCCTCTAGGTTGAAGGGAGGGTCGTTTGTAGGAGATTTGATCGGGGTTTGGATGAGCAAAATGACTTTTCAGGTGTGAATTTTAGAGAAGTGGAAGTACCATTTTATAAGAGAGGTGAGGATCATTTTAGATAAAATAAGAAATATTATTCTATTATAAAATCCTTTTGGGTTTCTAATGGCTCCAAATGGATTTATTTCGAGGATAAGGTAGGTATGGGTCGAAAAACTCTCAAACAGAAGGTTTTAGACAAGTTTTGGTCTGCATATTAACCTTATATTTTAGTGTTAACTCTTAGTTCAATTGTTTAACTTTTACCATGTCTTCTTGTATTAATACACTATAGGGCTAATAAAGTTACTATAAAATTACAAGAGAATCTCAAGTGGTTAATTAATGACATATATAACATTATATAAGACCTTTGTCCGAACCTTATAATTTTAGTAATATTATATCATTTAATAAAAATGTATTTGTTTTTAAAACTCATTTATGTCAATTTTGACACTATCTAGTAATTGGATTTTGTGGAAGTCATAAAAACATGATTACTTAGAAACAAATTCATTGAACCAACCCTAACATGCAATATTAAAATATAAAATTATTTTAATGCATCAAAACTCTCAATTTATATTTATTTTTTTATTTATCATATCAATTATTTTAATCATTCATTAATAAAGTAATTGCTGCATCATTATCATGTCATAAATAAATGTAATTATTTAATGTCTAAAAATTATAAATAAAATACCATGATGTAGGAAATATTTTTATATTTAAAATGAATATTTATATTTGAATTTATATTATGTATAACCCAATATTAAAAATGGTTTAGTTTTTAAAATTTGAATTTAACACTTCTAACTCTTCTTTAAATAAAATATAATAAATGTCCTAATCTAATCCAAGTTGATACAAAAAGAATCATATTTTTGTCCTAATATTTATTTTGGTATAAATAAACATATAAAATATAATTATAACATGTTTTAGCTTATAATGTCATTTTGACCTTTAATTACCCTATTTACTTTTAAATATGATAAATAAAATTCAAAAGTTACTATTCACCAAAAATTATTTTTATTCTATTGAACAACATTTTTCTTACTGATGTCAATAATGTCTCTTTTCTTTTTGAAATTAAATTCATAGAAGCGGTAAAATTATGTTTTAGGGAAATTTGAAAATGTGTATAGAAGGTGGGTAAAAATGGTAAAAAGTTCAATAAAATTATATATATATAATCTTATTATAAAATTAATTCAAGTAATTAAATTGGACTAATACAGGTTTTATTTATCTATTTTTAATTTAAAATAAATTTAAATAAAAATAATAATTATTTAAATAAAAATTTGGGTTTGAATAATAACGCAATGTTTTTCACTATTATTAAAAAATTGAGTGTTTTTAGAAAAATACCAAAAATTCACCCAAAAATAATTTTGAACGTCTAAATTAAAAAATTATATATATTTTACCAAATTTAAAACATATAAGTTTTATTAATTAGTTTTAAAATAATTCCAATTGTCAAAACCAGAAAGCAGGTTTTTTCCTAAGTAAAAACTATCAAAAGATTGAAATGTGTTTATGTCCAATTTAAATGTAAAATTACTTCCAATGAAAATATTAGATTAAATAATAATAATTAAAATCTAATTATACTTAAACATTATTCAAATCTATAATTCAAACATATAAATTATTTTGATTAAAAAAGTTCTTTTCAATTGAAATTAAGTATTTTTCACTAATCATCAAAATATGAAAGTTATCAGAAAAGCTCTGAAAATTTATCTAAACTAAATATTGATTCCCCACTTATAAATAAGAAGTTTATTTTGTCAAATGGAATATATAAAAGTGTCAAATATTGGATTTAACAAGTGATCACCATTAAATGGTGGTAAAATTGAATTTTATGAAAAACATTTCTTTTATCTAAAAAATTGATTTTTTTCTTATATTATGTCTAAGAAACACATAATATGGATGTTAAAATTATATATAGTATATAAACATCAAAATGAAGTTAATACTTTTGACAACCTTTTTTTGAACAACTAGTTTGATAAGTCATGGTGTGCTCAAACTCAGTGTTGCGTGTAGCGCAAGTTATTGAATTACTTTAAAGAAAATAACTTACTATGAAATATTGGGGTATTACATTCTTCCCCCCTTTTCGAAAATTAATCCTCGTGGTTTTTAAATTTGTCTTGGGAAATTCATTGAAAGTACCACATCTTAAAGTGACTCAATAAAACTATTACTTTAAATGAAATAAGGTGAAGTACAAAAGGTCTCCCGAGATAACCCATACTTGGATTCCATATAAGAAAACATAAATATGGAAGATAAACTAAGCGTCAAGTTATGATGGAGAATAATATAAATCCTGATTAGGAGAAATTTAACAATAAGAAAACCAAAAACTTGTAATGGGTTCAACGATTATTGGTTTCCCAGTAGGAAGCGTAAATATACAACGTTTTGGTTTTATGTTCTATTTCATAAAGTTGAAGAATTTATTTATAATATTGACTAAGAACATAAAGTGATATACTTAATTTTCAAGTAGAGGTTCATCTTTTAATAAATTTATACTGCTAACTCATCTTTAATCCAAACGATGAGTATTCAATATGACTTGGTCACACCAGAAGCACTAGAATAAAATTGTAGAGAATAAAATAATCAACAAATGATGAACTATATATTTACCTTGTCTTTAGATATTAACCAAAACTGAAATGGTTAGTACAAGATCAGATGAACCCAAAAATGGATAATTCTTTATAGAAATAAAAACTAATATTAATTTCCAAAATTAAACAAACAATACCCAAAGTTCAATAAAGATGATTCAATAAACAATTATCCTTAAAGTTCATGAAAATAATGCAAACTATGTTTGAAACCCAAAAGTCATAAGGATTTTATCACATAGACTTCCACAATAAATATTTACATTTATCTCCAAATAACATCAACTACTCTTAAAGTCCCATACTTAAAAGTAATTAACCTAATCACATATTCTCTATGATAAGTTAATTATTTACATAAATAACCTAAATTTATATAAGATCACAAAAAAACATAGATTCTTCCAAAATAAATTAAATACCCTTAGTCCTCAAATAAAATCTCATAGTATTATATTTTCCTCAGGCATATACTGTTTCCAAAAGATTGAATTCATTCCAAAATAAATTTTATCACTTACTCACCAACTCATTTTCTTATAATAATTATATCCATTTGATAAATCATAAGTTCCAAAAATCATCACATTCTTGATCCATAAAATCATTTAGCTAAAAATAATTATTCATACTAACCAGGTACTTCACATATTCTAGTAGTAGGTGATAAATCCCAGTTGCACTTTGGTTGTTGGTTCGATTTCCACAGATTTTTCATATTTGATGGGTCACCACAAAGTCTGTGTGTTTTTCTTTTCAAAAAAATATATAATTTTATGACATTCCAAAAAAATGAGATAAATTCATGAAAAATAACCATAACATATTTTAACCTCAAATGTTAACTCATACCTCACATTTTTATACAAAAGGTAATAACCTGTAATTGCCTCAGATGGAAGGATCATATAACCCTAAATGATTATTTATAACTATATCCACAAAATAAAATATATCTCTTCCTTAAATAATATTTTCACATAATAATCTTTAGGGTTACACATACAAGAGAAATCTCTTCCAAAGTAACCTTATCAACCAAGGTCATTAATACTTTTAATTTTTTTTCATCCATTAATTTCTAAATAGGTTCATCCTTGACATAGAGATTATTCAATAGAATAGGGAGTTGATTTAGGTAATTCCCAGGTCCCCTACATTTTTAGAAAATGATTGTAAATGGATTCTTAGGATCATATTTATTTTCTTCCACAATAATCTTCATTTTTCCTCTGTAATTATTTAATTTATGCCCTTATTTTTTACACATAATGCATTTATTTTTTCCATTGAGACACTTTCTTGGGTGTCTCCTTCCACATTTCCTGCATAATGGAAATTGAGTTTTATTTTTTCCATGGTCTCCACTACTGGAGCCCTTATCATTCTCTACCTTTAACTTCTTTTTTACTTTGGGAGATGGTAAATGTATATGTTTTTGATCATATTTTTGGAAGAGTGATTCGAAATGAACAAGGTATATTTTACGCCAATCAAAATTCAATTTTGTTGCTCATTTTCACTACTGTTCCCACCTTGTACATCATTTTCAATGTCACTATCACTTCATTGGAATCCAGACATTGCCTAAAACCAAAAAGAATAGTGTGAGTAAAAATAGTCATAAAATCATTTAGAGAATATCATGACACATTATTTTAAATTTTAAACACCTTAGGATTAACCAAGGTTATTTATTCTCATCTTATATTAAAATACATCAAATTGTTTTTTTAAAAAAATGTGAATTATCCTAAACATATCCCCTGGGAGTGTCAAACCAGGTGCACAGTAAAGACCGTTGTCGTGTACGAGGATACCTCGAGTCAAGCCCAGAACTCCTTGTTACATTTTTTCCAGAACCACGCCCACTTGATGTATCCCGACATGAATTTATTTCTTGGAAAACCCACAAAATATTTACATTACCAAATTTTTGGATGTTCTTATATACTAATAATCAAAGTCTATCATAGGGAAAAATTATGTAATTAGAGTTTTTCTAAATCTAGTTTCCAAGGTTTGTACTAAAATTGTTTTGATACCAACTATAATACCCCTAACCCAGTTACCTAGAGTCGGTGAATTATTACATAACATCAGAATGATCACAAGGGATCAAGTCACAAAAGACTGATCAATTTAGTAGGCTTGGAAGTAATATATACATACAAAAGTTGTACATATTATGAAGTAAAAAAACATTGTGTATCCTTTGAACACAGTCATATCCCATAGCCTATCCCTATAGTTCAATAAAAATATACATCATCACATCCTAGGAATAATAAAACTTAATAAAGGGGTGAGATCAAATGCTCAGTAAGGATAAAAATATATATAAAACTATCATAAGAAAACATAAACATTAAAGGAAATGTATAAGACTAAAACACAATCCTTTTTAAACTTAAACTTCAGCATAATATGGAAAATATAAATCAAATAATTCAATTTAGATATTCACATGGATATTTTACTAGACGAATAATAACTTGTAATATGAATAGCCAATTTCTTAACGATGGAATGTATAATGCCTAACATCATAACCACATAGTTAAGGCCTCGTGCCAAGACTACAAATAATAATTTTGTCAAGGCCTTGTGCCAAGACACTAGTTTGTCTCATGAGATCTACCGATGCATCGATGAGCTATAGAGAGCCCTCCCGTCACTGACTAAGTTCAATTAATTCGACATAGGAAAATGGTGAAACATAATCTAAACATTTGTATTAAAACCAGCATATGAAATGTTAATATTTAACCACAAACCATGAATGGCAGAAAAATAGAACATCTAGGGTCAAACATAACTCATTAAATAAAATATGGAAGATTTTATGATAATAAATCAACCTCAATCAGGAATAAAATAAAATTAATGATATTTACATAGATGAAAATAATTAGTAAAACTATTTGAGAAAAATATTCCCTTTTCTTGAAAACATTAAAAAAGTCGCACTATTTATCAAAGATTTCATTTAAAAGAGATTTTTGTTATAATTATTTTATAATAATTAACCACCTTTTCTCGTTTCTATTTTGAAAAATGAAAATGTAAAATATGTGTATGGGATGACTACCACCTCCATGAATTAACTTGTTCATTTTCCTTCACCAAATAATATGGATAGTTAAAATGTAAATTTAATGTAAAATAATTATATTTATGAATTATTTAATATTATTTAATGATAAAACATTTTACTTATCCCTCTCATTCTTTGAAAATAAAATCACTCTCAAGGAAAAAGTGTAGACTACCGCCTCCATGGATCCATGTATCCTATTTTTCATTACCATGTATAATGTATAGTTTAATGAGTGTCTTTAATGTAAACATAAAAAATAAATATGGTTCTGGAATTTTAGATTGAATAACCTATTAATGATATGAGTAATAAATAATTGTTATAAAATTAACCATCTTAAAAAAGATAACTATGAAGGAAAAAAAATTTATTCATACAGTTTAATAATTTTATATACATAAATTCTTCTTATAATGATCTATAATTTAGATATATAAAACTAATAAAAACTAAATTATATAATTATTCTATAGGGATAATACTATTATAACTAAATTAATCTATAATCATCCATATGACATATTTATGTTTTGGTCTGCTTGACAACGTACATGAATAATGATACTAAATAATGTCATGGATGACTAGTAAAACATAAATAATGGTGAAATATTTTTTAAATATAAAAATAATCATTTTATAAAAGGTATAAATCAATATTTAACACAAAAATTAAAAAACAAATTTTATTGGTTTTGAAAATGACCAAAGTATTCTTATCGTTGATTTTATCTTCAAGGAGAAACAATTAAAAAATAATTAATGGAAAATAAAAAATAAAAAATCATTATAAATAATCCATTAAATAAAATATAATTATCTTGGAATGATAAATTTTTTCAAAATAAGTAATACTGACACTGCTCTTATAAAACTAGTACAAATGATCAATACTATAAACACCCGATGTGGGAAAATTGGTAAAAATTTGATATATATATATATATATCTATAATGATTATAAATAAAAATTATAAATAGTTTAAGATATGAATATTTTTAGTTAATAAGTTATTAAGATAGTTATGTTTTTTATATATGATTTTAGAGCACATCTGTAGAAGACATGATCAAAGGTAAGGGTTACTTGTCTCAAATCTTCACCCCTAGAGACATATTTACTATTATACACCATATTTAATTGTAATGTTATACCTAATACCAAATTAATGTATTTACCATATATATATGGATTTAATGATCTATATCATGTTATATTTTAAGTGTATTTCTATTCAAAATATTCCTATTTTGAAATGGGTTTTATGATTAAAATTCTACTCAAAGAACAATGGTTTTATTACCAGTATAATTTAAGAGCCAAGATTGTTTTTTAAAGACAATAAATCTATAAAATTTGTGTTATTTATAAAAAAATATCATAATTTTTTTTTATATTTATGGGGTTTTACACATTCTCAAGAAATTTAATTTTATCTTAATTAAAATTTTAACTATATTGTTTCATGTATATGAAACTAATCCCATCTCTTCTTCTTAGTCAGGAACGTACCATTTTCTAATATCTGTGTTCATTTTATGCATTTTTAATTGGCCTAATATATGATTTAATAATTTATTAAGGTCATTATATAATACTTTAACGTGTTTTTAATGTTTTATATAAACTTTTAACATTTTCTATTTAGGTAGTTTTCATCAAAATGTGAAAAGATTTTCTTTTTAATGTTTACATTTGTCCATGCCATTTCACAAATTTTTTAGTTTTATATGAATCATTCCTATATTATTTCTTGAATTCAAAAAGAAAATTTTTCTCTATGATTTATAAAATTTATCTTTTAAAATAACTTTAAAATTTCTTGGATATTTCATATTTCCATATTGATTTTCCTAAAACACCTAAAAATTATTTTTCCTCAAAGTCATTTTCATTTTAAATATCTTATTCACGATTGAGGAAATTTATTTAATGTAACCACAAAAATTATTTTTATATATGCTTTATTTAATTCCCTTATATTTTGTAGAAATGAAAAATCAATGACTTTATATTTCTTAGTCACCCTCGATGTAAGACTATAATTTTTCTTCCAATACCTTTCCTCAACAAATTTTATATTTTGGATTCATTTGATTGAAGGGTGTTCACCCAGATACCGAAACATCAATTAAATGGGGGAAATTTTCATTATAACCACATATCAATTATATATATGGTGTAAATATAAAATGATTTATTATTTTTACGTGTGATATTTACCTATAACGTTACTTGATGTCATCAGATACCCATTTATATTCCTTAGTTTTATCATGTTATGACCATAAATGGAATTATGAATGATGTAATAAATCCATTTGAAAAGGATTTGAAACCAATTTTATTTTTGTGGTTTCTATGTGATATATTGAATGAAGCCCATTTTATTTCCTTGGATTCTTTATGCTATAAAACATTAATGAATTTCATTTGAATGTTTTATGAATCCCATTCTAAATCATGATATTTAATAATGTGATGACTAGATTTTTTCCTAGGGAACTTATATTTATGGTTAATATTTTTGTGATGAATTGGATATATATAAAACAATAATGAATTGGTTAAAATTTACCTGTAAAAAACTGATATTTTTTTAATTTTTATCAAATTAATTTAATCACTTTTATATTTTTAATTTCACACAACACTGGATATAGCCTTTGTAATATGAAAGCACTAAGTTTGGATTGAATTTTATACAACACTAAGTATATTTTTCACTAAATTAAACACATATATTATATTGTGGTACATAAAACACTATGTTTGGATTTTGTTATACACAATACCGCGTCCCTTCGATAGCTTGAGATATACACAAGACAGAGTCTTACCAAACTACAATATAATATTAATAATATTATCAAAATATTATTATAGTTATCACCTATCCATTGGAAGGGATATTATTAACAATATTAACTAAATTGTGAAAATATGGTTTAAACAAGTATATAAAATAAATACTTTGGCTATCAATTAGATAGAAATTTAAGTAATAACTATTTGAAAGCAATGAAATTACTAATCTAAGTAAACTATTTTTTATGTACCAAAATAATTTTATCTGAATAAATTAAAAAGACCAATTTTTAAGAATTTGTTAAATAAAAATTTATATATTATATATTCAATCAATATTTTTTTACTCATACAATATATTTTATAAGTATAATATATGAATAAGTCCAATTTTATAAAAAAAATATGAATTTTTCTAATAGGTAAATCTATTTCATTTTAATGGATAACCCATGTTAAATATAATTTTTTTGAATTATATATATATTATTTGAAAAAATAAAATTTATTTTGAAAATTTTAATATCAAAATTTAATTTGGGTAAATATTTGTTATATTTTTGAGAAGTTTCATTTTTTTGATGAACAGTGAAAAAAACTAAATTTTAATTTAAAACGGATTTCTAATATAATTTATTTATATAGTTATTTTTTTAAATTTGGTGTTAAAGTATAATAATAAAAATAATAAATTAATTAATCCAAATTATTTCATTTTCAAAAATTTCACTTTGATATTTGATATAAAAAACATTTCATTTTTATTGCATTTTTTGCTTTAAAAACCCTTTCACGAACCATTTACTAGATTAAATTTAAATTAATTTCCGAAAAAACTTTTATTTTGTTTTATAAAAATGTATTAAATATTTAGAGTCAGTATATTTTATAATTTTTAATAATGTGAACTTATTTTTGACCCAAAGGATTAATGAATTTCATTAAAAATAATCTCAGCAATTAAGTGAAAAGTTATCTTAACAAAGGACCAAAACATAAACATAAGGCCCGCAATGACCAAAAAACTTGTCAAAAAGATATTTTCAATTAATATTTATGCCGTATAATCACTTTTATCATATTTTTACCATTATTGGATCCACTTTATATGGGAAAAAATGTTTGTAATCCCTTTTCAAAAATTTACAAGAATACCACTCCTACTCCACAATAAAAAGGAACTCACCCCTCCCACTTATTCACACTACTAAATACATTTTAATAGAAAAAATGTTCCCTAATATCTTCCAAAAATTCCTAAATTTATCCTAGAACCCTCCCTTTTGGAATAAATCCAATCAAGGAATACTTTTTTTCAAACCAAGAGGATTTTACCAAAGAACATGTAGCATCCTTCCACACACTCTTTTATTTTATTTTCATTATATACCGCCAAAAATATTAATTTTCCATGATTATAATAACATTAATATTCTCAATATTATGATATGTTTTTATTCTAAGGTTTCAACCTACACTTACAAAAACTTCTATCAAATGGGTAATGAACTTACCGTTCTTGTGTATGGAGGACTACAACCTCACAAAACAATGTTGTTTTATTTTCCTTTACCACCTCTAATAGTTGGAAATTATTATGTAAATTCATTTTTTATATGATATATATGATTCTTATGTTTTATTTATACTTCATAAATTATTTCATAAAACATACCTCCATGCTTTAAATTCTGTGTAAATATAGTAACTTCATTTGTGGGTGTGTGGACTACCGCCTCTTCAAAGAGATGTGATTCATTCACATTTTTCATGGAACACATTAAGGATGGATTTATTAATATTACATGATATATATATTAATTAATAATTCTCTTTGAATGATAATATATTTTTATATATATACATGAATTTCATTTACTTAAATTATTTGAATATGACAATAAAATGGAAACAACTTTCATACAAACATATGGCCTACCGTCTCCATGAATGGTGTATTCCATTTCATATTTATATATTTTATATATTATTATAAATATATATAACAAATATATATTATGTTTATATAATTTTTTACAATATATAAATAAGTTAATCATTATATAAGTAAGAGTATAAAGAAAAACAAGTCAAAACATATATAAAAAACAACACATATATTACACAAAACATAACATTTACATGGATTTATTAATAAAAAGGTAATATAAGTCATATTAAAATCGAAAATGTTATTATATAATCAAATATGGTTATTTATTTTATTTTTAATAAAATTATATTTATTATATATTATTTTTGAACATTTATAAAATATTTAAGACTTAAGGCAAGTGAATTTCATCTTAATTTTTATTTCTATGAGATATATTCCATACTCATCACTAGATTATTTTATCTCGTGTATATTATTAACTATAAAAAATTTTCATCATAAATTTAAATTATTAATTATATTAAAATATTTAATTAATGTTATTATTTCTTGGAGACCATGATTCTAAATCTACTCAAGGTGTAAGGGGTTTCTCTTCTAACTTTTATTTTTGTGAGACTTATGAATTATTCACCACTCATTTATTTTGTGTGGTGTATCTAATTCCCATTAATGAATTATATTTTTATTATACAAATATTTATGGGTATTCACATAACCATTATAACATATTTCTTTCATGGGGGTTATGATTCAAAAGATACCAAATCAGTTAATTAATTATGTCTCAATTTTCCTTCTTTAAGATACATGCCGGGTTATGGACCTATATTTTTATATGAGGTTTATATATTTCCATTTTAAATGTTATATCACCAATAGAATTATTTTAAAGATATTTTAATATTTATTTAATTTTATTATTCTATGATGATTTTGATTTTATGTTACCAAAGTGGTAACATTTTATTGCTACAATCTCATTATTTGTTGGGATTGTTTATGATTAGGATTCCATTGATGAAATATTATGATCCAAATGTTAAAGAAAACTTATTAAATTTCTTTTCATCATTTTACCCATGATATCTTCATTTATTATTACAATTTTACACTCTTTGATACTTAATATAATTATGATTTTTATGAAAACATGACTATATTTCTCATTTTGGTTAAAAAATGTGTTATTTAAAAAATGGGTTTTATAAAAATGTTTTAATTTTTTTAATATTATTTTATTATGTTTAAAGGAAATATTTACCCTTCATTTACATTTTTACAAAATGTTTTAAAAAATAATCATTTTGTTCTTTCTTGATCAAGGAACTTTTCTAAACTTTTTAAGGTGCAAAAAGAATGTTTGGAATGTACAGACTTACCTAATTTCATTAACATAATTTCATTGAAGCATAAGTGGTATGTTTAAATGGTTATTTTAAAATAAAATATTTTCCTAATATTCTTTAATTGTTTTAGTTTAATATGGTTTTTAATGAAAATGGTTTTCAAAAAAAGTTTAAAATTTAAAGTGTTTTAAATGATTTCAAATATTAATTTATAAGTCTTAAAATTTTTATTGTAAAAGGAAATAATAATAAATATTTAAATCCATATTTTTGTGTTTTAAATGTATTTTAATGTATAATTATTTCAATTTTTTTGATATTTCTTTCGAAGTTTATTTCATGTTTTCAAATAAAAATATTTTTAAAAGTATTTTTAAGATTCTTTTATATGTTTTCAATGATATATTAAAATAAAACGGGTTTCAAAATTATTTATGGTTTAAAAATAAATTTTCAAGGAGGAAATTACATTTTCCTCATGAAATATTTTGAATTAAATTGTAAACAATTCTTTATAAGAAAAGTATGTTTAAAATGGCATTATAAAAAGGATTTCCAAAGGAAGTCTATTTTGCATAAGAAATGTGTAATGTGATCCTCCAAAGTACTTATCCATCTATGATGAAGTAATTTGTTATAATTTATTCTTTTTTTGAAATATTATCTAATACTGCCATTCATATTCTTTATTTAATGGTTTATGTTTCTATGGATTGATGTTAATGACACCTGTTTCACTTCTATGGGTTATATCTTTTTGAAACTCACTTCTTTCCACAATTTATGATTTGATGAAATGATTATGAAACCTATATGTTTTCCATAGGTAATGATATGATGAAATTATTATGATAATGATTTTATTTATTTGGTTCTGATATGAAGTTTATGAAATGCATCTATTTTTATGTGTCATGATATGATGCAAGTTTTATTATATTGTGGAACATGTATGTATGATTTTATCATTTGATGTTTGGGACTTACATCTCACTCAAATGCATTGGGTGAAGATTTATATCTCATGAGATAATGATGGGAATCGAGTGGATGAGCTTTATACACTTTGGAAGATAGGGAAAACCGATCCACTATGGAAGATGGGGAAACCCTATCCACTATATAGGAGGAGGAAACCAAATACTATATGGGAATATGGTGAAACCTGATCCACTTTAAGAAAATGAGGAAAATTGATTCCTTAAAAGGAAATGATTGTGACTAGGGATGGTGGTGTTTCCCACCCAGTCAGTGTAGTCCCCATGAAGTTCCCTAGTAAGTTTTGAAAATGATCCTTGAATTATAGGGAATATTTTATATTCTTTTATGTATTCCCCTATTCAATGTCTTATGAAAATTTAATTCTCTCATGAATCATGTTATTTTATTTCCTTATAATTTATGTCTTATGGACTTCAAATATTTGTTCCATGACTCATGATTATGATATTTGATAAGAAGGGTATGATCTTATATTGTTTTGATCATGTTATCATACCATTATACTCGTGTAAAGCTTACAAATCATCATTATTTAACCTGAATAAGAATATGAACTCACCCCTTTCATATGTTTCCTTTACAATGTTTATGAATATTGGATTTATATGTGATTAATAAAGTGTATGATATTTAAGGGATAAGTTTAGGAACTTTCATCAAGTTAGAAGATTATATTTTGAAATTTGAAATGAAACTAAACTATTAAAATCCCCGGGAATGAATTTTTGTAAAGATAAAAATAATCATCTACAATTATGTAATATAATTTTGTTTTATGTATGGGTTGTTATATTTTGTGTGAAAGTAAAGGTTTATACAACTAAAGAAAACTAGGATGAGAAATATTTAGTGAGATCCATAGGGAAAATTTTGAGGATATGTCTAGGGATGTCTTTAAGGAAAAGATAATGGTGCAATATATTTAAAAGTAGGTGTCATGATTTCAAAACTATATAAGTAATTTTTATATTTTTTTGATTTTATACTATGATAAGTGTTAGTCACATTTTTATTTCTAGTTTTATGTCAATAGAAATAACTATAATAAATTTTGTTAAAGATGAATGTAAAGAAAAATTTGTTGATGAGTAGTTAAATGGGATGGTAACTAGATTGAAGGATGTTGTAATAATTATTAATTAGTTTTCTTATAACATGAGGAAAAAAATGTACCTTATTCAACTATAATACTCACCAAATAAGAAAAGAAAAATGTTCACTCATAATTTTGGTAATGTATACCACAAATTAAAGAAGATTTACAATCTTTTGTATCGATAATGTTGGAAGAAACACCTAAGTGTATGTATTAGAGAAACATGAAGATATTTTTGACAATAGAAAGTAAATCCACATAGCACGTAACTGCATAGGAAAAATAAATATTTCAGTTAACATAATGAATGAAAATATTATCCCCCTATGTTATTATAAATAATGGAATGATTTATGTGTGGAATGTATGGAAATTATGAAGACCAATTCTTTAAAGGTAAATCTAATAGATTAAATCAAAATGTTTTTATGAGTAATGGTATTTCTATTGATAATGAAAATAACACAAACCATATATGAAAGGTATGTGTTTTTATAATTTAATTTTTAGTAACCATGAGTTAATTGAGTTTGATAAATGTTAAGACATTATTTTTATTTAATATATTACGAACGAGTATTATGTAATATGATGATGAAGCATATATAATTATTTGAGAATAAAGTGGGATGAATGAATTATTTATTTTTTTAATTCCAAGATAATGTTATAAAAATCATGAAATACATATGTATTTTCAATATAAGTTTTCATTTATGATTCCAAATGATATGTTGAATGGTTATGATGGTGTAGAAATGTGATTTCATGGAAATGTGATATTTTTAATAAGTAAAAATAACATTTAATGATCTTAATGTATTGAGAAAATAATGTTTATCTTGGATAAAGTGAGGATTGATTTGGATAAAGTAAAGTTGATATTATCAATGACCATAGAATTGATTATATATTTGATGAAAAAATGTTCTATGATATCAATGATGGATTTTATGAAATTTGTAGAATTAAATAATATATCCAATAATATTTGGAATAAGGAAACATGTCAGTTTTCAAAAAGGTTGTATAGTAATTCATTTTATTACAATATTTCAAGAGAATACATGATAAAGGTAATAATATTCTTGCAATGTGAAAAACAAGAGACACCATATGATATATGGGGGATCAATGTTAATATTGTTTAGTGAACTTATTTCCAATGTTTTAGATTTTCATATTTCATAAGGGTTATAAGGTTTACCATTTATATAATGGTTTATGTTAAACATTAGATGATGTATTAGATATTAATATATTATCTCACAATATAAGTAATTATGCATGTTGGATAACTTATTCTAACCATTTTTATATGATGTTTTCTAAAGATAGATGGAATGAATTATCATTGTACCTCATTATTAGTCAGTACTTTAGGAACAAAAAATCCACCTTTATTTAATGGAATAAGAGATAAAGTGGAAATTTTTCAAGGAACAATAATGGGTGAGATTATTATTATATATGGTAAGTATATCATCTCATGAAAATTAGTCACATTTGGGAAAAGTGTCTAGAAATAAAATTGTGTCATATTTTAATCACTTTTGATGATATCAATATCCTTTTTCATGCATGTACAGTTTATGGTTTTGTGATTACTAACATTCTCTACATCACCCACTTTATTAGGATCAGTTATTATTATCAATCTTATGATTATTTATTATTTACTTATATGTACATGTTTTCACTTTCAACATATGTTATCTTATGTGTAAACCTAGTTATGTGTTACTTTGGGAAACTATTATGATTCAAAATTTTATTTTGTAAATAATGTTCTAGAATATATTTTTATTATGTGGGTTTATATTTATGAATCATTAAAGTATTAAGGATTTTATAACCGAGATAAATTACAAGGGAAAAATTCATTTTAAGGGGGTAGGATGTAACACCCAATGATTTTTTTATTTTTTTCATGTTAATTTAATCTATTTTATATTTTCTATTCTACAGAACACTAGATATTGATTTTGTTATATGAAATCACTATGATTGGATTGAATTATATGCAAAAAAGTCAAACTTTTACTATGGGAAACACATAGAGTAGATTGTGGTACATGAAACAATATTTTTGACTTGTGTTACACACAATATCAAGTCCCTTTGATAGCTTGCATTACAAGAAAGACTGAGTCTTATTAAACAATACAATACTATTAATAATATCATTAAAATATTATTACAGTAATCAACTAACCACTGGATTGGATGTTATGAATATGATTTACTAAATTTTTAATATATGATTTACAAATGTATATAAAATAAATACTTCAGATATCAATTACATAGAAACATATGTAATAACAATTAAAATACAATTAAATTACTTTTATAAGAAAACTATTTTTCTCTGTAAAAAAAATTTAATCTAGAAAAATTAGACAAATCACTTTTAATGAATTATTTCAATATGTTTTATATATTATATATTCAATAAATATTTTTGATACAAATAAAATATATTTTTAAGGTATAAGATAAGAATAAATATTTTTTATAAATAAAAATATGCTTTTTTATTAAAGATAATTTCACCACCTTTTAATAGAGAACCCATTTTAACTTTAATATTTTACAATTTCAATTATAATTTGAAAAAATAAACTTTATTTTTTAATGTTTAATATTCAAATTTAATTTTGGTAAATTTTTCCTATTTTTCTGAGAAGTTTCAATTTTTTGATGTATAATGAAAACACTAAATATTAATTCAAAAATTATTTTTCTTCAAATTTATTTATATAATTAAATTAAATTTTTATTTCGTTTTAAAGTATAATTAGATGAAATAAAAAAATTTATCTAAAAGAAGTCATTATAACCAATTTCACATTGAAATTGGATATAAAAACATTTCAAACATTTTAACCTTTTCACTTTAAAAACCAACTTTCACGACCGGTCTATAGGATTAAATTTAAATTAAATTCTACCATGTATGTGATTTTAATTTGGAAAAAAGGATTCCATATTGTAAAAAATAATAATTTATGATTTCAAATATATTCAATTTATTTTTTACAAAAAATATTAATGAAAGTGAATAAAATTATTTACAACGATTAAGAGAAAAAATAACTTAACAATGGAATAATCCTTAAACTTAAGGCCAAAGATGACTTAGAAACATATCAAAAGGACATTATGTGTTAATATTTAGAAATTATAATCATTTTTTTTTGGGATTTGGAACATTATTTGAGCAAAATTACATGGTAAAAACATGGGTGGAATTGTTTTTTGTAAAATGAACAGGATTTCCACTCTTCCCCCAATATAAAAATTCACCCGCCCATCTAAATTATTAACACCTATAAAGTCATTTGGATTGTCGAAAATCTGAAAAAATATCTTCCCAAAATCTTTAATTTCATCCTAAAATCCTTCATTTGGGTATAAATCCAATCAAGGAATCCCTTTGGTGCAAACTAAGAGGAGTTTCCCAAAGAAGATGCAATATCCTTCCACAAGGTCTTTTTTTACTTTAATTATCCACTTCTAAAATATTATTATTTATATTATTATATAATAACTGAAGTATTAAAAAAATACTGATATTTTTTTATTTTAATGGTTCTACCTAAACATAGACACACTTCCATAAATGGGTAACAAACTTACCGTTTATGTGTAAGACATACTACCACCTCATGAAACAATGTTCATTTTTTCTTAACCACCAATAAATAGTGGAAATTATGATGAGAATACAATATTTATATAATATACACGAGATTTATTATTTATTTATTCTTATATATTTATTAAATAAAACATACCTACATGATTTCAATTTTTTATAAATATGATAACTTCATTTGGGGATGTGTAGACTACAACTTCAACAAAGCGATGCTATTCATCCAAAATTTACATGCTATGTATTGAGGATGGGTTTAGTAAAATTATATGATATACATGAAATAATAATTATACTATAATGATAATATATTCATATATGTCATTTAATTTGTTTCTTTTAATACGACAATAAAACAGAAACAATGTTCATGCATACGTATGGTCTATCATCCCCTTTAATAGTGTATTACATTTCATATTTATATATTATATAGATTATTATAAATATTTATATATAGAATTTATATGATATTTATATCATGTTATAAATTATATATATAATTAAATCATTATATAAGTAAGATTATCAATAATAACAAGTCGAAATATATAAGAAAAACAACATGAATATTACCCAAAACCTAACATTATCCTGGAATTGTTAATAGATGGTTAATTTAAAGTCATAATAAAACAATATATGTTATTTTATTTAACAATATTGTTCTATTTTATATTAAGAAATTTATATTTATTATATAGGATTATTTAATGTGTTCGATGAAATTTATGACTTAATGTATGTGAATTTCATCTCACTTTTTATTTCCATGAGATACATGTCATATTCACCACTAGATTATTTTTTATGGTGTATATAATTCCATATGAAATTTAATATCATCCATTTCACATATTTATTGAAATTTAAGGCCTCAATTTTTGTTATTACTTAATGGGGACCAAAATTATAATGTTAATCATGTATTATTGGTTTTCTCATCACACGTTTATTTCTATGAGATTTATGCATTATTCACCACTAATTTATTTTGTGTGGTGTATATATATAAACCATGAATGTATTATATGAATGTTATAATTATTTTATATATATTTAAATATACATTTGATGATCTTTTTTTGGGTATGGTATAAAATTTACCAGATCAGTAAAGTAATTATGTCCCAATATTCATTCATTGAGATACATGCCATGTTATGCACCTTTATTTTTATATGAGGTGTATATATTTTCCATTGAGATGTTATAACATGAATATCCTTATTTTCAAGATATTTTAAGATTTATGTAATTTTATTTTTTCATGGGTATTATGATTCAATGTTACCAAAGGGGTGATAGTTTCTTGTTACAATCTCATTGTTTGTTAGGATTGTTTATGATTATTCTTATATTGATGAAATATTATAATATATCTCCAAATAAAAGTCATTAACATTATTATACTGTTTTTATCCATGATATATTCATTTATTAGTACTATTATTCTACTCTTTGGTACATAATATAGTTATGAAAATGTTTTTATGAAAATCTGACATTAATTCTCATTTTGGTCATAAATTTGTTTTCTTTCAAAACATTTTTTTCTAAAAAAATAAAAAATGTTTTAATACTATCAAATTAGATTTAAAAGAAAATTTTACCCATGTATTACCTTGTAAAAAACATATTTAAAATAAATATTTTTAAAATTTTTAGAATAAGGCCCTTTTATAAACATTTTAAGGTGAAAAAGAAATGTTTATCATATATAGACATACCCGTCTTAATGACAAAAATTTTAATGAGTCTTACATTTTATGTTTATAAGGTTATTTTAAAGAATATTTTTTCTTAATATTCGGGAATGTTTTTTATTAGAAGGTAGTTTTCAAATAAAATTATTTTATAAAAACGTTTTATGTTTTAAAGGTGTATTAAATGATTTTTAATGAATCATTTATATTCTTCTAGAAGGTTATTTTCAAATAAAATGATAAAAATGATTGAATCCTTTTTTATGTTTTAAAATTAAATTTCAAAGAAAATGGTTTTAAAAATTTTAAACTTTATTTAAGAGTTTTCAAGGTGTTTTCAAATAAAAATTCTTTAAAAATATTTTCAAGATCTCATTATAAGTTATCAAAGTAATTAAAATAAATATTTCAAAATGATTTATGTTCTAAAAATAAATTTTTAAAGAGAAAAATATATTTTAATCAATAATATTTTTAAAAATGAAATTATATATATTTTTTTATAAGAAAAGGATTTTTGAAATTGTTCTATGAAAAGGATTTTCAATGAAAGGCTATTTTCCTTAAGAAATGTTTCATTTTATATTAAAAAAAGTCTCTATATAAGATGGCATTCTTTGATATAGGTTTATATTTACAAGGGATATGATCTAAGAACAGAGTTCTTATTCTTCCTTTAATGTATTATGTTTTCTGGAATTATTTTTGTAGAAATCCATTCTCTTACACATGTTAGATGATTTTTGAAACCTGGTTCTTTCCACATTTTATAAATTTATGAAATGATTATGATACCTATCTATTTTCCACATTAAATCATATGATGAAATTTTTATGATAACCACTTCATTTCATGAGTTACGATATTATTTTTATAGAAACCATCTCTTTTTACAAGTTATTATATGATTATGGTTTTATTAACTTGTAGCATATGTATGTATGATTTTATCATGTGATGGGTGGGACCTATATCTCCCCCCAATGAATTGGGTAATGATTTATATCTCATGAGATAATTATGGGAATAAAGTCGACAATCTTGATCAATTATGGAATATGGGGAAGCCCAATACTATAAGGAACCATCCTTAAAACATTAAATAGTATTGAATTAAATGAATAATTCACATTGATGATCTTTTTAGGTTTAGAGTTTTAGAGAATTAGGACTTAACTATTACATATCGAAAGATTATAAAGTAAGAACTTCTACCCAGTTTCCATTTTTTTAATAAAATAAAAACTCATAAAAAAGATGTTTAGTTCCATGTTTTAGACATCATGTCTTTCTATGATCCTATCCTTGACCCTATTCATCTTTAAGTCCTATAGGAAAATTTTCAAAAACATGGGATGAGCATAAAACGCTCGGTAAGGGATATAAAAATACGGAAAGAAAACATTAGTCCATGTATATATAAGAATCAATGAAATCATACTTTACTCATAAAACATATGCACCTTAACATACCTCATGAAATCATAAGATTTATGAATAAATCATAGAAATCATAAAATTTATTAATAACTCATAGAAATCATAATACATAAAGGTAGCTTGATGCATTCATAACATTCTTACGTAGGGAGTAACACTCATGGTTACATTTGGAATACCCATCACAGTATGTTACCTAAATCTATTTAGAGAAACCTTATAATTCAACTTCTTCGATTTACCCAATTCATTGGAGAGATATCTCAGGCTCACCCACCCTTAGTTTATCATGTAACCACATGACTTCATAAACAATGCCCAAGAATCATAACATAATCATATCATATAAAAAATGCATAAAGAAAACATAACATTCCCATATTTCAATCACAAGATATCAATAAAATACATTTATATAATCAAAAAATTATCAAAACCATTTTCAATACCAAAAGAAAAGAAAAGTAAAACATGGTATTTATTTTTTGTTTAAAAACATTATGGCTTTTAGAGGAAGCCAAAATTTAAATAATTGTCACGGCGACAGAGAAGTCATTCTCGCGGCATACATAAGACAAAAACATTCCTTTTGTCGTTTAGTAAAACGATTCATGTAAAAAGATTCATTTTGAATTAAATTAATAGTAAAAAGGGTTTATTACAAAAATAATAAAAGGAGTTCGTATATAAATTGATGTATGCCTCAACGAAAGGAGATTGAGAAGATGTCCCTTAAAAAGATGGTATCCATAGATTAAGGACAAATCAATTAGATAATTATGTGTGAAAAATATAAATACACCCAATATAAGTAAAAATTATGTGTAAAACATTCATAGGTCATCCACACATATTCATATAACGACATAATCAATAATTAGATGTTTAACCCAGAGAATTGAAATTGGGTTAAGAAGTTCCCTTACAGAAATTCGATAGCCTAACCGCATCACTTTAAAATTCATAAAATGAGTTGATGAGAGATAAAAGGGGTATCTCATAACTTGGACATAAAATTTACAACAATAAGGATATATAATAACATATCCCAACACAATAAGATGTAAATTAAAATACCTAACAAAAAGAAGTCTTAAAAAAATAGGAGGGTGAAAGACACCCTTACTGATTTGGTAACCTATGAAACATACACCCCATGATAGAAGGACCATACAATGTTGATTTAATACCCAAAAATTGTTGTATATTACTCAAAGAGTAGAATAATGGGCAGTACATACACCACTCAAAGGATATAGTGGTAAATATAGCATGAATCTCACAGGAATAAATATTGAGATAAAAACCCCTTACCTCGTTGTAATAAATCGGGTCATATGACCAAAAGATAATAAGAACCAAATAAATCACAATATACCATGAATATAAATAGAATCATGATAATATATATTAAATTTCAGTACAAAATACACCACATGAAGTAAATAAGTGGCAAACAATGGAAATTTCACGGAATTAAAAGCGAGATAAGAAATACCTTACCTCATGTCCGACTTGTCTTTTTTAATTTATTTATATTCCTAAATAATAAAACATGGCCAATTTATAATTGCTCAAGAAATTACTTTAATGTATATTATTCTATTAATATCACATATTATCATGTTATAATAATTAGTTAATTATGTGAGTTCATATCATACGTTTTGTCGATGTTCGGTACATGAGCAAAAATGAACTTGTTTGAAGAGAATTGTCCATGTAGTTTTAAGTACATCATCTCCAGAATGGTGTAAATGATTTAAATATCATATATATCCAATATATATGTATTTAATAAGATTCCATATTGTTTTGAGATAAGAAATGAGATGTACCGTTCATGGAGACGGTAGGCCGTACGTACGAATGAACACTACTTTCATTTTTTGTCATATTAATGAAATTTAAAACTAAATGAGACATATATATATATATATATATATTATAATTCTTGTATAATATATATGTTATATATGTAACATAATTTCATTAGTTAAATTATTTATAAATTCCATGTTTTTCATGAATGAGTCACATCACTTAAGGGGGCGGTTGTCCACACTTCCTCATATGAAATTATCGCATTTTCACAACATGAAAAGAATAAAAGTATGTTTTAAACATAAAATAAAGAAGCATAAATAGGACATAAATATAATATATATCATATATAAATATATTTCCATCATAATGGCCACTATAAGAGGTGTTAAAAGAAAATTGAACAATCATCATTTTGTGAGGCAGTAATTCGCCACCTACAGAAACAGTATGTTCCTTAACCATTAGACGGAGGTGTGTGTAAGTGTAGGTATAATTCTTATCATAAAAAAATACTAGAATATTGGGGATACTGGTGATATTATGGGATAAAATAATAAAAAGATAGTGGTAGGTGAATATGGAAAAGAAAAGAAAGAAACTCGAGAGAAGACATTACCTCTAAATCAGGTAACACTTTTTTATTTGAGCCAAAGGATTCCTTGGGAAGACTTCTTCCCAAAATTATGATTCTAAGAGTAATAGAGGGATGTAGAGAAACAATATATGTAGAGTTGGATGAACCAAGGGATTGAGAGGTGTGGGTAAGGGGGTATAGGTGGGGGCCTTTTATAAGATGGAGGAGGGTCACTTTTGGAAAGTCTTGAAATGTTACTTTGTTATAAAGTGATTTTAGGATTTTAATGGTCCCAAAATGATATATTTTGAGGATAAGGTGTTATAGGTTCTAAATAAACCCATCCAATAGGTTTTAGACAAGTTTACGTCTTATATTTTACCTTATCTTTATTTAAATCGTTCATTAATGAGGTAATCACTGCATCATCATAGTGTCATAAATAAATTTATTTATTTAATGTCTATAAATTAAAAAAAGTACCATTATGTTGGAAATATTTATAGATTTAAAATTACTACTTATAATCTAAGAGAACATTTATGTAAACAAAAATAATTTTTTTTACTTAGGATATACAAACCTTTGTTATATGCCATTTTTTTTGAATAATGTCATAAATGTTACTATCACACCCATGTGACTCCATGGGATCTCAAGTTTGGTAAAAAGCTTATCATGGTTGGTCATGACTAAAAAAAGGATTTGGACACATTTTGGGGTCATTTTATATTATTATGATATTATTTTATTACCCTTAACTACCTGATTACTAATTAATCACGATAATAAAAAATAATTGCCATTATTACTATTCATAATGTCAAAAAACAAAAGAGTATTAATTAAACAATTTGTACCTTCTGATTCCAAATATGGAATCCATTTTACCAAATTCCAAACACAGAAATTTCATCAATTAATTTAAAAACTAATTTCCATTGTCAAAACCAAAGACGTGGTTTGAAGATGTAAAAACTATCAAAAGATTGATTTGTATTTACATCCAATTGAAAAATAAAATTACATCAAATTAAAAAAATTATATTAAATGATAAAAAAATAATAAAATTACACCTTAAAACTAATTAAAATGATAGTCTAACTATACAAATAAATTATATGAAAAGGAAATTTTGAATTAAAATGATGTATTTTTCACTATTCATTAAAAAACTAAACATTATCAGAAAATACCAAAAATTAACTCTACTCTATATTTGATATTCGAAATTCAAAAATTATGTCCATTTTATCAAATTAAAAACATATAAGTTGGATTAATTAATTTTATAATTAATTCCCGTTGTCCAAAGAAATAGCGTGTTTTTAGGAAACAATATCTATCAAATGATTGACACTTGTTTATGTCCAACTTCAAAGTGAAATTAATTCCAATGACTACCATTGAATTAAATTGTAAAAATATATTTAAACTACACATTAAACCCAATTAATAATATAATCTATCCATATAAATAAATTAGATAAAAAGGAGGTTTTGAATTAAAATACAACATTTTCACTATTCATAAAAAATGAACTTTATCAGATAAATAACAAAACTTTACACAAAGTACATTTTGATATCCTGATTCTAAAGAAGGATTTTATTTTGTCAAATATAACACATAAAATTTAAAAAAAGTTGTTTTAAAAAGGTTTTTCCATCAAATGGTGGTTAATCGACCTTTTAAAGAATATTAGAATATTTATTCTTAAAATTGGATTCATTTCTATTTTAAGCCTCTATCATTTATTGGGTAATTGATAAAATATTTAACGAACATATATAATTATTTTATAGTTAGTTATATTTATTCTCTCCATTACAACGGCTAGGCGTTTACTACCATTTTAAATAATATTAGTATATTATCAGTGTGCAATGTAAGATTTCAAAGAAACTCGTTGTTGCGTATTGGGTATGCCATCGAACATAGAATCCCCTTTAAAGGGATATTAATATTTTATTCACAAATATTAATAAATATGAAAATATCTTATTATTTATTTATCTGGGATGTTACATCCTTCCCCCCTTTTGGGAATTGCGTCCCTGTAAATTTAAAATTGGCTCGGAAACTTCATTGAAAGTCCCATACTGGAAAAAGAGTCAGTAAAACTATCACTTTAAATGAAATAAAGATAAGTACAAAGGTCACCCAAGTTAACCCATACTAGGATTCCATGTAGGAAAACATGGATTTGGAAGAGAAAATGAAGGGTCAAGTTCTGATGGAGAGTGATAGAAAATATATCTAGGAGAATGTTAACCACCAGAAAATTACAAACTTGTGATGAGTTAAACGATATTTGATTCCCCAGTAGGAAAAGTTAACAGACAATGTTTTTGTTTTAAGTTACTTTTCATTGAAGAATTTATTTATGAGCTTAACTAAAACATAAGGAAACATACTTATATGTGATGTTGACTTTCATCTCTTACTAGATTTCTTACACAAACTCATATTTTCTCCAAAAGATGAGTATTTAGGATGACTTGTTCACATTAAGAGTGCTATAATCAACTTATTGAGAATCAACTAACCCACAAAAGATGAACTATATATTTCCCATATATTTAGACCTTAACCAAAACCAAAATTGTTAGTACAAGATCATATAATCCCCAAAAGGATAATCCTTTATAAAAAGAAATACAACTCTTAATCTCCAAAATTCAACAAAAAGAATCCAAGGTTCAAGAAAGACCATAAAATCTTCAAAGTAGTCCAAACTAAGATTGAAACCCAAATCTCTGAATGATTTAATCACATATTCTTACAAGTTAAATCTTAACATTTATCTCCAAATAACATCAATTACTCTGAAAGTGTTATATTGAAAAGTAATTAACCTAATCACATATCCTCCGTGATAGGTTAATCATTTTCATAGATAACCCAAGATAAACTTATTCTTGATTAAAAAAATAATCCAACTAAAAAGAATTTGTCATACTAACCTGGTACTTCACGTATTCCTGTAGTAGGCGATAAATACCAGTTGCACTTTGGTTGTGGGTTCGATTCCCATAGCTTCGTCCGATGCGATGGGTTGTCACACGGTCTGCATGTTTTCCTTTTAAGAAAAACTATATAATTTTACAACATTCCTAAAAATAGATAAATTCATCAAAAATAACCATAACATATTTTAACTACAAAGGTTTTCTAATAACATTCATTTTGCATCCCAAAATGTATTAACCATTAATTTCCTCAAATTCAAGGATCCTATAAACACAAATGGTTCTTTATAACTATATCCACAAAAGAAAATATAATAATTCCTTGAATAAAATCTTCATATATCAAACATCAGGGTTGCACATACCATAAAAAGTATTCTAATGTTATCTCATCATCAAAAGAGCCTTAATACTTTTAAGAATTTCACCATCCTAAAATCTACCATTACTCTTGAATCCCTTATACGTTGACTTCTTACTCATTCAACATTATTCATGATCCATTAACCATTCCTTTCCAACTTATTCTAAAATAATTCTTTCCTACAAAAAAAATCACTAATCATATCCTAAGATTCAATAATAGGAAAACAAATGTTAAGAAATAATCCATACCTTTCATTGGTATTTATCAGTTTCTTCATCCTCAATCGGAATGGAATTAGGTATTTGTAAATGAATATTTATACAATCCTGGTGATCTCATTCCCAAAACATAATTGTAGGACATGTGTTTGCATAATGACCATGCACACCACATTTATAACATTCAATTGATCCTTAAGAAAGAACTTCTTTCCCTTTCCTAGAGTGAACTAGATGCTTCCTTTTTCCATGGTAGGTTCTTGCTTTATGACCTTCATTTCCACATCTATATCATCTTTCTTTCCCTTTGAAACATTTTTCTATGTGTTTCTTTCCACATCATTGAAACATAGGTTTTTGAACATACATACCTTTATTTTTATTACCTGAACATCTATAGAAATTTGTTTCTTGCATATAAAATGTATTATAAAAATAACTATGGTTCAGGTGGTCAATCATGACTCTAGATAATTGGTTGAGAATAACCACAAGAGTTATCATTGTAGCTCCCATATCATTCAGTTTCTCGTTTGGAAAACTATCACAGTTTTCATCACATCCACTGTTACTTTGGTTCCTTCTAGATCCACCCACTTTCTAAAACCAAAAAGTTCAGTGTGAGTATATTTGTAAAATCATCATATAATACTAAGATATAATTATTCATGTTATATTATACTCATTCACTTTATCTAAAAAAATACGACTCTTTCTGAAATCCTAACCATTATGGTAAGGTCACTTAAGCTTAAAGAATACCCTAACCTCTAAATTTATCTAAACCGACCTCTGATACCAACTATAAGGACCAGTTCTTAAAACATTACATAGTCATGAATTAAATTAATAAATATCATTGAGGATCTTTTCAGGCTAAGAGTTTCAGAGAGTTACGAAATAACTATTACATCTCAAAATATTATAAAGTAGACACTTAAGTTTCCATTTTTTTCATAAAATAAAAGCTCTTAAACAGAAAGATGTTTAGTTCCATGTTTTAGACAACATGTCTTTCCTTGATCCCATCCTTGACCCTATTCATATTTAAGTCTTGTGGGAAACATTTCAAAAACATGGGATGAGCATAAAAATCTATGTAAGGGATATAAAAATACGGAAATAAAACATTAGTCCATGTATACATAAGAATCAATGAAATAATAATTTACTCATAAAACATAAGCACTTTAACATACCTCATTAAATCATAAGATTTATTATTAACTCATGGAAATCACCATACATAAAGGTAACATGAGTCATTCATAACATTCTTACATAGGGAGTAACCCTGATGGTTACATTTGGAATACCCATCACTGTATATTCCCTAAATCTCTTCGGAGAAATCTTAACATCAAACTCCTTCACGTTACCCAATACATTAGAGAGCTATCTTGGGCTCACCTTCCCTTAGTTTATCCCAGAACCACCCGACTTCATAAATAACGTCCAAGAACCATAACATAATTGTATCACATAAAACATGTATAAAGTAAACATAACATTTCCATATTTCTATCAAAAGATATCAATACAACACATTGATATAATTAAAACATTATCAAAACCATTTTCAATACCAAAATAAAAGAAAAGTAAAACAAGGTATTTATTTTTCATTTAAAAACATTATGGCTTGCAGGGGAAGCTGAAAATCAAATAATGGTCACAACAGTGGAGAAGTCGTTGTCGCCGCATACGTAAGACAAAAATATTCCTTTTTTCATTTAGTAAAAAACTTCATGTAAAAAAGATTAATTTTGAATGAAATTAAAATTCAGAAGGGTTTATTACAAATCTAAGAAAATAATTTCATATATAAATTTATGTATTCCTCAACGAAAGAAGATTGAGACGATGTCCATTACAAAGAGGGTATCCTTAGATTAAGGATAAATCAATTACATAATTATGTGTGACAAATATAAATACACCCCATATAAGTTGATATTAAGTGTAAAACAATCAGAGGTCATCCACACATATTCATATCAGGACATAATCATGAAGCAGAGGTTGAACCCAAATAATTGAAATTGGGTTAAGAAGTTCCCTTAGAGAAATTTGACAGCCTAACGATGTCAGTTTAAAATTCAGAAAATGAGTTGACGAGAAGAAAAAGGGGTATATCATCACATGGACATAAAATTTATAGTAAGAAGGATATATAAGAACATATCCCAACATAATAAAATGTAAATTAAAATACTTAACAAAAATAATTCTTTCAAAAAGAGGAGGGTGGAAAGGTTCCCTTACCGATTTGGTAACCTACGAAACATACACCCCTAGAAAGAAGGACCATAAAATGTTGATGTAAATACCCATAAATGGATGTATATTACTCAAAGAGTATAATAATGGGCAGTACATACACCACTCAAATGAGATAGTGGTAAATATAGCATGAATCTCACGAGAATAAAAAGTGAGATAAAAACCCCTTACCTCATTGTAATAAATCGTGTCGTATGACCAAAAGATAATAAAAACAAAATAAATCACAAAATAACATGAATATAAATATAATCATGATAATATATATCAAATTTCAGTACACAATACCCACAAGTAATAAATAAATGTCGAATAATGGAAATCTCTTGGAATTAAAAGTGAGATAAGAAATCCCTTACCTCAAGTCTGACTTGTCTTGTTCATTTATTTATATTCCTAAATAATAAACCTTGGTAAATTTATAATTGATTAAGGAATTCCTTAAAGGATTATTATTCAATTCATGTCATATATTATCATGTTATAATTATTAGTTAATTATGCGAGTTCGTATCATATGTTTTGTCGATGTTCGGTACATGAGTCAAAAATGAACTTGTTTGAAAAGAATTGTCCATGTAGTTCTATGTAAATCATCTCTTGAATGGTGTTAAAGATTTAAATATCATATATATCCAGTATATATGTATTTAATAATATTCCATAATGGTTGGCGATAATAAATGAAATGTACCGTTCATGGAGATGGTAGGTCGTACGTACGCATGAATGCTACTTTCATTTTTTGTCATATTATTGGACATTAAAAATAAATGAGACATATATATATTATAATTAAAGTATAATATATATGTTATAATGGTAAAATAAGTTCATTAATTACATTATTTATAAATTTCATGTTTGGAATGAACGAGTCACATTACTTGAGAGGGCGGTTGTCCACAATTCCTCATATGAAATTATCACATTTTCACAACAGGAAAACCATAAAGGTATGTTTTAAATATAAAATACATAAAAATATATAAGATATAAATATATTTCCATCATAATTTCCACCATGAGAGGTGTTAAAAGAATATTGAACAATCATCGTTTCGTGAAGCAGTAATTCGCCACCAAGAGAAACAGTATGTTCTTTAACCATTAGACGGAGGTGTGTGTAAGTTTAGGTAGAATAATTATCATAAAAACATAATATTATATTTGGTATATTGGTGTTAATTTGTTATCAAATAATAATAAGATAATGGTGAGTTAAGAAGGAAAATAAAAGAATGAAACTCAAGAGAAGATAATACCTCTAAATCGGGTAACTCTTTTTGATTTGAGCCAAAGGATTCCATGGAAAGACTTCTGCCCAAAGTGAGGTTTCTAGGAGTAATTGGGGGATGTGGAGAGATAATATTAGTAGTGGTTGGATGATCCAAGGGCTTAATAGGTTTTGTTAATGGTGTAGAGGTGGGGGCCTTTTATAAGAGGGAGGAGGGTCACTTTTGGAAAGTCTTGAAATGTTACTTTATTATATAGTGATTTTATAATTTTAAAGGTCCCACAATGATAAATTTTGAGGATAAGGTGATAAGGGTTCGAAATAAAACCATCCAATAGGTTTTCAACAAGTTAGAGTCTTATATTTTACCTTATCTTTTCATTTTATTTAAATCGTTCATTAATGAGGTAATCACTGCATCATTATGGTGTCATAAATAAATTTATTTATTTAATGTCTAAAAAATATAAAAAAATACCATGATTTCGGAAATAAATTTAGATTTCTGATGAATATTTATAGTCTAAGAGATCATTTATGTAAACAAAATTAAATATTTTTACATAGGATATACAAACCTTTGTTATATTTCTCTTCTTTTTGAAAAATAATGCCATAAATGTCACTATCAAACCCATGTGACCCCATGAGCCCTCCAGTTAGGTAAAAAGAATCTCATGGCCTGCCATGACTCAAAAAAGAGGATTTGGACACATGTTGGGGTCATTTTATATTATTATGGTATTATTTTATTATCCTTAACTACGCGTTAACTAATTAATCAAGATAATTAAAGATAATTGTCGTCGTTACAATTCATAATGTCTAAAAACGAGAGTCATAATTACATAATTTGTACCTTTTGATTCCAAATATGGAATAAATTTTACCAAATTAAAAACACAGAAATTGCAGTAATTAATTTAAAAAATAATTATTGTCGTCAAAAACAAAGACGGGTTTTTAAGATGTAAAATCTATCGAAAGATTGATTTGTTTTTACATCCAATTTAAAAGTGAAATTACATCCAATGACCAAAATTGAAATAAATGATAAAAAAATTAAATTACACCTTAAAACTAATTAAAATTACAAATTAACTATACAAAAAATTGGATGAAAAGGAAATTTTGAATTAAAATGATGTATTTTTCACTATTCATTAAGAAAATGAACATTATCTCAAAAATAAAAACAATTCACCCTAAGATATATTTGATATTAAAAATTCAGTAATGATGTCCATTTTACCAAATTAGAAACATATAAGTTTCATTAATTAATTTTATAATTACGTCCTGCTGTCAAAAAAATAGTGTGTTTTTAAGAAACAATATCTATCAAAATATTGACATTTGTTTATTTCCAATTTCAAAGTGAAATTAATTAAAATGACCACTATGGGATTAAATGGTAAAAATATATTTTAACTACAATTTAAACCCAATTAATAAGATAATCTAACCACATAAATAAATTATATTAAAAGGCGGTTTTTAATTAAAATATAGCATTTCTAACTATTCATTAAAAATGAACATTATTGGAAAAATAACAAAAATTCACATAAAGTACATTTTGATGTCCCAATTTTAAAAAAATATTTTATTTTGTCAAATATAACATATAAAATTTAATAAAAGTTGTTTTAAAAAGGTTTTTCCATCAAAAGGCGGTTAATCGACCTTTTAATTAATATTAGAATATTTATTCTTAAAATTGGATTCATTTGCATTTTAAGCCTTTATCATTTATTGGGTGATTGTTAAAATATTTAACAAACATATATAATCATTTTGTAGTCAGTTATATTAATTCCCACCATTATAACGTCTAAGCATTTAGTGCCATTTAAAATAATATTATTATACTATTAGTGTGCAATGTAAGATTTCAAAGAAACTCGTTGCTGCATATTGGGTACGCCATCGAACATAGCATCCCCTTTAAAGTGATATTATGATTTTATTCACAAATATTAAAAAATATGAAAATTTCATATTCTTTATTTAACTGGGATGTTACAAATACACTATCAAGGATGGGTAAATCTTCTCCTCTATAGAAGATGGGGAAACCTAATCCACTATGGTAAGATAGGGAATCCCGATATACTATTAGACGATAGTGAAACCTGATCCCTTATAAATAAAGGACTGTGGTGGGGGATGGTGGTGTGTGCCTCCTAGTAGGATTAGTCCCCATGAAGTGCCCTGATATTTTTTGGTAATGAGACTTGACTTATGAGGAATTATTTATATTCTTATGTATATTACATAAGTCTATGTATTATTATAATTTTATACACTCATGACTTTTTTTCCTTTATTTACTTATGATTCATGTCTTATAAAATTCCAATATTTATGCAATGACTCATGATTATGTTCTTGATTATGAAGGGTATGATTTTGTATTGTTATAATCATGTTATCATTCCATTATGCTCATGTTATGATTACATATATCCCTTGTTTACTCTTACTGAGAATTTGAGCTCCCCTTTTAATATGTTTTCTTTCACTGGGTTATGAGGAAAGCTTTTAAGAAGAATTACTAGAGTGGATAATCATTAAGGGATATTTTGAAGATGTTTCACTAAGTTAGATGGTTATTTTTCCATGTTTTCAAAGACACTAACTATTATAGTCCTTAGGAATGAATTTTTTGTAATGTGATGAATATTTATATAAAATGAGGTAATATCCATGTATGTTAATCTTGGATTATTATATTGAATTTCATGATATAGTGGTTCAATGAGTAGTTATTATTGACCTAAAATGGGAAAGTACTTGTGATTTTTGATAAATTATAAGAAATAGGTTGTGATACTTGATCCGATATGGAAAAAGGACGTGATTCTTTATTCACTATGGGAAATAGGTGGTGATGAATCTTCCATAATGTTATGATTTTATTATTATGTTTGTTTCACACTTAGATATATTGGTATTCTATGCTGCATGGATCATTATAAAAGTCTCATGCATTCTCAGCCTATTCACCATTTTATATGTTTGATCACATTGGATTAATTATACTATTATCATTATATATTCACTATTTTTATGATTCAATGTTATTTTAATCATAAATTTATCTTCTCTATATATTTTTTGATATTCTTTTTATCTCACTATATGCAACATGTATAGATATATTTATTTATCTATTAATGGGTGTTTGTACTCACCCATTTATAATGCATCAATTTCCACAGGTTATAAATAAATTTAATGCATAATATGTGTCTAAAAGGTAATATTATGTAAATAATTTTTTGGATATGTTGAAAATTTTTAATTTATTATGAAATTATTTTTATAGAGGAAAATATGTCAATTTCTTGAAAAATAAATATGTTTTTTAATTAATGTTTTATCCTAGTTCTCTAAAATTATAAACCTAAATTGTATTTGGTCTATTTTTTGTATGGAAATATTTTAATTAAGTTATGTAATTGAGATTTCCACATTCATGGGATGTTATAATTACCTTCTTAAAGAAATTTCATCCTCAGAACATTATTCATTAGAAAAAAGATGGAATACTTTTTTCTCATAACTTTATCAAATTCCTCTATTAATTCTTCAATTGTACAGTTCTTCTATAAAATGTATACTAGGTGTGTTTCATTATTTTGTAACACCCACTTTATATGGTCAATAATCTTAACAGTATTACCTTTAATAAAAAACTTCTTCGCATTGAACTATTTTAGGTATCAAAAGATGAGATGTCTTAGGTATATATTTCCTTTATAATGAAACATGAAACACATAATATATATGAGATAAAACCGAATGTAATAATACTGAAAGGGTTACTAATACAACTTTCTCGAGAATTCTATATGGTTCAATAAACATCTAACTTAAATTTATTTTTCTTCTAAAACTTATAACACAATCCTAAGGATATATTTTAATAAAAACATTATATTCATTCTAAATTAAGAGTTTTTTCCTCCAGTAATATGTATACCCCTTTAATGTACTCCATAATTCCATAATATAGTGTTGAATCATATTTATATATTCAAAGATATTTCATATTCAATATGGTACCAATAATAATAGTTTTCCTACATCATCTTGATATGATGGTTTTTGAAACTACTTTCAATATAATGGCTCAAATGATGTGATCTTTATATTGGAATGAAAAATTTTATTATTAGAAAATGTATCTAATGAAAGATGTTGATCCCACCTACCTTATTATCTAATGGGCACAAATACAAAATATCCTCCCAAATATTACTTTTTCTCTGAATTTCCAAAAAAATAGAGGTTGAAAAGTTATACGAAACATAACTTAGTATCCAATGATGATAGAACGATTCACCAAAAAATTTATTTAAATCTTGGATCCTGATTAGATTTAATAGAGAGGAAAAAACATATATAAATTGACCATCTTCCTAATATATATTATAGAAATCCAATAAAAAATAAATGTATCACAAATATGAAGAAAATTAACTAATTTAATCAAAAAAATCAACAATAATCCAAATTAAATTATTTTATTGACATGTCATTAGTAATCACAACATGAAATCCATATATAAATTCTTTCATTTCAATTTTGGAATTCAAAATTACAGAAGAATATTCTTTGGTATTTTTTTGGCCAGTATTGACCTATTGATAAGTCAAAAAATTAATTTTAAAATCAATAATATATTTATTAATTCCTCCAATCCAATAATATTTCCAATGACCACTATATATATTAGTTTTTATAAGATTAATGTAAAACAAAGAGTTATATGATTCACTCAACAATTAAACCTGCTACTAAAAATCATTCTGAACACCTTGTCACTTATCGAGTCTAATAATAAATTGTTCAAAATATTAAAATAATTCAATTTACAATATATAGCCAATGATACCTTTATTTTCAAACTATTTTATTTTTTATGAGTGTTATTAATTCACTCTAACAAGGATGGTTATACAAATACCTGAGCTCAAACTGGAGGTTTTTCCACACATTAAACTTCTTTTCCAACATTCATTAAATCAATAAATAATAGATCATGTAAAAAATGTATCATAGTTAATGATGAATTATCTTTTTAACTGAAGGCATCAACTACCTTATTTGATTTTCTTGGATGATATTAAATTATGTGATCACAATCCTTTATCTGTTTGAACCTTCATCTATGGATCACATTCAACTTTGTTTTGGTAAATATATACTTTCAAATTTTATGATCCATATATATTTCATATTTTACCCCATATAAGAGATACACAAATTTTTCAAAGAATAATACGCCACTAAAATATCAAGATCTTTTATTAGATAATTCTACTCATTTAGTTTGAACTGATGTTATGCATATTCAATTACTTGATTATCATTCATCAAGATATAACTAGTTCTCTCAAAAGAAGCGTCACTCTGAATAAAAAACACAACATTTATAAAGTTAAAGGATAAAAATATATAATTAACTAATATTTTTTTCTAATTAATAATAATATTTATCACATTAGATTTTACATATTAATTTGTCTCCCTTTCATGTTAACATGGATAAAGGGAAAAATAAGTAATAATTTTTTTAAAATAAATCATTGGTTTTAACTAAATAATCCTAGAAAAATTTAAATATTAGTGACATTTTTTAGGTCATGACCATTTTTACAACACTCTAATTTTAGTAGGATCGTTATTTATACCATATTCAAGAAAACATTTATAATGAAAACTATAACAAAAATTCACATTTTCTAAGTTTTACATAAATAATTGTTTCTTTTAAAGTATCTAGAACAAACCTTTTATATTTCTCACATTCCTTATAAATTTTAGATTAAAAAAAATATCATTAATTAATTAAACTATAAACTTACCCAAAAAATCATAAAAAATATATTCACATGATACATAAATATTTATGGTGCAATTTTTTTAACTCAAAAGAAATAACCACAAATTTAAAATTTTCATACCTAGTTTAAAATTGTATCTTATGAATGTATTACTCATTCAGATTCAGCTAGTGATACCCTGACCTAAGGATGATATTTAAAAATTACCAATCACCTCAAAGATGATCAAATAAGTGGTTGATATGAGGGAAAAAATAATTTTTCATGATAGTAATGTTATCAGATTCTCTATAATAAAAAAAATCATAAAGACACCTTTATTTTTAACAAATAAAATAGGATTACCCCAAATAAATGTTATAGTGGAGATAAAAACCTTATTATATAGTTTGTTTAGTTATGTTTTTAATTCTCATAGTTTCATGGGATCCATTGGTTAAATAGATTTTTAAAATTTATATTCCTCAATATATAAGTTAATAGTAAATTCACCCCATTTATTTAGAATAGAACAAGAAACATCATTCATAAATAGATCTAAACGTTCATTTACCTTATACACATCACTATGTTGAAATATTCAATTCTTCTTAATGATATTTCTGAGATATATTTCACCCCCATATTTAATCAATTTCACTACTTCATGATATATTATCATTTATATGATCTTATTCGTATATAAAAATTGAAACTCATAATTATAATTAAATTTAAATTCCTTAGATCTAAGATCAATCATAACATGATAATCTAAAATCCAAACCATACCATGAATGAATTAAAACTCAACTATGGTTATGAAAAAAAATAACGTAAAATTATTTGACAAATATAATAGGATGGATTCATAAATCTATATTTATTTAATACTTCCACTTATATTTTTTAAAAAAATATTTGTCTTCATTTATTGATGTGATATTTCTATTTTACCTAGAAAATTTTCAAAAATAAAAGAATATATACACCCCGAATAAAAAAATATATTTCTATAATATGAATAAACAGGTAATATAAGTGAAACATTTTATTTGATGATCCATTATTTTTCATGGTATTAGAAAATGATCTTTCTATATCTTTTTTATGGTCTTAGTGATATCCATCCAAAATAATTTTCTTCATAAAAACAATAGTATAATGACATATACTAGAAAAAATAAATAAAAATTACTATTTGATTTGCATAATTGATATGACAATTTCCATTTCTATTTTCTATATTGTCATGTGCCATATTTCCTTACATACCACATCGGTAAAATTTTTCATATCTCCTAAGACATTCACTAAGATTATTTACCCCACTTATCACATGAATTATGATCAATTTTATTACCTTCATATTTCCTTAATTAATTCTTTCTCATTAATTTCCACCTAGATCAATGTTTATCATTATTTTTATAAAAATCTATAAAATATATCTTGATCTTATCAGAACATCAAACTATGTCCTCATCATATAAAAACTCACAAGTAACCAAATGAAATTGTGAAATTGGCTTTGACCATATATGAAATCAATCAATTTTAATATGATTGTCTAGAATAAAAATCAGTGCATACCTGATGAATCTAATATTGTTTTTAAAATTTTGAAACTCAGTCCACCTACTTTTTTCACAATAGAAACATCAATTAAATCCTCTATCAAAAAACATTTTAAATGTTTTCAATCTCATCATTTTACTTGTTATTATTATTAAAAAACCATAAATTATCAACTTCATCTTCATAATAATAAATTACAATATTCCCATTTTTATTCACTAAACATCCCAAAACATAAAATATATTCTTTAAAGCATTCATCCATCCATCTACTACAAGTAGTAAAAATATCCACCAAATGGGGGGGGGGGTAATATTTCATGAAACAATCCACAATATGATTTTTCCACTATATTGAATTTGGTTCCTATCTTTTATGGGTACCACTGTTGATATCCTACATCAATTGAGTTTACACATCCACAAACTACACAATTAAAATTCTAATGATTCAAAGGTGTTGATTCAGAATGATATCAATATCAGGTTTCCTTCCTAATAAATTCTTCTTATTTTTTATACTTAAAACCATTATGAATAGACATAAATTAGATATATAGACATAGTAATCTTAAAAATCTATCTCACGATAATATAAAAATAAATTACAATCACTTAATATTGTTTTAACATTTTTTTATCCTCTATAATTATCTATCACTTTTCCATAATACAAACTGTAACACATAATATCATAATAGACATATTATTATATGATTTATAATAATATTTTAACATTATTATATTCTTTTTATCTTTTTAGATTACAAATTTAGAAATTTTTTAAAAACATTACAGAAAAAATATTACATTTCCACACAATATACATTTTTTTCCAAAAAAATAGGTTCTTATGTTTACACTCCTATTTTATTGATGAAAATTTTCCCTTTTATAAGATGTGTCACCATTAAACATTCTATAACCCAGTCATATTCTTTTTTCCTATGAAAAACATTAAAAATCATGGTATTAGAAGAAAAAGTTTAATATTGGATTTAAAATAAAGGAAAATCTTTACTCTATTTGATAAAAATGGAAATCAATAAATAAATTTACCTTTTAAAAGAATATATTTTAGTTCAAATAATCACTTACTTTTCATGATAATAAATTTATTCCCTAAATTTTATTAGAATTTTTTTTGTAATAAAAAAAACAAAATCGGAACCCTGATAGTTTTTTGAGAAAATATAATAACTTCTGAAATCATTTCGTTAACAAAAACATTCACCTTTATAAGGAAAAAATATTTTATAAACCCATTTACATACCTCATGTGGTAAAGTAAATTTTATTAAAAAATCATAAAAATAATTTAAAAACCATATAATAAACTTGGTAAATTATCCTTACATTCACCCTTATAATAATCCTTATATAAATCCTTACAAAAGAATATTCTTCATGGTTAACTCCATATATCTCTTCCCAATAACATTTCATTAACCAATGCATTTTCGGGATATATATGTCATACCCATCATCATATAATATTTACAGTTACCATAACAATCTTAAAACATCTAAAATACTTCATTTCCATCATAAAAAATGTAAAATTTGGCATTAGAGCCCATAAAAGCTTGATATTTGGATATATCATAAAATGAAAAGAAATATTTTTTTTATTTAAACCATATTGAAAAAATACTAAAACATTATTTGGAAAATGGTGTCACATAATAAATGTTAAAAAACATTCCTTTTAACTTTTGTAAAAAAACTAAATAATAACACATATTATAAACAATGATAAGATATATATTTACCCCTTTGTAAATAAATTCAAATGTAGTTTAAAAAAACTATTAAAAAATAATTTAATTATAAATAATAACATTTTGGAATTATTTGTTTAGTGATTATATGATACATTTACTAGAAAAGGCTTGCTCGTTTGTTAAGAATTTTTTTTGTCTTGAATAATTATAAAAATGGGAGATTTACCTTGATCTCTCTGTAAGAAAGGAGAAAGATCATCATATAACTGATCAAACGATAATAAATCAACACCATTGAAACATTTTTTTTAAAGACTATCCGCATCCACATTAACCTTCCTGGACACATACATGATAATATTCTTCGTAGAGGAAAGATAATCCAAGAATTTTATTCATATATTGGTGAGCCTCCAGGACAAATTAATCGATCCCATCCTAATGGCAGTGTTAATAATGGTAGAATAAATCTCAATATAGATGTTTTTCCACCATTGATTCTATGATTTCTCCACTATAATGATAATTCCAATTATCTCTACTTCAATTGAGGAGTAAAGACTATAGGCACCCTATAAGCAACCGAGAACATTCCATGGTGATTCCGAAAAACAACACCATAACTAGAGGGCCCCAAATTACCATGTTAGGTACCATTAAAATTATCCTTTATCAAAAAATCAATACGTTAAAACCATAAGACCTTAAAGGTACCATAGAGGGGTCTAAAATTTACTTTAACCCAAAACCGGCTAAGGAAAGACATGTCATGCACCAAATTCAAGAAAACGTGTTTTTCTGGAGTGTATGCCTCTTGGAAAGTTGCAAAAATAGATGAAAATGCATCACCAATATTAAAAGAATACCTATCTGGGATTATTTTATTTCTATCATTCCTGATGGAGTGAATAACTTCGGATGTAGTAACATGAAAAAGGTCCAATAGCTATGGATACAACACCAGGTTGCGTTAGCCTTGATGAAACACCCATACAGAATCCATATGAGGTAGATTAACTTCAAAAATATCCACAAAATACATCCACATTGATGAAGCAGTAACACAAAAAAGAAATAAATGATCTACATCATCCCTATGTTAGTGACAAAGAACACAAGAAGAGTATAGGAAATACCACACAATTGAAGATAATAATCAGTTTGTTTCTTTCCATGAGCCAATCTCTAGGAAAAAATGGAACGTGAAGTCTTGATGTGTCTCCTTTGAAAATCCTCCATGCATTGAACATCCTTACTACAAGAAAAAGAGTTCCTGTAGAATAATTTAGAATAAAAAAATCCTTTTAGAAGCAGGTTCCCATGCCCAAAATTTGTTCTATCAAGAAAATAATAGCAATTAACTATGCTAATGATATGATTCGGAAGGCCCTCCATACTCTCAAGATGGTCCTTGATAGTAATATTTAGATCCAAGTTAATCAAATCGTCTACAAGGGAGTCAAAAAAGGTGTGACCTATCTAATTTACCTTCTAAAATTTAAGGGAAGTGTTTCTTTAGACTAACCATAGAGAATGGATATTAATTGAAGCATATGTGGATTTAAGAGTAGGGAAAAGTGAGGAATTTATATAACTAGAAATTATATTCTTGATCTGAAGCATGAACTTATCTTGAAGGAAGTCAAGAGTCTCATAATCATTATTGACTAGTCTCCATATAAACACAGACCACAAAGAGTCGCTGAAGGATCCAAGGTTCTAAATGCCTAATCCGCCAACATCATAAGGTTTACAAAAAGTGCTCCAATATATAATTGATAATTTCTTATAAAGAATCTTTCCACTCCAAATGAAATTATTAATAGATACATTGATTTTATTAGATAGAGATATGTGCCATTTACACACCATAAAGAATTGAAAAAACTTGCAAATTAATAATATCCTCCACCAAAAAACATGACAAGCCACAAATATAATTTTACCCATCCAAGTTACAAGTTGTCTTTTGACCTTTCCAATGATATCTGTGACGTAGGAGGCTTCTGGTCTCCCCAAAAATAGGGAAACCCCAGGTAAGTGAAGGGGAAAACAACCTCCTGAATAACGAAAACCCGGATAATGTCATTCTTTCTAGGGATAGAGAAATTCCTTCCAAAATAAACAAAGGGCTTTCTATATTTGAACCCATGACCAAAATATTTTTCATAGTGTGAATGAGTCCTCATGATATTATTGATATTTATTCTATCCAAATGAGTGGAGAGTATGATATCATCAATATACAACAAATGAGTAGGAGTATCTAATCCTCTTCAAACCCAAATAACACGATGTTTCCCATTACCAACCATAATTGAAAGGAATCTGCTAAGATAATCATTATCTATTGAAAAAATGATTGTAGAAATGGGGTCACCTTGCCTTACACCTCTAGAATAGTCAAAACAGCCCTTGGGAGACCCATTTATAAGAATATAGATGTGCAAAGACAGAAAAATTATTTTGAACAAAGCAATGAAGACACTATCAAATCCAAACATATAAAGGATCTTATAAATAAAACCCCATTATATTATGTCAAAATCCATTCTAACATCGAGCTTGGGAAAAGTAATTCCATCCCTAATGGGATTTTTAAGTAGGTTAACACATTCCGAGGAAGTCATGAGACAATATTGAATGGATCTACCCTTAACAAAACAAAACTGATTGTGGGAGACAATTATGGTTTGGATTGAGGTCATCCTCATAGCCAGGATCTGTCAACAGATTTTATAGACGACGTTGACTAAAAAACTGGAATATAGGGGTGGGTCTCATTGGTATTCCACACCTTTTGAGTAAGAGTGAGAAACTGAGCATTTTATTCATAAATAAGAAAACCTCCTTTAAAAAAATGAGTAACTAACTTGCAAACATCAACCTGAATAATATCCAAGAATTTTTGGAAGAAAATATTTCCAAAACCATCCAAAATAGGAGATATGTCACATTAGAGACTGATGATGGATTCCTTAATCTCAAAATACAATGGAATATATTTAAGATTTTGATTATCTTCTTGAGTCCCAAGTCTGGTAATAATACCTTCTATAGGATCATTAGAGGTAGGTGGATCATTGAAGAGTTATTTAAAGTAAGAGATCACATTATCCAAGAGATCATTTCTGTTATCAATAATCTGATCCCCATTTTCAATGAAGGATTGATGCCTGGATACCTTCATTATTTTTTTGAAGAGAATTTATATTTTTTTAATTTCTGTCTCTATATTTCAACCGATTAGAATTAATTTTTTAAAGGAATCTTTAAAGTTCAATAGACAATTCAGCTTTGAGACAATATTAGTTTCCCAAATAACACCATCAAAGAAGTCACTAATAGTATTCTACTCTTGTATTTATTTAAGAGAACCCTCAAGAGAAGAGATTTCTACATCAAGAGAGGTAAAATGATATTTTCTCCATATTTTCAAGGACATTTGAGATGTTTGAGCTTGATAACACAAGAAAATTCATTATTCCGGCCTCCCATATTGTTCCAAGTCTTCTAAATTTATTTCCTACACTCAGGATGCGCGATCCAAGGATTATTGAACCTAATGTGTAGAGGCGGATTGAGATAATTACCCATAAGAGCAACCAAAATGGGATGATGATCAGAATTAATTATAGAAAATTTCGTACATGAAATAGATCTCCAATAATCCAGATAGACGTTATTGAAAAATTCCCTTTCAATCCTGCCTATAATATACATATTCAAAAATTTCCTATACCAAGTGTATTTTCTCTTAACCATATTAACCTCAATCAACCCTTTTTCCCCATAAAATCTTTGAATTACCTATAAGTAATATAATTATTAATAGTACCTATATTACCATCTAGTTTCATAATAGAAATAACATCTCCAAGAATGAGCCAAGGGCTAGTAGTAGCAGAGTTAGTAGATCCAATATCCACCCACAATCTCAGGCAATATTGGTAGCCATTATGGGAACAAATAAAGAAAAAAAGATGAGGAGAACCAAGGTAATTGAAGGCACATGTGACATGATGATCACTATTATCAACCATAGAAATGTCAGATAAAGAACGATATTACAAGGCCCAAAGTCTTTTTATCTCTGACACACACCTATTGGATTCAATTAAATGAAATCCCAAATTCTCCAGATTGGCAACATCAGGAGAAAAGACTCTCTTAGGTTTAGAACGACCTATAATCAGAGTTATGTGATTTTGAATGAAAATCCTTGTGGAACTCACAGTTTCAAGATTGGAAAGACCCTAAAAATTCTAAAAAATAATCCTTATTTGAACTCAAGACCAGTGTTGGATCCTCCTTTTTTGACCCCATCTACTTTCTGATTTCCAGATTTAGTAGGACTTTCAACCTTTATTTTAGGAAAATAATGGTCTTTAATGTGGCGCCCCGATCCCAGTTACCCAGAGTCGGTGCATTATTGTGTAACATTGGCATGGTCACAAAAGATCAAGTATCGAATGGCCGATTAGTTTAGTAGCCTTGGAAACAGTAGATATATTCATAAATGTAACATTACATAATAAAGTGAAAAACTAAAATAACATAGTCTCCATTTTCCACACTCATATCCCCTTCAGACTATCCCTGCCGGTCATTCATAAAATACTTCTTCACACCATGGAAAAATTAAAAGATTGAAAGGGGTGAGCTCAGATGCTCAGTAAGGATAAAAATTTAGCAGAAGATTTCATAAATTAACATAAACATTTAAGGAAATGTATAACTAAAACAAAAGCCATTTAAAATTGAACTTCAGAATAATATGGAAAAAGTAAAATAAGATAATGTCATTTACTTTTCCACATGGATATTCTACTGGTCGAATAATCACATGCAATATCAGTAACCACTTTCATAATGATGGAATGCATAATTCCAGACTATCATAACCACGTAGCCAAGACCTCGTTCCAAGACTAAAAATAAGATTTTGTCAAGGCCTCGTTCCAAGACACTAGTTTGTCTCATGAGACCTACCGATGCATCGAGGAGCTATAGTGGGCTCCACCCGTCACTTATTAAGTCCATTACATTCCTCATATGAACAGGTTTAAACATATCATAAACCATAACATAATCGTATCACATAAAACATGCATAAAGGAAAAATAACATTTCCACTTTTGAATTACAAGAAATCAATACAACACATTGATATAATAAAAACATTTTCAAAACCATTTTCAATACCAAAATAAAATAAAATTAATACATTGTAATTATTTTTCATTAAAAAAAAGGTTATGGCTTGTAGAGGAAGCCGAAACTCAAATAATGGTCACGGCGGCAGAGAAGTCGTTGTCGCCACATACGTACAACAAAAAAAACATTCCATTTTTGTTGTTTAGTAAAACGATTCGTATAAAAATATTCCTTTTGAATAAATGAAAAAGTCAAAGGGGTTTATACATCGTATAAAAGAAATTTGTGTATAAAACAAAATATGCCTCCATGAATGGAGATTGAGACTAAATACCTTACAAAGATCATTTTTTAAATAAAATAGATCTATTATGTGTATTCACTATAAGTACACATAATGAAATTACAAATACAAGATATGATATTATAATATCATGACATAATTTGAAAGTAGGAGATTAACCCAAAGAACGGAAATTGGGTTAAGAAGTTCCCTTACCTTGTGTCCGACTTGACTCGAACACTCTTTAACCTCCTGAATAATAAACTAGAGTTAATCTCTACTTGCTTAAGAACCTTTTTCAAGTTCATTATCCCTTTTATATCACTTATTACTATGTTACGAAAATTATGTAGTCATTTAAGTTAATAACGGTCGTTTTGTCGATCTTTGGTACTTGAGTCAACAATAAAAATCTTATAATTACAAGTTGTTTATGTGGTAGAATATCAATTTTATCTAGAATTATATCCATGATTTAGATATCATATATATCATATATATCCAATATATACATTCATTAATAATATTACGTAACATTTAGAGGTAAGAAATGAAATGCACCGTTCATGGAGACGGTAAGTCGTACGTACGCATGAACGCTACTTTCATTTGTATTTCATATTTAATGGAATTAAGTTATAATTATATAAAGGTATAATATAATTACATTATAATATAATATATAATACCATTTACTCCATCCTTTATACATCCCACACATGGCATTAACGATTCAAATCACATTGAGGGGGCGGTAGTCCGCACTTCCTAAAATGAAATTATCACGTTTACCCATAATGGAAATCGTAAAGGTATGACATAAATGAAAAATGCAGAAAAATAAGGGAAAAAAACAAAATATATATCATATATAAAAATAGTGACATCATAATGGCCACCATGAGAGGTGTTAAAAGAAGATTCAACAATCATCGTTTCGTGAGGCAGAAATTTTCCAACCACAGAAACAGTATGTTCTTTAAACATTAGACGAAGGTGTGTGTAAGTGTAAATAAAATAATTCTCATAAAAACATCCAAGTATATTGAGGATACTGGTGTTGTTACAAAATAAAGTGATAAAAATATTTTAGGGGGTTGGAGAAGAAAAATAAAACAAAAGAACATAAGAGAAGACATTACCTTAAAATCGGGTAACTCTTTTTGATTTGAGCCAAAGGCTTCCTTGGGAAGACTTCTGCCCAAACTGAGGCTTATAAGAGTAATACAGGGAAGTTGGGAGAGTATTTGGGCAGAGTTTGGCCGATCCAAATGGCTTGAATGTGTGAATAAGGTGGTAGAGGTGGGGGCCTTTTATAAGAGGAGAGGAGGGGCACTCTTGGAAAGTAATGAAAAGTTACTTTATTATATAATTTGTTTCGGATTTTAAAGGTCCCAAACTTATATATTTCGAGGATAAGGTGATAAGGGTTCTAAATCTACTCCTCCAAAAGGTTTTTGACATGTGATGGTCTTATATTTTACATTATCTTTTCATTTTATTTAAATCGATAAATAATGAGGCAATCACTGCGTCGTCATGGTGTCATACATAATTTAATTTATTTATTTTATAAAAATTATACAAAAATTTTCATGATGTGGGAAATCTTTTTAGATTTCTAATGAATATTTATAGTAAAAAATATGACTTGTATAACCCCATTTAAAAATTGTTTTAATAAACCAACTCATGTTTGCGACATTTTTATTTTAACATTAAATAAAAGGATTTTAATGTAATTTTCCTACCAAAGTGGCTCCATTGGGTCCCCAAGTTGACCAATGGATTTTACTTGTCGTCCAGGACTCATCAAATAGGGGTAGGACAAGTGTAAAGGTATTTTCATATTTTTATAATATCATTTTCACCTGAAATTTCACAAATTACCTTTAATCGCGATTAATTAAACTTAAAAGTTACTCTTCACCAAAAAATTATTTTAATCCCATTGAAACACATTTTACTTCCTAATGAAAACCATGTATGTCAGATTTTTGAAAATCAAATCACAGAAGTGGTAATGTTGTATTTATACGAAAAATCAGTTTTTTAACTACCACATAGTGGTTTCACCATTAATCAAAAATTGAAGTTTTTCAGAACAATGCCAAAATTTCACCGTAAGCTATAATTGATATTCCGAATTCAAAAATTATTTCTATTTTACAAAATTCCAAACATATAAGTTGAATTAATTAATTTTATAACTAATTTCCGTTGTCACAACAAATAGCGTGTTTTTAAGAAACAATATATATCAAAAAATTGACAATTGTTTTTGTCCAATTTCAAAGTGAAATTAATTATAATGACCACCATTGGATAAAATGGTAAAAATATATTATAATTATAATTTAAAACCACTCTATAGTATAATTTATCACTATAATTGTTTTTTATTAAAAATGGTTTTTAAGTATTTCTCACTATTCATAAAAAAAGGAAGTTCTCAGAAAATTACAAAAAATTAAACTTAGGATAATTTCAATATTATGAATAAAAAAATGAAGTCCATTTTGAAATATAAAAATTCTATAATTTTAATAAGTTGGTATTACTATTCCTAATGACTACTTTGATTAGTCGCGGTGTGTTAGAATCTTGAACTTGCGTATAATGCAAGCTATTGCATTATTGAAAGAGAAGCGTATCGTGGAAGCTTGTGGTGTTACATTCTACCCTCCTTCAATAAATTGCATCCTCGCAATTTGAAAATTTTATTTGAAAATAAAAGGTTGAAAATAGAAAATACCTTTGTGGAAACCCCACATCCGAAATAGGTATAATAAAAATATAACATTAAAAGAAAGAAAGATAAGTACATAGGTCACCCGAGATAACCCATACTAGGATTATATGAAAATATGGATATGGAGGAAAAACAAACCATCAAGGTCTGATGGAGAGTTGTATAAAATAAGATTAAGAGAAAGTTAACTACAAGAAAATCACAAACTTTTGATTGGTTAAACGGTCATTGATTCCCCAATTGGAAAAGTTAACCAACAACATTTTTGTTTTAAGTTACCTTTCATAATGTTGAGGAATTTATTTAAGAGATTTACTAAGAACATAAAGAAATATACTTACTTTTCATGTAGACTTTCATTCTTTAATAAATTTTTACCACGAACCCATCTTTCACTCCAAATGGTAACAAAACTCAAAAATATTATATTTATCCTTACCGTATAGGGTTCAAAAAATAAATTTATAAATCATATATCATAACTAGAAAAACTACATTATACACCCCCGGGACTTCACGTAGTCTAGTGGTAGGCGATAAATCCCAATCACACTATGGTTGTGGGTTCGATTCCCACATCTTTGTCTGACGCGATGGGTTTCCACTCAGTCTGCGTGTTTTCATTTTTATAAATATCCAAAAATAACCTTAAAAATAGTAACCAATGTAAAATATAATACATTCCAACCTTTATAGTTATCCAAAATACCTCTGTCCAGACTTTCTCTAAAAGGTCTCCAAATTCCAAAATTCAATTCATCAGATTCCCCAAACAAAGTAATGATTCTTATTATCACATAATAAAAATATGATTACCTTCAACATATCAAAACCTTAATGAAAACAACATGTACTGCAGTACAATCCTTATATATATCACATTATTCTTATAACCAGAATATATTCCTTGAGACCAAAAGCACCAATACATTAATTATTCCACTTCAACTGTAGTAACATCAAAAGATTATCCTTGATCCCTTGGCCTTTTCTGAGGTAAGTTTTCCTGACGCTTAGGACATTCATTGGCATAATGCCCCATTTCCCTAAAATTATAGCATTCAACATTGATAGCCTCTTTCTTTTCCTTACAATCACGAGCCAGGTGACCTTTTTCTCCACATTTGTAACAAACTCCCATTCTCTTTAGGCAAGTACCAGGGTGATTCTTCCCACAATTATCGCATAATGGAAAATCTATCTTTCCCTTTTTCCCTTTATCTGTCTCTTATTCCACCGTTCTCTTCTTCTCTTACTTTACTTTGTTGTCATAAGACTTAGAGAATTACTTTTCTGTCTTGATAGCACACGAGACTATATCTTCGTATGTTGACAAATATTGTGATACTAAAGCTCGAAGGAGAAATGGTTTTAACCCATCAAAGAAATGATCAATCTTACTTATTGGGTTACATATATAATATGAAACATGCCTCACTAACCTTGTAAAGTTAACCTCATACTTTGCGACATTCTCATCCTCCTTTTATCTCAGACTTAGAAATTGCCTTTCCATATCTGCTCGATGGTCATGAGGAAAGTATTTTTCTATAAAAAGCACTTTGAACTCCCTCCATTCCATACATGATACTTCATCATCTTCCTTTGTATTTTGAATCAATGACCACCATTGATCAGAATCTCCAGTGAGGCGGTAAACTGCCATGAAAACTTTCCCCCTTTCATTACTCCCCAAGGCGTGGGATATTTTCTCTAAGGATTTTATCCGTTGCTCTGCTATTAACGGATTTGTACCCCCATTAAATGTTGGCGGTTGCTACCTCATGAAGTGGTCTAACATTGATCCTCCATGTTGCAGATCAGGGTGCTCCATATGAGTAAGGTTATTATTCATAACATCAGTGAGTTGTCCTAGTATGGTAATAAGTTGATCAGCACCAGTTGTATCTCCAGCTCCACAATAATTATCTTGAGCAGGAGGGAAATCCCTACACGGAGTGCGTGCATTGATATGGCTTCCATTCCTCCCACTAGGCGCCATTTCTAATCAATGGCATAAACTACATTAGTTTATGAATTAAAATACATAATTACATACTTGTAAAACACTTAACATAAATTGAAATATTTATGGATATAATCCATAATCATAAAAATGTTTTCTTTGAGGATGTATGTACTGATAAGCCCTTCATAGTGGTTTGTAATGAAAATGATAATATCCTAAGCCTATCCCCCAGGAGTGTCGTAACCAAGAGTGCAGTAAGGCCCATTGTCCTGCACCAGTTCCTGTTTGAGCTAGCTCAAAGCGGTGTTTTCGGGATTTACCCCTAGGTAGATCTGTGTCAGAGCTGCCTCTACCTGCTCGTATCCAGACAGCGATGTATTTCTCAGAAAACTCACAAAATCTCTATAATACGAAAATTTTAGGAAGTTCTTCTATACCAATCATCAAAGTCTATCTTCAGGCTATGTGCTCTAATCAGAGTTTATATAAATCTAGATTCCAAGGTTAGTACTAAACTACCTCTGATACCAACTGTGATGCCCCGACCCCAGTTACCCAGAGCTGGTGCATTATTGCGTAACATTTGCATGATCACAAAACATCACGTCTCGAAATACCGATTAGTTTAGTAGCCTTGGAAACACTAGATACATTCATAAATGTTACATTACATAATAAATTGAAAAACTACAATAAAATAGTCTCCATTTTCCACACTCATATCCCCTTCAGACTATCCCTGCAGGTCATTCCTAAAATACTTCTTCACATCCTGGAAAAATTAAAACATTGAAAGGGGTGGGCTCAGATGCTCAGTAAGGATAAAAATTTAGCAGAAGCTTTCATAAATAAACATAAACATTTAAGGAAATGTATAACTAAAACACAAGACTTTTAAACTTGAACTTCAGCATATTATGGCAAAAGTAAAATGAGATAATGTCATTTACTTTTTCATAGGGATATTTTACTGGTCGAATAATCACATGCAATATTAGAAACCACTTTCATAATGATGGAATGCATAATGACAGACTATCTTAACCACGTAGCCAAGGCCTCGTGCCAAGACTACAAATAATATTTTTTCAAGGCCTTGTTCCAAGACACTAGTTTGTATCATGAGACCTACCGATGCATCAAGGAGCTATAGCGGGCTCCACCCGTTACTTATTAAGTCCAATGCATTCCTCATATGAACAGGTTTAAACATATCATAAACCATAACATAATCGTATCACATAAAACATGCATAAAGGAAACATAACATTTCCAAATTTAAATTACAAGATATCAATACAACACATTTATATAATAAAAACATTTTCGAAACCATTTTCAATACCAAAATAAAATAAAATTAAAACTTTGTAATTATTTTTCATTATAAAAAAGGTTATGGCTTGTAGAGGAAGCCGAAACTCAAAAAATGGTCACGACGGCAGAGAATTCGTTGTCGTCCCATACGTACGACAAGAAAAACATTCATTTTTTGTCGTTTAGTAAAACACTTCGTATAAAAAGATTCATTTTGAATAAATGGAAAATTCAAAGGGGTTTATACACCATATAAAATAAATTTGTGTATAAAACAAAATATGCCTCAATGAATGGAGATTGAGACAAAGTACCTTACAAAGATCATTTTTTTAAAAAAATAGATCTATTACGTGTATTCACTATAAGTACAAATAACGAAATTACAAATACAAGAGAGGATATAATAATATCATGACATAATTTGAAAGTAGGAGATTAACCCAAAGAACGGAAATTGGGTTAAGAAGTTCCCTTACCTCATGTCCGTCATGACTAGACCACTCTTTAACCTCCTGAATAATAAACTAGAGTTAATATCTACTTGCTTAAGAACCTTTTTCAAGTTCATTATCCCTTTTATATCACTTATTACAATGTTAAGAAAATTATGTAGTCATTTAAGTTAATAACGGTCGTTTTGTCGATCTTTGGTACTTGAGTCAACAATAAACTTCTTATAATTACAAGTTGTTTATGTGGTAGAATATCCATTATCTCCAGAATTATATCCATGATTAAGATATAATATATATCATATATATCCCATATATACATTCATTCATAATATTACGTAACATTTAGAGGTAAGAAATAAAATGCACGGTTCATGGAGACGGTAAGCCGTACGTACGCATGAACGCTACTTTCATTTCTATTTCATATATAATGGAATGAAGTTATAATTATATAAAGGTATAATATAATTACAGTATAATATAATGTATAATACCATTTACTCAATCCTTTATACATCCCACACATGGCATTAACGATTGAAATCACTTTGAGGGGGCGGTAGTCCGCACTTCGTAAAATGAAATTATCGCGTTTACCCATAATGGAAATCGTAAAGGTATGCAATAAATATAAAATATAGAACCATAAGGAAAACAAAAACATAATATATATCATATATAAAAATAGTTTCATCATAATGACCACCATTAGAGGTGGTAAAATAATATTGAACAATCATCGTTTTGTGAGGCAGAAATTTGCCAACCACAGAAACAGTATGTTATTTAACCATTAAACGAAGGTGTGTGTAAGTGTTAATAAAATAATTCTCATAAAAACATCCAAGTATATTGAGGATACTGGTTTTGTTACAAAATAAAGTAATAAAAAGATTTTAGGGGGTTGGAGAAGAAAAATAAAACAAAAGAACACAAGAGAAGACATTACCTTAAAATTGGGTAACTATTTTTGATTTGAGCCAAAGGCTTCCTTAGGAAGACTTCTGCCCAAATTGCGGCTTATAGGGGTAAGAGAGGGAAGTTGGTAGAGTATTTGGTCAGAGTTTGGACGAGACAAATGGCTTGAATGTGTGAATAAGGTGGTAGAGGTGGGGGCCTTTTATAAGAGGAGAGGAGGGGCACTCTTGGAAAGTAATGAAATGTTACTTTATTATATAACGCGTTTCGTATTTTAAAGGTACCAAACTTATATATTTCTAGGATTAGGTGATAAGGGTTTGAAATCTACTCATACAATAGTTTTTTGTCATGTTTAGGTCTTAGATTTTACATTATCTTTTCATTTTATTTAAATCGTTAAATAATGAGGTAATCGCTGCATCATCAAGGGGTCATAAATAAATTTATTTATTTCATGTCTAAAAATTATAAAACAATTATAATGATGTATGAAATCGTTTTATCTTTCTAATGAATAATTATAGTAAAAAATATGACTTGTATAACCCCATTTAAAAATTGTTTTAGTAAAACAACTCATGTTTGTGACATTTTTAGTTTAACATTAAATAAAAGGTTTTTAATGTCATCTTCCTACCAAAGTTGCTCCATGGGGTCCCAAAGTTGTCCCATGAATTTTATTGGTCGTCCATGACTCATCCGATAGGGGTAGGACAAGTGTAAAGGTATTTTCATATTTTTATAATATCATTTTCACCTTAAATTTCACTAATTACCTTTAATCGCGATTAATTAAACTTAAAAGTAACTTTTCAACAAAAAATAATTTTAATCCCATTGAACCACATTTTACTTCCTAATGAAAAACATGTATGTTGGATTTTTGAAAATAAAATCACAGAAGTGGTAATGTTTCATTTAAACAGAAAATCAGTTTTTTAACTACAACTTAGTGGTTTCACTATTCATCAAAAAATTGAAGTTTTTCAGAACAATGCCAAAATTTCACCCTAAGCTATAATTGATATTCCGAATTCAAAAATGATTTCTATTTTACAAAATTCCAAACATATATGTTGCATTATTTAATTTTAAAACTAATTCCCGTTGTCACAACAAATATTGTGTTTTTAAGAAACAATATATATCAAAAGATTGACAATTATTTATGTCCAATTTCAAAGTGAAATTAATTCTAATGACCAAAATTGGATAAAATGGTAAAAATATATTATAATTATACTTTAAAACCACTCTATAGTATAATTTATCACTATAATTTATTTTTATTAGTAATGTTTTTCTAAGTATTTTTTACTATTCATAAAAAAAAGGAAGTTCCCAGAAAAATACAAAAAATACAACATAGGATAATTTTGATATTACGAATACAAATATGAAGTCCAATTTGAAATAAAAAAATTATATAAATTTAAAAAGTGGGTATTACTATTCATAATAGCTACTTTGATTATTCTTGGTGTGTTAGAATCTTGAACTTGCGTACAATGCAAGCTATTGCATTATTAAAAGAGAAGCATATCATGAAAGCTCGGGGTGTTACATTCTCACCTCATTCAATAAATTGCGTCCTCGCAATTTGAAATTTTTCTTTGAAAATAAAAGGTTGAAAATAGAAAATACCTTTGTGGAAAACCCACATCGGAAATAGGGATAATAAAAATATAACATTAAAATAAAGAAAGATAAGTACAAAGGTCACCCGAGATAGCCCATACTAGGATTCTATGAAAATATTGATATGGAGGAAAAAATACCATCAAGGTCTGATTGAGAGTTGTATAAAATAGGATTAGGATAAAGTTAAATACAATAAAATCACAAACTTGTGATTGGTTAAATGGTCATTGATTCCCCAATTGGAAAAGTTAACCGACAACATTTTTGTTTTATGTTACCTTTGATAAAGTTGAGGAATTTATTTAAGAGATTTACTAAGAACGTAAGGAAATATACTTATTTGTCATGTAGACTTTCATTCTTTAATAAATTTTTACCACGAACCCATCATTCACTCCAAATGGTAACAGAACTCAAAAATATTATATTTATCCTAACCGTATAGGGTTCCAAAAATAAATTTATAAATCATCTATCATAAATAAAAAAACTACATTATACACTCCAGGGACTTCACGTATCCAGTGGTAGGCGATAAATCCCAATCTCACTATGGTTGTGGATTCGATTCCCATAGCTTTGTCCCACATGAGGGGTTGTCACTCGGTCTGCGTGTTGTCCTTTTTATAAATATCCAAAAATAACCTTAACAGAAGTATCCAATGTAAAATATAATACATTCCAACCTTTATAGTTATCTAAAATACCTCTGTCCAGACATTATCTAAAAGGTCTCTAAATTCCAAAAATCAATTCATCAGATTCCACAAACAAAGTAATGATTCTTATTGTCACATACTAAAAATATGATTACCTTCATCATATCAAAAACTTAATGAAAACAACAAGTATTGCAGTACAATCCTTATATATATCACATTATTCTTATAACCAGAATATATTCCTTGAGTCTAAAAGAACCAATACATTAATTATTCCACATCAACTGTAGTAACATCATAATATTGTCCTTGATCCCTTGGCCTTTTCTGAGGTAAGTTTCCCTGATGCTTAGGACATTAATTGGTATAATTCCCCATTTCCCTACAATTTTAGCATTCAACATTGGTAGCCTCTTTCTTTCCCTTACAATCATGAGCCTGGTGACCTTTTTCTCCACATTTGTAACAAACTCCCATTCCCTTTAGGCAAGTACCAGGGTGATTCTTCCCACAATTATCGCATAATGGAAAATACTTGTTTCCCTTTTTCCCTTTATCTTTCTCTTATTCCACCGTTCACTTCTTCTCTTGCTTTACTTTGTTGTCATAAGACTTAGAGAATTCCTTTTCTATCTTGATAGCACACGAGACTATATCTTCGTATATTGCGAAATATTGTGATACTAAAGCTCGATGAAGAAATGGTTTTAACCCATCAAAGAAACGATTAATCTTACTTCTTGGGTTTCATATATAATATACAACATGCCTTGCTAACCTTGTAATGTTAACCTCATACATTGCGACATTCTAATCCTTCTTTTGTCTCAGACTCGTAAATTGCCTTTCCATATCTGCTCGATGGTCACGAGGAAAGTATTTTTCTAAGAAAAGATCTCTGAACTCCCTCCATTCCATACATGATACTTCTTCATCTTCCTTCGTATATTGAATCAATGACCACCATTGATCATCATCTCCAGTGAGGCGGTAAACTGCCATGACAACGTTCTCCCTTTCACTACTCCCCAAGGTGTGGAATATTTTCTCTAGGGATTTTATCCATTTCTCATCTACTAATGGATTTTTACCCCCATTAAATGTTGGTGGTTGCTACCACATGAAGCGGTCTAACATTGATCCTCCACGTTGCGGATCAGGGTGCTCCATATGAATAAGGTTATTATTCATAACCTGAGTGAGTTGTCTTAGTATGGTAATAAGTTTATCAACACCAGTTGTATCTCTAGCTCCACAATAATTATCTTGAGAAGGAGGGAAATCCCTACACGGAGTGCGTGCATTTATACAGTTTCCATTCCTCCCACTAGGCGCCATTTATAAAAAATGGCATAAACTTGAATAGTTTATGAATTAAAATACATAATTACATACTTGTAAAACACTTAACATAAATTGAACTATTTATGGATATAATACATAATCATAAAAATGTTTTCTTTGAGGAAGTATGTACTCATTAGACATTCATAATGGTTTGTAATGAAAATGATAATATCCTAAGCATATCCACCGAGAGTTTCGTAACCAAGAGTGAAACAAGGCCCGTTGTCGTGCACCAGTTCCCGTTCAAGTCTAGCTCAAAGCGGTGTTTTCGGGTTTTACCCCTAGGTACATCTGTGCCAGAGCCGCCTCTACCTACTTGTATCCAGGCAGGGATGTATTGCTCGGAAAACTCACTAAATCTCTATAATACCAAAATTCTAGGAAGTTCTTCTATACTAATCCTCAAAGTATATCTTCGGGATATGTGCCCTAATTAGTGTTTATCTAAATATAGATTCCAAGGTTAGTACTAAACTGCCTCTGAAACAAACTGTGACACCCCGACCCCAGTTATCCAGAGCCAGTGCATTATTGTGTAACATTGGCATGATCACAAAAGATCAAGTCTCGAAAGACCGATTAGTTTAGTAGCCTTGGAAACACTAGATACATTCATAAATGTTATATTACATCATAAAGTGAAAAACTAAAATAAAATAGTCTCCATTTTCCACACTCATATCCCCTTCAGACTATCCCTGCAGTTCATTCTTAAAATACTTCTTCATATCGTGGAAAAATTAATACATTGAAAGGGGTGAGCTCAAATGCTCAGTAAGGAAAAAAATTTACCATAAGCTTTCATAAATAAACATAAACATTTACGGCAATGTATAACTAAAACACAAGCCTTTTAAACTTGAACTTCAGCATAATATGGACAAATTAAAATTAGATAATGTCATTTACTTCTTCACATGGATATTCTACTGGTCGAATAATCACATGCAATATCAGTAACCACTTTCATAATGATGGAATGCATAATGCCAGACTATTATAACCATGTATCCAAGGTCTCGTGCCAAGACTACAAATAAGATTTTGTCAAGGCCTCATGCCAAGACACTAGTTTGTCTCATGATACCTACCGATGCATCGAGGAGATATAGAGGGCTCCACCAATCACTTCTTAAGTCCAATGCATTCCTCATATGAACAGGTTTAAACATATGATAAACCATAACATAATCGTATCACATAAAACATGCATAAAGGAAACATAACATTTCCACATTTCAATTACAAGATATCAATAAAACACATTGATATAATAAAAACATTTTCAAAACCATTTTCAATACCAAAATAAAATAATATTAAAACATTGTAATTATTTTTCATTAAAAAAAAGGTTATGGCTTTTAGAGGAAGCCGAAACTCAAATAATGGTCACGGTGGCGGAGAAGTCGTTGTCACCGCATACGTACAACAAGAAAAACATTCCTTTTTTGTCGTTTAGTAAAACTCTTCGTATAAAAATATTCCTTTTGAATAAACGAAAAAGTCAAAGGGGTTTATACACCGTATAAAAGAAATTTGTGTATAAAACAAAATATGCCTCAATGAATGGAGATTGAGACAAAGTACCTTACAAAGATTATTTTTTAAATAAAATAGATCTATTATGTGTAGTCACTATAAGTACACATAATGAAATTACTAATACAAGATAGGATATAATAATATCAGGACATAATTTTAAAGTAGGAGATTAACACAATGAACCGAAATTGGGTTAAGAAGTTCCCTTACCTCGTGTCTGACTTGACTCGACTGCTCTTTAACCTCATGAATAATAAACTAGAGTTAATATATACTTTCTTAATAAACTTTTTCATGTTCATTATACCTTTTATATAACTTATTAAAATGTTACTAAAATTATGCAGTCATTTAAGTTAATAACGGTCGTTTTGTCGATCTTTGGTACTTGAGTCAAAAATAAACTACTTATAATTACAAGTTGTTTATGTGGTAGAATATCCATTATATACATTATTATCTCCATTATGTAGATATAATATATATCCCATATATACATTCATTCATAATATTACATAACATTTAGAGGTAAGATATGAAATGCACCGTTCATGGAGACTGTAAACCGTACATACGCATGAACGCTACTTTCATTTCTATTTCATATTTAATGGAATGAAGTTATAAATATATTAAGGTATAATATAATTCCAGTATAATATAATGTATAATACCATTTACTCCATCCTTTATATATCCCACATATGGCATTAACGATTCTAATCACTTTGAGGGGGCGGTAGTCCGCAATTCCTAAAATGAAATTATCGCGTTTACCCATAATGGAAATCATAAAGGTATGCCATAAATGAAAAATACATAACCATAAGGAATAAAAAAACATAATATATATCATATATAAAAATAGTGTCATCAAAATGGCCACCATGAGAGGTGTTAGACGAATATTGAACAATCATCGTTTCGTGAGGCAGAAATTTTCCAACCACAGAAACAGTATGTTCTTTAACCATTAGATGAAGGTGTGTGTAAGTGTAAATAAAATCCTTCTCATAAAATCATACAAGTATATTTAGGATATGGGTGTTCTTAAAAAATAAAGTAATAAAAAGATTTTAGGGGGTTGGAGTAGAAAAATAAAACAAAAGAACACAAGAGAAGACATTACCTTAAAATCAGGTAACTCATGTTGATTTGAGTCAAAGGCTTCCTTGGGGAGACTTCTGGCCAAATTGAGTCTTATAGGAGTAATAGAGGGATGTTGGGAGAGTATTTGGACAGAGTTTGGCCGAGCCTAAGGGCTTCAAAGTGTGAATAAGTTGGTAGAGGTGGGGGCCTTTTATAAGAGGAGAGGAGGGGCACTTTTGGAAAGCAATGAAATGTTACTTTATTATATAATGAGTTTTGGATTTTAAAGGTCCCAAACTTATATATTTAGAGTATAAGGTGATAAGGGTTTTAAATATACTCATCCAATAGGTTTTTGACATTTTTAGGTCTTAGAGTTTACATTATCTTTTCATTTTATTTAAATTGTTTAATAATAAGGTAATCGCTGCATCATCATGGTGTCCTAAATAATTTAATTTATTTCATGTCTAAAAATTATAAACAAATTATCATGATGTAGGAAATAGTTTTAGATTTATAAAGAATATTTATAGTAAAAACTATTACTTTTATAACCCCATATAAAAATTGTTTTAGTAAAACAACTCATGTTTGTGACATTTCTAGTTTAACATTAAATAAAAGGTTTTAATGTCATTTTCCTACCAAAGTGGCTCCATGGGGTCCCCAAGTTGACCCTTGGTTTTTCATGGTCGGACATGACTCATCCAATATCGGTAGGACAAGTGTAAAGGTATTTTAATATTTTTATAATATCATTTCACCTTAAATTTCACTAATTACCATTAATCGTGATTAATTAAACTTAAAAGTTACTATTCACCAAAAATTTATTTTCATCCCATTGAACGAAATTTTACTTCCTAATGACAACCATGTATGTCGGATTTTTAAAAATCAAATCACAGAAGTGGTAATGTTTCATTTAAACGAAAAATCAGTTTTTTAACTACCACTTAGTGGTTTCACTATTCATAAAAAATTGATGTTTTTAAGAACAATGCCAAAATTTCACCCTAAGCTATAATTGATATTCCGAATTCAAAAATGATTTATATTTTAAAAAATTCAAAACATATAAGTTTCATTAATTAATTTTATAACTAATTCCCATTGTCACACAAATGACGTGTTTTTAAGAAACAATATATATCAAAAGATTGACAATTGTTTATGTCCAATTTCAAAGTGAAATTAATTCTAATGACCACCATTGGATAAAATGATAAAAATATATTCTAATTATAATTTAAAACCACTCTATAGTATAATTTATCAATATAAATTATTTTGATTAAAAATGTTGTTTTAAGTATTTTTCACTATTCATAAATAAAAGGAAGTTCTCCGGAAATTACAAAAAATACAACTTAGGATAATTTTGATATTACGAATAAAAAAATGAAGTCCATTTTGAAATATAAAATTTCTATAATTTTAAAAAGTGGGTATTACTATTCATAACGGCTACTTTGATTAGTCACGGTGTGTTAGAATCTCGAACTTGCGTACAATGCTAGCTATTACATTATTGAAAGAGAAGCGTATCGTGGAAGCATGGGGTGTTACATTTAAGAAGGTAATTTATTTCAGTGATCATGGGATTGTCAGTTCTAGGTTTTATACTCTTGTCATTACTAATAATACATGGATAAAGACTCTAGTTATGAACAATGATAGTAGCATCATAATCATTTTTGATAATGTCTTTCAGGTATAAACCATCATCAGAAGTATCCAACACTAAAGTGGCATGATCTGATTCACTATTAAATTAGACGATGATACCTTTTATGTCTAAAACAATACTAGATATATCCAACGTTAAAGCAACATCTACTTCATTGGTAGTCTTCAATGTCGGGCTGACAGTGTTTGTGGTAGTTACTGCCTCTTGAAGATTAGATGGGTTGGAATGATCCCTTTGAGATTTGGAAACATGACCAGAGATAGAAAACCATTGAGATTAGGTTCCTAAGGAAATATGGGATTCCTTGAGGGTTGTATCATAGTTTGGGAGAGATGGGAGTATTGGTTTCATAGATGTTGTAGTGGGGACACTAATGAGCTCCCTATATTTCTTTAGTGAATGAACCTGATTATTTGTATCTTGTTCTAGATCTTGAATCATGAAAACATCATCCATTTCCCTTTATTTAAATAAACTAGACAATAAAAATAATTTTAAAGGGGATAACTAAAATTATACTCCCCACCTAGATTACGACCCCCTGTATTGTTCGCCTCATAACCCAACCTAGAAGGAGGACTAGGTAAATCAAAAATCATTCCTTATTCCACTTCATTAGAAATATCCTCCTAGGAATGTTTTAGAGGGATGATAATATTTGAGGGACCCGCTTTTGAAACCCCCTATTTCTCCATAATAACCTCATTATCCTTTTTATTCCAATTAACTTCTTTCCAATCCATAGCATTGGGTACCACATTCGCCTTCTTCTAGAGCATTCTACAATTGACCATAGAATTGCCAAAAGGTTTTCCAATAACACAAAAGTGGGGAACCTATTCATATTCAACACTTACCTTAGATTTATTCCCATTAGAAAAAAATTGGTACTAGTTGGTATTTTGATTTCCATGTTAACATAAACAAAAATTCTAGAAACAAAACCAAGTTCCTCATCTAAGGTCTTCTGATCCATTATAATAGGAGTGATAATGCAAGAAACAAGATCATTAATGATATTGGGGTGAAAATAAATCCAATTCAAACCATAGAGTATAACTGAAATATGACACTTTGATTAAATTATTTTAAATGGATTAAAGTTGACATTCCATTTAGATATTCTTAGTGTACTAGGATTGAGGTTTAGATAACTAAGATCCCATTTCCTATGAAAAGAATCCCTCAGTTTCATAATTAAATTAAAAAAAACTTCCTATAAGATTTAATCTCCAGTTTCAAAATCCCAAACACCGTGAGATACTTTTCTTATGATCATCCTAATACTAGGGTTTTAACCATTAGAATAAATCATGTGACCCATGATTCATAATTATTACTGATCAATTATCTGTTGCAGATCCACTAGTTTTGTAATCACAAAAAACCCCCAATATAATGTTTACTAATGTTAGAGGATATGGATGTAACTTCCATGTTTGGAGCTGAAGAACCTGAAAGAGAATTTACAAAGGAAACACCCCTATTCCTTGAAGATGAAGGATCATAGAATTCCAAGAGCAATCCATGATCCCATGACAAGTACCGTTCAACTTTGATGGAAAATTCCCACTTAGGATTAAATGATTCTATAAATAAAATCAAAGAAGAATCCAAGTTCGTGTGAAATCATTATTTCCATTTCTATGATCTCTATTACTAGGGTTCTGAGAGCGATCCTGTTCCTTAAAACATTTAAAAAACATGGATATGGAAGAAAATGTGTGGAAAATATTTAAATTAATGTTTTAAAGAAAAATAACATACCACACCTTCTGACTCATAAAAAAAGTCTTTTAAATTCAAAAATAATAAAATTATATTTAATATTTAATAGATTAAGTACCTTTTTTACATTCATTACCTTATTATTATTCTTTTTATTTCACTAATTAAAATGTTTTATTTAGTTACTAAATAATTTAAGTTCACATTTTACATTTTTGGGGTTATGTGGTCTAAAATGGATTTGGTGTGTTTCAAATGTTTAAAGGGGCCATGTTCCATTATATCTATAATCTTAACCATGTAAAAATTATTATAGTTATACATTCAATATACTTTTATAACCATTAATTTAATGTGTTCATGAAAAATTAAATGCATCTTTCATAAAGGTTGATGGACTTATATACAAATTAGTAACTTTTTCATTTTTCAAATAGATGAAAATGAAATAAATAAGATAATGGTTTAGCAATAAATAATTATAAATTATATTATAAATATCATTTTTATTAAATCTATCCTTATGACCAACCATGTGAGATGTAAATGAAAACAAATCACATCACATCATGGAGGTGGTAGTCCTCATATATACACATGTAACGTTATCATTTTACAAATGATGGAAGGTTAAGAAGTTAGATAATATATTATCTTTAATGAATCATAGTTATGTCAATAGTATCATATATTTATAATATATCAATTTTTATAACCATGCATGTTATGTGGTGATGAAAAATGAATCACATCAGTTCATGGATGTAATATTCCACATATATGCATGAGTGGATATATTTCTTGGGATTACACATTAACAATTATTTGATTGGATTTTTTTTAAAACTATGGCATCTAGGAAATTTTTAAGAGATTTTGGGATTAATTTTTAAAGATATTGGTTGCACTAAAATGTTAAATATTTTCTTAGTCAGGAGAATAAATTCCCTTTTATAAAAGAGAGGAATAGAACACTTTAAGATATTAATAACATTACAATATAAAAAATTTACATATAAATTATAATTTATTTAAAATAGTTTATGTTCTTAATAATATCAAATAATCAAATTCATATATGTTTTTAAGATATTTCAATCATTATCTCTTATTTTAACTAACATTGTTAATCGTTTTAACAGTTAACATAGTGTTTTTTTTACAGTGGTTACTATTAATTATTAGTAAAAAATAATTTTAAATCATTAATATATTCTAAGAAGTTAAAATGTATATAAATATATGTTTTCAAAAAGGAATGAAAAACATTTTTTTTGGGAAAAACCCTTCTAACGATAAAAATGAATTTACACCAAAATCAAGTATAATGTTGATTATCAAGGACATAATTGGATTGTTATAAATAAAATGAGACTTATTTAACTTAAAACCGAACCCAAAATGAGAGTAATCTTTTGAAAACTTTATTAAAAATAGGATGTGAAGACAATTTTAATTAGAATAAAAATAACACATAGTTTTTTTGAATTTCGAAAATAAATTTATAAGTTCATCATTATTATTTTAAATTAAATAAATTATATTATAAATAAATATTTAGTCTATAAAAATGGTTCAGTAAATATTTAATTCACTCTTATATCATGATAATCTCTTAAAAGTTACAGTATTTGGAAATCAATATTTTCATCCATTGACATAAATGTTAAATCTTTCTAAAAATCCCAGAATATTATTATAAAATAATTTTTACATGATGATATCGGAAATTTATTCCATTTTATCAAATTATAATTCTAAATATTATAATTTTATCTATGAGAAGTATATAATATATTAAAAAACATTTCTTTAGGATAAAACAATTTTTTTCACCTTGAAAAATTACATAAAATTATTATTGTGACAATAATGCCATAAAAACTATTCATGAATATGAATAGTACATAGAATCATTTTGTTCTTATAATTTCATGATTTTTCACATTTCATGAACTTGATTATCTAATCAGGTATGTTTTTCCAATATAAGGTGCCCATAGATTATCTAAACTAAAATAAGAATGTTTTGAGTGGTTGTAAAGGTTATATGTAGATATTTAGAAAATTATTTGTGTTATAATTACTTAGAAAAAACAGATGATATGAATCCTATAAGAATAAATTTATTATTATCAATAATATATATTGGTAAAAGAGTTTTATAATTAGTTATAAAAGATTCATATCTGATATGATTGATATGGTGACTTAAAAATGGTATTAATTATGAGAGGAATTCCAAAGAAGAATCATTACAAAGTGAAATATGTATCTTTATCCACAAATTGATATTTGGTAAATTATTTTTTTTTACCAATTTAGTGGTATCACATTTAGTAAATCTTCATATTAAATTAATGTAAACCATGAAAATCATATGATATTATATTCTATTATCGACAAAATACCATAAACATCATTAAGAATTATAGTATGATCAATATTAGAAAAAGAAAAGTCAAATGAAAGAAATTTCATTGTCTAAAATAGAATGTTAAGAATAATTATTATGAAATAATTAATGTTCTATGTGTTGTAAAAATTAATTATTAATAAGCCTTGTGATGATGAATATGGTCATGAAGATATTGATACTTATAATAAGCTTAATATATATTCTCCATACATTTGTAAAATTATGATTGTTTTTATATATACAAAGATTTATATTCTCTTTGAAAATATTTATTATTTTTGGAAAAAAAACATCCTAAAATGTTACTATCATGAAAAATCTATTCATGAGAGATTTAAAGCTTCAAAATTACTACTTCGGTGTAATATAGAAATGGTTTCTTCCAAATTGACTCATGTACTAAATATTATTGGGTATGTAAAAGACTTATAGAGATAAAGGCTTCCTCTAAGTATTTAATTTTCCTTAGAAAAGAATTCTAGAATCACTTCATAATATTTTTCTATGGTTTATTATAAGTTATAACATGAATTAATTTAATAAAATTATATTTAACTCTTATATTTATATATATATATATATATATATTTAATATTATTTGTAGTTACATGCTCATGTTCAATAGTTATGGTAAGGAATAGAATATTTTTTAGTTATGTACATAATGGGAACCATATATTTCATGAATAGTCTAAACAAATTTATTAACCAACTAAATAATCTGATAAGGAATGTAAATGTCATTACTATTATAAAAAATCAAACTAGATGATAAATATTATAAAATTTCTGATGGGGTGAAGGAAAATCCATGTATAGTCCCTATAAAATATTTCTATTGTAGAAATCAATTATTATATTTTTTTAGGGTATATGAAAAAAACTATAAATGAAAAATTAGTTATGATTTGTTATATGAGTTGGAAATTTATGAACGACTGAGACTTAGTACTTAAAATGTGAATTCATTTGGCAGAGAAAGAAGTTTGTCCACATAGGCATTATATAAGAGGATTTTGTTCATTCCATAGTGAATCTTTATAATGTAATTGTATTTCAACTTTTTTTCCTTATATATTATAATATTTACAATTATAAAAAAATTGTTATAAACAAATGATACGATGGTTAAGGAAACAAGTGGTTATGAATTGATCAAATTCTATAACAGTCCTCACATTGAGATAAGAAGGAAAATGTTTTATCAATGATTAAAAATTATATCCATAATTTTTTTGAAATACTTGGGATAGAGTTCTTACCCCCTAATAGTGTCATATTTATTGTAATAAAATAAATGTTTAAAATTATCTAACACATAGAATACCATATATAATATGAATATAATATATTTTTTATGAAATATTGCCTCTAAAAAAATAAGTTTTATTTCATTAAGAAAAAAGGTATCTGTATTTCTTACAATGATGTTATAGAGAGAATATATTTTATAAGAGTCGAGTGGGATTATATTTGGACTTAAATAATTTCAAATTACCACAAATAAATGATTATACTAGTTTAATATAAAGAAAATTTCATATTATATATTTAAAGAGTTTAGATTTTTTGGGAAATGAAATATAATAAAATAAATTATTACATTTTGTTAAAAAATTTATCATGATAAAAATATTATTAGAAATTCTAAAATGATAATGATGATGAATATAAAAAGTGTTCTAAAAAGATTACAGAAGTTGTAAACATTATATTATTTTATTTTCCGATGGATAGAATTTTTAATACTTTGTTCGAAGAGTCGATCGTTATGAATATTATTCCCAGTATCTCCAAAATATATACATTATTTATTCAGAGATGTTTCTAAATAGAGGATTTTAGTTATAGGATTTTTAAAATCGATATGTAATGATGTGGTAGGAATTACAGAGATATTTAATGATTTTTATAAGGCCATAAAATTGTAGAAAAAATCGTTTATATCTATTTTTTTTATCATATGGTACGTGATTAAAAAATGATTATGTATAGTATTTTCGGTATTTATAAAATTTGTTAAGAATACAAAATAGATCATGTTATACAAAAGGAAGTCTCCACTTTATAAATCTTCAATGTTGGATGTAAATATTTCATGATGTGAAATTATAAATAAATATTCAAAGTATAACTTTTAGTTATACCTAATCAATTATTATCTTTACTTATTTTATGTTGTGATTAAATGTTGAGGTTATAATGGTCCATATTTTATAAAATGATTGAAAACATGCTTGTGTGATAATAAATGATTTTTTTGTTGTAAAAAATCTCAATGAATACCAAATTAAGTATAGTACCCTATGTATTTAGTATAATAGGGGTGAATGTTTCCTATTGAATAATCAAAATTGAGGTGGTAAATATACCAATAATAAAAACCGTTATAATTTGATAAATTTATTATTCAAAACATGATGTTGATCTAATAAAGGAGTGTTTGAGTATTTTTTTTGATTATGTAATTGATTAAGGGATAAATAAGACAGAAAAATTCTTTTTAGATGAAGAGTAAGACATACAGGTCATTGATTATAATAAGCCAAGGAAGTTTTTTTATATACAGATATAATTTATGTGTGGTGAAATTATCTATTTGTATGAGGGTCATGTGATTTTCTCATCCTCTCTGGTAAATGGTATGAGATATTTTCATACATTGGTTATGTCTATACATAAAGATTTGAAAATGTTTGAGTAATATAAGTGGAATTGATATACTATATGTCCCATGGGAATTTAATGACATAGAAAATAATATTATTTAATTATATATACTTTTTTATGATATAACTTGTGGACACAAGTATAGAGGTACAAGTGTTTGATATAGATAATTCTAGATCTCATTGTTGCTTGAGTCGAATTGTTGATTTTATATAGACCACTCTTTTCTTAAAATTATGTATTACAGAGTTTTCATTAAACTTTTAAACTCTATAAGGACTAATACGGGCATTGTTTCTGGTTTTGTTAATTAGTTTTGGGTTTTTTGTAATGTTTTTGTAGAAATAATTAAGAGCTATCCCAATAGTATTTTAGAGGGTATGCAATAGATGTTATAGATATATTTTTCATATTTTTTTTATATATGAAGTATTAAAACATGAAAATAAATTATTTAATTTCCCAGATAGACTTTATAAAGGTCTAAAAAAGTGTTTCCAAACCAAATCCTGACTTTTGTGAATATTAGTTATATTTTCATCAATTATAAAACAATTTTTAAGTATTTGAATTTCATGGTATGTTTAGAAGGTTCCATTCAATTCTTAGATTGATCCAAAAGTATTTAAATATTCATTTTTTTAAAAATTACAAAAAATATTATTTATAAATAATTTTTTTTAATTTATTTCAGTGTCAAATGAATTTTATGCTTAAATTATGGATTTTCATAAAAAAATATATTTATTGCATTTTATGTTATATATTATAAGTATATTTTGTTTCATGTAGAATATTAATATGAAAAAATGGATTTTATAATTTGAATCATACTTTCATATTTTTTTAGAAATACCCTTTATATTTTTTGTTACTTAAATTAGATTTCATGGTAAAAAGTTAAGTTATCACAGTTAATGTTTAAAATGGATTTGAATTGGGGTTTTACATTGGGGAAATGGAAAACAATTTCTCAAAAACATGTCTTAATGTGATCAGATGATTTTGTTTCTACTCTAAAATATTATATATATTAATTTTGATTTCCCTGGCACCACTTGAACATAAATTATACCTTTAAATATTTTAAATCAGTGAATAATTATAATAGTTACTCTCCCTGTAACACCCCAGTTAAATAAATAATATGAAATTTTTATATTTATCCATATTTGTGAATAAAATGTTAATATTAATATAAAGGGAACTCTATGCTCGATGGCTTACCCAATACACAACAACGAGTTCCTTTGAAATCTTACGTTGCACTCTAATAATAAAATAATATTATTTTAAATGGTAGTTAACACCTAGCTAGTGTAATGACGGGAATGAACAGAACTAACTAAAAAATGATTATATATGTTTGTCAAAATTATTTACTTTTTACAATAAATGTTAGAGGATTAAAAATGCGAATGAATCCAATTTTAAGCGTAAACATTTTAATATTCTTTAAAAGGTCGATTAACCACATTTTGATGGTAAAACTCTTTTAAATCCAATTTTTGACAATTTTATGTGTTACATTTGACAAAATAAAATTCTTCTTTATAACCGGGACATCAAAATTTACTTTGTGTAATTTTTGGTATTTTTCTGATAAAGTTCATTTTTAATGAATAGTGAAAAATGTTGTATTTTAATTCAAAACCTCATTTTAATCTAATTTATTTATATGATTATATTATCTTTTGAATTCGTTTTAAAGTGAAATTAGAATATATTTTTACCATTTAATCCAATTTTGGTCATTGGAATTAATTTCACTTAGAAATTGGACTTAAACTAGTGTCAATCTTTTAATATATATTGTTTCATAAAAACACGCTATCTGTTCTGACAGCGAGAAAAAATTTTTAAATTAATTAATGTAACTTATATTTTTTTTTAATTTTGTTAAATAGACTTCATTTTTGAATTAGGATACCAAATATATCTTAGGGTGAATTTTTGGTATTTTTCTGAAAGACATCAATTTTTGATGAATAGTGAAACCACTAAGTGGTACTTAAAAAAACTGATTTTTTCGATTAAATGAAATTTTACCACCTCTGTGTTTTGAATTTAAAAAATCCGACATACATGGTTTTCATTAGGATGTAAAATTTGGTTCAACGGGATTAAAATAATTTTTTGGGGAATAGTAACTTTTATGTTTTTAATCACGATTAGAGGTAATTAGTGTAATTTATGGTAAAAATAATGTTTTAATATTATGAAATGAACTTGACACATGTCCTACCCTTATTGGATGTGTCTTGGCCGACAAAGAAAATCCATGGGTCAACTTGGGGACCCCATGGAGCCACTTTGGTAGGAAAATGACATTAAAAACTTTTTATTTAATGTTAAAATAAAAATGTCACAAACATGTGTTGTTTTACTAAAACAATTCTTAAATTGGGTTATACAAGTAATATTTATGAATATAAATATTTATTAGAAAGATACAAATATTTCCTACATCATGATATTTTTTTTATAATTTTTAGGCATTATATAAATTAAAGTATTTAGGACACCATGATGATGCAGTGATTACCTCATTATTTAACGATTTAAATAAAATGAAAAGATAATGTAAAATCTAAGACCTAAACATGTAAAAAACCTATTGGATTTGTGGATTTATAACTATTATCACCTTATACAAGAAATATATAATTTTTGGATCTTTAAAATCCGAAAACCATTTTATAATAATGTTACTTTTCAAGACTTTCCAAGAGTGCCCCTCCTCTCCTCTTAAAAAAGGCCCCCACCTCTACCACTTTACCCACACCTATCAAGCCTTTGGATAAGACAAAACCTACCCTTTTCGTATCTCCACATCCCTATATTACTCCTAGAAGACTCACTTTAGCAGAAGTCTTTTCAAGGAATCCTTTGAGCTCAAATCAAAAAGAGTTACCCGATTTAAAGGTAGTGTCTTCTCTTTTATTCTTATGTTTTTTTGCTTCCCCAACCCCCTAAACTCTTTTTATTCCTTTCTTTTGTAACAACACCAGTATCTTCAATAAACTTGGATTTTTTAATGAGAATTATTAGAGCTAAACCCACACACACCTTCATCTAATGGTTAAAGAACATACTATTTCTGTGGTTGGCGATTTTCTGCCTCACGAAACGATGATTGTTCAATATTATTTTAACACATTTAAAGGTGGAAATTATGATGTAACTGTATTTTATATATGATTTATATGGTATTTATGATTACTATATGCTTCTATATTTTATATTTAAAACATACCTTTATTCTTTTCATGTTGTGAAAATGCGATAATTTCATATTAGGAAGTGTGGACTACCGCCCCCTCAAGTGATGTGACTCGTTCATGCAATGCATGGAATGTATAAAGAATGAAATTAATGAACATATGTGACCTATATAACATATATATTATACTGGAATTATAATATATATATATCTCATTTAATTTTAATTCCATTAATATGACAAAAAAATGAAAGTAGCGTTAATGCGTACGTACGACCTACCGTCTCCATGAACGGTGCTTTTCATTTTTTATCTCCAAATGTTATGGAATAGTATAAAATGAATATTTACTGGATATATATGATATTTTAATCATTAATACTATTCTGGAAATTATTTACTTATAACTACATGGATAATCATTTTCAAACAAGTTCATTTTTTTACCCATGTACCAAACATCAGCAAACACTTCTGATATGAACTAACATTATTAAAAAATTATTATAACATAATAATATATGATATGAACTGAATAATAATCCTTAAATGAGTTCCTTAAGAAATTATAAATTAACCAAATTTTATTATTTAGGAATATAAAGAAACGAACAAGTCAAGTTAGACTTGAGGTAAGAGAACCTACCCCTCTCTTTCTTTTTAAGTACACTCTTTTATGACATTCTTTTTAAGATCATCTTTATTATGATTCGGATGTTACTTTATATTACTATTAGTGTACTTTTTATGTTCATATGTTGAGAGACCCTATGTTCTCTCATCAATCCATTTTAGAAGATTTGATTGGCGTCGTTAGGCTGCCGAATTTTCGTAAGAGATCCAACCTCTCTCTTTATTTTTATGTACTCTCCTTTATGTCAATTCTTTTAAGATCCTCTTTGTTATGTTGGGGGATGTTATTTTATATTCCAATTTCTATACATTTTATGTTATTATGATTATAGACCCTATTTGATCTCATCAATCCATTTTTGGATGTTTTAAGTGACGCCGTTAGGCTATCGAGTTTTCATAAGGGATTTTTCATCTCACTTTTATTCCCTTGAGATTTATGCTACATTTAACACCATTTCCTTTGAGTGGTATATGTACTGCCCATTATTTTACTCTTTGTGTAATATAATTTCGTTTATTAGTATTTACATCAATTTTGTATTGTCCTTATTTGATGGGGTGTATGTTTCGAAAGATACCCAAATCAGTAAGGGAGATTTTCACCCTCCTCTTTTTAAAAGACTTATTTTGTTGGGTCTTTTAATTTACATATTGTAATGCTGGGATAAGTTCTTCTATATCCTTATTGATGTAAATTTTATTTCCAAGTGATGAGATACCCTTTTTATCTCTCATCAACTCATCTTCTGATTTTTGAAGTGACGTCGTTAGGCTATCGAATTTTTGCAAGAAAACTTCTTAACCCAATTTTTGATTCTTTTGGATAAACATGTACTCCGTGAATATGATGTTATATGAATATTTTTGAATGATATCAGATTGTTTTACACTCAATATCCACTTATATTTGGCGTATTAGTTTGTCACACATAATTTTGTAATTGATTTATCTTTAATCCAAGGATATTGTCTTTGTAAGGGACATCATCTCAATCTCCTTTCATTGAGGAATATTTTGTTTTATACACAAATTTATTCTATATGGTGTATAAACCCCTTTTAATTTTATGTTTATTCAAAAGGAATATTTTTTATACGAAGCGTTTACTAAACGACAAAAGGGAATGTTTTTATTTGATGTACGTATGCGGCAAGAATGACTTCTCCGCCGCCATGAACATTATTTCAGTTTCGGCTTCCTCTACAAGCTATAACCTATTTTTTAATGGAAAATAAATACCATGTTTTACTTTTCTTTTATTTTGGTATTGAAAATGGTTTTCATAATATTTTTATTATATCAATGTGTTGTATTGATATCTTGTGATTGAAATGTGGAAATGTTATGTTTCCTTTATGCTTGTTTTATATGATACGATTATGTTATGGTTCTTGGGAATTGTTATGAAGACAGGTGGTTCCATGATAAATTAAGGGCGGGTGATCCCGATATAGCTCTCCAATGCATTGGGTAACGTGATGGAGTTAAACATTAAGGTTTATCTGAAGAGATTTAGGGAATATACAATGATGGGTATTCCAAACATAAACAAGAGGGTTAATCCATACGTAAGAATGTTATGAATGCCTCAAGTTACCTTTATGTCTTATGATTTCTATGATTTATTCATGATTTGATGAGGTATGTTAAAGTGATTATGTTTTATGAGTAAAGTATGATTTCATACATGGAATAATGTTTTCATTTCGTACTTTTATATCACTTACTGAGCTTTTTATGCTCATCCCAAGTTTTTGAAATGTTTTCACAGGTCAAGGGATAGGTACATTATGTGATGATAGGGTCAAGGAAGCATCATGAAAGAATCCATGTTTTGTTTTAAATATGTTTCCGTTGATGGGAAAACAATGAATACTATCTTTTATGTAACCACTTTAATTAAATGTGGAATGTAATGCATGATTTATGATCTAATTCTCTAAACCTATAAACCTGAAAAGATCCTCTTTGTGAATTATTCATTTAATTCAATAATAAGTATTTTTTAAGGCTGGGTCTTTATAGTTGGTATCATAGGTCGATTTAGACAACTTTAGGGATTAGGAGTTTTTGTTAGACACATAGTTAGTCCCTATATCTATTATTTTAGTTAAATCCTTGTTTTCTAACTTTTTATCAGGTCAAGTAAAGTCAGTTACGAATGGAAGGAGTAGGATCTCAAATGACATTCCTATCTCTTTATGATTACATGCTTGAAATAATTATTGCAACGTCATGTTCGGATGATTGTGAAGCTTTTTATAGCATACAACTCACTTGCAAGTAGTTTTTTGAGATATCAAACACCTCGACTATACCTCGTTATCATTGTGGATCATGGGTTGTATTTAGGCAAATTATATTTTCACAATATTCTCATATTTTCAAGAAAGTTAAATATTAACAAGGTATTTTGAGACATTTTACCTTATCACAAGAATTTGTAGTATATTATGATTTTAAAAATGGTGCTGAGGAACGAGACCCTTGCGCAACATATCTATATTTGCTTTTAAAATATAGTCTCTCATCACATACTAATGATATTTTAAAAGTATCAATAATATAAAGTTTCAACTCAAATTTTGTCTGACTATTTTATAGAAATCACGTTTTATCAGATGTTTTGGAAATATATGTCATACATGATTATTTTACAAAACTATTTTTCTGTGAACACCCATATGACCCATGTTGTACAAGGTGTATTTGGATGGAAGAAGAAAATGATTTTTAAGGATATCTAAATCATTGTTGTAATGCATGGGACTTCTACCTATGTGAACAAGATGATGATGAAACCGAGTGGACTCCATGATCAAGGTATATTGTTATTCATTTTGGGAATCGTTTTATTTTATGGTGGTGAAATAAGAATTCAGGAATTAAGAAGTTGAGATCATAATGAATTTGGATGAAAATGAGAGGTATAAGGAAACAATTGAGGTTAAAACGCGTTAGGGTTATTTTTGGAGTTTTATAAAAAGGAAAACACGCAGACCGTGTGACAACCTGTCGCGTCGGACAAAGCTGCGGGAATCGAACCCACAACCAAAGTGCGACTGGTATTTATCACCTACCACTGGACTACGTGAAGTCCATGGTTAGTATGAATTATTATATTTAGTTTGATGATTTTATGAATTAAGAATAAGTTGATTTTGGGTTATCTATGGAAATTATTAACCTATCATGGAGGATATGTGATTAGGTTAATTACTTCTCAATATGAGACTTTTAGAGGAACTGATGTTATTTGGAGATATGTGTTAATTTGTACCTTGGATGACTATGTGACTAAATCCTTCAAATATTTGGGTTTCAATATTAGTTTTGTTTACTTTGAAGAATTTTATTAACAAATTGTTTATCGAATGGTCCTCATTGAACTTTGGGTTTTTTTGGACAAATTTTTGGAGATTAAGAATAGATTTTCTTTTTATAAAGAGTTATCATTTTCTGGATTATATGATCTTGTTCTAACAATTTTGGTTTTGGTAAGGGTCTAAATACATGGGAAATATGTAGTTCTCTTTTGTGGATTAGGTGATTCTCAAGAAGTTGATTATAGTACACTTAATGTGAACACGTCTTCCTAAATACTCATCATTTTGTGAAAGTATGAGTTTGTGTAAGAAATATAGTAAAAGTTGAAAGTAAACATGAAAAGTAAGTATGTTTCCTTAATATTAAAAATAAATTCCTCAAAGAAAAGTATCTTAAAACAAAAATGTTGCCTATTAACTTTTCCTATTGGGGAATCAAGTACCATTTAACCCACTACAAGTTTGTGATTTTCTTGTGGTTAACTTTCTCTTAAACATGTTTTCTATCACACTCCCTCAGAACATGACCCTTTAATTTTTCATCCATATCCATGTTTTCCTACATGGAATCCTACTGTGGGTTAACTTGGGTGACCTCTGTACTTCTCTTTATTTCTTTTAAAGTTATTGTTTTACTGACTCTTGTTCCGATGTGGGACATTCCATGATGTTTTTGAGCCCAATTTTAAAATTTCGAGGACACAATTTCCAAAAGGGGGGAAGGATGTAACACCCTAGGTAAATAAAGAATATTAAATTTTTATATTTATCCCTATTTGTGATTAAAATGTTAATATTAATTTAAAGGGAACTCTATGCTCGATGGCTTACCTAGTACACAACAACGAGTTCCTTTGAAATCTTACGTTCCACTCTAATAATAAAATAATTTTATTTTAAATGGTAGTTATCACCTAGCCATTGTAATGACGGGAATGAAAAGAACTATATAAAAAATTATTATATATGTTTGTCAAATATTTTTACTTTTTACAATAAATGTTAGAGGATTTAAAATGCGAATGAATCCAATTTTAAGCGTAAACATTCTAATATTCTATAAAAGGTCGATTAACCGCATTTTGATGGCGAACCTCTTTTAAATCCACTTTTTGACAAATTTATGTGTTATAATTGACTGAATAAAATTCCTCTTTAGAATCGGGACATCAAAATTTACTTTGTGTTAATATTTGGTATTTTTCTGATAAAGTTCTTTTTTTAATGAATAGTGAAAAATGTTGTATTTTAATTCAAAACATCTTTTTAACATAATTTATTTATATGATTATATTATATTTTGAATTGGTTTTAAAGTGAAATTAGAATATATTTTTACCATTTAATCCAATAGTGGTCATTGGAATTAATTTCACTTTGAAATTGGACTTAAACTAGTGTTAATCTTTTGATATATATTGTTTCATAATAACACGCTATTTGTTCTGACAACGGGAATTACTTATTAAATTAAATAATGTAATTTATATTATTTGAATTTTTTAAAATAGACATCATTTTTGAATTCAGAATATCAAATATAGCTTAGGGTGAATTTTTGGTATTTTTCCAAAAAACTTCAATTTTTGATGAATAGTGAAACCACTAAGTGGTACTTAAAAAAACTGATTTTTCATTTAAATGAAAATTTACCACCTCTGTGTTTTGAATTTCAAAAATACGACATACATGGTTTTCATTAGGAAGTAAAATGTGGTTCAATGAGATTAAAATAATTTTTTGGTGAATAGAACCTTTTATGTTTTTAATCACGATTAAAGGTAATTAGTGTAATTTAAGGAAAAAATAATGTTTTAATAATATGAAATAACCTTGAAACATGTCCTAACCTTATTGGATGTGTCATGGATGACCCAAAAAATCAATGGGTCAACTTGGGGACCCCATGGAGTCACTTTGGTAGGAAAATGACATTAAAAACGTTTTATTTAATGTTAAAATAAAAATGTCACAAACATGTGTTGTTTTACTAAAACAATTTTTAAATGTTGTTATACAAGTCATATTTTTGACTATAAATATTAATTAGAAAGATAAAAAGATTTCATACATCATGATATTTGTTTTATAATTTTTAGACATTAAATAAATTAAATTATTTATGACACCATGATGATGAAGTGATTACCTCATTATTTAACGATTTAAATAAAATGAAAAGATAATGTAAAATATAAGACCTACACTTGTCAAAAACCTATTGTATGTGTGGATTTAGAACTATTATCACCTTATCCTAGAAATATAAAATTTTGGACCCTTTAAAATCTGAACGTCATTTTATAATAATGTTACTTTTCAAGACTTTCCAAGAGTGCCCCTCCTCTCCACTTATAAAAGGGCCCCACCTCTACCACTTTAACCACACCTCTCAAGACATTGGCTCGGCCAAACCCTTCCCATTTTGTATCTACACATCCCTCTATTACTCATAGAAGCCTCAATTTGGGTATAAGTCTTTCCCAGGAAGCCTTTTAGTTCAAATCAAAAAGAGTTACCCGATTTAAAGGTAGTGCCTTCTCTTGTGTTCTTATGTTTTATTTTGCTTCTCCAACCGCCTAAACTATTTTTATTCCATTATTTTGTAACAACACCAGTATCGTAAATAAAATAGAATGTTTTTATGATAATTATTATAGGTACACCCATACACACCTTCGTCTAATGGTAAAAGAACATACTGTTTCTGTGGTTGGCGATTTTCTGCCTCATGAAACGATGATTGTTCAATATTCTTTTAACACCTTTAAAGGTGGCCATTATGATGTCAATGTATTTTATATATGATATATATGGTATTTATGTTTACTATATGATTCTGTATTTTATATTTAAAACATACCATTATTCTTTTCATGTTGTACAAATGCGATAATTTTAATATGAGGAAGTGTGGACTACCACCCCCTCAAGTGATGCGACTTGTTCATGCAATACATGGAATGTATAAAGAATGAAATTAATGAAAATATGTGACCTATATAACATATATATTATACAGTAATTCTAATATATATATATCTCATTTATTTTTAATTCCATTAATATGACAAAAAAATGAAAGTAGCATTCATGCGTACGTATGACCAACCGTCTCCATGAACGGTGCTTTTCATTTTTTATATCCAAATGTTATGTAATAGTATAAAATGAATATGTACTAGATATATATGATATTTTAATCATTAATACTATTATGTAAATTATTTACTTATAACTACATGGGAAATCTTTTTCAAACAAGTTCATTTTTTTACACATGTACCAAACATCAACAAATACGTCTGATATGAACTAACATTATTAAAGAATTATTATAACATTATTATATGTGATATGAACTGAATAATAATCATTAAAGGAGTTCCTTAAGCAATTATAAATTGAACAAATTTTATTATTCAGGAATATAACGAAATGAACAAGTCAAGTCGGACTTGAGGTAAGGGAACCTACCCCTCTCTTTCTTTTTAACTACACGCTTTTATGTCATTCCTTTTATGCTCATCTTTCTTATTATTGGGATGTTATTTTATATTACTCTTTCTGTAATTTTCATCTTCAAATGATGAGAGACCCTATTTTCTCTCATCAATCCATTTTGGATGATTTGATTGGTGCCATTATGCTGCCGAATTTTGGTAAGAGATCCAACCTCTCTCTTTCTTTTTAAGTACTCTCCTTTATGTCACTTCTTTTAAGCTCCTATTTATTATGTTGGGGGATTTTTTTTATATTCCTCTGTCTGTAAATTTTATTTTAATATTATGAGAGACCCTATTTGATCTCATCAATCCATTTTGGGAAGTTTTAAGTGGCGCCGTTAGGCTGCCGAGGTTTCGTAAGGGATTTTTAATCTCACTTTTATTCCCGTGAGATTTATGCTACACTTGACACCATTTCATTTGAGTGGTATATGTACTTCCCATTATTCTACTCTTTGTGTAATATAATTTCGTTTAAGAGTATTTACATCAGTGTTGTATTTTCCTCCTTTCATGGGGTGTACGTTTCAAAAGATACCCAAGTCAGTAAGGGAACTTTTCACCCTTCTCTTTTTAAAAGAATTATTTTGTTGGGTCTTTTAATTTATATATTGTAATGTTGGGATATGCTCTTCTATATCCTTATTGATGTAAATTTTATGTCCAAGTGATGAGATACCCTTTTTATCTCTCATCAACTCATTTTCTGATGTTTGATGTAACGCCATTAGGCTGTCAAATTTTTTCAAGGGAACTTCTTAACCCAGATAAACTTGTACTCCTTGAATATGTCGTTCTGTGAATATATGTGAATGATCTATGATTTTTTACACTTAATATCCACTTATATTTGGTGTATTATTTTGTCACATATAATTATGTAATTGATTTATCCGTAATCCAAGGATACCTTCTTTGTAAGGGACTTTGTCTCAATCTCCTTTCATTGAGGTATATTTTGTTTTATACACAACTTTATTTTATATGGTGTATAAACCCCTTTGACTTTTACATTTATTCAAAAGGAATATTTTTTATTCAAAGTGTTTACTAAACAAAAAAAGGGAATTTTTTTTATTTGTCGTACGTAAGCGGCGTCAATGACTTCTCCACCGCCACGACCATTATTTCAGTTTCGGCTTCCTCAATAGGCCATAACCTTTTTTTTAATGAAAAATAAATACCATGTTTTACTATTATTTTATTTTTGTATTGAAAATGGTTTTCATAATGTTTTTATTATATCAATGTGTTGTATTGATATCTTGTGATTTAAATGTGGAAATGTTATGTTTCCATTATGTATGTTTTATGTGATACGATTATGTTATCGTTCTTTGGAATTATCATGAAGACGGGTGGTTCCGTGATAAACTAAGGGTAGGTGAGACCAATATAGCTCTCCAATGAATTGGGTAACGCGAAGGAGTTAAAAATTAAGGTTTCTCCGAAGAGATTTAGGGAATATACTGTGATGGGTATTCCAAACATAAACAAGAGGGTTACTACCTATGTAAGAATGTTATGAATGCCTCAAGTTACCTTTATGTCTTATGATTTCTATGATTTATTCATGATTTGATGAGGTATGTTAAAGTGATTATGTTTTATGAGTAAAGTATGATTTAATACATGGAATAATATTTTCATTGCATACTTTTATATCCCTTACTGGGCTTTTTATGATCATCCTATGTTTTTGAAATGTTTTCCACAGGTCAAGGGAAAGGTACATGATGTGATGATAGGGTCAAGGAAGTGTCATGAAAGAATCCATATTTTGTTTTAAATATGTTTCCGTCGATGGGAAAAAATGAATAATATCTTTTATGTAACCACTTTGTTTAAATGTGGAATGTAATGCATGATTTATGATCTAATTCTCTAAAACTCTAAACCTGAAAAGATCCTCTATGTGAATTATTCATTTAATTAAATAATATTTAATGTTTAATGGTGGGTCCTTAAAGTTGGTATCAGAGGTCGGTTTAGACAACTTTAGATATTCGAAGTTTTTGTTAGACACATAGTTAGTCCCTATATCTATTATTTCAGTATAATCCTTGTTTTATAACTTTTTTTCAAGTCAAGTAATGTCAGTTACGAATGGAAGGAGGAGGATCTCAAACAACATTCCTATCTCTTCATGATGACATGCTTGCAATAATTATTGCAAAGTCATGTTCCGATGATTGTGAAACTTTTTCTAGCATACAAATCACTTGAAATCAGTTGTTTGAGATATCAAACATCTCCACTATACCTCGTTATCATCATGGATCATGGATTGTATTTATGAAAATACTATTTTCACAATATTCTCATATTTTCAAGAAAGGTAAATATTATCAAGGTATTTTCAAATATTTTACCTTATCACAAGAATTTGAAGCAGATTATTATTTTAAAAACGGCGTTGAGGAAGGAGACCCTTGCACAAAGTATTTATATTTGATTTTAAAATATAGTCTCTCAGCACATACTTATGGTATTTTAAAAGGAAAAATAATATAATGTTTCAACTCAAATTCTGTCCGACTATTTTATAGAATTCACATTTTATCTAATGTTTTGGAATTATATGTCATACATGATTATTTTACAAAACTATTTTTCTGTGAACACCCATATCACCCATGTTGTACAAGGTGTATTTGGATGGAGGAATAAAATGATTTTGAAGTATCTCTAAATAATTGTTGTAATGCATGGGACTTCTAACTAATTGAACAAGATGACGATGAAACCGAGTGGACACCATGATCAAGGCATGCTGTTATTCATTTTTGGAATCATTTTATTTTATGGTGGTGAAATAAGACTTCCAGAATTAAGAAGTTGAGATCTTAATGAATTTTAATGAAAATGAGAGGTATAAGGAAACTATTGAGGTTAAAACATTTTGGGGTTATTTTTGGAGATTTATAAAAAGGAAAACACGCAGACCGTGTGACAACCCGTCGCGTCAGACAAAGCTACGGGAATCGAACCCCGAACCAAAGTGCGACTGGTATTTATTGCCTACCACAAGACTACATGAAGTCCCTGGTTAGTATGACTTATTCTTTTTAGTTAGATGATTTTATGAATTAAGAGTAAGTTGATTTTGGGTTATCTATGGAAATTATTAACCTATCATGGAGGATAAGTGATTAGGTTAATTAATTTTCAATATGAGACTTTTAGAGCATCTAATGTTATTTAGAGATAAGTGTTAATTTTTACCTTGGAAGACTATGTGACTAAATCCTTCAAATATTTGGGTTTCAATCTTAGTTTTGTGTACTTTGAATAATTTTATGGACCGATTTTTTATCGAATGGTCCTTGTTGAACTTTGGGTTTTGTTGGACAAATTTTGGAGATTAAGAATAGATTTTATTTTTATAAAGGGTTATCATTTTCTGGATTATCTGATCTTGTTCTAACAATTTTGGTTTTGGTAAGGGTCTAAATACATGGGGAATATATAGTTCCCATTTTTGTATTAGGTGATTCTCAAAAAGTTGATTATAGTACACTTAATGTGAACATGTCTTCTTAAATACTCATCATTTGGGGAAAGTATGAGTTTTTGTAAGAAATATAGTAAAAGTTGAAAGTCAACATGACAAGTAAGTATATTCCCTTAAGATAAAAAATAAATACATCAATGAAAAGTAACTTAAAATAAAAATTTTGTCTATTAAAGTTTCCTACTGGGGAATCGAATACCGTTTAACCCACCACAAGTTTTTGATTTTGTTGTAGTTAACTTTCTCCTAAACATGTTTTCTATCACTCTCCCTCAGAGCATGAACCTTCTCTTTTTCTTCCATATCCTTGTCTTCCTACATGGAATCCAAGTATGGGTTAACTTGGGTGACCTCTGTACTTCTCTTTCTTTCTTTTAAAGTGATTGTTTTACCGACTCTTGTTCCGATGTGGCACTTTCAATGATGTTTCCGAGCCCAATATTAAAATTGTGAGGACACAATTCCCAAAAGGGGGGAAGGATGTAACACCCCAGGTAAATAAAGAATATGATTTTTTTATATTTATCCCTATTTGTGAATAAAATTTTAATATTAATTTAAAGGTAACGCTATGCTCGATGACTTACCCAATACGCAACAACGAGTTTCTTTGAAATCTTACGTTGCACTCTAATAATAAAATTTTTTATTTTAAATAGTAGTTAACACCTAGCCACTGTAATGACGGGAATGAACAGAACTAAGTACAAAATGATTATATATGTTTGTCAAATATTTTTACTTTTTACAATAAATGTTAGAGGATTAAAAATGTGAATGAATCCAATTTTAAGCATAAACGTTCTAATATTTTTTAAAAGGTCGATTAACCGCCTTTTGATGGAAAACCTCTTTTAAATACACTTATTGACAATTTTATGTGTTATATTTGAAAAAATAAAATTCTTCTTTAGAATCGGGACATCAAAATTTACTTTGTGTAAGTTTTATGTATTTTTCTGATAAAGTTCATTTTTAATGAATAGTGAAAAATGTTGTATTTTAATTCAAAACCTCTTTTTAATATAATTTATTTATATGATTAGATTATCTTTTAAATTGGATTTAAAGTGAAATTAGAAAATATTTTTACCATTTAATCCAATAGTGGTCATTGGAATTAATTTCACATAGAAATTGGACTTAAACTAGTGTCAATCTTTTGATATATATTGGTTCATAAAAACACGCTATTTATTCGGACATCGGGAATTAATTATTAAATTAATTAATTTAACTTATATTTTTTGAATTTTGTAAAATAGGTATCATTTTTTAATTTGGAATATCAAACCTAGATTAGGGTGAATTTTTGGTCTTTTTCAAAAAAACTTCAATTTTTGATGAATAGTGAAACCACTAAGTGGTACTTAAAAAAACTGATTTTTCATTTAAATGAAAATTTACCACATCTGTTTTTTGAATTTCAAAAATCCAACATACATGGTTTTCATTAGGATGTAAAATGTGGTTCAATGGTATTACAATAATTTTTTGGTGAATAGTAACTTTTATGTTTTTAATCATTATTAGAGGTAATAAGTGTAATTTATGGTAATAATAATGTTTTAATAATATGAAATGACCTTGAAACATGTCTTACCCTTATTGGATGTGTCATGGCCAACCAAGACAATCCCTGGGTCAACTTGGGGACCCCATGGAGTCACTTTGGTAGGAAAATGTCATTAAAAACCTTTTATTTAATGTTCAAATAAAAATGTCACAAACATGTGTTGTTTTACTAAAAAAAATTTAAATGGGATTATACAAGTCATATTTTTGACTATAAATATTCATTATAAATATAAAATGATTTAAAACATCATGACATTTTTTTTATAATTTTTAGAAATTAAATAAATTAAATTATTTATGACACCATGATGATGCGGTGATTACCGCATTATTTAACGATTTAAATAAAATGAAAAGATAATTTAAAATCTAAGACCTACACTTGTCAAAAACCTATTGGATGTGTATATTTCAAACTATTGTCACCTTATCCTAGAAATATATAATTGTGGGCCCTTTAAAATCCGAAAATCATTTTATATTAATGTTACTTTTCAAGACTTCCCAAGAGTGCCCCTCCTCTCCTCTTATAAAAGGCCCCCACCTCTACCACTTTACCCACACCTCTCAATCCTTTGGCTCATCCAAAACCTACCCATTTTGTATCTCCAAATCCCTTTATTACTCCTAGAAGCCTCACCTTGGGCCGAAGTCTTTCCAAGGAAGCCTTTGAGCTCAAATCAAAAAGAGTTACCCGATTTAAAGGTAGTGCCTTCTCTTGTGTTCTTATGTTTTATTTTGCTTCTCCAACCCCCTAAACTCTTTTTATTCCTTTCTTTTGTAACAAAAACAGTATCTTCAATATACTAGGATGTTTTTAGGATAATTATTAGAGCTACCCCTACAAACACCTTTGTCTAATGGTTAAAGAACATACTGTTTTTGTGGTTGGTGATTTTCTGCCTCACGAAACAATGATTATTCAATATTCTTTTAACACCTTTAAAGGTGGCCATTATGATGTCACTGTGTTTTATATATGATATTTATGGTATTTATGTTTACTATATTATTCTTTATTTTATATTTAAAACATACCTTTATTCTTTTCATGTTGTGAAAATGCGATAATTTCATATGAGGCAGTGTGGACAACCGCCCCCTCAAGTGATGTGACTCGTTCATGCAATACATGGAATGTATAAAGAATGAAATTAATGAACATATGAGACATATAGAATATATATATTATACTGGAATTATAATATATATATATATATATATATCTTATTTATTTTTAATTCTATTAATATAACAAAAAAATGAATGTAGCGTTCATGCGTACGTACGGCCTACCGTCTCCATGAACGGTGCTTTTCATGTTTTATCTCCAATTGTTATGGAATAGTATAAAATGAATATATAATGGATATATATGATATTTTAATCATTTATACTATTCTGGAAATGATTTACTTATAACTACATGGGCAATCCTTTTCATACAAGTTCATTTTTTACTCATGTTGCAAACATCATAAAAAACGTCTAATATGAACTAACATTATTAAACAATTATTATACCATTATAATATGCGATATTAACTGAATAATAATCCTTAAAGGAGGCCCTTAAGAAATTATAAATTGACCAATGTTTATTATTCAGGAATATAAAGAAACGAACAAGTCTTGTCAGACTTGTGGTAAGGGAACCTACCCCTCTCTTTATTTTTAAGTACACTCTTTTATGTCATTCCTTTTAAGCTCATATTTATTATGATTGACATGTTATTTTATATAAATCATACTGTAATTTTTATGTTCATATGATGAGAGACCCTATTTTCTCTCATCAATCCATTTTGGAAGATTTGATTGGCGTCGTTAGGCTGCCGAATGTTCGTAAGAGATCCAACCTCTCTCTTTCTTTTTAAGTACTCTTATTTATGTCACTTATTTTAATATCCTATTTGTTATGTTGGGGGATGTTCTTTTATATTAAACTTTCTTTAAATTTTATGTTAATATGATGAGAGACCCTATTTTATCTCATCAATCCATTTTTGGAAGTTTTAAGTGTTGCTGTTAGGCTGCCGAGTTTTCGTAAGGGATTTTTCATATCACTTTTATTCCCATGAGATTTATGATACATTTGACACCATTTACTTTGAGTGGTATATGTAATGCCCATTATTATAATATTTGTGTAATGTATTTTCGTTTATGTGTATTTACATCAATGTTGTATTGTTCTTCTTTCATGGGGTGTATGTTTCGAAAGATACCCAAGTCGGTAAGGGAACTTTTCACCCTCCTCTTTTTAAAAGACTTATTTTGTTGGGTATTTTAATTTACATATTGTAATGTTGGGATATGTTCTTATATATCCTTATTGATGTAGATTTTATGTCCAAGTGATGAGATCCCCTTTTTATCTATCATCAACTCATTTTCTGATGTTTGAAGTGTCGCCGTTAGGTTGTCCAATTTTTGCAAGGGAACTTCTTAACCCAATTTTGATTCTTTGGGATAAACTTGTACTCCTTGAATATGTCTTTCTATGAATTTGTGTGAGTGATATTTGATTGTTTTACACTTAATATCCACTTATATTTGGTGTATTCGTGTGTCACACATAATTTTGTAATTGATTTATCCTTAATCCAAGGATACCGTCTTTGTAAGGGACTTCGTCTCAATCTCCTTTCATTGAGGCATATTTTGTTTTATACACAATGTTATTTTATACAGTGTATAAACCGCTTTGAATTTTATTTTTATTCAAAAGGAATATTTTTTATGCGAAGCGTTTACTAAACGATAAAAGGTAATGTTTTTATTTGTCTTACTTATGCGGCGACAATGACTTCTCTGCCGCCATGACCATTATTTCAGTTTCGGCTTCCTCTACAAGCCATAACATTTTTTTAATGGAAAATAAATACCATGTTTTTCTTTTCTTTTATTTTGGTATTGAAAATGGTTTTCATAATGTTTTTATTATATCAATGTGTTGTATTGATATCTTGTGATTGAAATGTGGAAATGTTATGTTTCCTTTATGCATGATTTATGTGATACGATTATGTTATGGTTCTTGGGAATTGTTATGAAGATGGGTGATTTCGTGATAAACTAAGGGAGGGTGAGCCCGATATAGCTCTCCAATGCATTGGGTAACGTGAAGGAGTTAAACGTTAAGGTTTCTCCGAAGAGATTTAGGGAATATACTGTGATGGGTATTCCAAAAATAACCAAGAGGGTTACTCCCTACGTAAGAATGTTATGAATGCCTCAAGTTACCTTTATATCTTATGATTTCTATGATTTATTCTTGATTTGATGAGGTATGTTAAAGTGATTATGTTTTATGAGTAATGTATGATTTCATACATGGAATAATGTTTTCATTTCGTAATTTTATATCCCTTACTGAGCTTTTTATGCTCATCCCGAGTTTTTGAAATGTTTTTCACCGGTCAAGGGAAAGGTACATGATGTGATGATAGGGTCAAGGAAGTGTAATTAATGAATCCATGTTTTGTTTTAAATATGTTTCTGTCGATGGGAAAAAATGAATACTATCTTTTATGTAACCACTTTGGTTAAATGTGGAATGTAATGCATGATTTATGATCTAATTCTCTAAAACTCTAAACCTGAAAAGATCCTCTATGTGAATTATTCATTTAATTCAATAATAAGTAATGCTTAAGGCTGGGTCCTTATACTCCCCTAGCTTATAAAAGGGAACCTATTGTATTATCTTATTCACACCTCTTAAACCACTTACCATGATAAAAAACCCCCCATCCCAGCCTTCTAACACATGAACCATAGCGGTTTAATTTTTTTTATCACCACTATACTTGGATGGTTGTAAAGTTATAATTAATCAGTATATATAATAGTTATGAAATTATTATTATTTTATAAATTTAATATATAATATTCCTTCTTACCCATATATACATTGGAAAATTAAAATTTTCCTTGGGCATACGTGTTGATTATTAATTCCTTGTAGTGATGTGATTCATATTTCTATTACTTCCATGCATAGATGATTCTAAAATTATATATAATAAATAAAATTTATATTCCACAAATTATTATAAATATGTATATAATGGAACTATATCATAACTTCTTTAACCGCAATCAATATGATGTTGTAGTTTTGTAGAATTTGACAGAACAACCTTAAGTGGTCACAATAAACAAGTATGATTCAATGAATTATTTTCAAATGAATATAAAATGAAATTAATAATGGAATATATATGAAAAGGTTCTTAATAATATTTTTAATAAATTTATATGCATCATATATTAGGATTAAACAAGTATAACTACTTTGTGACCCATGGTAAGTGAGTTCTATTACAATATCATTTTGTTTTGGGATAGTTTATGTTCATATTTGCATTAGAAAAATAATTCCATCCGTATCTTTTAAATTGAAAATATTTTCTTCTGATATAGTTATTTTTTTCTTTTCCATATCTATTTTTAATTTATTCTCTTATATTATCAAGTTTCATCATGTTAGTTATAGGTACTGGATATTCTTTTGATGGATTTTAAATTTTTAAAAATTCATTCTAAACTATTTTTCTTCCATCGAAATATTATTTTAACTATTTTCATGAATATTAATTTTTAAACTCCAAAGATTATATAAAATAATTATCCTCGATATTTGAATTTATTTACAATTTTTTATAGTTTTTTATTGAGTTATTTGTATTATTTGTTTGGAAAATGTGAAAAGAGTCATTATTTTAATTTGTACCACATGAATGGAATTTACAAACATGATAACCATTATTTCCTTTGAAAATTTATTTATTAGTTTTCAATTTTATTTAAATAGAAAAAAAATTTCTGAAAATTTTGGGATTCTTTAATAAAATAATATCAAATAAAAAGTTAACAATTTTCTCAAAGGATTGAAATGAATTTGGAAAATTGATTTATAACTCTTATCTTACACAAGGTTACAAGGAAGTTGTTTTTAACGTATTAATTCAAATATTTTTTTAAAGGATTGTACTTATTATAAAAACATTACTTTATAATGAATGTATTGTATTCTATCATCCTTTACTAATATATTATTATACCTTATTTTTTGGTCATCCATTAGTGATGCAGTCATTTATTACTCTCTATTCTTCATTGGGAATTATTTGTATCCTTTATGTTTATATTCTAAACATCATGGTTGTCTTCGGTAATATATATATTACATTGATAATTTATCAAATATATACCATTTTTATATATGGTATCATTTTAGGTAATATATTTAATAATTTTATTCCCCAGACTGTAGAAATATTCCATATTACAGATTAAATATAGATAAATATTGATTTACAATTGATTTTGAGAATGAGTTTTATTGATCATTAAATGTATGAGGAATGGATATGAATCTCAAGCTATGGGTGGGTTATAATATATATCAAATTTTAGTGCACAATACACCACATGCAATAAATAAGTGTCGAATAATTGAAATCTAACGGAATTAAAAGTGAGATATGAAATCTCTTACCTCAAGTCCGACTTGTCTTGTTAGTTTCTTTATATTCATGAATAATAAAACTTGGATAATTTATAATTGCTTATTTAATTACATTAAAGTTTATTATTAATTTCATATCACATATTATCATGTTATAATAATTAGTTAATTATGTGAGTTCATATCATATGTTTTGTCGATGTTTGGTACATGAGTAAAAAATGAACTTGTTTGAAGAGAATTGTCTATATAGTTATAATTACATCATCTTCAGAATGGTTTTAATGATTTAAATATCATATATATCCAGTATATATGTATTTAATAATATTATTTAATGTTTGGAGATAAGAAATTAAATGTACCGTTCATGGAGACGGTAGGCCGTACGTACACATGAACGCTACATTCATTTTGTGTCATATTAATGGACTTTAAAACTAAATGATACATAGATATACTGTAATTAAAGTATAATATATAACTTAAATAGGTAAAATAAGTTCATTAATACCATTATTTATAAATTTCATGTTTGGCATGAACGAGTGACATTAATTGAGGGGGCAATTTTCCACACTTCCTCATATGAAATTATCGCATTTGCACAACATGAAAAGCATAAAGGTATGTTTTAAATATAAAATACAGAAGCATAGAGATTAAATATATATAATATATATAATATATAAATATAGTTCCATCATAATGTCTGCCATTAGAGGTGTTAAAAATAGATTGAATAATCATCGTTTCGTGAGGCAGTAATTCGCCACCCACAGAAATAATATGTTCTTTAAACATTAGACGGAGGTGTGTGTTAGTGTAGGTATAATACTTATCATAAATAAATACTAGTATATTTAGGATAATGGTTTTATTATAGTATTAAATAATAAGAATATAGTGGTGAGTGAAGAAGGAAAATAAAAGAAAAAAACTCGAGAGAAGACATTACCTCGAAATCGGGTAACTCTTTTCGATTTGAGCCAAAGGATTCTTTACAAAGACTTATGCCCAAAGTGATTATTCTAGGAAAAATATAGGGATGTTTAGAGATAATATTAGTAGAGGTTTGATGGGCCAATGGCTTGAGAGGTGTGAGTAAGGGGGTATAGGTGGGGGCCTTTTATAATAGGGAAGATGGTCACTTTTGGAATGTTTTAAAATGATACTTTATTATAAAGTGATTTTAGGATTTTAAAGGTCCCAAAATGATATTTTCTGAGGATAAGGTGATAAGGGTTCTAAATCCACCCATAAAATAGGATTTATACAAGTTTAAGTCTTATATTTTACCTTATCTTTTCATTTTATTTAAATCCTTCATTAATGAGGTAATGGATGTATCATCATGGTGTCATAAATAAATTTAATTATTTAGTGTCTAAAAATTATAAAAAAATACCATGACATAGGAAATATATTTAGCTTTAAAATGAATATTTATAGTCTAAGAGATAAGTTATGTAATCAAAATTAAAATATTTTTACTTAGGATATATAAAGCTTTTTTATATTTATCTTCTTTTTTGAAAATAATGTCATAAATGTCATTATCACACCCATGCGACTCCATGAGCCCTAATGTTTGGTAAAAAGCTTATCATGGTCGGCCAAGACTCGAAAAAAAAGATTTTGACACAGTATGGGTTCATTTTATATTTTAATGATTTTATTTATTTACCATTAACTACCAGATTACTAATTAATGAAGATAATTAAAGATAATTGTCGTCATTACAATTCATAATGTCCAAAAACAAAAGATTCTTAATTAAATAATTTGTAACTTCTGATTCCAAATATGGAATCCATTTTAACAAATTAAAAACATAGAAATTTCTATATTTAATTTAAAAAATAATTCCTGTTGTCAAAACCAATGACTGGGTTTTAAGATGTAAAATCTATTGAAAGATTGATTTTTTTACATCCAATTTAAAAGTGAAATTACATCCAATGACCAAATTTTTAATAAGTTATTAAAAAATAATTACATTACACCTTAAAAAAAATTAAAATGACAATCTAACTATACAAATAAATTGGATGAAAAAGAAATTTTGAATTAAAATGCTGTATTTTTCATTATTAATTAAAAAATGAACATTATCAGAAAAATAAAAAAAATTCACCATAATCTATATTTTATATTCCATATTAAAAAATGATATCTATTTTACCAAATTAAAAATATATAAGTTTCATTAATTAATTTTATTATTAATTATCACTGTCAAAACAAATAGCGTGTTTTTAAGAAACAATATCTATCAAAAGATTGACACTTATTTATGTCCAATTTCAAAGTGAAATTAATTACAATGACCGCCATTGGATTAAATGGTAAAAATACATTTTAACTAAACTTTAAACCCAATAAAAAAAGTAATATATCCATATAAATAAATTAGATTAAAAAGAGGTTTTGAATTAAAATACAACATTTTTCATTATTCATTAAAAATGAACTTTATTGGAAAAATAACAAAAATTTACACAAAGTACATTTTGATTTCCTGATTCTAAAGAAGGATTTTATTTTTTCAAATATAAAATATAAAATTTAATAAAAGTAGTTTTAAAAAGTTTTCTCCATCAAAAGGCGGTTAATCGACCTTTTAAAGAATATTATAATATTTATTCTTAAAATTAGATTCATTTGAATTTTAATCCTCTATCATTTATTGGGTAATTGTTAAAATATTTAATAAACATATATAATCATTTTGTAGTCAGTTCTATTCATTTCTGCCATTACAATGACTAGGAATTTACTACCATTTAAAATAATATTATTATATTATTAGTGTGCAACGTAAGATTTCAAAGAAACTCATTGCGGCATATTTGGTATGCCATCGAACATAGAATACCCTTTAAAATGATATTAATATTTTATTCAAAAATATTAAAAAAATATTAAAATGTTATATTATATATTTACCTGGGATGTTACAAATACACTATCAAGGATGGGGAAATATGATCCTCTATAGAAGATGGGGAAACCTGATCCACTATTGTATGATAGGGAATCTCGATGCACTCTTAGAAGATGGGGAAACCCAATCCCTTATAAGTAAAGGAATGTGGTTGGGGATGGTGGTTTGTGCCTCCTAGTAGTATTAGTCCCCATGAAGTGCCCTGATATTTTTTGGTAATGAGAGTTGACTTATGAGGAATGCTTTATATTCTTTTGTTTATTCCAAAAGTCTATGTATTATTATAATTTTTTAAACTAATGACTTTTGTTCCTTTATTTACTTATGATTCATGTCTTATAAAATTCCAATATTTATTTAATGACTCATGATTATGTTCTTGATTATGCAGGGTATGATATTGTATTATTATAATTATGTTATCATACTATTATGATGATGTTATGATTACATATCTCACTTGTTTACTCTTACTGAGAATTTGAGCTCCCCCTTTTAATATGTTTTCTTTCACTAGGTTATGAGGAAAGATTTTAAGTAGGATTACTAAAGTGGATGATCTTTAAGGGATATGTTGAAGACGTTTCACCAAGTTTGACTATTATTTTTCCATGTTTCCAAAGACAATAAATATTATGGTCCTTGGGAATGAATTTTTTGTATTGTGATGAATATTCATATAAAATGAGGTAATATACATGTATGTTAATCCTGGGTTATTATATTACATTTTATGATATAGTGGTGCAATGAGTAGTTATTATTGACCTAAAATGGGAAACTAGTTGTGATTTTTGATAAATTATAAGAAATAGGTTGTGATACTTGATCTGATTTGAAAAAAGGATGTGATTCTTGATTAACTATGCAAAATAGGTTGTGATGAATCATCCACAGTGTTATGATTTTATGATTATGTTGGTTTCAAACTCATATATATTGCTATTCTATGCTGCATGGCTCATTATAAAAGTCTCATGAAATCTTAGTCTTTTCACCATTTTATATGTTTGATCACATTGGATCAATTATTCTATTATCATTCCATATGAACTATTTTTATGATTCAATGTTAGTTTAATCATAAATTTATCTTCTCTATATGTTTTTTTATATTTTTCTTATATCACTGTAGGCAACATGTATATATATATATATTTATCTATTAATGGGTGTTCGTGCTCACCCATTTATAATGCATTAATTTCAACAGGTTATAACTAAATTTAATGCATTATATGTGTCTAAAAGGTAATCTTATGTAAATAAGTTTTGGGATATTTTGAAAACTTTTAATTGATTATGAAATTATTTTTATACTGGAAATGATGTCAATTTCTTGAAAAAGAAATATGTTTTTTAATTTATGTTTTATCCTAATTCTCTAAAATTATAAACCTAAATTGTATTTGTTCTATTTTTTGTATGGAAATATTTTAAATAAGTTATGTAGCTGAGATTTCCACATTCATGGGATGGTATAATTACATTCTTAGAGAAATTGCATCCTCAGAACATCATTCATTGGAAAAAATAGGGAATACTTTTTTCTCATAACTTTATCAAATTCCTTGATTTCTTCGTCAATTGTAATGTTCTTCCATAAAATGTATACACGGTGTGTTTCATTATTTTGTAACACCCACTTTATATGGTCAATAATCTTAACAGGATTCTGTTTATAAAAAAAACTTCTTCCCATTGAACTATTTTAGGGATCAAAACATGATATGTCTTAGGTATATATTTCCATTACAAAGAAACATGAAACACATCATGTATATGAGATAAAATATAATGTAACAATACTCAAAAGGTTACTAATACCAGTTTCTCAAGAATTCTATATGGTGCAATAAACATCTAACTTAACTTTATTTTTCTTCTAAAATTTATAACACTATCCTAAGAATATATTTTAATAAAAACATGATATTCTTTAAAAATTTTGAGTTTTTTCATCTAGTAATATGTATAACTCTTCAATATACTCTATAATTCAATAATATAGTGTTGAATCAGATTTATATTTTCAAACATATGTCATACTAAATATGGTACCAATAATAATAGTTTTCCTACATCATTTCAATATGATGGTTTTTGAAACTACTATCAATATAATGTCTCAAATGATGTGATATTTATATTGTAATGAAAACTTTTATTATTAGAAAATTCATTTAATGAAAGATGTTGATCCCGCCTCCGCTATTATCTAATTGGAATTATTGAAGAATATCCTCCCAAATATTATTTTGTTTCTGAATTTCCATCAAATAGAGGTTTAAAATCTATACTAAACAAAACTTAATACCCAATGAAGTTAGAATTATTCACCAAAAATTTTATTTAAATCATGGATCCTGATTAGATACAAAAGATAGGAAAAAACATATATAAATTGACCATCTTCTTAATATATATTCTAGAAATCCAATATAAAATAAAATTATCTCAAATATGAAGAAAATTAACTAATTTGATAAAAAACAATAAAAAATAAGCCAAATTACATTATTTAATTGAGATGTCATTAGTAATCACAACATGAAATCTATATATAAATTCTATCATTTCAATTTAGGAATTCAAAATTACTGAAGAATATGCTTTGGTATTTTTCGGCCAGTATTGACGTATTGATAAGTCATAAGTTTAATTTTAAAATCAATAATATATTTATTAATTCCTCTCGTCCAATAATATTTCCAATGACCATTATAGATCTTAGTTTTCATAATATTAATGTAAAACAAAGAGTTATGTGATTCACTCAACAATTGACCCTTCTACTGAAAATAATTCTGAACACCTAGTCACTTATCTAGTCTGATAATTAATTTTTTAAAATTTTAAAATCATTAAATTTACAATATATAGCCAATAATACTTTTATTTTAAAACTACTGTATTTTTATGAGTGTTATTAATTCATTCTAACAAGGATGGTTGTACTAATACCTGATCTAAAACTGATGGTTTTTCCACACATTCAACTTCTTGTCCTATATTCATTAAATCAATAAATAATGGATCATGTTATAAATGTAACATAGTTAATGATGCATTATCTTCTTAACTCGAGACATAAACTACCTTATTTGATTTACCTATATGATTGTAGATTATGTGATCACAATCCTTTATCTGTTTGAACCATCACCTATAAATCACATTAAACTTATTTTTGGTAAATATATACTTTAATATTTTATAATCCATATATATTTCATATTTTACCCCATATAAGAGATATATAATTTTTTAAAGAATAATACACCACTAAAATATCCAGATCTTTAATTAAATAATTCTACTCATTTAGTTTCAACTGATGTTATGCATAATAAATTACTTGATTATTATTCATCAATACATAACCAATTCCCTCAAAAAAAGAGTCACTCTGAATAAAAGACACCACATTCATACAGTTAAAGGATAAAAATCTATAATTATCCATTATTATTTTCAATTATTAATAATATTTATCACATAATATTTTACATATTAATTTGACTCCCTTTCTTATTAACTTGGATAAAGGGACAAATAAATAATAATTTTTATAAATAAATCATTGTTTTTAACTCAATAATCCTAGAAAAAAATAAATATTAGTGACATTTTTTAGGTCATGGCCATTTTTACAACACTTTAATTTTAGTAAGATCGTTATTTATACCTTATTCATAAAAAATATATATAATGGAAACTATAACAAAAATTCAAATTTTCTAATTTTTCCATATATAATTTTTTCTTTTAAAGTCTGTAGAACATAACTTTTATATTTCTTAGATACCTTATAAATTTTAGATTAAAACAATATACCATTGATGAATTAAATAGTAAACTTACCCAAAAACTCATAAAAAAATATATTCATAAGATACCTTAATATTTATGGTGAATGTTTTTAACTCAGAAGAAATAACCACAAATATAAAATGTCCATACCTAGTATTAAATTTTATCTTGTAAATTTATTACTCATTCACATTTACCTAGTGATACCTAGACCTGAGGCTGATATTTAAAAATTACCGATCACCTCAAATGTGATCATAGAAGTGGTTGATATGAGGGAAATTTTTTTTTCTTGATAGTAATGTTATCAGATTCTCTATAATAAATAAAAAAAAATCAGAATTACACCTTTATTTTTAACACATAATACAGGATCACCCCAATTAAATGTGATAGTGGATATAAAAACCATATTATATAGTTTGTTTAGATATGTTTTTAATTCTCCTAGCTTCATTGGATCCATTCGATAAATATATTTTTAAAATTTATTTTCATTAATATATAAGTTAATAGTAAATTCACCCCATTTATTTAGAATAGCACCAGACACATTATTCATAAATACATCCAAATGTTCATTTCCCTTATACACATCACTCTGTTGAAATATTCAATTATTCTTAATGATATTTCCAAGATATATTTCAACCCCTTATTTAATCAATTTCACTACTTCATGATACGTTATCATTGATATGATCTTATTCTTATGTAAAAATTGAAACTCATAATTATAATTAAATTTAAATTCATTAGATCTAAGATCCTTCATAACATGATAAACTAAAATACAATCCATACCATGAATGAAATAAGTCTCAACTATGGTTATGGGAAAGAAAATCAAGAAAAATTATTTGACAAATATAATAGGATGGATTCATAAATCTATGTTTATTTAATAATTCCACCTATATTTTTTACAAAAATATTTGTCTTCATGTATTGATGTGATATTTCTATTTTAGCTAGAAAATTTTAAAAAATAAAATAATATATACACCCCGAATCAAAAAATATATTTCTATAATATGAATAAATAGGTAATATAACTGAAACATTTTTTTTGATGATCCATTATTTTTAAGGTATTAGAAAATGATCTTTCTATAACCTTTTTATGGTCTTAGTGATATCCATCCACAATAATTTTCTTCCTGAAAACACTAGAATAATGACCCATACAATAAAAAATAAATAAAAATTACTATTTTATTTTCATAATTGATATGACCATTTCCATTTCTATTTGTTATATTGTCATGTGCAATATTTCCTTACTTACCACATTGGTAAAAATTTTCATATCTCCTAATACATTCTCTATGATTATTTACCACACTTATCACAATAATTATGATCAATTTTATTACCTTCATATTTTCTTAATGAATTCATTCTCATTAATTTCCCCTAAGACTATTGTTTATCATTATTGTTATAAAAACCTATAAAATAATTCTTGATATTATCAGAACATCAAACTATGTCCTCATCATATCAAAACTCATGAGTAACCAAATAAAATTGTGAATTTTTTTTCGACCCTATGTAAAATCAATCAATTTTAATATGATTGTCTAGAATAAAAACCAGTGCATACCTGATGAATCTAGTAATTTTTCTTCAATTTTGAAACTGAGTCCTCATACTTTTTTCACAATAGAAACATCAATTATTCTTTTATCAAAAAACATTTTAAATGTTTCAATCTCATCATTTTCATTGGTATTATTATTCCAAAACCATACATGATCACCTTCATCTTCATAATAATAAATGAAAACCTTTTCATTTTTATTCACTGAACATCCCAAAACATAAAATATAGTCTTTAAAGCGTTGATCCATCCATCTACTGCCAATGATAAAAATATCCACCAAATGTGCGGGGGGGGGGGGGGGGTATTATTTGATGAAACGGTCCACAATATGGTTGTTTCACTATATTGAATTTTGTTATTATCTTGTATGGGTACCACTCTTGATATCCTATATCAATTGAGTTTATACATCCACAAACTACTCAATTAAAATTACAATGATTCAAAGTTGTTGATTTAGAATGATATCAATATCATGTTTCCTTCCTAATAAATTCTTCCTATTTACTATAATTAAATCCATTACGAATATACATAAATTAGATATATATACATAGTAATCTTTAAAATCTATCTCATGATAATATAAACATAAATTATAATCACTTAAAATTGTTTTAACATTTTATTATCCTCTAAAATTATCTATCACTTTTCTTTAATACCAACTATAACACATAATATCATAATAGACCTATAGTTATATGATTTATAATAATAATAATAATTTATTATATTATTTTTATCTCTTTTGTTTATAGTTTTTGAAATTTTTTAAAAACATTACAGAACAAATATGATATTTCCACACAATATAAATTTTTTCCAAAAAAATAGATTCTTATTTTTACAATCCTATTTCATTGATGAAAATATTCCCCTTTACAAGATGTGTCACCATTTAACATTCTATAACCTTTTAATACCCCTTTTTCCTATGAAAACATTAAAAAACATGGGATCAGAAGAAAATGTTTAATATTGAATATATAAATAAAGGAAAATCATTACTCTACTTGATAAAAATGGAAATCAATAAATAAATTTTCCTTTTAAAAGAATATATTTTACCTCAAATAATCACTTACGTACTCATGATAAAACATTTATTCCCTAAATTTTAAAATAATTTTTTCATATTCATAAAAACAAAATCTGAACCATGATAGTTTCTTGAGAAAATATAATAACTCCTGAAATCATTTTCATTAAAAAAACCTTTCACCTTTAGAAGGAAAAAATAATTCATAAACCCATTTAATTACCTCATGAAGTAAATTAAATTTAATTAAAAAGCATATAAATAATTTAAAAACCATATAATAAACATAGTACATTATCCTTATAATCACCCTTATAATAATCCTTATATAAATCTTTACAAATCAATATTCTTCACGGTTTACTCCACGTATATCTTCCGAATAACATTTAATTAACCAATACATCTTCAGGATATAAATGTCTTACCCATCATCATATAATATCTAAAGTTACCATAACATTCTTAAAACATCTAAAATAATTCATTTCCATCATAAAACACATAAAATTTGGTATTAGAGCCCATAAAAGCCTGATATTTGGATATATCATAAAATGGGAAGAAATATCCTTTTTTCTTGAAACCATATTGAAAAAAATACTAAACAATTAGGAAATAGATATTTCATAAAAAACCATTCAAAATATTAGAGTAATATTGACAACTAATAATGGCTATAATATTTGGAAAATGGTGTCATGTAATAAATGTTAAAAAACATTCCTTTTCACTTTTGTAAAAAAACAAAAAAACCATTCAAAAAAATTACGAATGTAAAAGTCATTACTATTATAAAAATCAAACTAGATGAGAAATTTTATAATATTTCTGATGGGGTGAAGGAAAATCCATGTATAGTCTCTATAAACTATTTCTGTTGTAGAAATCAATTATTATATTTTTAGGGTATATGAAAAATACTATAAATGAAAAACTTGTTGTGATTTATTTTATGAGTTGGAAATTTATGAACTTCTGAAACATAATACTTAAAATGTGAATTCATTTGGCAGTGAAAGGAGTTTTTCCACAGAGGCATTAGATAAGAAGATTTTATTCATTCCATAGTGGATCTTTATAAAGTATTTTTATTTCAACATTTTTTCCTTATATATTATAATATTTACAATTATAAAAAATTGTTATAAACAAATGAGATGATGGTTATGGACACAAGTGGTTATTAATTGATCTAATTCTATAACAGTACTCACTATGAGATAGGAAGAAAAATGTTTTATCAATGGTTAAAAATTATATCCCTAATTTTTTTGAAATAATAGGGATAGAGTTATTACCCCCTAATAGTGTCATATTTATTGTAATAAAATAAAAGTTTAAAACTATCTAACACATAGAATACCATATATAATACGAATATAATATATTTTTTTATGAAATATTTCAACTAAAAAAATATGTTTTATTCCATTTAAAAAAGTATCTGTGTTTCATAAAATGATATTATAGAGAGAATATATTTTCTAAGAGGCTAGTGTGATTATTTTTGGACTTAAATAATTTAAAATTACAATATTTAAATGATTATAGTAGTCTAATTGAAAGAAAATTTCATAATATATATTCAAAGATTTTATATTTTTTGGGAAATGGAATATAATAAAAGAAATTATTAATTTTTCTTACAAAATTTATCATGATAAAAAGATTATTAGAAATTATAAAATGATAATGATGAAGAATATAAAAAGTGTTCTAAAAAGATTACATAATTTTTAAACATTATATTATTTTATTTTGTGATGGAAAAAAATTTTAAAACTTTGTTCGAAGAGTCGATTAATATGAATATTATTCCTAGAATCCCCAAAATTTATACATTATTTATTCATAGATGTTACTAAATAAAGGAGTTTAGTTATTGGATTTATAAAATGGATACATAATGATGTGGTAGGAATTGGAGTTATATTTAATGATATTAATAAGGCTATAAAAGTGTATAAAAAATCGGTTATATCTATATTTTTTATCATATGGTATATGATTAAAAATGATTATGTATAGTATTTTTGGTATTTATAAAATATTTGAAGAATAAAAAAAGACCATCTTATACAAAAGGGAGTCTCTACTTTATAAATCGTTAATGTTGGGTGTAAATATTTCATGAAGTGAAATGATAAATAAATAGTCAAAGTAAAACTTTTAGTTATCCCTAATCCATTATTATCTTTATTTATTTTATGTTGTGATTAAATGTTGTGTTTATAATGGTACATATTTTATAAAATGATTGAAAACATTCTTATGTGATAATAAATGATTTTTTGTTGTAAAACATCTCAATGTATACCAAATTAAATGTAGTACACTATGTATTTAGTATAATAGGGGTGAATGTTTCCTATTGAATTATCAAAATTGAGGTGGTAAATATTCCAATAATAAAAGCTTTTATACTTTGATAAATTTATTATTCAATACATGAGGTTGATTTAATAAAGGAGTGTTAAAGTATTTTTTTATTATGTAATTGATTGATGAATAAATAAGACAAAAAATTTCTTCTTAGACGAAGAGTAAGACATACAGGTCATTGATTATAATAAGACATGGAACTTTTCTTATATACAGAGATAATGTATGTGTGATGAAATTATCTATTTGTATGAGGGTCATGTGATGTTCTCATCGGCTTTGGTAAATGGTATGGGACATTTTTATACATCGGTTAAGTCTATACATAGATATTTGAAAATGTTTGAGTAATATAAGTGGGATTGATATACTATATATCCCATGGTCATTCAATGACATATAAAACAATATTATATAATGATATATACTTTTTTATGATATAACTTGTGGAAAAAAGTATAGAGGTAAAGGTGTTTGATATAGATAAGGCTAGATCTTATTGTAGCTTGAGTCGAATTGTTGATTTTATATAAACCACTCTCTTCTTAAAATTATGTATTATAGATTTTTTTTAAAATTTTCAACTCTATAAGGACTAATATGGGCATTGTTTATGGTTTTGTTAATTATTTTTGTGTTTTTTAGTAATTTCTTTGTTGAAATAATTAAGAGCTATCCCAATAGTATTTTAGATGGTATTTAATAGATGTTACAGATATATTTTTCATATTCTTTTTATATACAAAGTATTAAAATGTGAAAGTAAATTATATATTTTTCTAGATAGACTTTATAAAGGTCTAAAAAAGCTGTTTCCGAACCAAATTAAGACTTTTGTGAATATTAGTTATATTTTCATCAATTATAAAACAATGTTTTGGTTTTTGAATTTAACAATATGTTCAAAAGGTTCCATTAAATTCTTAGATTGATCCAAAAGTATATAAAGATGCATTTTTTTAACAATTAACAAAAATATTCTTTATAAATAATGTTTTTAAATTTATTTCAGTGTCAAATGAATTTTATTTTTAAATTTGGTAGTTTCCTAAAAAATATGTTTATTGAGTTTTATGGTTATATATTATAACTAAATTTTGTTTCATATAGAATATTAATAAGATAAAATGGATTTTATAATTTCATTCATACTTTCATATTTTTTTAGAAATACCCTTTATATTTTTGGTTACCTAAATTAGATTTCATCGTAAAAAGTTATGTTATCAAAGTTAAAGGTTAAAATGGATTTGAAGTGGGGTTTTACATTGAGGAAAGGGAAAGAAATTCTCAAATACATGTCTTAATGTTATCAAATGAGTTTTTTTGACTCTATAACACTATATATATTAATTTGGATTTCCCTGGAGCCACTTGATCATAATTTATATCTTGGAATATTTTAAAGCAGTGAATAATTATAGTTGTCACTCTCCCCTAGCTTATAAAAGGGCACCTATTGTACTATCTTATTCACACATCTTAAACCACTTACCATGATAAAACCCACCCATCCCAGCCTTCCAACACATGACCCATAACGGTGTAATTTGTTCTTCATCACCACTAAACTTGGATGGTTATAAAGGTATAATTAATCAATATATATAATAGTTATGAAATTATTATTATTACATAAATTTAATATATATTATTCCTTCTAACCCTTCTATACATTGGAAAATTAAAATGTTTCTTGTGCATACGTGTTGATTATTAATTCTTTTAATGATGTGATGTATTTTTCCATTACCACCATGAATAGATGATTCTAAAATTATATATAATGAATAAAAATTATATTCTATAAATTATTATAAATATGTACATAATGGAACTATATCATAACTACTTTTACCAAAATCAATATGATGTAGTAGTTTTGTAGAATTTGACAGAACATCCTTAAGTGGACAAAATAAGCAAGAATGATTCAATGAATGATTTTCAAATGTATATAAAATGAACATAATAATGGAATAGATATGAAATGGTTCTTAATTAAGTTTTTAATAAATTTATATGCATCATATATAAGGATTAAAAAAGTATAACTAATTTGAGACCCATGGTAATCGATTTCTATTACAATATCATTTTGTTTTGGGATTGTTTATATTCAGATTAGCATTAGAAAAATCATTCCATCCAAATCTCTTAAATAGAAAATATTTTCTTCTGATATAGTTATTTTTTTCATTTTCATGTCTATTTTTCATTTATTCTCTTATATTATCAAGTATCATCAATTATGTTACTGGTAATGGATATTCTTTTAAAGTATTTTAATTTTTTAAATATTCATTCTAAACTATTTTTCTTCCATCGAAATATTATTATAAGTGTTTTCAAGAATTTTAATTTTTAAACACCAAGGATTATTTAAATTAATTATCATCAATATTTGAATTTCATTACAATGTTTTAAAAGATTTTTTTAAATGGGTTATTTTTATAATATTTTAGAAAATGTGAAAAGAGTCATTATTTTAATTTGTAACACATGAATGGAATTTACCACCTTGATAACCATTATTTACTTGGAATATTTATTTAGTAGTTTTCAATGTTATTTAAAAAGAAAATATTTTTCTGAATATATTGGGATTTTTTTAAAAATAATCTCAAATTAAAATTTAACTATTTTCTCAAATGATTGAAAAGAATTTGGAAAATTGATTTATAACTCTTATCTTACACGAAGTTACAAGGAAGTTTTTTTAACATATTAATTCAATTATATTCTCTAAAGGATTGGATTAATTATAAATATTTATTTACAATTAATTTTGAGAATGAGATTTATTGTTGTAGCAGTATCGTAGCGATACTGTATCAGCAAAGAAACCTTTATAATAGTGAGACTGTAATCATGGCGTGCACAATAATAGTAGCAATGGAAGACACTGTAGAAGTGGCAGGTACAGTAATAGGTGGGTATTGTTGTAGTACTATTCACAGAATGGTCCTCAAAGAAAAACATTTGGGCCTATGAGCTATGTAATGGGATAAATTCCCACTGGGCCTTCGAGCCAAATATATATTATGTAATAAAGTATGTAGTTGGGTGGGTATCCCTTATGGGGGGGTATGACCTACCTTTCTGGCCTATGTGTGTGGTGTCTGTGTGTTTGATGTAATTGTATGCACAAGCACATAATATAACTAATATATTGATAAATTAATAGTGGATTGAGTACCTTGAAAATATATATATAGTTTTTAGATGTAATGGAAGTGAGAAGGTAATTATATTAGAGTATTTTTTAAGGAGGAAGCCAAACAATGATGGTAATTGATTCAATAATATGAAAGAGCATGATGAGATACAAAGAACTAAATGGAATAATTTTAATGGTAAATTATTAATAATATTATTTCCTTGCGATAAATGAACTAATATGGAAAAGAAAATTTCTTTATAAAAGGAAGAATAAATAGGAATCTTTTACTAGATATGAGGAAAAGAAGTCAAGATTATAATGTCATTTAATGGACTACAAATGTAATTTTGAAATTGAGATTTTAAATCTCATTGATAGAATTAATCCAATTTTATTTATGAAAGTAGTATCTCAAAAATTTTCTTCATATGATGATATTGTATCATGTTTCATTAGGATTGATGTAGAATTATCCCTAAGATAAATTTATATAAAACAAAGAAAAAAGAGGTAATATGATCTCTATGAAAACATAAATGAGGAAAAATAAAAAAGGGTATATTGAAACTTCCCACTGATGATAATTGTGGAAATAATGAACATGAAACCTTCTTAAAGGGAATGAGAGTTTTCTTTAATTATGGAGAGAAAGGCCATAATGTGTGTGAAAGGACGGGAAATATTGAATCTTCCAATTTCTATAGTTTTGACTATATGGCGATTGGGAATTATGTAAATGAACACATAAATCATCAAAGTAATTTTACTCAAATAATTCTAAGGGAATAAGGCCCGGCTTATTCAATTATTATATTTGACGTGGAAATCCATAGATTTGTGATAAAAGGTACTTTGATAGAAAGTAATATTATATTAGATTCTAGATATGTACACTATTATATATTTTTTTGTGGAAATATAATCATCCTTTAACACTCTGAGGAAGGAATTTTTGACTAGACCTAGTGGGAAACTGTGTATAATGAGAATCTATCCATTAGTTCTTATTAAGATGAAAAATAATTCCCTAGTTGTGAACAAAATTGTAATGTCATGGTCTGGATTTAATAAAATCATGTTTTTTGGTATTTAATTATTTTTGGGAATTTAGGAAGCATAAATTTATCTTTTTTGAAATAGTGTTATTAAAATTTAATGGTTAAGTTACTTTATAATTTAGAGGAGTGTTATTATTGAAATTTTAAGAATTATTGTATTAACTTTTCATAAGACGGTTTATTTATATTTATTATTGTCCTAGATTTCTCTAATAATCTTTTAGATATGTTTAATAAACTGAATTTATTTTATAGATATAATAATCCTTTAAATTTGTATTATGCTCAAGGATTGAAAAATTCCTCTTAATAACTTGCTGTTAGAATCTGAAGTGAAAATTGATTAAAATACTCAATAAAGGGAAAAAATTCAAAAATAATATTGAAAGGAATCAAGTGAGTATATTTTCGTATAATTTTTCAAACTAAAGAAATATAATATAAACACATTATGTTGTTTGTGCAATGATTTTATTGATTATTAAGGTACTCTTCTCAAAAAACATTCACAAATAGAAGCCTTATAAAAGTACATATATTTGTTATTCTCAAAATAATATGTTCCCTAGTCTTTACTGAGAAATTAAAATTCATTATATAATATATCTAAAAATAATCATAAGATAAAAAATAAATTATAATTTCATGAATTTTTTTTCTCTAAGGTGAGAATAATGTAATATATGAGCTTCAAGTATAGTAAGTAGACATTTATTTCTAAAGAAGTAATAACATAATGCACTTTGCTTTATAAATTTTTTAGTAATACCTAAATTCCCAAATTTTAAAAATTTAATTAGATTTAACTAATTTACTTTTTTAATTCAGTATGTCAAAATTATCTTATGGGGGTTTTTATATTTTTTATAAATGGTTTATTTCTGGGTTAATAGTGACGATAACAATTTTTCAAAATGACATCACCTTTATTAATTTATTAGGATATAATATTGAAATAATTTGAATAAAAAAATTTTTATTGATAAAATATGTATTTAAGAAGTTAAATAATATATTTTAGAACATCATTATGAATTTTTTGACACAATATTGAGTGTTTTGAACAAATGTTATAATTTATTTAAATAAAAAAAATACTTAAGTGTATTTACATTTAATGGTATGGTAGAATGGTTACATGAAGTATTGAATTGTTAGAGAAGTTTAAAAACCTTCATTTTCAATTTCATAACAAAAAAAGTTGGTTTAACCATTTTTTTACTCAATTTCATTGTAAAATTTTTTTTACACTTAAATCAGGTATTTTCCTATAAAATTTTTTCATACATTTTTTTCTTATATTAAAAGTAGTTTATAACACTTATATAATATTTATATAATAAAAAAAAATTATATTTTGAATAAATTTATCCAAATTTATTTATACATTCCCATTTATTTTTTTAACCTAAAAATTTTTGAGGGAAAAAGTGAAGTTTTCACGGTTAAGGTTAAATTGTATTTAAAGGGTTATAACTTTGATATAAGGATTAAAATGTTCCAAAAACTGATATAAATGTGATTGGTTGAGTGATTATAAACCCTATATAATCCAATATTTTAATTGGGGGTTTTTGGGTGCCACTTTACCCTGAGTATGACTTTTTTATATTCTAAAACCACGAATAACTACAAGAGTGATACTCCACTCACTTAAAAAATGGAAACAATCATATTCTATTCTTCAGATATATAGGACCAGTTATCAAATCCAATACCTTCCCAAATAACTTCCCATCATTCCACCCATTTACCTATTATATTTTTTATCATCAAAATTATATCCTATAAGGATTATGATGTATTCCAAAGGTGGTTTTATGAAGAACATGTGTTTCTGATAGTAGAGTGTTTTCATTTTGTTTCTTGTTCCACCTCCTTAAAATCATCGATAACCATGATCACATAATAAAATTATTATATTAAATACATTTAAATATTATTATTCTTGGTTAATAACCCTTATTCATCTAAATTCAATCCTATAGAAACTTAAAATATTGCTCATGAAAACGTACAACCTAACATCTCCACATAGCGGTGTAATTCAGTTTTTATCACTTCTTTAATATCATGTAAATAATGGTAGAATTAAACAATATATATAATATTTATAACATTATTTTCATAATTTAAATATAAAATATCATCTACAACATTACCCTTCAATCCATTGGAAAATTATCTTGTCGCTCATGCGTATGTTTGGACGACCACCTCCATGATGCAATCCAATTCAATTTTCTATTACCAACATGATTTTATGGATATAAAGTATTATAAAATTAATAAAAATTATATTAATGTAGTCTATAAATTTTTTTAAAGGATGTAACCATTTTATAACTCTTTTAACCATGGTCAATAAACATGATTAATTTAATTGAATTTGACCGATAAACCTTAACTAGACGACATAATGAAGAAGTTTTCATTGAATGGATTTAAATTGATTATAAAAATACCATAAAAATGGAATATAAATTAAAATTTTTCTTAATAAATCATTTAATAAATTTAAAGTCATTATATATGAGGATTTAATAGGTCTAAAAAATCATGGATCCCAGTTAAGGGATTTATATTACAGGATCATTTTATTCCAAGATTACATATGTTTGGATTTTATTTTGAATAATAATATGATCCTAAAATATTAAACACCATATATTTTATTCTACTATGTTTATTTTTGTGTTTTTAATTTTTATTTTCATTTCATCTCTTGTTAGATCTAGAATCATCTATTTCGTTACAAGTAAGGGACTTTCTTTAAAAAAATCATATTTTAAAGTATACCTTTCAAACTATTTTTCTTATGTAGAAAGGTTATTTTATGTTTTTTCAATAATATTATTATTTAAACTCTAATTATTTTTTGATGTTTTTTTGGAAATATATTTTAATTTATTTTAAATTATTTAATTGGAAATTTTTAAACATTTTTCTAAATACTGTGTTTTTGGAGATTTATCTAAAATATTAAAGAAATAATTATTTTAATTTTTACCACATGATAATATTTTCCTTCCATCATAAAAATTATTTATATTGAATATTAATTTTTATGTTTAAATGTTTAATTTAAATTAAGTTATTTTTTATTGATATTTTAGAAATTTTTATTTAAAATGATATCAAAAGAAAAAGGGTATTATTTTCTCTAAAGAATGAAATGAATTTTGAATTGTGAATTATAACTATGTATTTAGATAGAGGTAGAAGAAGTTAGTTTTTAATATATTAATTATATTTTCTTTTCAAATTAATTGGTTTTATTAAAAAACTTTAATTTTTTATGAATCAAAATTTTTATAACATCGTTTACTAATAGTGGATTATACCTTATTTTGAGATCATTCACCTGTAATATTGCTCCCTATTACTACCAGTTATTCATTTAACATTATATTTATCCTAAATGCCTATATTTTATATATTTTGTATGAATTCGGTATCATTTCTAATTCATTTATGATATATATCCTTATATTATTTCTATATAGGGTATTAGATTAAGGATGTTTATCAAGAATGTTATTTCATTAATTGAGGATATATTTTGTATTGTTGATTCAATATAGTTAAATTATTATCTATAAGAATTTTAGTATTTAATATAATTTATCATTAAATATATGAGGAATTCATACGATGTGAATTTGATGTGTGGGTCCTTGTTTTAAATTGTGCCTCGATGCGTAATGTTTCCTCATGAAACAAAATAATAGGCATGCCATATTAGATGGGCATTTGGTTAAGACCAAGACATTTTTTAAGAATTATGTTTGGGTGAGGCCTTGATGGTAGGATTCACGATAAATTGGTTAAAGACTTGATCAAAAGTTCATAAATTTAAATATTTATGCATTTTGATGAAAATTTCATGAACGTCTAGATTTGTGAATTTTTATTAATGAAAATTTAGTTCCCATTATCTATGTGATTATAATTCTTATATAAGAAATACTTTTTTATTATCCTAAATCTTTTTATTGAATTAAATGTGTTTTGAAATACTCATTTATGTGAGACATTAAACTATATAAGATTTAGTGAAATTCTCTAAATCTCACATATGTGAGATCAAGAGAAACTAAATGACATAAATATTAATTTAATGGAACCATAATAAAATTTAAAAAATATTCTTGAAGAATTTTAAGGAGATTAAAATTATGGAAACTAAATTAGAGTAAAGATTATATTTATCCCTAACTTATGTAAGATTTAATGGAGTGGTTTACTTTTTAATTTGATATTTAAATATGCATTTTTTGGTATATTTTAAAAGGGTAATTTTGATTTATTTCATGTAATTATTTATTTAATTTCATTATATTAAATATTAAATAAAATTTGAAATATAAATTTGGATGAACTGAAATAGATATATTATCATTAAAATATTTTATAATTCAAAGAATAAGATATCGATTATTGAAATTTCTTGAAGATCCATAAATATAAATATCACTTAGTAAATATACTAAATAAAAATACAAACTTAATTTATTATTGTTATTAAAAAGTTGTTTCTAATTATTAATCTACATTGTGAGTTAATTTCTGGAAATTATTCTCACTACATAGAGTAAATATTGGATTCTAGAGTAACTCTTTTATATGTTGCGTGAAAACCAAAAAATTATAAAGGCAGTGAGCCTCGGTATAGATTGACCTTTGCAAAGTAAATTAATTACAATGAATTTAGTGGTTATTAGTATATCAATAAACTTTTATCTATATGATCTTTGAATATATAGGGTTAGGTTAATCTATGTAATATTTATGTTATACTTGTGTTTCATGATTTATGTTTTTACAAGGTATTACGTGTTTAAAATATTATTGAACGGTTATAAAATATATACTTATGATAACATATAAATAAGACATATATTTGAAGAAAAGTAATTAATACCCTAATTCACCCCAACTCTCTATGTTTTTATATGGAACCATAGAAATAAAAATATACTTCAATGAAATAATTTTAAATAATTATTTATCCATTAGAGGCTAATCATTTATACTATTTTGAATATTTAATATTTTAATTGTTTTCTAATTTTTATGGGTCAGATGTGGAAAAGTAAGATGAAGTTATATTTTAGGTTTATCATTCTTGAAATTCAATAATAAATAATAATTTTTATTGAAATCAGTGATATTACTATAGTGGATTTTATTGAACTGGATTGGATAATTTCAAATAATGATGGTAAGAAATAAAATTATTTAGCTGAATACTTTTTAAATATTATATACATAATAGTTATAGACAATAAATCCTCTATATATATGTTGGAAAACCATGTCAATATTAATATAGGGGATAATAAAATTAAATTAAAAACGATTCAACATTTATGTAATAAGTGTAAATATTTGATAATTATTCCAAATTAATGTATACATTCAATTTTAATAGGATATTTTATGTGGTTGGAACTATGAGAGTACAAAGATAAAAAATTAGAATTTTTATATTATAAAAATGATTTTATGGAGGATTAAATCATTGTGATATTATAAGGTTTTATAAATTAAAGAAATAAAATTAAATCAAGTGACACTTGAAGATTTTCAAAGATATTTAGTATCGAATGAGATGGTAGATATGTTATTAGGTAATTTAGTCATTAAATATAGTTAAATAATGTTCAATACATTGAAAAAATTACCATTAGTTGAAATTATAAAATAGATAATGTACCTAATGAGTTTATTTCTTTAATATCTTAAATGATGAATAGTGTAAAATGATGGTTTGATGGTAAAATACCTTTTTCTTATCCTAAATATTGTAATATAAGATATTGGTTATTTGGGTTTCTATAATGTTTTAGGAAGAATAAGTGGAATTATATTTTTCTAGAGGACACTAAATCATTTTTCTTACAAAAAAATTAACATATCATTATTTAATCTGCAAGGAATGCATAAATATCAAAAGAGAATATTCTTCTAAAATGAAGTACATGGTAATTAATCTTATAATGTGGAAAAATGAAATAAATTTTCTTTTTATAAAGGTTAATTTATAGTTATTAATTTATGATAAAAAAATCAATAAGAATGATTTATTATTTAAAAGGGTGAACTTGAAGATATAATTAAATAAGTAAATCTTTAAAAGAAGAAAAATAAAATAATTTCATATGTGTTAAAATTTTTAAATGATTATGTCGATAAACATGAATAATAAATTAGTATGGTTGAACATGGTATTTTATAAAAAAATTCATGTATTAAAAATAAAAATAAATAATTATGACAAAATCAAATTTCTAGTAATGTGTTAAGATCATCAATGATTTTATTGTTTGTATTAAATAAAATTAAAAAGGACATAATTATGGGATGAAATACGTCTTTCCAATGAGAAAATTTTTTTATTAATGAATTGACATTACGAGAAACTACCTTGGATAATAATAAAGATACATTGGGTTGATTTTATAATGATGTTTGTATTTGTTGTCATCATCTTCGTGTGAATGGTTTTTTATTTCTATTAAAGGAGTTGTTGTTTATAAAATGAAGTGTGAGTTCTATATCATACTATGTCATAAAATACATATACTACACTCAAAGTTTACAACATCTTTAATGATAAAAGTTATCATTGTTCATGTTGAAATACTTTTGACTGAGATGTGTTGCACAATGTTGGATCTATGAAGATATGTAGATTCAAAATGTACAATGTTAAAAGTATTAGGATGTACTAAATAGGGTTGTACAATGTAAATCATGAATATGGAGTACATATGATCAATAAGTTATATTTAAAAAGTTATATTTGATACTATAGAAAAATCATGATATGATGTTTTGAAGTTAGATGTAATGATCAGATGGGGATATTTGAAGATACTAGACTAATTTCACCAGACACATGATTTTTTCACATAAAATTTGTAAATGTAGAAGAAGAAAAAAAATTAATATTTATTAGATTAACATCTATAAATTCATACTTACCATAGAATTATGAAGGCTACTAGAACAATCCAATTAAGAGGACACTCAAAAGTTCACTGGGTAGACATTTACAAAGTCCATTAGATTACCATTTATATATTCCATTAGATTGAGTGAATAAATTGATATCACTAGAAAAAAGTATGATCTTACCAGAACAACATATTAGATAATGAAAATCATATATAGAAGTGTTGTAGATGTCTATGAAGGAGGAAGGGCTATCAATGCTACTTAATAGATATATTTTGGGAAACCCATGTAGAAATTTACATAAATTTTTTAAATTGTATAACTGTGAGGATGAAGATCTATTTTTTTTAATGTTTATAAACCAAGGAACGATTTAATGAATAATTTAAGAGATTATTAATTCCAAGATATAAGGATGTTCATATTAATGTTTTGAAAATATCAACATTTATATTCTTTGAACGAGGTCAAAAGAGAGTTGAGTTGGGAGGGATATCTGAAATTAGTACTTGGGATCCATCCTTTAATATTATAGAAATAATTACCATATAAAGGTGGTGATGTCTATTTGAGAAGTTTATTTTCCAGGTATAAAAATTATGGAAGATTTTACATTGTGAGTATCCGACCAAGGAATCACCTGGTGGATGAATAGTAACTAGACAGAGCTACTGGACAGAGGTGAATCAGATAGAGTACATTAGACTATGGATCCATAAATTGAGGTGAATCAGATAGAGTAATTAAAGATATATATTGAGGTGAACTGGATGTAAGTGTAATAGAATACATGTTAAAATATAGAGAATTTCTAGATAGAGTTCGTTGTGAGAAACATTCATGTTTATATAGTATATTGAATGAAAATTAAAAAAAACATTATAACATTTAGGATCTTGTATAATTTCTTATTGGGAGATAGAATTATCTTGATGGGAGTTAAATAATTTGGGTTCAATTCATTATATTATGAATATCCATTGATCGACATGATTCGACATGACAAGTACATAGTCACCCACACTGGTGGTGAGCCTTATAAAACCATGTTTCCCTTTATTTTATTATTTATCTTTTCATAATAATGTAATTTAGTTATAAACTTGAGAAGATAAAAACATTAAAATATTTAGGGGTTATTTTCAAGATTAACGAAATGGTAAAAGATCATGACTGATTCATCCCGCATTCTTTGTGGTCCACACATTCCTAGGACCAATAAGTTGTAGCAGAGCATATTAATTCCCTCTATAAAATACATATATTATTATCATAGATATTATAAACTCAATTAATAACATATTTATTCTTATATTCGATGGAAAAATTATCATGGATGGAAAAGAAAAATAATAACCTATCTTCTGTCTCTTATGACATATGAGCTTGATGAAGCTGTCATAGGGTTTCCACACATTCAAAATGACACTGCTATAATATTTTCTTAAAAAAAGGAATCTTGAGGCCGAAGGAAAATCTTGGAATGATATTCCTCTGTATTTATTAGATAATATTTATATAAATGTGATGAGTCAGAAAAAATTAATGAAAATTTTAATCAAATTTGATATAATATTTAAGGGAAATGTAAATGTAAAGGAATAAAAATATCAAATATAGGGAAGTATGTTTAATATTATCACGATAGTGTAAGAAGAAACTATTGATGACTACTTTATTAGAGTTAATGAAATCATTAGAAACATCAGAGGATTTAGGGATGTATTGGATGATTTAACAGTTGTTAAAAATCTAATGAAGAACTTTGTAGATATATTTGATCCTAAATAATTTTATTCAGAATAAAAAGATAACTAATTCCTTTATGTAGTAACATACCTTGATTATTTCATATGAATTGAGAAAATCCCCTTCATTAAAAAAGAAGTGTAAGGAATAGATATCTTTTGAATCTATGGGAAAGCTAAAAATACGAGAAACTAAAATTGAGGTAATGGGCCTTAGTGAATTCTAATATAAATAAATTGATAATGAATGAAATGATATAATTATTTCCCCTATCTCTAACATTACCAATAATATAGAGTAAAGTAAAACTGAAAACTCTAACATAAATATTCTTAATGTTTATGAATCACAATTTTCGCAATGAAATATTTGATGAGAAAATATAAAAAATATGATAATGAAAATACTAAATAATATATCGAGAGGAATTATTGTAGAAAAATGTAAGTTTAATAAATGAATAGGTTCATTGGAAGAATCAAAATAATTGTGTTGAATCGAATGTAAGAGTATGAATCATATGATAATAACTTTTCAGCTAAAGAAAATATAAATATATTTAGAATCTTCATGGAACAAGATGAAAGAAAGGAATACACTTCAAATTTTTTAGAATAATATGTTGAATAAACCTATAATGAGAATCAGGTAAAGTCAAAAATTGTGGCATGTACATAGAAAAACACAAAACTTAAGAAATAAACTATGATATCAACGAATGAAAGTGATAAATAGAACAAATTAAATTATTAATTTATCCAAAAATAAGAAGCATATATATAATAAGTTAAGAATCTAAATATAAAAGTTATAGATCAATATACAATGTAAAATATCTTGATGAAAAACAAACTAATACATATATATGACTTATTTAAGAAACAATGACAATATCACATGGTAAAAAACACATTGATGAGTATGAGTTAAAATTTTGACAATGATTGAAAGTTGAAAGTTAAAATATATCAAGGTGTGGAAAGAAATCATATTAATAATTATGTGAAATATATAGTCAATGAAACAAATTTTTTTTGATTGTCGAAAAATTGAATGCATGATAATCAATAATGGGAGATATTTGGTTGAGAAAAAATTTAAGAAACATAATATATCAATAAAATTTAAAAGTGACTATAAGAAAAAATTATTTCCTATGCCATGTAAAATCATATAATGTACTGTATGATGAGTCTCAATGAATTCATATAAGGAAAAAACCACAATTTTATATAAGATAAGGGTTTAATGGATATTTGTTGAACATTAGGATAAATAGGAAAAAAAATATAATTTTTTTCACAACATGTCTCTCCTAAGGTGTAGGCAGAAAATTAGATTGAGAAACAATAGAGGAAAAGAAGAAAAGTCACTAAAGTTAAAGATAAAAAAAATAAATTTTATAATATGTTTATAATATTTGATGGAAAATTTGAGTTGACTTCTTGGAGAAATTTTGTGGATGGTCTGAAAAACCAATTGATAATTCCTAAGAATGTATGAAAAAACTTCCAACACAAGTTCCTAATAACAGAATAGAAAAGAAAGATGGTAAATGGAAAGCTAAAGACAATTATTTTATTTTTGAGACTAATATAAAGGATAAAAAATTAATACATGGATTCTTGACCAAGTTTTTTACTGATATACTACATGTTATATGAAAATATTGAAAAATATTGTAGAACATGCGGGATGAAAAATCACTTCCAAAAAATGATAGTTTATTAAAACTTTTGGAATTTTAATGATTGATAATGAATATAAAAACCCATGAAATGGTAATTTTAAATAAATTACATGTCTTATTAAAATTTTTAATCATATTTTATAGGGTTTCATTCATTATAAAAAAATTAGGTAATTTTTTAGTTAAAAGGAAAAATCTTTATTTCTAACAAAATTTCAAATTCATGCATTATATGTTTTTTAATGAAATGGAATTACAAATTGTAGAATTTTAATTTGAAATGATAGAACAAATTTTTGAATTTATGATGTCAAAATTATCTTAGGTTTAATTTCTTAAAATTTAATGAAAAGTTTTATTTTTCAATGAATAATGAAAAATGATGATTTTTATTAAAATTTATTTTTCTATTATAGTATTTAAAAATAAAAATTATTTTTTGTACCAATTTATAAATTTAATTTCATTTTTTAAATGAATCCAATAAAATTTTTTATAATAAAAAATATACTGGAATTTTTTATATGAACATACTTATACTTGAAATGAATTTTCCTAAAAAAATGTCATCACATTTTACAGGTTTGATCTCAAATTAAATTGTACCACTTATGTGAATTGAATTTTATAAAATTAATTCCATATTTGGAATCAATAAAATTAATAGTAGGTTATAATTTAAACTTAATGTTTGGTCATAATTATGCTTAGAAACAGTAAGAAACTATTACCACAGTTAAGGCCAATAAAAATATAAGGGGGGGGGGGTTAAACTAACATGATATGGGTTAAAATTACCCAAAACAAATAAAAATTAAATTTTATGGAGATATTTGGAACCTATACAATATTATATTTATAAATGGTTTATTTTGGATCCATTTGGATTGAGTAAAAAATTAATATATTTTTATTTTTTTAAAATATTTGAAGTGTGTCTTCTCCTTCACTTTTAAAAGGACACCCAATCTCCTCTGCTCTATGAAAGTCATTAACCTTTTTCCAGAAAATAAATTGAAAAATAAATTCCTAAAAACCCTACCCACATTGAAGTTCCATATTTTTACCAAAAAACTAACCAATGATGGATGTAGGTGTCAACCGAAAGAGGTTGTCTAATAAAGATTTACAGTTCTTAATCAAGAATTTTCATTTTCTTTATTATTCTACATCCTTCAAATATTCTTTTAACCTTGATATAATAATAAAATAAGTCCCCTCCTAATAATCAGGTTTTATTATGTAAATTAAAAAACCTATATCCTTCTCCTCAACCATTAAATCTAAAATTAGACTATTATTCATGTGCATGGAAGACAACCACCCAGTGAACCGATTTTATCCATTATACATCACCTCCACTTACAACTGGTAATAATTATAGATTTAATGTATATATATATATATATGATATTTATTACATAAATTTCATTATATAAATATAATATATCATTTATTTTCTAACCTTTTCATCCATTGAAAAATGATAACATCATTTGTGCGTACTTGTTTATTAACACTTCCACAAAGCAATGTGTTCATTTCTTTACCATATTATAGGGATGGTATATAAAATATTATTTAATATATTAAATTATATTTATGAAATAATAATCATTATATAAAGTTAAAATAAAACATAATTATTCCCCACATTCTCTCTAAAAAATGAAAATGTTACTCATGTTTATGCATGACCTATCATCTCTAAGAATGTAATATAATTCATTTTCTATAACCATATTCATGGTTGGTATTAGATTTATAATTAATATATTCAAATTATAATTATATAATAAATATTTATTTGGATATTATGGGATAATGACCTCATAATGAATGGTTAACATACCAAAGTCTTTTTGAAATTATGAATTGAATATCCCCAAAAAACAGACGATACACACATAATCGATTGTGTAATTAAATATTTCATTAGAATAATTAAAAAAAATAATGATAAGAGATAAAACCTATAACATTTTATTAATAACGAAAATAATATATAAAAATTTATTATATTAGTGATAAAGAAAATATGTGCCAAGTCAGACTCAAGGTAAGAGATAGTTTACCTTAAAAACCACTTTTTAAATATTTTAAAGATTTAATTTCTAAATCCTTTTCTTACATGAACATAATATTATAATTATTTAATGAATATATTTACATATAAATAAATTAATTATAAATTATATTACAAACCTCATTTTTACATTCATTTAATTTTTTCAAAAGGAATATTTTTATGTGTATTTTATATGGTTTTTTTGAAAAAAAGAAAAAATAATGTTCTATTTTAATATATACGATGTCAATGATTTTTCACGCTGCTATAATTTTTATCTTATGTTTGTATTACTTTACAATATTTCATTTCTTCTTCGAATTAAAACTATAATTCTCTTTATTTTGTGTATTTTCAAAATTTGTTTTAAATGGAATGAATATTTCAATATCTAGAAATGTTTTTCTTATATGTGTAAGGAATATTTTTATGTGTATGGAGATGGAAATGCATGATTCATGGTGTTATGATTATGTTATGGTTCTTGTTAATTATTAAGGTTGATATATTATCCCGATATATCTTATGATAATGGGTGACCTTATATAGCTCATGATGATGGGTGATCCCAATATTACTCTCAAATGCATTGTGTAATGGCCCAAAGTTAACTGGTTATAGGATTCTAAAAATAGATTATTGGTATTTACTATGTATGTTATTAAATTGTAAGAGATACTGTTAGAGTTATATTAAAATTACTTATCAATTCATCTATATAATTTATTTTTGATTTTAATGAGTCTTAATATAAATCTTATGATTTCACATGGTAAGCTAATGTGTTTACGTTTAAAGGAAAGTTTAACTACTTATAAAGGGTAAAATATATAAATTTGTGGAAAAAATTTCATGAGTGTTTCATTATTGTAAATAAACCATTATGATATTTTTTTATTTAATATTTATTATAAAATGTTTTATGAAAATGTTTTTGAAGTAAAGTTTATTTCTAGGGTTAGAAAATGCTTATTTTTAGCTTGATGATTATTATGAAAAAAATGTGTTTTTTATATTTTATATTCCCTAAATAATTGGTTTCTTTAGTTAATTTTATATGTAAGTTAATATTTTTTTATCACCTCACTTTGTCAAAGTTTTATCATAGTTTTTTGTTGATGAGAATAGATAATGATGAGTTGAATATGAAAATTTTGAAGATATTTTATGAAATGAAAACATATAACACATAAAACTTTATTCATTGTGGTAAAAAATAGATACTGAGTGGATGATTCCAATTTAATATGTAATAATTTATTAATTAAGTTTAATGAAACAATTCACTAAAACATTAAACCTAAACGGTATTATGGAATGAAATAAAATAAATTCTTATCTAAATATTCAATTTACAATTTATTTATGTTGTGTCCTTATAGTTTTTATCAGAGAAAATGTTTAGATAATTTTAGGGGTTAGGATAATGTATGTAAATACCAATAATAGATTAAAATTTATGGTTATCATAATATATAATTTTAATATTACCATGCTTCTTCATATTAAATATGCCTGTTTATAATTTTTTTTTGTAGAGGAAACGGGGAAGATGAACTAGGTAGGTACCAATAAGGAAATATACCTCCAAATCAGAAAACTATAATAGTTGGGATTGGAATTGAGTAGTTTTTATGTGATGTATTGTTCCCCATATGATTTAAATGGTGGTGGTATCCATTTTAGATATAAATAAGATCTACTATAGAGGAACATATTGATTATGGATCATTTTTGGAGATAAAAACCTCTGGTATTTAGTGGATATTCATACTCAGTGGTAGTTATGGGATGGATTAAAGACCTAGAAAAGATATTTTAAGTCATGGGTTGTTCATATAATAAAAATATTTCTCTTTCTATTTACCATTTAGGAAATAAATCTGATCAATGCCGGTAAATATTTAAGAATACTAGTGCAAATGAAGAGATTGATTCCATGGAATGTCATACACTTAAGAATATTTTTCAAAAGAAATATTTTCCTTATGTTGTTTGAATGAGGATAGAAAATAAATTCATGGAATGGATGAAAAAATAAGGAGATCCAATGGACTCATATGAAGTGAACATTACACAATTGTCGAGGTACACACACATTTTCATCTGAGATCATGATAGTAAAATTAATCAGTTTTACACAAGGTTAAATCCACAATAAAGAATAGAATTGGCCTCTCATGGATTTAAAAGGTTTGAAAATGTTATTTATTTCCCCTAGATGGTGGAAATATAGTTTTTAGATGATAATTTATCCTTAAAAAAAGAAATAAAATTAGTCTATATGGTAAGAAAATGTGATGAATCTATAAAATAAATTTCAAGATAAGAAAATGAAGTTTTAAAATTATAAATAGTGTGGTAAAAAGAAATCTATAAATTGTTTTATAAAATTTTGTATGTTCTTTTGATGTTTTAAATTATGTAATTTGGATCATGATGTAAAAAATAGATATTGGAAGTAGTAATACAAATTATGATCATTAGGTAGTAATGTGTTTTAAATGTAATGATATGGGTCATTATGTGGATTCATGTCTGAATATGAGAGAGAATGATGGGATGAAACAAGACTATAAGAATAAGGGAATGGTTAAATCATGTTCAATTATTTTGGTAAATTATGATCCATCAAATAATGTAGTGAGATGTAAATTACTTATATATTGTGATTATGAACATGTATTGTTTGATTTGGGGTGACACATTATTTAATTTTTAAGAAAATTTATGGTTAAATGAAAATTTCACCTTAAGAAATCAAATAAACAATTCCAGTAAAAACCCTTGGGATTATTTCTATTTTAATAATAATCTATGAATATCTTCTTGATATCATATAAGGAAGGTTTTTTCTTGTAATCCTTGTTGTATTTTGAATAGTATAATTTGATGTCATTATGTCTGTAGATAGGATTACAATTTATCATGATAAAAAATATTATAGGGTAAAAGTGATTATTTTCAAAAATGTTTATCTTTATGTATATAAGAATAAATTCATACATTTGATAACATACCAAGAATATGATAAACAACGAAAATATGGAAATGAAATTTTTCGTAGAACATATAAATAAAAATTAGGGAATTGTTCAATATAATGACATGTAGGTAGAAAAATAATTTTTTTAATGTTTTTATTATTGACTTTTCTAGCATTATACCTAATCATAAAGATGAATTTACTATTAAATTATTTTTGATGTTGTACCTATTTAAAAACCCCCTTATCAAATTTTTCAATTATAACTTATAGAATTGAAAAACTAGTTACAATAATTGTTTGATAAAGGTTTCATTTTCTTAGGAAATCACTAGGGGTGATCCTTTTTTATTTATTAAAATAAAATATGGTTACATGAGGATTTTCATTAATTATAGATAATCTAATTACATCAATCTAAGGAAAAAATATTTATTTCCTCATATCGATAAATTTTTTGATCAAATCTAGGTATCTCTATATATTTCAATGGTTGATCACATTTCTATGTACCACCAGATGAAGGAAAAGTAGGACATAATCCCTAAAAAGAAATTTCACACTTGTTATGGTAATTATGAGTTTGTGATTCTCCCTTTGGGTAGAATAATTCTATATATGTATTTATGGATACTATTAACAGTGTTTTCTATGAATATTTGGATAATTTTGTGGTTGTTTTTACTCATGATATTTTATTTTATTCTATAAATTTTTGGGTCATGAGTAATGTGTTAGGCTTATTCTATAGACACTAAAAAAAGAAGTTATATTGAAAATTTAGAAACATTAATTTTTATTTACCAAAAATTTAATTCCTTGGATATATTATAAATAAATATTGAATAATATTTGATACTACTAAAATATAAGTGGTTGATAAATTAAAAATAACTACAAATTTTAATGAGATTCATATTTTAATTGGATCAGTAGGATATTGCTTGAGAATTACTAAAAACATTTCTTGGTTTTTTTGGACTCTATCCAAATTAACCCCGTAAGGAGTTAGGTTCATTTGGATAAAGGATAAAAATAATTTTTCAAAGAATTAAAAAGATGATTTTTGAATGCCAATATTTTCTACCTTCCATCTAGGAATGTTTAATTTTTAATCAATAAATATGATTCATTTAATGGGGTGGGTTGTGTTTAATATATAAATATAAGGTAATTTAGTATTCTTTATATAAATTATATCCTAATGTAAAATCTTATCTTAAACATGAGCTTGAAATGATAATTATAGTTCCTTATTTATAAATTTAGAGAGACAAATATATAGTTTAAAGTGTGAAATATATAGTGATCATAAAATATTGAAGTATATCTTAACATAAAAATAGTTTAACATGAGACATTATATATTTATAAAATTGGTAAAATGTTATGACTAAACAATTCTTTACCATCATGAAAAGATAATTAAAGCAGCTAATACTTTGAATCGGAGAGATAATGCATCATTAATCATTATATATATAAAATTTGAATATTTGGATAATTTATTTATGTATGTTTTCTTTGAAATTATTTATTTAATAATTCCATCTATTTTTTAGGTTTTAAAATAATCTATGTTTTCAGAGAGGATTATGAATGTTTAGAAGGAAGACTGTTTTTTACTAGAAAATATATAATTGGTTAATAATGTTAAGTTGAATGAAATTAATATTCATAAATATAGTGTTTTGAGATTTAGAAAAATTATATATTTTTCATGTGACCCCATGTTGTTAAATAACCATTGAGGGAGGCTTATAGATCTCTATTTATGATTCATTTTGGTAGACAAAAATATATAGTTACCTTTGGGAACATTTTTTGTGGGAATAATGAAGAATGATATTATTTATTTTACAGAGAAATGTTTAAATTTTACCTAGGTTAACACTGAATGATAATTTTGAATGGGGATTATTCAATATTTTATAGTTATATAATTTAAATGGTAGAATATATCCATGGATTTGTTAGTGGGATTACCAAATAAATCATAATGAAATAAAGTGATTTGGTAATTTGTTGATGAAATAACTAAATATTTTCATTTTATTCCTATTTTATATAAAATGTATTAGAATCAAAATTATTGAATTTGTGTTATGGTGATAATTAAATTACGTGGAGTCCCTCATTTCACTATATCTAATCATAGTCCAAGATTCAATATAAATTTAGGGAGAGGAATTCATAATTCATTGGGTATTGAATTAAATTTTAGTATGTACTTCTATCTTAAATATGATGGAAAATTAGAGAGATTGTCTTAGACATTAGAGGATATTCTTAAAGTATATTTAATGGATTTTTATGGAACTTGGTATCAACATATTACATTGTACGAGTCTTCTTATAAATTTTGTTTCATTCTAGTATACAAATGACACATTTTTTTTAATTAAATGGAAAACTGTGTCAGACTCTATCTTGTTAGGATAATTTTATAGAAATAATGTCATTGGGTCCAAATTTTTTAGATTAAATGCATGATAAGGTGAATATTATATAGTAGCATATGTGGATGACTTAGAGTAGACATAAAATTTATGTGTATAACTGGAGGAATTATCTTTAATTCGAGTTAGGTGATTATGTATTTCTAAAAGTATATCCGTGGAATATTGTAATGAATTTTGGTAAAAATTGAAGGTTAACTATGTAGTTAATTTTACAATATTAAATTTTAGAGAATATTGGTTTGGTCACTTATCGATTGTCACAGACATTGATTTTGTCTTAGTTATAATACATATTTTATTTTTTATTGTTAATGAAATATGTGCCATATGCATCTCATATTTTTATCATTGGAGTAGTTTAGTTAAACGGAACCATTTCCTATGATGAAAACCTAGTATATATTCTTTACCATTAAGAGAAAGGGTTGTTGAATAAAGTGATTTACTTGGTTAATGTATTTTGAAAAGACTATATGATTGAATAAGCAACATGGGAATCAAGAAATTCTATGAAGGAAATACATTCTGACTTGTTTATGTAATGAATAAAATTGTGAGGACACTATTCATAAAAGAGGGTAATAATGTAATAGCCTATATAATATAATTGGTAAATCATTTTCATTAATAATTAATATTCTTTAATTATAATTTTTAAAATTATATTCATTAGAATAATATTATGTAATGTTTATTTCAAAAGGAAAAAACTTTATTTTTTAAAAAAATTGGGTTTCATGCATTACATGGTTTTATATAAAAAATTTATTTCTAAATTATATAATTTTTATTTGAATAAATAATCATTATTTTTAAATTCATCAAGAAAAAATCATCTTAGGATAAATTTTGATAATTTTCTGAAAATATTTTTTTAACAAATTTTAAAAAATACTGATTTTTATTTAAAAATGTATTTTAATATGATGTATTTATAAATACATAGTATATTTTGGATTAGTATTAAAATTATAATATTTCCTTTTGTTTAAAAAGTATATACTAAATTTTATAGCAATCAATAATTTTATTTTATTTTGTATAAAAATAATTTTAAACTTAAAAAGGAACTTTCCCAAAATAAATTCATTCCATTGCATTTTGTGGGATCCATTTTTCTTAAGTAAGACATTAATATGTTTTTAATATTTTTGAAAATTCCAAGTGTTCCCTCTCCCCCAATAATAAAAAGAAACACCCTATCCTCTTTTATACACCCATAAAGAGCCTTTTAGTTCAACCATTACCAACAAAAAATACCTTACTAAAATACGTAACCCAATATTAGAGTCACTAGTAAGATCATAAAACTAACTCATGATGGCTATTGGGATAATCTCACCCAATTAGTTAAACCATTACCAATAAAAATACCTTAATTGTTGGGATCATTACAGATGAAATAATCTCACCCAATTAAATAAATGAATGTTTTTTAATGTACTTTAATCCTAACAATTTTAGTTTTAATTCTTAATTAACTTAACCTTTACTAGAGTAACAAATATTCTGTATAGTTAATATTCATAATGATGAAAAATAAAAGGAAAATATTTAAAAAATTATAAAGTCATGAATCCAAATATGGAATCCATTTTTAAATATTAACTTTATTGATATTTAATAATTCTAATTAAAATTAAATTATAAAATGTGATAAAAATTGGTTTTTTCATAAAAATGTATTTTTAAGTATTAAAATTTTTTATATCGAATTCAACTATAAAAATATTTAAAAAGACCAAAATTGGGATTCTTAATCTAAATTAACAAATTTAATTAAAAAAAATCTAAAATATAATTTTAAATTGTAAATACTTGAAATGAAAATTCTATTTCTAATAAAGAGAATTTTTATCACTATTTATTTAAAAATATTTTTTTAAAAAAATTATAAATTATATAGCCTAAGATAATTTTGGCATGTTTAATTAAAAAATATAGTGAATTTCACAAATTATAATTATATAATTGGGATGTGTAACTTCAAACTAAAACCATATAATGCATGAAAACCAAATTGGGATAGAAAAAGAACATTTTCCCGTTGGCTAAAAAATTAGATAATACTATCAAAATGAATCTAAATATATATAATATAATAAATTAATCTTAATAATAAATTAAAATAATTTATCTTGAAATTACCAGCATTGTTATATTCATCTCTTCTTTGGAAATTTCATCCTCACAATTTTATTTGATATTTAATTAAGTAGGGAAATCTATCCTCATAACATTCTGATCCCCTTGTCAATTTCTCAATAAAATGGTGTTTCATGAAAAAATAACTTGGTGAATCAGTATATTAAATAAAACCTAATCTCTATAGTGAACAATATGAATAGGATATTCCTCTTATGATAGTTTTTCTTCCGATGGAACTACATTAGAGATCAAAAAATGAGTAGCATGTGGAACTAATTTTGTTAATAATGAAAAATAAAATAAATAATGTTACTGAGATAAATTTAGGCGTAAGTCCAGTTAATAAAAAATAGATACACCATTCTCCAAGATTATTATATAGACCAATAAGTCTTATCATTAAATTTCCCTCTTTACCAAAATTCGTGATACTTTTCCATGAAGAAACTTTATGAATAACATGAGCTTGCACCTCAAAAGAAAGGACTTTCCTCTAGTAGTTTGTATAATATTTTTTCCTATATTGAGATATATTCAATTTTTGTGGAATCATATTCACATTTTAAACCATCACCTCTAACAAATCTAGTATAAAAAAATTTTGTTCACTAAATTCATCACAAAAATGTAGATATAGACACCATTTTCCTTATAATAGATCAAAAGGTTCAATCTGTATACTGAAATGAAAAATATTATTACAAGAAATTTTAACTAAATGATGTTCATCATAATTTTCCCAGTAATCCATTGAAAAATATCAAAGCATGTCTTCTAAAGTATCAATTGTGAATTTCCTTTAAATTGATGCTGAAAATCAATATTGTAATTTAATTCAATACCGAATGACTTCTGAATACTTTTGAATAAAATAAGAATTAGTAATCATAGGGTTATAATTAGATAAAATGGAAGGAGGAAGTCCATCTAAATTGATTATATCCATGATATATATTAGATATAAATAATCTAAAGAAATAATATCTCTAATAGGAAGGAAATTTACAGATTTAGTTAATCGATCAACAATAACTCAAATCACAATATTACCTTGATATGTATTAGACAATCCCACAAAAAATATATGGATATATTTTACCATTTCAACACTACTACTAAAAAAGGATGAATCATCCCCTTAAATAATTTTAATTATACTTTAACGTATTTAGAAGTCGAAATTTTCATAGTAAATTTAGTAATATCAATTTTTATTCCATCCCACTAGTAATACTTCCAATGGTATCTATACATCATATTGATATCAGGATGAACACAAAACGAGGAACTATGGGATTCACTCAAAAATTATCTTTTCAATCGGGAATAACAAAGAACCATTAATCTATTTCTAGATATTATAAATTCTTCACCATAAACCGTAAAATTTTAAAACGTACCCATCTTAAAAGGTTATACCTTTTTCTATAAGACAAGATCCTCAATCAGATCTTTCTTAATTATCTAAGATAGATACAACTGCACAAAAACCTAAAATAAATTGAGGGAGTTCCTATATACAAAATTTATTAGACAAATTTCATTAAATAATTAAACAAAGGGTTATGTTCCAAATTTAACATGGTTTTTAACAGCCTTAGATTTTAGGAAATAATTTTTTTCAAATTAATTTTAGGTTTTTGATATTTTTCATTTCACGCAACACTAAAAATAGTTTTTTTATTTTAAATAACAATGATTGGACTGAGTTAGACACAACTCCAAGTTATTATGCATTAAAAAAACATAATTTTTAATATTATCTACATAAAACACTAAGGTTATTGTACATTACACATAAGATTGACTTTCCTAGTTGTCTTGCGTACCACAAAAGACTGAGTGTTACCAAACTATAATATTATATTAAAAATAATTTCATTTTTTATAATAATATTTGAACAAGATTTTATGTTTATGGATATGAATAGTATTAATATACTTTTTAAAATACATGGTTGAATTAATTAGTTACAAATTAATTAGAATTGAATATAATAACCAATTGAATATAAAGGAAAATATTATTATTATTATAAGTTGTTTTACTGTAGTAATTTAAATTAATTATAATATATAGTGATATTAAAATAATATATATGTTATATATTACATAAATTATTTTAGATATTCATAAAATATATTTTATTGACATAAGATAAAAACAAACCCAATTTTATACTAAAAACCTATATTTTTTATTAAGGCATTTTTACCGCCTTTTCATTGTAAAACCATTTTAAATAATATTTTTTAAAATTTTATAGACTTAATATATAAAAATAAAATTAATATTTTAAATATTAAAATAATAATTATATTACCATAAATATTTGTTATTTTTTTTGTGAAGTTTCATTTTTTTATGATTATTGAAATGTACTGAATTTTTGTTCAAAACGATTTTTCATATCAATTATTTATAAGGTTAAATTACATTTAAAATTTGATTAAAAGCTTAATTAGAAAATATTTTTATCAATTAATCCAATTTTGTTCAGTGGAACCAATTTCACGGTGAAATTGGATATAAAAATATATCAAGCTTTTGATTATTTTTACTTTAAAAACTAGTAGTGTCATCCCGTTTTAAGGATTTAATTCAAATTAATTAATGCCAAATAAATGATTTAAATTACGAAAAATGGATTAAATATTTTGAATAATCATAATTTATAATTTATTTAAAGGATATCCTAGTTTCGGAACCAAAATATTTGTTAAATTATTAAAAGTTAATTACATCAATTAAGGTAAAATGTTGCTCTACTAAAGACTAAACCTTAAATTTAAGACCCAAAAATACCTAGAAATTTTCTCTAAACAAATTATTTATCCATTATTTGGCCATTAACCTGACAATATTTTTTTGTTTTAGGTTTTTATGACATTTTTTTGTAAAAACGAGGGTGTACCGAACTTGTTTTCAAAAATACCAAGTGTGTGCTCTCCATTCCCTATAAAAGGCCACCAAATCTCCCTCTTATTAAATCCTCTATAAAAATATATGATTGGAAAATATTTACCTAATAAATTTCCAAAAAATCCCTCCACTACTCCTAGAATCCACCCATTGGGAATAAAGAAAACCAAGTAAGCCTTTTGAAACAAACCAAAAGAAGTCATCTGATTAAGAGGTTATGTCTTCTCTCAAGATCCATTGTTTTATTTTCATTCTAAAACCCTCCAATATCTTTATTAAATGATTATAAATTTTTTTATCCTAAATATAATATTAATTTTTTATGTAAAGGGTTTTTCCTACACTTACACACACTTCCATCTAATGGGTAACAAATAAACTGTTTACATGTATGGTAAACTACCGCCTCACAAAACGATTATTGTTTTTTTTTACTTTAGCGCCTCCCAAAATGGAAATTATGCTGGAAAATAAATTTATATTCATTATATATTATATATATTTTTTCTTTAATATTCTTTCATCCATTTTATATTACATATCTTTATACCTTCCATTTAGTGTAAATACAATAATTTTGTCTGGGGAACTGTGGAAAACCACCCCCTCAAAGCGATATGATTCATTCACACATTACAGGAATGAATTAAGTCTGAGTTTAGTTAAATAATAAAATATATATGATATTATAATTCCTATTTAATAATTATATATAAATATATATATATATACAGATTTTTCATTTATGTTCTTTCATTCAATATGATAAAAATAACATTCTTGCGTACGTATAACTTACCGTCTCCATGAATGGTGTATTAAATTTCATACTAATATATTATATAAATTATTATAAAACGAATTTAATGAATATAAATGATATTTATTTTATTTTGTTCATTATGGAAATCATGATATAAGTATGAGGACCAAAGATATAACACATGTGAAGAAGAAAGAGAATATTACCTGAAGTTAAACCTTAACATTGGATTGTTTAGAAGACAACAATATAAGGTCGTAATAAAACAATAAATTGTATTAGAGATAATAATATTATTATATAGAATATTTATACTAAACTTAAAATTTTTATATAGTAATATTGTATGAGTATAAATTGAGTCAAAATATAAGGTAAGGGGATTCCATCTCACTTTTTATTTTCACAAGATACATTCCATGATCACCACTCTTTCATCATTTTTTTTGTATATTATACCCATGAATTTATTATATTAATATTATTTTTATGTTTATGGGTATTTAGATATTCATTTTATGGTATTTATTTCAGGGGGATTAATTTTTTAAATTTACCAAATCTGTAATATAGATTTTTCTCAATTTTCCTTCTCTAGGACTGATGTTTTGTTATACACCTAAATTCCTTTTCAAGTTGTATATACTTCAATTTTACAAGTTATATCATGAATAATTCTATTTTAATTATATTTTATTCTTAATTTAACTTCTAATTATTACAAGGATAGTATGATCCATTGTTTCCAAGTGATTAATGTTTTTTGAATCTACCACATTTCTTTTTGAGATTGTTAACGATTATTCTCTATCGATGAAATCTTATGATAAATATATTAAAAACACTCATTAGTTTACTTATTATCTCTTTATTTAAGATATATCATTGTATTAGTACCATTTTCCACTAATTTTAACTTAATATCAATAAGAAAATGTTTATAAGAAAATATGACCGTATTTATCTCTTCGGTCAGAAATAGAGATCATTGAAAAAAAAGTTCTCAAAAAAGTTTTAAAAAAATTATAAATATTATCCTTGATGAAAATTTTCAAAGGGAAATTATTTTATAAATGTTTTATTTTTATGAAATATCCCTTTATATGTCTTGAAATCTATTTTCAAAGAATATGGTGTTTAATTTTTTAATTCTTCTTTTATAGTTTTTCAAGGAAAATGGTTTTCAAAAGAATCTATGTTTTAAAGAGAATTTTTCAAAGAATAAAGGATATTTCCTACATCATTGTTTTTCAAAAAATAATTCTATGTTATTTTCCATCTAATATGGAATTATTTGATGTTACTCCAGCCCTTTTAGGAAAAAATCTAAAGGTTACATTCATATTATTTATTAAATGGTATATGAGTTAATTTAACAATGATTAGAAAACCCATTTATCTTTCACATTGTAGACACTGAAATCTAACAAAGGCCTCCGGAAGGTATCCTTAGGATAAATGAAGGTATATTTTGACTCAGTGAACCGTTCTGGGATGGGTGGAATGGTTGCGTGAAAAATTGGAAGAGTTGCACGTAAAGATACTCGAAGGTGCACAAACTTGCATGACCATGGTATTTTTTTCACATCGTGTGGAAAGTTTCATGTGGCCTATGAATTGGCATGGTTGTCTGTGAAGGATGAATTGTGTGTGTACCTACTGCCCCCGATCGCCTATAAATAGAAGGGCAACCCCTCATTTATGGAGGTTGAATAATTCAAACTATCTCCCCATGAATAATCCATCTCTTCCGTGTAGACAAGATGACATTCAGGTATACAATTTTCCGCGACAGTTCTCCCAGGGGTCCACCTTTGGGCGGGACCACTGGGGTTTGACCCTCACCCGGTTCCTTTTTTGATTATACATTTGCATGAAAAACTCTTGTAATTTCATGCACACCTACTTTATCCATCCAACCCAGCATATTGGGCACACCAGTTCCCATTTTCATGCCTATTGCTTGCAAACCCATTCTTTTGTGTGCAATACTTACACATCCCTTTAGCATGTATTCCATGTCTCTATCTAGGACACCACCTTCATGCACTTATTACACCCTAAAAACCTAAATTACACACCCTTATCCCATAAGACCCTCCAGGTTCATACAAAGTGATTTCATGTTCCCTTGGGTGGTGAATTACATTGTGTTTTCTAGCCTTATGCTTCTTCGCATATGCACACTAATGGACATTTCTTCTTCACATAGCCACAATTACATGAGCCCCTCAATGGATCGCTCCATATCATCGCCTCACCTTGATATTGATGATTCCTTCCCTTACCCAAGGGTGGGTGGGTATCAGTTATGTAAGTACTAGGGGTGCAGAGTGAACCAGACTCATCCATGATATAGGACATTAAAATTCCATGCACCATCATCCTCAACACATGACATTAAACTATGGCATCACCCCATGAAATATACATGGGGTTCCCCAACTCAAACACTCTCCATGCCTGTTCGTCTCCATGGGAGTGAGATCTTCCTCACATGGAATGGAATCCTATTTGTTGGAGCGACGTCTGTCCATGGGGAAGGGAAACCATCCCGGTGAAAGCCCCTATCATTTCTTATGGTATATAGAATCCCTGCTCCTCCTCTCTTCTTCTCTTCCAAATACTAGAAGAGAGATGAGAATCATAACCTTAGTTACCCAATCAGTCTCTCTCTGGGATTTTCCTCCATCGGGCCTCCATCCGAGAGTAAGTCCTAATATCTATCACCCCAGGCTGGTAACCATGAATAAGCCCATGTTTCCTCTTTGGGAAAATAACCATGCATAATCCCTTATTTCCTCTTTAATCCACTAACCATGTATATCCCCACTCCACTTTCCACAGACGCACCTTTAGTGACGTGAACATCAGGTCTTTTCAGCCTCTTGTTTATCACATAGAGAATGTCTCAAATGGGTTTAGAGTAAGAATTGACCATGGAATCCTTCTTGGGAAACCTTAGCATGTAATCCCCAAACCCTCATACCAAACTACATGGACTTTGATCCTTGTCTCCTAGGAAAGGTATGTAAGAATTTTCCCTGAGGTTCAAGCCCAACACCTACTTGTCCTGACCCCTTCAAGTCAGTTCACCTTCATTACACATGATGTTAAACTGTATCCCCCATCCCAAACTATGTGGACATTGATCCTTTTCCCATATGAAAGGTAATTAAGAAACCTCCCTGAGGTTGAAGACCAACACCCTTCGGTCCGGACCACTCCCGTCAGTCCACCATCGTCATCCATGATGTTAAACTGTACGCCCCCCTTTCATCCCGAAAGTTGTTAAACATTATTCTATCTAACTACGTGGGATTGGATCCTTATCCCCTAGAAAAAGTATATAGGAAGCCTCCCCAATGTTCAACACCAACCAACAGTAAGATGTTAAAACCCTAACCTATGGTAAGAAGTTGGAACCTCAACCAGTGGAAAGACGTTTTAGTCCGAAATCGACGATAGGCCATTGTAGTCTCCTTTGTTGGGACCAACATCTATGGTCTTCCCCCAGGCATCAGAACAACCTGAGATGAAAACCATATTTAATCCCCATTACATCGTCGGTGCAGTTTATTATGTGTAAAACCTAATTCTATATCCTCTTCCCGAACTACATAGACATTGATTCCATGCCATGAGGATATGTAAGAGGTCTCTTTGAGGCTCAATCCCAACATCACCATCTTCCTCACGTCTATTACATCTCATTATCTATACACTCTAAACCATCCATATCAATCCTGATTCCTACCCAGGACACCGAATCCTTTAAGATCACTTCACCCACTTTCCCATTACTCCTAGAATCAATTGGGTAACAAACCACGTGTTAGCCCCATCATCGGGGTTCCCTCCTGGGGTAGACCCATCCGAACCTATCTTATCATTGTTCTAATCTGTCCAATACATCTTCACTAGTCGTTATAATTGTATCATACACTATTTTAAACTTGGGAAGCTTAGGAAATCCTTTGAGAAATTCCAATGGAATATAATTCCATGCACCAAAACTAGGATGACTTCGGCTTCTACACCCTAATGAAGACCTATCATAAGGGGAAGAAACCAAGACACATCAGTTTTCCAGGGTTTAGAAACACCACCGATGTCTAATGTGACTACTCCCTCGATTGAAGGATGCTGCCCTGGCTCATCCCTCTTGAAAGGTCCAGACAAAAGCAACGTAATAAAATAGCATCCATAAAGACATGGCACTGGGAAGATTTTCACAAATAACGTATTAATATTTAATGGAGACTCGAACCAAGATACATGTTATGAGGAAAAACCCACAGAAGGAGAAACCAAAATCCAATAATCATGTTTCCATCAACAAGAAAACATACCTGAATAAGAGATGGATGCCTCCCAACATTGTAAAGCAGGAATGCGGGGATACAATTAGTGCATCCTTTCTAGACAGATGCGCACCCCCAACAAATTCATCAGACATAGAAATTTTGAACCCAACATGAATTTACTCTCCTCAATGTGAAGATTAGTAGCCTTCGAGACATCAATGGATTGGCATGTCACCGAATCCAATTATTAATCACCAGGTCCTGCAAAGAAAATAGTGGTCCTGGCATGAAACTCACCAGAAATTGGGGCATTTGAAAATCAAACATCCTAGTATGTGACGTTGTCGACATGGATCCTTCATACCAACCATTGAAGATATGATGGTGCTGGGGAAAAATTAATCACTTTTCTTCCTTTAAGAACTAATGGTTGAATCTCCCTACTTTCTAGGACGCAAGATATCATGAGAGGAAACTGATCACCACCCACCCATCAACGCAGGGTTTGGGGAAACATCAATGCGGAAATCTCGAAAAACCTCATCTCCACTGCGACAACCTCTACATAAATTGCCACTAGGCACCCATTCCCTATCTCCCCGTATAAAATCCTTCATAGAAGGGCGATTAACAACCTCATTCAATGATATGAGGAAGATGGTAATATCCCAAACTTGGATATGGCCTGATAGGACTTAGTAGATTCCATGCTTTGTCGTCACCACCACCCGCAAGGGCCACACAGGGAGACACTGATCCCCACTCTGACCTACAATAATTTTGAGAGCCTCTACCCTGAATTCTTTGATGACTACCTCCCCTATACCAATGAGTTGATGGATGTCCGGGCCAGCCCAGTCGTAGTCCCTTCTGAGGGGCCACCAAGGAGGGCTCCCACCAGGCTGTATTAGCACCACCACCCAACCCCAAAGGATGAGGAGAAGGTGAGTTATGCACATTCACCACTGATCCCAGTCTAGTTAACCCGATGCCAGTGTCTGGAAGATGTTGAAGAGGACGCCCGCCAGGGGGTGTCATCATCAATGGATCTCGTGGCTCGTGCGACCGCTGACACATACCGTCAATCACATATTACTAATGAGTAGGGGAATCCATATTCTTGGCCTAGATCAAGGACCTAACCATCCATTGGAATGTTGGGATGACTCTCCTAGTAATCAAAACATGAGGCATCTGTTGCGGGCCAAATCACGACATCTACATCAAGTATGAAGAGCCTCGCCATGCCACCACCAAGGAGAGCGTAGGTCCGTCCTGCTCCCAATATCAGCGTGGAGGTCCTCCTCATGACACCATCAATCTAAGCGAAGGTTTCCGATGTAAAGATTCTTCAATTCTAATGAAAAGTCAGCATGGGGGTCTTCCCTAAGTTATTACAATAACTAAACAAGGTCCTCCTCATCCTGGAAAGTAGAGAAGTGGAGGTTTGCCTCACTTCGTTGTCACCCAACACACAGGTTCTACCCTTGTTAAGATCGACAGGGACATGAATCCTCCTTGTACTGATGCTGCCAAAGAAAATGAGCATGGAGGCCCTGTCCATGCTTCTACCAGCTCTAGAAGAGTTCCTACTCGCTCCAGAACTTCTTGTAGAGATTCACTCTATGTGTCAGCTAGTGGAAACGATGGCCCTCTTCGTGTTCTCTTTGACATTTTTCTGGGTGCTCCTCACACCCTGGATCACCCAGTTAGAAATCCTCTCCACCCCAGCATCAATTCGACTAATGGTACACCTCAATCCAAAAAACTACCCTATCCCAAAAAGCCACCCCGGGGAAGGAGGGTGGGTCGGTGATACCATAAGGAGAATACACATATGTTTCATACAGTGACTAAGCCCTTCTTCTTTTCATATTTCTAGGAGGAATGTGATTTGTCAATGAAACCCTCACCTAGATCCTCTATTTCAATGGTCAGGGTTGGAACGAGGCGTATCAGGTTCATCCTTCCAAAAAGTGAGGTCCATCAGATTCCCACCTCCCTCTACAGATACATCGATGAGGAGGAAGATCTGGCCTTTTTCCATAGCTTAGTCAAGGAGTCCCCCTGTCATCACCAGGATCATTCTCTAACTCAACTAGAGATCATGGAGATTTATTATGGGGTCCAATGGAGGATAAAAAGAAGCTTGGCCCACCATTAGTAACCGCAAAACCTGCACCGAAAGCCATGTTCACCAGTTCGTCTTACTCTGATGTGGTGGAACATTATTAAAATTCATCACAGTAAATCCCAATATACGGCGACTTTTCTGAAAATTCTTTGTATTCTCCTCCGGCCTATCGTCCACCTCAGAGGTCTCCTTCAGTGCTTTTACTGGTTCTAAAACCACCCAAAATCAACAAATGGGGAAACCAAGGGCCAGATCCCGAGTCTAAGTCAAGGAGCTTGTTGGACATCCTTGAAATAGGCCATTTCCCAGATTTCTTCTATCCAATTGTGACTACAAACTTCAGTGCACGAGAATCACTTTCTCAGGAGTAAGTTTCATGATTCCTCCAAACCCTATGAAAGATGCACTTCCATATCCATTATCTGTGAGTGGATTACCCCAAGAGTCAATCAAACATTGAAGATATTGATCGAAAATGTTGTATGGTCAACTTGTCTGCGCTCCATATGGTCCAAAGCCCTGAGTCACCTTGTCACCATCAGACACTCAAGAAATGATGTGTTTAGAGCATTAAAGTGATCTGTCAAATTATCAAGGAGGCTTCCCCCCACATCTAGGTTTGTGGTTGGGGGAATTATGCCGATCTCCATTTCAGTTCTATCCAGCACCATCCTGACTTTCCAGGTGATATTGAGGATATTTTCCCAGGTAGAGCCGCGTTTAACATGGATGACCTATCAGAGGAAGAGAACGAGACATAAATCCTAAGAGAGAACATACCTCTTGGGGGGGGGGAGTGACACACCTATTGGACCCACTAGGAAGGGTTAATTTCTAGTAGAGGAATATAATGGGTTTTCCCATGCTCACAAATTCATTATCCTTTAACCGGAATCCTAATCTAGGAAAAGAGAATCTTGGGGCTGTCAAACCCTCTAAACTATCTGGATCAGTGTAGAAGATAGGAGATGATCCAAAAAACGATGTGTTTTATCAACAACTCATGAAGGATAAGAAGATGGGCGATAACCTCATTGTTGAACCTGTTGTGGAGTGGAAACCATACTACGGTGATCCTCGTCCGGGCCAGTAGAGATAGGTAAAACTCCCCCTAGTGAGTTTCCTCCTGGTGACCCTGACCATCCTACCAACATAGATAGGGTAGAAGCCGAAACTTATGGAAAGAGGGTGTGGTATGTGTCCCAAAATCCACCGGAGCAGCGTTATAATCTTTGGGACCTAGCTTAGGTTACCCCAACTTCTCCACAGTTCATCCCACCTACCGCCCCATGAGCCGATGAGCCTTCTTATCATGTTAAAGAACCTACCAATGCACTAGTAGTTAGGGATCCTTGTAAAGGTTTGAAACCCTACCCAAATGATCCAATGGAGGCACTAATCGCTCATCTTGAGGCTTCAAAAACTCGATAGGTGGCAATCCCGCCTGATGGTATGCCATATCCTGCATGAGTGGGTGATATGTATGCACCCCTAGGTTTCGAAAACCCCACCTTTTCCTATTTTAATTGGATAAGAGATCTGCTATAGAATTTTTACCATTTCATATCATTGTGTAGACCTATGATGGGAACTCTAGTGTAGTAGAGGCTTCCAAAATCCAGTGTTTCGTACAAACATTGGAAGGGAAATTGTTTTTCTGGTATAACCAAATTCCAAATGGGTCGTTTGCTGACTAGAAAGATCTCCATTTATAGTTTCTTTACCATTTAAGGTATACAACTTGGAAGATGAGTATTGAAAACCACATCAAGTGCAATCAGAGGCCGTATGGGGATGTCACATACATTTGACGCCTGGTGGAAAGGCCTCACCTACTCGTTGGATATGCCGATGACTCCAGAATAGATATTGAAAATGTGATTGGAAAATTTCAAAACTGAACTAGTTCCCTCTATGATTACTCAGAATTATCCTAAGGGATTCCAAGACTTCTCTGATAAGGCCCAGCGTCTTCAAGAAGCCTTGCAGTAGACCATGAAGGCCCGTATATTTCCATATGTAATTCATGTGACAAGGGATGCTAAGGCCGAGCTGAATATAGTGTCCCAAATAGAGGCCCCCAGACAACTAGAGTTATTACTAGTGGAGCCACCTTCAATGCCTCACAGAGACATGACACCTCAGGTGCAGCCTCCGGCCATGTAGTGCCCACTTTAGAATCGGCAGTCGCCCCATGTAATAGGCCACCACCACTTAACTAGGTTCTACCGCATCAATAAGATCCATCATCCCCCCATTAGGGACATACTCTCCAAGACCACTTACTAGATAAGTGAAACCATACATACTCATTCAATGAGGCTTAGGTCCCAAGTTATTTCATAATTTCCTTGAAACAGGGAATTCTATGGTTTCCCAAATGCAGAAGGCAAGAAGAGGCGAATATCACTGATCGACTCAACTACTTCCCCTATCACCAAATCCTAGGGAACACTCTCAAATAGTGCTATGTGTTTAATGAATGGCTTCAAGAGAAGGTTGATAACAACATATTCAGGTTAGGCCTAGATCTGGTATAGGTTGAATGTGTATTCGTGAAGCTAGACAATGACAATGACAACGAGGGTGAGTAGTCTCCGGTTCCTAGCCACATGTCTCATAAATATGATGATTGGATGGATTTTAAGTCAGTATCCTATTCCCATGGTATTATCCATGCACATTTGAATCGAACTGATCCTTATGATGTCTCGACATTATCTGCAGCTACTACTTCTGAGTTGGCGTCTCAGCCTCACTCTTCCTAAAAGAGCAAGCATCAGTGACACAAGGGAAAAAATGTCCCCCACTGATGTCGTCGTCATCCCATACTCTCAGTGAATTCATTCCCCTGAAGATGGGTATTATCCAAAAAATCTGTCCTACGATGGAGGATTTTTCAAGAAACGATCAAGGGAATGATTCGGTTCACATCATCGAGCTAGTAAACCCCTATATGATTCCCGATGATGAGGAGTGCCAGACAGATCCTCCCAACATCCCCAGCTATCACCAGCGTCTAAAAAGACCTATCTATATGGGACATCAGAATACCTCAGTCAATACTTCTAGTCAGGCTATGCATGATAACGAAACTAGATAGTAGGGCCTGCCCTGAGCTCAGCTTGTGCAGCCTCCTCACCTGGTATCATTAGGTCAGCCATCACCGCTGTTTGTGTTACCTGATCAGGTGGAGCCACCACAATTGTGCTATGATCAGACAGATTTCATTCCATATCAGACTAAATATTATAGGCATTATCCGGCGGTTCCTCCAAAATCTTTTTCTAGTGAGCAGTGGGACATTCCAAGCAATAGTCAGCCACCGGTTCAGCAGGAAGGGCCCGTCATACCCCCTGCCGCAGAATGACCTCCTGTAAGTAGAAGGTCATGCTTGGCATTAAAGTATGATATCCTTAAACATATTTCTAGAATTCATTTGATTCTATCTATCTTAGAGGTTATCCATTTATCACGCGGTATGCATGAATCCCTTATCAAAGCTTTAGGAATCCCCCTCCAGGTTGAGATGGAGGTAGCAACCGCAGAAGCCTTCCATGTTGAGGTATCTAAGCATGCTGAATGTCAGGACATCATCACATTCTCTAGAGAAGAATATGTTTCTCCCATACATGGGCAAATATTACCAATGTACACCACCTAACACTTCAATTTCATGGAGGTTCATCATTGTATTGGTGACATGGGCTCTGGGATCAACCCAATCCTGACCCGAAAAATATGAAAAATTGGGTTGTCCAAGGATTATCTGAGTTCCTCCAACCTGAGAATTCAAGGTTATGATAGGAAGGAATATACAATGGTTGGAATGATCTAAATTAAGTCCTAATTTGGTGTTCTAGAATCCCACACCGAGTTCATGGTGGTCTCTAAGGACACCTCCTACAACGTGTTGATGGGTAGTCTATAACTTCACATAAATGCGGTGGTCTCTTCATCGTATCACCAGTGCCTTAAGTACTCCATTAATAGTCTTGTGGGAGTAATCCAAGGTGAAATGTCTCCATTTTCCTCCTGTAGAGCATGATACCTGGATTCTGAATATTACAAGAGCAAGGAGAAGTAGATTCAGGAAAACAAGGTTTAACATCCTACAGCTATGACCTACCCGTGGACAGACCTGGATGATGCCTACATTTTTCGAATCCACCGATTGGAGGCTATGACCCTAGATTTGGGGAATTGAATTTTTGTTTTTGTAAAAGGGGTAAGCACATTACCATGTCTAGGGGATGCCATAATATGACCATGTATTACCACACAAATTAAGCTATGGTAATATCAGAGCCCCTTACTCCTATAAGGTATCGAGTTGTCCGCCACATGGAAATGACAATACGTCATAATTTATTATTTCTCCGAGATGGGATAAACTATCTCTAGATGAAACGCCACTATTTCTATGATATCATTAGGTGTGGACCCTTAGGTCGAAGATTAGATGGGATCGAGTCATCATCTTTCATCGATATGTTTTCGGCAGCACATAAGTCCCCCGATGTGGTGCCTACTGATGCTCAGGTTGACACTAGCTTACCATCAGGATATTTTGATTCAGAGGAATTGCCTCATACTAAGGATAACTCCTCCATTAATTAATAATAATATTTAGATGATGCTCTTCATTATTTATAAGAGTGCGCCTTCACCCAAGTTGATGAATAGGTATAGGTGAACCTTGATAACAAGACAGATTCGAAACCCACATTTATCAGCACCTCTATGCCTACTGAAGGGAAAAAACAGTATATAAACATCTTAAAGAATTATCATGATGTGATTTTCTAGAGTTATAATGAGATTCCAGGACTAGGTCCTCAATTCGGCATCCACTACCTCAATATTCTAGAAACTTATCGTGGGTTTAAAGAGCCTCACAAAAATATGGACCTGTCTCATGGATCCATGGTAGAGGCTAAGGTTGATAATCTCATCAGAGACATATTTTTCAAGGAGGTCCAGTACACATGATGGTTAGCTAACATTGTGACTATCAGAAAATAGAGCAGACATATCATATTCTTCTTCAACTTTTGGTATCTCAACCGTCATTGTTTGATGGATGATTTTCCCATTTCTTTGATGGAACTATTGATTGATTCCACCACTAGGATTCATGCTCTCTCCTTAATGGATCGATATTCCGGGTATAAAAAAATTCAAATGTCCCCTGAGGATGAAGAGTTTATAGCCTTCAGGGCACCACAAGGAACGTTTTCCTACCGGTTAATGTCATTTGGTCTAAAGAATTCATTTTCCACCTATCAACATGCCATGCATCACTTATTTAAGAATATCCTTAGGACATTGGTAGAATGCAATGTGGATGATCTCATCGTAAAATACCTCTAGTGTCAGGACCATCTCAAAGACCTTGATAATGTGTTTGGCATCTTCTGTTCTCACCAACTAAAAATGTACCCATTAAAGTGTTACTTTGAGGTAACCTATGGAAAGTTTCTCAGATTCTTTGTCAAATATAGAGTTGTCGAGATTGAGTCGGAGAAGATTAAGGCCATTAGTCATATGTCTCCTCTGAGAAAAACTTGAGAGCTTCAAGTCTTCTAAGTCCACTTAGCCTATATATGCCTATTCATCACAAATTTTTTTAGAAAGTGTAAGACCTATTCTCGTCTCCTGAAGAAAGACATTGTCTATCAGTGGGATGAGGAATGTCCGAATACCTTCGAAGAAATCAAGAAGTACCTGTTACAGCCCTCGATCCAAATTCCACCCATTTCCAAAAAACCACTGGTCCTTTATGTGACAAACCTAGAATGATCTATCATCACCCTTATCACCTAGAATAACAAAAAGGGAAATAATAATAGTGTATACTATATCAATGGAATGATCTTTGATACGTATACCGGAAACTCCTCTATAAAGAAAATATACCTTGCACTGGTATTCAATGTGAAGAAATTATAACATTACATGAAGAATAATGAGCTATATTTTGTGCCCCTAGTGGATCCGCTAAAGTATATCCTGAACCACCCCATGTTGGCAGGTCATCTAGCTCAGTGTATATTGATCCTCGAGTAGTTCGACATTAGGCTTGTTACCCAGATGGCTATTAAGGGGAAGGCATTGGAAGAATTATTTGCAGCCCATACATCTCCTGCAAACAAGTCTGAGGAACTTGATTTTCTAAATGAGGAAATCCAATTGGTATACCATGAAATTCGGTGTTTTAAAATGCACATTGATGGCGCGTCCCAAAGCCCTACCGGAAGAAGAATCAATGACCTTAGACTTAATAGATTCGGCCTGCGTATCATCTTCATCATGCCAACACTGGTCATTTTTCCAGATTCATTCCTATTATTAGAAGGTCATACCAAAAATGAGACAAAGTATTAGGTTCTCATTACTGGCCTCGATATGGCCCTTGAGATTGATGGTCCCCACTTTCATGTGAAACGAGAATTCGAACTAGTCATATTGCAGATCAATGGGGACTATGTTGTCAAGAATCCATTTCTTGTACCACTGTTGGAACGTACCTGCAAGTTGATGGCCCAGTTCCCATCTTGGCTAGAAGTTACCCATGTCCCCCGATCCCAGAATAGTCATGATGATGCCTTGTCAAGCCTAGATACATGTCTTGTAGAGCCTGATCACGATGATTTGATTATCCATGTGGAACACTAAAGAGTCATCCCCCCCGTCACTCCGGACGATGAGGATAGCCGACAGGTAAGCCATGTTACCTTATTTACCTCCATGTTAGGGTCCCCAGGACCCCCTGATGTAGTGTTGGATGTGACTTCTAAATTGGGGACCCCCTTTATCGAGTACGTCCAACATGGTAATCTCCCAGAAGAGTGAACCGAGCGTGAGAGAATCGAACACAGTGCATTATAGTTTACCCTCAATAGTGGTGATCGTCTTCAAGAGATGCTCTATCGACACAGTTCTGATGGTATTATCCTCTATTTAATTCAAAAAGGTGAGATTTCTCAGGTCATGTAAGACATTCATTCCAATTCCCACGGGGCTCGTCAGACCTGGCTAAAGCTATCTCACCAGATCCAAAGACTAGGGTATTTTTGGCCCTCCATGATCCGTGACTGTATCGAGTTTTACATGAGGTTCCATGCATTCCAAATCCATCCTAATTATATATATCGGTAGCCAGAGCCTCTTCACACTACCAAGTACTCTTGGACATTTTCATTCTAGGGACTCGATGTCGTGGGACCATATCTATCGGTGACAGCTCAACAATGCAGGTCCATCTTGACCACTACAGATTTCATTTCCAAGTGGGTAGAGGTTCTTTCGCTCAAATAAGTCAAGGCCCGTTTAATCATTGAATTTGTGAGCTCCAACATCATCTACTGATTTGGAGTCCCTCATTCCATCATCACCGATAACAACAACAACTTTTGGGTAGCCAAGTTAAAGAGATTTTATGCCAAGTAAAACATCTGTTCTAACCATATGTAACACTGTCACACACTATAAAATGGTAAGATCAGGGCATTCATCAAAACCATCATTAACATCCTGGAAAAGAAGGTTGGATAGAACAAGAAGAGTTGGCCGGACATGCTCCCCAACACACACTTGGCTTATCAGACAACGACTCGCAATTCCAAATAGGTGAACCCATATTCCCCAGTGTATAGGATAGATGTAGTTCTACCCATCTAGATTCAGTTTCATTTATTACACATAGGTATCTACAAGCCAAAAAACACAAGATAAGTTAGTTGAAATCCATCTGGCATAATAGGAAGTGCTCGACGAAAACATACTTCATTCCCTACATAATCTAGAAAGGCATCAAAACTATATGTCCATATATTTTAACAATAATTTTCACCTCAAATATTTCATACATTTTGACATGGTGTTGGCTCTGAGAACACCAATTATACTGGGTAAGAAACCACCCAAACTAGAGCTCAAATTGGGAGGACCTTACATCATTCACACGGTTTAGGAAAATGGCACATACTCTATGGTTACCATGGATGGAGAGCCCATAAATTCTCCAAACAATTCCAAATTCCTTATATATTACATTTCCTGAGTAAGCTATGGACCTACATGAATTTACGTTATTATGTCCCGCATGATGTTGAAATAATTTTCTGTCCTGCATGATGTTAAACTACGAGCGGTAGATATTCCGTTACAGCCCGAGCTCTATGAAATTAATCTAAGACCTCCCCACATCCTCTCTATATGACATAAAAATGAATAACATCTTCCGAACTATCTATATCTTGATTACCATCCTCATGGGATACGTAGGAATGCTCGGACACCTAGTCTTAGAGTCTAGCCACCGAATTATACCCTTTGTCCACCCCTTTGGGTGTAGTTGTTTTGAAGGATCACATATGATGTAGTGTATACTTATTTGTCCCCACTCATGTTTGGATTATGATTATCACACCACGTTCCCCTCCTTTTTCTTCTATCCACCTACGTCCTCACTGCATGACATTAAACTATATGGCCCTTTTAAAACTATGTATGGCTTGATTCCCATCCTCATGGGATATGTAGGAATGCCCAAACATTTAGTCTCTAGGACCAGCCCCAATCTCCAATATCTCCCCTTGAGTCAAAAATTATGGTGTGGTGTAGGAATCTTCCTTCATTCACAACGAGTTCATCATAACTGCAACAAGTATTCCCCTCTTTGGAGATCTCTTCCTATTTCGTATCACAACATGACGTTAAACTACATGGGAATATTCACGATTCACACATCACCTTTATTTGGGTCTTCATCATCTTTCACATCCAAATGAACCCAAAAAAGACATGAATAATAGGCCCTAGGGCTCTCCTATCATTTCCAGCCAAAGTCCTTGAGGATCTTGAATGACACCTTGATACAAGTCCCAAGTTTATACTATGCTCAGCATTAGATGATCATTTTATATTCTCATTTCAGGTCACATGATATGGATGCTGCATTTAAAATGCGGTAACTAGCCATCCTCACCCATGTATATACAAAATATTGGGTGCATTGGTTCATTTTATCCTACTATCCCTTCAAAAATCATTCTTCCTTGAAAAAGAGTGTTGGTCTGGTCAGGGGAGACCGTGCCTGATCTACTTCCCCCATTTCAGTACCCTTATATAATGGGGACATCCTAATCCTATTCCTTGTTTCCCACACCGAGCATAGATCATATGGGATTAGAATCTTTGGTAATGAAATACTAGCATAAATGGTCATGTATCTATGGTCCAAGCCATATGACCTTGAACTAATATCATTCATAGTATACACTTCAAGATGTTAAACTACAAACTGGTTGGGACTTACAGTCTCAGGTCCCTAGACCATCTCGACCCTTTGGATGAATTTTTCATTTAGAATTGTGTTGTGTGGTATGGAATCCATGTCCTCATTTACATCGGTCTATTTTTCCATGCCACAAATATCCCCTAGTGACATACCTCCTTCATTTATTGTCCTTACTGCATGATGTTAAACCTCATGATATCATCTAGAACTACATGTGGATTGATTCACATACTCATGGGATATGTAGGACCTCCAAATCATTTGGTCTTTGGGTACACCCCGGTTTCATAGAAACCTCCTCATCTTCCTGACCCCTTGGTCTGAGTTCCTCAGGAGGAGATACATGGCATGGTTTGGGCTTATGTCCTCTTTCACACCGGGTTTTCAACAACCATGCCACGCACCTATCCTGGTTGAGAGATAATCATCCCCTAGTTATAGACTCATCTTTTTGAGTCAGCTTCTCTTGAGTTTGGCCCCTCTACCCTCTTTGGGAGTCCACTAATGTGCTCAGGACCAATCTGGTTCCGGACCTAGAGTGTAGGATTCTACATAGACAGGTTATATCCCATTTTCATGCTTCATGTTCCCGTTCATTTGGTCCTTCTTCATGTTTTAATTTCAAAAGGACCCCCGAATGACATGGATGCTAGGAACCAATGTTCTCCTACCACCATTGGCTAACATCCCCGAGAATTTCGAATGACAAATTGATACAAGTACCACATTGTAAATATGGCCAGTAGTCGACCCTCATTTTTTGTTCCCATTTTAGGTTACATGATATGGATGATGTGTTTTTAACATAGTCAACGGTTATCCTCCATCGTCATGCCACCCCTATCAAGCCCTAAATATTGGTTTCCTGATTCACATCCTTTTCCACTCCATCATATTAAAGTGTAAATTTGACACTCTTAGTGCTTTTCTTCAGTGCACGTTTCCACGTAAAGAAGGAAAAGCCACCACAAGGAATCATTGAAGGCTCCACACCATTTCCCCATTTTAATGTATTCCACGTGTTTCAAAGATCTTCTCCACCCTTTTTTCCTACATCAAGTGCAGATCACGTGGGCTTAGGGATTTGGTTGAGGTTTTCACCCATTTGGAAGAGTCTCACTTTTCAATGGTCTCTTCTTTATGACATGAAACTAAGATCCCTTTATGTATTTTCCACAAGGTATAAAAACCTCATTTCCTAGAACTACATACAGATTTATTCCCATCCATATGAGATTTTTGGAATGCCATGGCATCATGTCTTCGGGCCCAGCTCAGGTTCCACTAATTATCTCTTCTATTCAGCCTTTTAGGACCTAACATTCAAGGTATTTCATAGTGTGTCTTGTGTGGGATGTGTACTCATTCTCATCGAGTTTTCAATAGAATCACCATGTACTGCCATCTAAGAGAAAGTCACTCCTACATTTAGTCCTGCACGATGTTAAACTACACCCTTAGAACTACATATGGCTTGATTTTCCTTCACAAGGGATATGTAGGAGCACCTAGAAGTGTCTTCCATAGGTCAATCCCCATATTATTTGACCTTATATGGCCCCTTGGAACATGGTTTCTTCCACATAATTATGCGGGGTGTAGTGTGGAACTTGTCTTCTTTCACATTTGGTATGCTTTATCAGGCTATGTTCATTCCCCTACAAATGATCGTTTCTTTCCTATGTTTCCCATCCATATGAATTCAAACTATGATGCATAATCCCACATGACATTAAAATGTTACGTATTTACTACAAGACATTAAAGACATGGGTTGGTCCTATTATAAAACCCTAAATAATGAAACTATCTTCCTGGGCCCATGATGAAAAATGGCACCACAGTGTGGTGTCCTCACTCGAGGGGATATCATGATTGGTATTGGTTCTCCACCGTACCATTTATCAAGGCATACATATGGCTTGATTCCTGTATTGACACCTAGATTATCAATCCTACATTTTTTGTTTCACAAAAAATAACACACATCTATCTTAATGAATAAATAATATCTATCAAATGCCAATTCTTTTGGTTCATGGGAAAGACCCACACGATAGTATTGTCCCTGAAAATGTTACCCTACAACGCCACTTCTCAAAATACGTTTGGATTGATACTCATCATCATGGGGTATATAAGAATTCCCATTCACTTTTCCTTGGTCCCAACTTAACTTTCATTTCCGGGCCCTCGACCTAAAACCTCACTAGAGAGCACATGGTGAAATGGACTCCTACTGTACCCATTTACGTCGTTTTTTATAATTACCGCACCATGTGTCTCCCTCCCTCCGTTCCATCTATGGTACAAGCTATACGACCTTAAACTAAGATCTCTCCACATCCTTGCCATAAGACGTAAAACTGGACGACATTTCCTAGAACTATATATGGCTTGATTCCCATACTCATGGGATACATAGGAACACCCATACATTCCATCTTTGAGTCCAACCCCAAGAATCTTAAATCCTTCCCTCCTTTTTCGTCCCCTTTGCTGTAACACATTTGGTAGCATGTAGTGTGGAGAGTACCTATTGGGTTCTCTTTCAAGTTAGATTTTTCAAAAACTGCACCATGTGTCTCTCTTGCCTCTTCGCAACTTGGTCTGAGTCCTACGACCATAAACTAGGATCTTCATGCAGGAACCATGCGTCAGCTTTGGATACTTTTATACTATGTGCGAATTTCATTAAACCAAGGCACCCCTCAAACAATGAGTATGCGCCTCTAGGACGCTTGTACTTTAGAAGTGATTTAATCCCCTTTATTTGAAATGACTCATTGGTGTACTCGAATATTTTGTGAAAAAAATCCCAAAATTATGGAGTTTTCACATGGAAACTCTCTCGTTTCGTGTCCACGCTTTATGGGACCTTTATTTGGATCCACATTCTCTTCCATGACTGAATGGACCCCCTTTATGGCCTGGTCTTAGGCCACATTGGATCACTTGTCATCTTGGGCTAGCACCCTAGAAGACCTCTGATGAAATTTTACGATAGGTCCCATGTTTCGAACATGGTTAACACTTGAACCTCATTTCTATGTCCCCATTCCATGATAACACGAAATAGATGTTGTGTTTCAAACATGGTCAGCAGCTATCCTTTCTCCTCACACCACCATCATTGTGATCTAGATCTCGAGTTCGATGATTCACATCTTTCCACTCCCTTATGTTCATGTGAAATTACAGCACATTCCATTTTACCTCCCCGCACATTACGTAAAGTCCCACCACTACTCCTTGTTTCCCACAACAAGAACAATTCACATGGGTTTAGTTGTTTTGGTAGGATGTGTACCGATACAGCCAAACCACACATTCATTTTATACCACATGATGTTAAACTACACTCTCAGAACTATGTATCGCTTGATTCCCATACTAATGGGTTACATAGGAACACCCAAACACTTTCTTCAGTTCTATCCCCTCATGTTAGGCCACCAATGGTCTATGGACAAAATAATACCATCAGGAACACGTGGTGTGATATGAACTCCTACCATCTTCATTCATGTCAGGATATATACCACACTACACATTTCTTTTCTAGGTAACCTTGTCCTCAACGCATGACATTAAACTAAGGTTCTACATTGAACAAGGTCAAGATGCCCAAAGATAACCATGTGATGCATCATCTTCCTCATAAGAGTTTATATCCCCTAAAAGCATTGGTATCTGACCCCACAGTGCTTAAGAACTACGTTTGTCTTGATTATCACCCTTATGGGATACATAGAAGTGCCCAGGAATTTCACATTGGGCCCAGCCTCAGGGTTGTTAACCCTTCTATCCCCTTGTCCATGATCACAATCCAGTCTCTATGAATTTAAACTAGGAGCCTAGAATCTGTGAAACATGACATTAAACTCTTAGTGTCGGTCACGGTTGTACGACCTTAAAACTATGTGACCATCCCTACCGTACAACACTAAACTACTTGTCTATCATCTTCATTGGTAGGACGTAAAACTGCAAGTCATTCTAGGTCTTCTCCATAGAAGTCCTATCAGGAATTAGGTACAATCTCTGATCAGACTGATGTTCTCACCTCATGTGCTTCTACCAAGGTAGTGTAATTTCAAGAGTGTTGGACCCCATTCTAAAAAAAAATCACTCCACCTCCACACTTTGTGTTCCCTTTATTTGGAGCTTTGTCCTCTTTCCTGAAAAAATGAACCCCCTAATAGTACAGATGCTCAGCCCATGGCTAACCTACTGTCCTAGGCTAACATTCACAAAGACTAATGGATGGAATCTCGAGTAAGGCCCCATTTTTTGAATATGGTTGGTGGTGGGCCCTCATTTGTTGTCCCTATTTTAGGACAACGTAATAGGGATACATTGTTTTGAACATGGTAAAAAGTTAACCTTTATCATCATGCGACCCCTAAAAGGTTCCAAATTTTGTGTATTATGATTCATACATTCCTCTCCACTATGTTTGGATTGAATCTAACACCCCTGGTGTTACCCCACTCGTGCACTAGAGCATGTTGAGAAAATAAAAATTTGACTATTCTATGAACTTCATTCTCCAGTCAGGCCTCCCTCTTTCTTCCCAGATGCCTGAATGGGTCATTTATACAACAGATTCCCGAAGATTGGTTGGAACTCCCTCATTCAAATGAAGTAACTATGTGGCTATCCCTTTTTTCTCAAATCGGGTGCGACCCACATGATATTATGGATGTGTTATTAATAACCTCACAATTTGAGGTTAGAATGGATTGAAATAGGCGAGAAAACAAATAATCTATCCATGCACGCAGTTCAGAATAAAAGGAAACAATGATGGATAGGGTTATGGGTTTGAAAAATACTGGGCCATTATAGATCGAACCCTATGATGGATTTCTCCAGCACTACCGCCTTCTGGGTAATAGCCTCTAGAACTACTTCCCGATCCTTGAGATCCATCTCTTCATCACCAGCTACAGAGAGGAGTTTGTTATCTCTAATATTTATTTTCTCCTGCTAATCATGAAACCCATCTATTTGACAATTTTTTGTGTTTCTTACTCATGGGCTTCGTCCAGCTGGGCCTTCAACGACTCGATGACCATGGATTTGTTTGAGATTAATATGGCTCACTCATTTTTTTCTCTTCAAGATGCCAAAATTCTCACTCAGCCTTAAGGAACATATGTGTGTTCATATATTTATTCTTATATTTTCAAAGATAAGACATTAAATTCTCTCCTACATCTTCTCAAATATGTAATCTCGGATCATCATGTGAAGATTATGAGCATCCACCCCTTGGGTGTAGAGACGGTGAAACCAAGTACACAATGATCCCATTTGGGACACCTAGGCACCGATTAGATGTTTGAAAAAGTTCCTGACACACTTCCACCCCTTTAGTCATGTCATACGACTCTCCACTAATGCTTTTGGATCAGAATCATCTATCTCCTCTGGGTCTATAGGACAGTATTCAGGGAAGGTAGAAAAAATATTAGTGACATGGTCTCCCTATGGTATTCCTCCCTAGGGGTTAGGCTTTTCAATATATGGGTGACCTTCCTCGCTTGTCTCTATTTTGTAAATTTCACCCCTTCTAACATCTGACCCCCGCCCCAACAGTGATATCACCGATGTCCACAACCCCTTTCTCACCAACTGTCGGGGCTGACTCAGTTTGATAAATGGGTTATGAGTGTGTTGGTGCATTATCCATAATATCCCTTATAGATGATCTGGATTCAGTGGCCTTCTGAGCCTCCAATATCATGATTACTTCACAAAAAAATCTCTAATTAGTCGAGCTCTCCGATGACTGATACAAGTATCATAGTAAAGAAACTTACCAGATCTCAGTGCATCAACCTCTAGCGTTTCAGTCATTGTAGGAGCTGTCACTACATGATACCCTTCAACACTTGACAATTAAATAATGGTTTTCTGCTACCCACCTTGTTCTATCGGTGCACCTTCACCCCATGGGATATGTTCTTGAATAGGATAAATTTTCAACTAGTGATTATGAATAATGAAAAAGGAAAGTTTTAGGATAAATAATTTAGGCATATCTTGAGTTTCTCATCCATTTCTATGTCAGGTCCAGAAATCTCGATGCTCTCTCGAGGACTCCCTTGGTAGGTCATCCATTGAGACCTTTCACCTCCAATCTCCTCTTCACCTTCCCCTATTTCTTCTTCTTCTTCTGATTAAATTTCTTGTGTCTCCTCATCACCGTCATCATCTTCAGAAGGCATTCATTCTATATCATGATCATGGAAGAGCATCACTTTAACTAGGAGAGGTGGTTCCTCACACCACCCCCGATGGCATGCATATACATACATGGCCATCAAATATGTGGGTCGGTGATAAAATTTCACCATGTCATCAATCCGAATGAGTCCAATTTCTGGAAGCTGGATCCCATCTCGTACTATTTTTTTTCCAAAGGGCTTTGTAGCTCATTGACTACTGTATGGTCAATAAGGCTGACCATAGTGTAGGAAAGATTATGTCGTCATAATTTGGATGCAGATACCTTATCAGATTCCTAGGAAGATCCTTAGTTTCTTTCGCGAGATTATTCAAGAGACCCTATCCCAAAGGACGATGAGGGCATCGATGCACCATGTGACATTACTAGTGCTAAAGTCTAGGCCTATACTGACCTAGATTTCCAACTTGTTCCTGGCATCTCTTCCCAAATGACAAATTTTCTTCTCTCTTGCCGCCGCAGTTCCACACTGGCCACCTTGAGTTTTTGAACTCACTTCGATAGGATCCCCATATTATATGCCACCACCAAATGTTTAGAATACTTTTTCGAGAGGCCATCCTAAACTCAAGTGGAGGGAAAGGTTATTACCTCACTATATCCATAATTTGCGAACATCATACATATATGATGAAGAGTGAAAGGGTGTTTCTTTCTCTGGAAATCCATATACACCTCCTTAGACATCTTTTGGATGCTTCCAAACTTCCTGGAAAACCATGAAGACACATTGGGGTTGTAAATAATCTTCCCATCAACCTGATCCATAAGCACCCCACCTATAATGCTTTTCATGTATTTTATTTGCTCCCATGAGACTTTCCCATCATCTATCATATGGACGGATGAGGTGGGGAATAAACTAAAGGTAAAATTGGTGTGATTACCGATCCTGATCCTTGTTCCCGGCTCATTGAGAGTCAATGGAATGGTCCTGACAATATTTAACAAGGAAGGCCACATACCAGTACCTGGGGGACGAGTGAGATTTGGAAAAGTTTGCACAATATAGTGAGCCATGATCTAACCATGAAGGATTTGGAAGGGACCATAGGTCCTCCTTGGTGAGAATCCTCTCTAAATACACCCTATAATGACATACAATTGGGCCAGCATAAGGACCCCATAGGTTAAACCTGTCATTGGCTGCCATGATGTCGACCATGACTAATGTTGGTGGGCGGACTCCCATCCAAGTATCCCTTTCTAGAAAAAATCACCCACTTAGGAAAGTTGCAAGAAATCTGAAAAAACAGATGTTCAGGACATTGATTTTATCCACATGAATGCCCCATGTTCGATATTACCTCGTATATAGGATCCTCTAAATTGGCCTGATCTTAATCCTTTGCGCTAGAGTCGGAAACCTCTTTCCTTTCCCCAATATCTTTCAATTCAAGTATTTCCTTAGAAACAGGTTGAAAAACATTGAATATGGGATGCATTTTAGAAATTCTTTGACTCCCAGCCTCTCTTTGGCCAACTCTAAAAAGTTCCCTGTCAGGATAGGAGTATGCGACCTATCCCCCAGATATTTTCTGTTGGAAGAAACTCACCATACTAATTCCCATCCAAAGGGATACCCCCGATGCAATGAAAATATCAAATACTAATTCCAACCTCTCCATGATGAAGATGGAAGGTGTTCATATCAGGGGACAACTAGCTAAACAGCACTGGACCGAGTTCTTACTGGTGGTAGAAATGGAACTGCGACGTCCACACCACCTTGAACAGCACGATGTGCCACAATTATACTCCGAAATGATCTTTTAATTGGAGTACCCAATATTACCAAGCCCACTCTTTGGTGAAATTGACTTCGGACCTCAGGTCCCAATCCTATATGTATCCATTGGTCTCATCGGTGATGCTCTTTTAGAAGGTACTCATATAATGGGATGGAAAATCCTCGGTGACCAGCTCGCATCCTGAGATGGTTCTCCTCCTCGGATTCAGTACATAGATGGCTATGTTCCTAGTTTGTATATAAGTATTACCATTGTTTGTAATGTAGTATCGTGGAAGATCATCCTAGAACATCACCCATGATTTCGGTGTATTGATGTCAAATCCCAGCATCGATACCTCCTCTAATATATCATAGTACCATATAGGTAGGTTGTCAGAAAGTAGATAATCCTTGTAGGCTTGGGTTAGCATATTGGATATTACTTGGTAATCAGATAAAACATTCTTGGCACTATAAACCTCAAGATTCACCATCATCTCTGTCCTCCGAGCAGTATATAGAGATTCTCTCCCAGCATTACACTGATTAGTTGCCATTATTTTTGGTAAAGTTATGAAAACCCAAGAGGCTATGCGAAAAACCAAAAGGCTACATGAAAAACCTATTGAGCGGTGCATAAAATGGGTGTTGTGTGAAAAATTGTCACTAAAGTCCATAATTCCACACAATATAGAACAGATTCCGCACAAAGTCATGAAAGATTTAAACCCACGAGATCTGCAAGGCATATCATACAAGAAATCTTGTACTGACCATGGGACCCCAGAGGGGACATTATGGTAGCGAATCAAGGATTCCACAAGTACTAAATGGATTGCATTCCATATATTCCATTTTTCTCACACCGCCCAAAACAGGGCCAACCGTCTCAGTGTTTCCCTCAAAATCTGACCTCCACGCCCCTTTGTAGATCCAATTCTATGGGAGGGGGGGGGGTATTTGTAGACACGAAAATCCACCTAAGGCCTTAGGAAGTATCCTTAGGAAAAACAAAGACATATTTTGAATCAACGAACAATTATGGGATGGGTCCAAAGGAAACACAAAAAAATTGAAGGATTTTCATGTATAGCCACTCCACGGCTCGCAAACTTGCGCAACTAGGGAAGTTTTTGTGTATAGTGTGAAAATTTGCGGGCGACGTACATATGGGAATAGTTTTCCACCCTGGCCGAATTCTGTACACACCCAATGACCCTGAACATCTATAAATTGAAGGGCACACCTCACTTATGGCACCTGAAGAAATTGAATCGTCTCCCCTATGACCAATCCATCTCTTCCACACCGAAAAGATTATGTTCACGTTCACAATTTTACATGACAGGTCTCCCATGGATCTACCTTAGGACATGACCACTATGGTTTTCCCTCTCCTAGTTCCTACATTTATAATCCATTTGCATGAAAAACTCATCCAATTACACTTAAGCCTACTTTACCCACACAACCCGACTTATTATGCAAAACAGTTCCCATTTTCATGACTACTGCGTGCAAACCCCTTCTTTTTCATGAAATCCTCCATCCATGGGTGCACTCTTGAGCATGTATTCCATGTCACCTTCCCGGACATCATCTTTAGGTGCTTCTTATGAATAAAACACATATGTTACACACCCTTCTCTCATAGGACCCTCCATGTTCTTACGAAGTGATTTCAAGGTCCTTTGGGTGGTTCTTTACGTTGCATTTTTTAGCCTTATGCTTCTTCACATAGAAACGCTAATAGCTATTAATTTATCACATAGCCATTATAACGTGATACCATCAGTGGATCAATCTATAGCCTCACCTCACCATGGCATTGTTGATGCTTTCCCTTCTCCAAGGGTGGGTGGGTATCAGTTATGTAAGTTCTAAGGGTGCGGAGTGAACCCGCCTCCTCCAAGATATAGTATGTTAAATTTCCAAGCACCATCATCCCCAACACATGACATTAAACTGTGGCCTTGCCCCATGAAATATACATGGGGCATCCCACTGCGGACACTCTCCATACCAGCTTGTCTCTTTGGGAGTGAGATATTCCTTACATGGAATGAGATACTCTTTATTAGAGTGGAATCTATCCGCAGGGAAGGTAAACCTTCCTAGTGTACGCCCATAGCCTTTCTTGCAAGAGGAAACATTCCTAATTCTCCTCTATTATTTCATTCTAAAGACTATAAGAGATATGTGTACCAGGTCCTTTGTTACCCCGTCCCTATCCTTCTGGGCTTTGTCACCATCGGGCCTCCACCATGGAGTAAGTCTCAATCTCTATCACCCCGGGATACTAACCACACAAAAGCACCTTTTTACTCATTGGATTGATAACCACACATAATCCCATGTTTCATTTCTGGGATTCTAACCACGTGTATTATCCACACCACTTTCCACGGATGCACCTTTAACGATGTGAATTCCAGGTCTTTTATGGATCTTGTTTCTCACACTGAGCATGACACACATGGGATTAGAGTTAGAATTGAATATGGAATCATTACTAGGATTCCTTAGTGTGTAATAACCAAACCCTCATACCAAAAAATGTGGAATTTGATCCTTGTCTCATAGGAAAGGTACATAGGAATCCTCCATGAGGTTCAATCCCAACACCTACTTGTCCTGACCCCCTCACATCAGTTTAACTTCATCCCGCATGATGTTAAATTGTATACCTCATCCCAAAATATGTGTAATTTTATCCCGGTACCCTAGCTTAGGTATGTAGGAAGCCTCCCTAAGGTTCAAGCCCAACCCCAACCGATCTCGACCACTGCACGTTGGTCCACCATCGTCCTGCGCGATGTTAAACTGTATGCCCATATTTCATCCCACAAAATGTTAAACTGTATGCTGCTGAACTCCATGGGATTTGATCCTTGTACCATGGACATGGTACATAGGAATCCTCCCCAAGTTTCAAACCCAATCGATGGTAATACGTTGGAACCCCAACCTATGGTAAACCGTTGGAACCCCAACCAGCAGTAAGTCGTTCGAGTCTCAACCAGTGGCAAGCTGTTGTAGTCCACAATCGATATTAATCCACTATAGCCCCCTTTATTGGGACCCACATCTCTAGTCCACACCCAGACGTTATACGAACTTGGGTTTCTAACCACACATAAGCCCTAATATATTGTCGTGTTGTTGTCGTATGTGTACAGCCCGATTCCATACCACCATCCCGAACTACGTGGTCTTTGATTCCCCACAGTAGAGATACATAGGAGCTCTCTTCGAGGGTTAAGACCAACATCATCATCATCCTCATGTTGGTTCCATCTCATTATCCATACACTCTCAACCATCCATATCAACCGCGATTCTTACCTTGGATACCAAATCATGGTAAGATCATGTCACCCACATCCCCACTGTTCCTAGAAGAAATCGGGTAACCAACCACGCATTAGCCCGAACATTACTGTTCCCTCCTCGGGTTTCACCCATCTGATCCACTCTTATTAGTGTTACGATCAGTATGATCTATCTATGTGAGATGTTAAACTCGTGGTATACCCTATGTTAAATGTAATAAGATGAGGAAAACCACATAGACATGCCTATGGAATATAATTACTCACACCTGATGTGGGATGCGTCGGGATTCCGCTCCCTCGAGAAGCCCTATAATAAGGGGATAAAACCTATAGGAATTAGTGTTCTAGTGCCTAGAAAGGCCAATGATGACCAACATGACAACTCCGTCGATCGAAGGTTGTTGCCTTGACTCGACCACTAGAAGGTACAGACATAAGTAGTGTAATTAAATTGCGTCCATAAAGACATGGCACTTGTAAGAGTTTCACGAATAGTGTCCAAATAAATAAGGGAGACCCGAACAAGGTGACAAGTTCCGAGGAGGAATACATAGAAAGAGGAACGAACATCCCATCATCCCATTTCGATCAAGGAGGAAACATCCATAAAAAAGAGACGGATTCCACCCTTCATTGGAAAGCCGGAATAAGGGGAAACAATTACAGCATCCTAGCCAGACGGATGCACGCCCCGAAAAAAGTGTCATAAACACAGATGTTATATTCCTTTGGAACCCACCTATTTTCATGGCTGGTGATTATTAGACCTCCCTATTTTCCATAGCTAATGATGTGATTAAATGTCCGTGATGCCTATCCCATTTCATGGGTTACAGTATGATTATTTTTTAAAATATTTTGGAACTCATATATATGATTTTATTATATATTATGTTGGATCTATATTTCCCTATGATGTATTGGGTAATGATGGATGACTCATGAGTATATATGTTACTCGTGGACCTGCTTTTATGTTCATAATGTTTTGTGTGGACCTACTTAAATGTTAAAAATGTTAGGCATGGACCTAGTTACATGTCTATAAGTTTATACGTGAACCCGATTACATGTTCATAATTTTATGAGTGATATTTATTATATTTTCAATATGTTGTGCATAGACCTGGATGGATGTCCATAAGTTTATACGCGAACCCAATTACATGTTAAATTTTTTATACCTGAACATGATTATCATTTCACAGTATTATGCGTAAACCTGATTACATGTTTACAATATTATTAATTGACCTAATTTCATGTCAACGAGGCTCTACATGAACCTGATTACACATTCACAATGTTAATAATGGACCTAGTTACATTCCCATAAGTTGATGTTGGGGCCTGATTTCATGTCCATAACTTAATGAGTATACCTTTTTCAATATATAATTGTTGTAAACATTATAAAGAATTGTTCATGCCACATATTATATATCTTATTCCATTGTTACGATTTCATGATTTATGATCTTAATAATATAATGATCCATGTCTTATAAACTTCCAATATTTCTTAGTATATCTAATATGTACGTTATGAGAATCAAATGTTATTCTCAAGTTCCATACCTATTTGATCATGTTATTCTTATGCATTTTGTTTTTTTACCCTTATTGAGCATTTGAACTCACCGATTTCTTATTTTTTTACCCATGTTATGAAGAATTGTTTTAGGTAGAATATTAAAGTTGGATATATTAATGGGAGATATTGAAGGTCTTTCTCCAGAATAGATTATTTTGCTTCTAAGTTTCCAAAGACACTAAAATATTACGGTCCTCGAGCATGTATTTTTGTAATGTACTGAATATTCCTCTAAAATGATGTTATATCCATGCATGTTAATAATGGTTTTCTATATGTAGCATCAAAGTGAATATTCAGTCGCCCTTTTGAAATTAGGACTAGAAAACCCTGGTAACATCCCTATGGGTATTTCTAAGAATATGTCTAGGGATGTATTAAAGATAAGTCTAAGAATAAGGGACTGTATATAAAAATGTATTGTAATTTTGGTAAAGGATTGAGTGAGTGGCTTCTAGAAATACATCACTTCCTATATATTATATGTGTACGTGGCTATATTATAGATTTACCTAGGAGTAACAACACGAACAATATGTTTCGGGTCCGACTCGGGGTAATCAGGTATATGACAATGAGCCTTGATTAACACTTGGTTTGACACTTCTAGGGGATATTCTTTTGGAATTTAAAAACTCTTCATCCACCATTATAAAGGATTTAAATAAGATTTTCCATGAATAACCAAGGTTAAAACTAATATGTTAAAGTTTAATGAAGTAGGATCCATGATTTAGGGACCCTATAAGTATCATGCATGATTATATTGTATCCCAAAATGATAAAGGCTACCCATAATAAGATTTACGGTTTTAGTCAATGGGGAGAACTAAAAGGAACTTGGTTACCATTTAATGTTTCAAATGAGGAATTTATGTGCATTATGTGAATCAATTTCCCAAGTGGAAATATCTTAAAGAGAATCAGGATGTTGGTAAGATTATTGGTTATACTTTTGAAGATAATGATATTAAAAATGATATGTGAAAGGCTCTTTCTTGGCATCCAAAAGACCCAGGATCGAATACGGGTAGGGAAGAATTTCTAGGGCACTGTCACAGCACTATAGCTAGTCACTATAGTATTAATGTAGTAGTGGCGGGACAGTAGCGGCGAAGGAATGTTAGAAGGAACAGTAGCGGTGGTAGTACTATAGCAGGAACTGTAACAGCCTGGGTACTATAGTCGTACTATTCACTGAAGGTCCCTTTGGGCCAATAAATGGTATTTCGGTATTTTCATTCAGACCACTTGGTCTTGGGAATTTGGGCTATGTAATGGGTCTCCCTCTACCTAGTTTTTAAGAGTTTCTTTCTTTAAATAATAAATGAAGCTTCATCCCCACCCTTTCAAAAAATGTTTTGTGAAAGGTCTGTAATGATCTTCATGTTTTGTTTACATAAGAATCGTGAATTGATTAAGATTGTGGAACCTTAAGAAATGATTTATAATTCATATTCTAGGAAATATGTATTATGGAATAAGTGTATGAATCTTCTGAAAGGGTTTAAGAATAATGTCGGATGAACGAAGTATTTATGTTTTGGAAAATCAGAGATTATCTTATATGAATCATGAAATATAAAAGTATTCTCACAATCAGTTTTCCTTAAAGATTTAAAAGGATAGTTTGAATGGTGATGAATTAATGGAAATTTTATTTCACGAAAATGATATATTTTTATTAAGGGAAGGTAACCCTTAATTAATGACTGAAATTGAGATAATGATATTTGGATAAAGATATATTGGATATGAATAAGTAAATTGGATTGTACGAATTACCCGAGAACTGTTTTTTGAAAAAGTTGTCTATGTCATCATGGATGGAGTTTAAAAACTATTGGATATAAGGAATATATCCAGTAATCCTTGGAATAATGAATCATGCATTTTTTTAATAATGAATTATGGAAATTTACATCATTAATCGGTTTTAAGAGAATTATTTATGAAGGTATTAACATGTTTGGAATGTTCCAGCCAAGTTGTACTTTGTGTAATATGGGGGATCAATGTTAAGATGATTACATGAATTTATTTATAAATATTTTTATACTTATATATTTTTAAGGGTTTTAAGGTTCACAATTCCTAAAATGTTTAACTTTACAAGAAGTATTTATTTATTGAAATTTTATTTAAAACCTTGGTTAAACTAATATTTAGTGATTAACCTTATTTCAAGGATGTCCATCATATTTATTTTGGGAATTATATTATTCTGGTTTTAAAAAATGGAATCTCATATGTTGGGGGATTACTAATTAGGTCCGGGAAGGCTGTAGGTCTTGGAACCATGAATAAAGAATGATAAGAGTTTCACTCCTACCACTGTCCTATATGTTGTCCTAGTAAATGTGTAATTATTTTTATTGAATAAATATTAATTATGAATAAGTAGAGTTAATTTTTATGTTTAAATATTATCATTTTCACCATATTGATTTTTAAAAATAGTTTAAGAAAAATAGTTACACTTTTTATTCTTTTATGGTCCTTAATATATTTTAAAATTGTATTTTGTTTACGTGAGACATCAAAGTCAATATTGAGACAACAATTTCTTGATGTAATGGATGAATTTAAAATAGATAAAAGAACAACTATAATTTTTTATGGAAATATATCTAGTATGTATATTTCCTTATATTCTTGGTTAATAAAATAATTACTCAATGTTAGGATAATGATAAAAACAATGTTTTTTTCTATATACCTTAATTTTTGTCAAATCAATGTTCTTTTAAATCATTACAGATTTTTGACTTTGAGACACACAAATTTTCTTTATCATTCACTTGTTTGTGATTGATGAGCTCAATATTTCCATATAAATATTTACACTTTTCCTCAATGTACAATCTTCACTCCCTAAAAATGTTCTCTGATGTGGAAATAAGATTATATATTGCTGTGGGTAATAGTTATGGTCCTTACTTTTCCATTTTAAGGGAATTTATAATAATGTTTTTAGGAGGTTTGTTTCTATGAATAAATCTTTCAAGTATTAAAACATTTATAGTCTAAATGGATTTCTTGGGTGAAATAAATTTTAAAGTGGGTAGAATATAACAACCTGAGATTTTGTGAATTATTTTTTTGAATTAATTTAATCATAATGATATTTTTCATTTCATGCAACATAAAAAAAATTATTTTAAATAACAATGATTCTATTGTTTTACATAGAAACCCAATTTATCATGCACTATATAAAACATAATTTCTAACATTATCTACATAAAACACTTAGGTTAGCATACATTACACGCAATATTGACTTTCCTTGATGTCTTACGTAACACGCGTGCCCATGTGTTACTAAACTAAAATATGTTATTAAAAAAATTGTTATTTAATAAAATAGGGTAAAAACATGTTGGTAATTTAATGGTTATGAATAAGATTAAATAACTTATGAATATACATGGTTAAATTCATTAGTTACAAATTATTAATAATTTAATATAAGAACCAATTGAATATAATGGAAAATATTATTATTATTATAAGCATTTTTAACCTAATAAATTAAATTAATTATAACTAGTAAGTGATATTAATATTATATATATTATATATATTAAATCATATATTTTGATATTCATCCAATATATTTGATAGATATATGATAAAAAACCCAATTTTATGGTAAAAACCTATATTTTTTATTAATGCATTTTTACAGCCTTTGAATGGAGAACCCATTTTGAATCCCATTTTATAACTTTTATAGATTTAATAGGTCAAAATAAAAATCATAATTTAATGAGGAACAAAATAATTAGGTTAGTTAAAATATTTTCTATTTTTCTATGATGTTTAATTTTATAATGATTACTAAAAAATACTGAATGTTAGTTCAAAATTGCTTTTCATCTAATTTATTAAAAATGATTAATTAAATTTAAAATTGATTTAAAAGTTTAATTATATAATATTTTCTTATATTAATATAAATAGGGAAATTGGAACCAATTTCACTTTGAAATTTTATTTAAAACATATCAAAGTATTAATAATTTTTACGTTAAAAACCCGTAGTGTTGTCCCTGTCAGTAGGACTAAATCTAAATTAATTTCTACTACTTATATTATTATAATTTGGAAAAATATATTCTATATTTGGAATCAAAATAATTTATAATGTCTAATAAGGTCAAAATAGTTTTTTTACCAAAAATATTAGTGAGTGTAATTAATATTAATTATAGTGATTAAGGTAAAATTTAGTTTAACAATGGACTAAACCTTAAATTTAAGACACATAACATCCTAGAAACGTGTATAAAACCCATTATGTAGAAATTATTTTTACTTGAAAGTTAAATTATTTATTTTGGTTTATTTTTATTAAATGTTTTCGCTAAAAACGTTGGTACACCGAAGTTATTGAAAAAAATTCCAAGTGGTTCCTTTTCCTTGCCTATAAAAGAACACTAGTTATCCCTCTTCTTCAAACCTCTTAGACCAATTAGGTTATAAAAATATCTTACAATTAATCTTCATTAAATCCCTGACTTACTCCTTGAGTCATTCACTTTATCATAAATAAATCAAAGGAATAATTTTGGCATAAACCATAAGGAGTTACCTGATTAAGAGGTAATGTCTTCTCTCAAGATCATTTCATTTATTTTCTTCTAGCACCCTAAACTATCCTTATTACAGAATTGTGTAATTTAAAAAATATTCTCAATATACTAATATTTTTTAATTCTAATGTTTTTACCTACACATACAAAAACTTCCATCCAATGGGTACCAAACATATTGTTTACGAGTATAATGAACTATCGCCTCACAAAGTGATGATTGATCAATTTTCCTTTACCACTTTTCATGGTGAAAATTATGATGGAAACACTATTTATATATTTTATATATTATATTTATTATTTATTTAATACTATTTAACCCATTTTACAACAAATATATTTATACATTCCTTTTGGGGTAAATATAATAATTTCATTTGAGGAGGTGTGGACCACTACACCCTCGAAGCAATGTAATTAATTCACACACTACATGGAATGTATTGTGGATTATTTTAATTAAGATATATGATATATATGAAATAATAATTACATATTAATAATTATATGTATAAAAATATTCCATTTACCTTGTTTTATTGAATAAGACAACAAAAACAGAAACAACGTTCATGCGGACGTACGACATAACGTCTCCATGAATTGTGTATTCAATTTCATAATTTTATATTATATATATTATTATAATACATAATATATATATGTAAATTTTGTTTATATTATGATATAAATTCTATAAACCATGATATAATTATATGGAGCAAAGATATAACACATGCGAAGAACAAATAGAATATTACCTAAAGTGAAAACTTAAAATGTGATTATTAACATGCGGGTAATATATGGTCATAATAAAACCATATATGGTATTAGATACAAAATTAATATTCTTTAAAAGATTTATAATAAACTTACATTTATTATACATGAATCTTGTATGATTACTAAAATAGTGAAGATATAAGGTACAAAGATTTCATATAACTTTTTATTTCTGTGAGATACATGCCATGTTCATGACTGTTTCCTTTTGCATGGTGTATATACAGACCATGAAGATATTATATGAATATTATTATTATGTTTTGGTTTATTTAGATATCTATTTTATTTCTTTTCTTTCCAGATGTTTATGTTTCAAAATTTACCAAATCGGTAAAATAGTTTTGTCTCAAATTTCCTTCCTTGTGACTGTTATGCACCTAAATTATTTTTTGAGGTGTATAAAATTAATTTTATATGTTATATAATGAATCTCCTTATTTTATTGATATTTTAAGATTAATTTAATTTTTTTCTTCAATAGAGAGTATGATCCCATGTTACCAAGTGATAAGAGTTTATTGAAAAAGTCCCATCGCTTTTCAAGATTGTTAAGGATTTTGCTTCTTTAATAAAATATTATTTTCCATATCTCAAGAAAATGAATGAGTTTTATTCTAGTATATTTATTAAATTTGTATCCATATATTAGTACCATTTTTTCACTCTTTGGTACTTAATATTATAAAGAATTTTTTTAAGAAAATTATACCGTATTTCTCTCTTTGATAAAAAATCTATTTTATTAAAAAACCATATTTTCAAAAAAAATTCAAAAAAGTTTTCATTTAATAAATGATGACAATTTTCAAGGAAAAAGGATTTTTAAATTTTTTTATTATTTAAATTTTTTTATGAGTCTTTAAATATATTTTCAAAATAAATGTTTTTTAAAATTTTTAAATTATTCTTCTATAATTTTTATAAGAAAATGGTTTCCAAAATGTTTTACTACTTATAGATAATTTTTCAAAAAACAGAGGATATTTTACATAAGAAATGTTTTCAAAATAGAATTAAAAGTTACTTTCCATCTAATATGAAATGTATTTATTTTACTCATGCCTTTTTAGGAAATAATCAAAAGGATTAATTCATATTCTTTTTTGAATGTTTTATGTTTTAATGGATTGATGCTTATGAAACTCATTTATATTTCTTGGGTTATAAGCTTTTGAAACCAGCTTATTTTCATGGGTAGTGATTATGAGACATACATGTTTTCCATAGGTATTTATTTGATTAAATGTTCTTGATGCCTATCTCATTTCATGTGTTATGATATTATTATTTTTTATAATCTTGTGGCACTAGTATGTATGATTTTTAATGTCTTGGGTAGGATCTATATATGCCTTTAACGTACTGGGTAACGATGGATGAAACATGAGTATATATGTTATGTGTGAACCTGATTTCATGTTCACAATGTTATATGCGAACTTGATTACATGTTCATAATGTTATGAGTGAACATTATTATGGGGTCAAAATGTTATACATGGACATAGTTTCATGTCCATATATTTATGTGTGAACCTGATTACATATTTAAAATGTTATGAATGGACCTGATTATATGTTTAAAATATTATATGAGAACCTGATTACATGTCCACAATGTTATGCATAGACCTCATTTCATGTCCATAAGGTTATACGTGAACTTGATTACATGTTCACCACATTATGCACAAACCTGGATGCATGTCCAAAATTTAATGCGGGGGTATTATTTCATGTATGTAACTTAATGAGAGAACCTATTTCTACTTATATATGTTCACAATGTTATAAATCAATGTACATACCAAAAATTACATGTCTTATTCATATGTTATGATTTCATGACTTATTCCCTTAATTATCTTATTATCCATGTCTTGTGAACAATAAATATTTATTATGATCTCTAATATGTAGTGTATGATCCTCAAATGTTAGCTCAACTTCCAGACCCATTTTTTCATGTTATTTGTATTAGTTTCCTTTATTTACCCTTACTGAGAATCTGATCTCACAACTTTATTATGTTTCCATACCCTAGGTTATGAAGAATTGTTTAAGGAATAAGTACTAAAGGTGGAGATCTTTATAGGGGACGTTGAAGAACTTTCACCAGGATAAGAGATTTTTTTTCTGTGTTTCCAAAGACACTGAACTATTATAGTTCTCAAGAATGTATTTTTTGTAATGTACTAAATATTCATATAAAATTATTAAAATCCATTTTTTTTAAATCCTGGGTCACTATATGTTTAATGTAAAATTATCATTGTGGTTCTAAGTGTTAGCTGCATTGTATGCTTTTCTGGGATTGTAATGAATCAAGCATTCATAATCCTTAATCATACATCCATCATCTCTGCCTCATTATTATCACTTTTTAAGTGAATATATACTTAAAAATTTTATGATGATCATATATTTCAGACTTTATTAAATATTAATGATGCCAACAAGTTTTTAAACAGAAAACTAATGTTTTCAATTCTAGATTATTTATACGATAATCTAACTTAGGTAGTTTCATTTGATGCGAAGAATACGAAATTACCAAATCATTCTACATGAAGATGAAAATAAGTCCAATTAATAGTCATAAATATTTATGAATAATTAACTATTTATATATAGAAGTGAAAAAACCGGATCATTTACCAATATTATTTTTTATTGCTGGAAATGATCATCACATTATTTCATCTAGATGAATTTATATCCTTTTTGATTTTAAATAGTTAGTGAATTTGATATCCAATAAAAGTTATCAAAAAAATAATTTCAAATAATCCAATCATAAAAGAAAACTAATAGTATGTAAGAAATTTTTAGGAATTGTTTATTCTTTAAAAAATTTAGGTCCAGTTGGGATCACAATTATGTCATATTTAGAAAGAATATTCTCAGGGAAAGAAATATATTGAAACAATGATTGACACTTACTAAAATTTCCATATAAATTATTTTATTTTAAGTTTTTCAAAATAATCCTTATATGTATTTCATGATCTACTAAAATTTTAGAATATACCAATATATCATTAATAAACGATATTACAAAATTATCTTAATAGTCAAGGAAATATATATTTATAAGATCTATGGATATAGGTGGTTCATTTAAAAACCAAATGGGAATAACTAAAAACTTATAATGACCATATCTAACTCAAAAATATATTGTGAATATCTTCCTATTACACCTAAAAATCATGGTACCATGACCTGTGATCAGTCTTTGAAAAATAATATTCTCTCTGGAGCTGATCAAACAAATGATCGATAAGAGTCAACGGATAATTATTCATAATTGTGATGTTATTAAATGGACTATAATCAATGAAAATTATCAAGTAACCATATTTATTTTTAACAAATAAAATAGGGGAACCCCACGAGGATGTTTTATGATGAATTTTTCCTTTATCAAGAAACTCTTGTAACACATTTTTCAATTTCAAATGGCTTAATTAATCCATTAAACAAGGAATTTTTTAAATTGTATTAAAATCTGTAATTAATTCAATATTAAACTCAAATTCCTAATCAGTAATAACACTAGGAAAATCACCAAAAAATAGAAACATATATTCATACACTACATGAAAATAACAAATTTTAATTGTATCAATATAATCAATAATATGTGCTGGATAAATTTCATTTATATCATTTAAAATTTTCTATGATTCTTAATATAATACAAAATGTATGAATTCATTATTATTTACAAACTGAAACTCATTCTGAAAAAACTTATTTATCTATATAATCTATAATTGTATAGTAAATAAATATCCAATCCATACCCATTATTACCACAAACTCTACAAGGGAAAATACAACAAGGTTTTAGGTAAATAATATTCCTATTCAGTAATAGGAAGATAATTAGAACTTATTTTATATTTAATACATCTCACAAGTGATTTTATGAGAAGTTTTGCATTTATTTTGTGAGGTAAAATTTCCAATTGATCAGAAAATTTCTCAAAAATGAATTATTATGTTGACCCCAAATCCACCAAGGAATTGGAATAATGTGAATAAAAATATAATGTACCTAAAATAATGTAATTGGATTGTCCAACATATACTAAAGATGTCCCAAATTATTTAGACAAAACATTATCTTTTTGAACTTGATGGTTTGAATCCTTTATTACTATGTTTTAATAAGATCTCAAATAATGACATAACTCATTAAAATTAATGCATCTCACTGACTACTTTTAATTTTTTTTAAATCATTTTCCTTGAGTTCATTAACTAAATATAAAAAAATTCCTCATCATAAAAGCCTCCAAGATTTTATAACACATTATCTAGGGTATTTTAAACTATACTTTTCACAATGTAAAACCTTGATTTTCTTAGCTTCATATTTCTTTGATTGATGCTTTAATGATTCCTACCATATAGATATTTTCTTATAACCTTTTTTCATGAAATACATGATCACAAACAATCTTAAATTCAACCTTCTCAATATTTAAAACAAGTTTCTCATAACTTTTGACCTCACTGAAAGCCAATTCCATTTGATATATTGGTTTTAATCCTAAGTAAAAACAATTAATTTTACTATCAAGGACCCAGATAAATTTTGTTGTGTAAATTTCTAATAGTGTTGATTTTTATTCGTATAAGGCCACTGAATCATCCTCATCTCTCAATTCCATGTATTTTTTCTGTCCTTTGTTGAGAAATATTATGAAAATATTTTCTCATGGAAAATATCCAAAACATCATTCAGTTACAAGGAGAATGATTTTCTATTTAATAGAAAAAAATTTAATCCTAAAAACCAAAAGTAATAAGTGATAATGGTACCATATACTCAAGTAAGGAAGTGGTAAATCATTTCAAGAATGAAAATAAAAAACTAAGAATTTTAAAATAACAGAACACATGAAATCAAAAGTTATCATTTTTTATTTAAATAGGATATATAGAGGACAATGATTTGAAATAGGATTTCATAAATAGTTCAATGAAAAGTTACGTATAAGATAAACAATAAGGAAACGAGATACAAATTTCAACAATCATTTTAATTTATTTTCTTTTTTTTAATATCATTATTTAAGTTAACATTAAATAAATAAGAATTAAAAATCATATTTTACTACATTTACCAATAAACTAGATGATTTTTCATTTTTTATGAATAAAAGTCATTAAATATTTTAGAGAAAAGAATTTTTTTATAATTTTAAAAAGGTTTCAGATTTTTTTTGAAAAATATAGACCATAACAAAATAATTTCCCCAATCATAATTTGTATAGAAAAAAATTTATGATTTACCTAAAAATAATTACAAAAAAAAAAGAATTAGTAACTAAGAAGAAGAAGAAGAAAAGAAGTATTCCTTTAATTTGGTGGTATGAATTGTGCTCCAATATCAGCTGCTTCTCTCTACTCATTATCCACAATAGATGTATCTATAAAAATTCCCCTTCCCTGAATGTGTGAATCAAAATAATTATAGAGACCCCTTTTATTTTAAAATGAAAAATGACATATGTTTCTAGGATCACATTCATTTTATTACTGGTGTAATTTTTTTTATCATTGGCCCTCTTCCACCAAACCATATTTTTAATAATTCCCTCCAACATATTTTGAAAAATAAATTGAAATTAGTCATTTCTTTTGACACTATGAATTTTCCTGATGTCATCATCTTCACATCAGTATCCACAATAGAAAAGTAATACAAAAGTCTATCTCTTTGTGGATTAATATTGGATGGGAATCTCATGTATCTATTCTTGGTTCAAACGATTCCATCAAAAAATAAATGTAAAATTAGTACTGGGATTCTAATTTTAATTGAGCTTTAAATGAAACTAGATTTGATTCCCAAAACATTCGATTATCATAATCTCTTATACAACATCACTGCAAACTATTATGTTGAATCTTTCAATTACACATGAGAATCCTAATTCGTATTCTTTATCATATTGAGTCATATATTTCCATTGGTAAACCCACTATACTATGCTATCAAAGGAATAACCTAATTTTGGTTATATAACATCAAACTGTATTTTTAGCTTTAGTTGGTCTCCATAGAACCAAACTCAGGTTGGTGAAAATCACTTCATTATCAGATGGATAAAATCACGATCGACTACATCAATTTCTATTTTTAAACAATTTGGTAGTGGTCATTTATTTGATTGATCATTCATAAAATAAACTCTTTTACAATGGTACTAAATGTTATGTTAATAAATAGCATTTTGTAAGATATTATCATACATGAATTATAATTATCTTATACAAATATACTATAAATAAGTTACTCGAGTTTGGTTTATGGGATACAAAATGTAACTTCATTCCATGGGGATAAAATTTATACTATTCAATGTAAATCCAAAATCACTTTCCAGTTTTTCTTTTTCCAAATAAATCATAATCACCTGATTATTTTTAAAAATGTGATAAAAAAAATTAAAGAAATATTAACACTAGAAAATGAAATTTCAACATACTGAACAAATAGAAAACATTAATCTAAAACTAAGGACATTAATAATTTAATTGTTTTTATAAAATAATAAATAAAATAACAAAATACAATAAACAAAAGATTAAAATATAAATATAATATAAATATTTAAAAATAAATTATAAAATTAAATAAAAAATAAATTAAAAAGGTCGGAGACACTTATTATTGAAGAATTAATTTAAACATTATTGAAATAATAATAACCAATTTACTAAATATCAATAAATAATAATAAAATTATAATTAATAAAAAAATTATTATTTTAAAATTAAATGTACATTAAAAATACCAAATAATGTGTAAAAATTTCATTAAATGAAAGCCACATTAAATCCCACCAGACCTAGGAATTTCATATCCTTAAGATATTAATCAATCCACTTTAGTGGAAAATAATAAATCTCACATGTTAAAAATTTTAACTGAAAAATGAATTATTCTTCAAATAAATTTCCCCCAATATATTTTATCAAGTAAAAATTGTGATTTTCACCTTAAAATTAAGCTGTTACAGTAAAAATCCTGGTAAAAATTTTAAAAAAGTGATTCAAATTGAAAATTTTGAAAATAATTAATAAAACATAAATTTTCATCCAATTGGTTTTCCAAATAGATCTTTACCTCATGGTGGGGGGACACATTTAATATAAACTAGTACTCCACCCATGGTAAGGGACATGACTAATTAGTTTTATTTCAATTGCATTATTAAAAAAATGTTTAGTGTCGTTGTACATAATAAAATATTTAGTATAAAATAAGGATAAATAAGTGACCGGGTTTCTCATGAAAGGAAATAAAGTGAAGGATATTTGTGACATAGATTGAACATTATGGAATTAGAGAGGTGTAAGGTATATTAAAGATAATAAGACATTTGATTGAAATTTTTCATAACCATACAAGTATATGAAATATAATGAAAAAAATGAATTTGAAGAGAACAATAATATTTTAATATTTTAATACGAGAACAATATTATATTGTAATATTGAAACAAATCATTATCTTATACAAGATCACACTTTTGGGCTTGCATGACTAAAATAATATCCAAACACTATTTTGTGGCATGATTATAATTATTGGATCCATCATTTCGAGCATTAGACCCAATAAAATAATTCATTTGAATAGTAATGGGGTTTTATGAAACATATTCACCGTAGTAATTATTAAAATTTTATATGAAATGGAATAAAAATTTATTTTCACTATGGAGAAAAAATAATACTTGAAATCTCATACATTTCAAATATGAAATAGAAATATTAAACATTAGAAAATGAAAATTTAAATTCTAACCATACAATAAAATATATTATTTTGAAACAATTGAAACATAACATAAATTATATAGAGAATGATTTGTTTGATAAAATAACTTTGAAAACTGTAATAATAAAAATAGTTTTTTACTCTATCTGGTGTTCTAGTCAAAGTGACATATAAAGGTTCCTCCATCTTACTTCAAGCCTTCTAGATGTGTGCATATATGCTATATTGGATGACCACTTCTAGATAGTAGTTGAATGTAATGACGTTCCCTGCAAATATTTAATTAAACTAATATAAAAGAATTTGGGAAAACATTACACTGTAAAACCTATTATAATTAGATAGAATTAGTGTGTGCATTATATGTGATAGTAAAAGAAACCTATATTTTGTAATGAAAGTAATGTTAAAATTTGTAGTATAATTGTATAATATAATATCAAAAAAAGTTTGTTCAATAAGGATAGTGTGGTACCTTGAAAATTCACCACCTAAATAGGGATTTCATTCATTGGTATTGATTGTTAATGCTGCATCATCTCGAGATATTGCGACTATTCATTAGACATCATAAATAAAAAAAACTCATCCAATACATTTTTTTACATGAATAGATAAATTAAATCAATAAGTAAAAAAACCCAACAACTATAATCATTAACATTGTAATCTGATGTTTAAAAATTGAAAAATGAGACAAAAAATGCAGAGTGTTTTAATGATACAAAAAAAAATGATAATGAAAAAACTATTATTCCACTCTAATGATGTAATGAAAATAAAAGAAAATTAGGATAAAAAACCTTTACATGGGTTTTTTTAAAGCTTTCTTGAATAGAGACCAATTCTGGTTAAGCAGAGGGGAAGACCTATATCATTTCCCTTAATGAAGATAGTCACCCATGCGAAGCATCATCTGATGGGAGGATTTTACCACTCCATAAAACCTGATAACATGAAATTGAATAAAAAAAATAGATGAAGACAGATTAAATGCTGATGTTTCTGAACTCAATTTCAAGATTTTTGTGTTTTTGGATTTAAATATCATTTATATATATATTCAAATAATGGGTAAGTGGCGGGGATGACGTGTATTTTTCACTAATAGGAGACATTCACACATGCCAAGCAGCTTCAACAAAGATCTATTAACCACTTTAGAAGACCTATAAACATGATATTGAATTAATATATATATATATAAAGGAAGATTGAATCTTTGTGTATCATGAGAATAAATATCACCATTATATTCAACTAAAATGCTGTAAAAATAATAAGTGCATGTAGAATATGAAAATAAAAATAAGTGCATACATATTCAAAAATAAAAAAATTTCCTTACTATTTGGTTGGAATCATCTCTGCTTGTGTTTAATGGTCGATTTTCACTTTTTATCTCATGTATTTGTAGAACACATTGAAAAGTCTAGTCAATCATGGTTTTGCAATGAGAGGGAAATTTTCCTTTATTATTTCATGGTAAACATTTAAGGGAAAAGAAAACCTATTCCAATGACCATATTTGTTGTATTTATTAAATGCTCTACTGATAATATGAAAAAATTTCTAGAAAAAAATGTTGTTTTTATAGCTAATATTTTTGTTGTGGGAAGGATTTATAGTGGTTGTAGAATTTGAAATAATCCAGGAGTTCATCACCTATACATTCATCCAATATGTTTACATGAACATATAGTAATGTTTTAGAATATAACATAATATGAATGAATAAAAGGTAAAAAATAAAATAATTATTCTATAGATACGTAGAAAATATATATAGAAACAACATTTTTTCACAATTTGGATACAAATCAATAATAAATCCATAAAAATATATGTATAACTAATATAAAATAACTTACGTAAAAATAATATGGAATCCGTTAAGATTCAAAAACCTGTAAGATATTCTGTAAACAGAAGTTCACTTTGTGTAGTACCCCCGGTTTGAGGTATGTGGCCTTTATTTATGCATATTTATATGTTTAAAGTGCATGGGATGAGTTGGGAAGAGGTTGGGAGAGTTTGGAATGGTTTTGGATAATTTTGGAGGATTTTATAGGGGAGCACGGTTCGAGCACGGTTAAGGGAAACTGTGTGGGTTCTCCAGGAAACTGTGCAAGGGAGACAATAGCTTCGCACGGCCTGCACACGGTTTTCCAAATTGTGCGAGGAAACCGTGGGGACCCTTTCTCTTGAGGTAGTAGCATGTGCATGGTTAGCGCACGGTTTTCCAAACCGTGTGGGCTAACCATGAAGCCACTTAAAGATAGGTTTTTAAAACCTGGGATCACTTGGGCTTTCCTCATTTCACTCCAATATTCTTCACACTCGATCCTCACTCATTATTTTAGGTTATCAAGGGTTGTAGGGTCTCTCCCACTCGTCTTGGAAGCATTTTGAAGAGGATTCTTGGCGGATTGAAGGTGGTCTCTCTTGGGTAAGTCTCTCCTCTGGATTCCCTTGTGTCTTCCTCTAGATCTAAATCCCTCTCCTTCTTAGTTTTATAGATATTCAATTGTTGTGTGTAGATATAGGGTTGGGGTTTCCTTGGATGTTGATTTTAAGGCTTATAGATTCTAGGTAAAGGGATCTAAAGAGGTTTCGGTGGTGCGTTCGCTAGATTTGAGGTGCGATTGCTTGTGGGCCAATTTCACCAGAACCCTAAAGGAAGGTGGCTTCTCTCTCGACTCTATTAGGTTAGAACTAGTGGTTTCTTGTTACAATTAAATGTTTTGATGAAAATTAATTGTTATTTGTTATGGGAAATTGGTTGCAAATCTATTTGAGGATTTTGGGGAAAAGGGGGTTTCATAGTGAAATAATATTGTTATGGATTTTAAAATGGGGATTTCAAAATGGGTTGTTGATATTGATTTGGGAAAATGGTTGATGAAAAATGGTTTTCAATACAGATATTTTTCTTGAAATGTGGTTTGGAATGGAAAATGGTATCAATAAATGGATGATTTATTGAAGTGGATCGGTATGAGATTGAATTGGTTGATTTCATATTGTTGTGACATTGGTGGGTTATATGCTTGTTTATGGACTAATGGTAATGTTGTGTGGAATTTGCAGGAAGTACCACTATAAAAAGGGGATGGATAGTTGATGGAAGGGACACCATCAAAGGATTGGTGGACGGGAAGAGCCACTAGTTGTGAATCAGTGAACGGGTTGGACGGAAGTTCCACCGTTGGGTTGTGGTCGGGAAGTACAACTAGGTGTGAATGGGTGAATGGGTTGGACATAGGCTCCTCTGTTTGGTTATTTGGGTTGTTTGTTGTGAATTGCTTTGCAAGTTGGAAATTGTTGTGCTAGTGTGTGAGTGATGAAATGGATTATGGCATGTTTTTTATATTTCCCTTGGTTTCTTGGTTTTAGTGTCATGGCTTGTGGTGTTTGGTTGTTTAGTCATCCACATAGAACTCTGATGTTTGGTGGACATGTCTAGTTGTATTGGTTGGGATGTACTGTGGATCAACTTGGTTGTCTTTTGAGATTACATGCTTGAATGTTTTATTGATATGAATCATATATTTGTTGTTAGTGGATGGTTTGGTTGGTTTTTTCTTAAGGTAAAATCATTCCCCAATTTGATGTTGAAGCCCTCTACATTTATTTCCAGCCTTTGGTGTATTGGGAACATTGCTTAAGGCCAAGTAGCCCTCGCTGACTCCTTATGACAATGAGGTAGGTGCAGGGTGTTACAAATTGTATCAGCTTGTTCGGTCATTTGGAGTTGATTCTCAGATTTGGAGTTGACATTCGTTGTGGTATATTCCTTGAGTTAGGATGGTAGCCAGTCGTAGGCTTTTCAGAACTTGGAATGTATAGCATAAAAGGACATAGCAAACCCTTTTATGCTGAAATTCAAGTTACCAGGGAATTGGGTACATATGTGATTTGGAGACACTTATAGGCATTGGAAATATCGTTGTTGTTGGTGTAACCAATGTTATGTGCATGGAATATATGGTAGAAATGACTTCCCTCTAGGATGCATATTTCATTGGGGTATAATGATTTATGGGATGGATTGAGAAATGGTTTTGAAAATGTGTGAAATTGTAATGTGAATATATATGGTATTTTGAAAATGGGTTGATTTTCAAAAATGGTGAAACATGGACAATGCAGAAAATGTGAACTTTTGGAAAGCCTTGTGCGATAGTATTGTGTAATGTGATTAAAAATGGGAATTATTGATATCTACGGAAGTGAGACGCATGTTTGACTGTTTTCTTTTGATAGAAATGGCATCGGGTAGGCGTTGTACATACCAACCAGAGGAGGCTGCTGATAATGTGGTAGCACCTGAGCCTCAGGTGAACCAACAGCTAGTGCAAAGTATAGTGCAATATTTCCAAGCTGTGGAAAGTGGAAATAAAATGGACGAATGAAGGCATGTGGATCATCCGGTTTAGTTTCAAAAGTATAATCCACCCATATTCAGGGGTGATTCAAATGTAGAGAGGGAAGAAACATGGTTGAATAGAATGAACATGATTTTCGAGTTCTTGGGAACAATAGTAGAGTTAAAGGTGAAGTTGGCCACGTATATGTTGGCAGATCTTTTCCTTTAGTAGTGGCAGTTGGTAGTCCAAGTGGGGACAGACCAGGGTGTGACGTGGGAAGGCTTTGAGGAATTATTTAATAAACAATTCTACCCACATACGTTTAATATTTAGCGCATGACTGATTTCTTCAGTTTGAAGCAAGTGCTTATGTCGGTGATAGAGTATGCAGCTAAGTTTATCAACTTTGTGAGGTTTTCACCTAATGTTGCGGGTAGCACGTCCTTGAAATTATGGATCTTTGAAGTGGGGTTAAGGAAAGAAATCCATTCAAATATAGCGGTGCTGTTTACAGATGATTACACAGAGATGGTGAATAGAGCCTTGGTGGTTGAGCGGGATTTTTTGGGAGCTCCGGGCGAAGGAAGCTTGGTGGTACCCATCGGGAACAGTGGGAACTCTAATGTTGGGTTCAAGAGAAGGGGGAAACTTTTTCCCAAGGTAGGAATATTGCATATAATTCGACGATAGGATCTTTGAATCTTCCTCCGAAGCCCTAGAGCATGCCGAGATGTTTTCAGTGTGGTTCTACGAGCCACATAAAGCGAGATTTTATGGAACAAACTCGATCATGTCATAATTGTAAGAAGATGGGGCATCTGTAGTGTAATTATTAGAATACTCTGAGGTCGGGTGCACGTGATACGTCTCAGGGATCGCAAATGTCATATGCTTCGAAGAGACGGGGACATCAGCAAACCCCTCATCAGCAAAGTAAAGTGGGTCATGGCGATTCCTATAATACCACGATGCCTCAACAAAGAAATAAAGAGCAGAGCTTGGGAAGAAAAAAAGTGTTTGGAGCTGAGAAGGTTGTGGTGGATGATCAGTCGGGACCATCCACGGTGCGAGGTACTATTCCTTTAAATTATACCTTGATGGAAGTGTTGTTTGATACGGGTGCTTCACACTCTATTATTACTGCACGTGTGGTTTATTTTCTGGGATTATTTGTGGAAATGATGCCCTCGGTTTTAAAACATAAAACTCTTCAAGGTAGAAGAGAGTGCCAAGCCTTCTTGTGTAGAGAATGTAGTATTTTTGTGGGTGAGGATGAGATAACCTAGAATTTCTCAGTGCTTGAGATAGATGGGTATGATGTAATCCTAGGAATGGATTGGCTAGTGGATTTAAAGGCCCACATTGATTGTAATGCACAGACAATGGATTTTATTACACACGATGGCGTTAGAAATATCTTTAGAGGAGAGAGGCATGAAAGGCTGGGTAAAACGGGTTTGTTGGCACCAGAAGTAGGCACATTATAGTATTGTTTGGGGGTATTGTAGTTGGAATCTGTAGATAGTGTTGATCAGAGTGTTCTTCTGGCAGTGGTGGATCAGTTCATGGATGTTTTTCCTGAATAATTCTCTAGGTTACCTCACATAATATAAGTGGAGATTACGATTGATCTCCTTCTGGGGACCAGTCTATCACACTTCTGTCTTACCAGATGGCACCTACTGAATTGCGGGAATTGAATGTCCAGTTGGAAGACATAGAAAAAAAGGGGTTTATCTGGACTAGAACATCACCATGGGTAACACCAGTGTTGTTTGTGAAAAAGGTGCATGAAACGTTGAGGATCTATGTTTATTATCGTATATATAACCATGTTACGATAAAGAAAAAATATCTACTTCCACGAATTGATGATTTGTTCGACCAGTTAAGGGTAGCCCAGTGGTTCTCCAAGATCGACCTGAGGTAGAGATATCATTAATTGCGGGTGGGGAGGGACAATATTCCTAAAATAGCCTTCATAAGTAGATATGACCATTATGAATATGTGGTTATGCCCTTTGGTCTAATGAATGTTCCAGTGGGGTTCATGGCATTGATGAATCAGATATTTCAGAGATATTTGGATTCATTTGTGGTGGTGTTTGTAGACGATATTTTGGTGTTTTCAAAGACAAGGGTAGAGCATGATCAGCACATGGAGACAATGGTAGGGATCTTGAGGTATCATCAGTTGTATGCCAAATTATCAAAATGTGACTTTTGGATACATGAAGTTCATTTTCTTGGCCATCTGATTTCTGAAAGGGGTGTTTAAATGGATCAAGAAAAGATAGAGGGAGTTATCTCATGGAAACATCTAATGAATGTGTTTGAGATACAGAGTTTTCTTGGTCTAGCTGGGTATTATCAGCGTTTTGTTCATGATTTTTCATGTTTTTATTCACCGATGACATCATTGACAAGAAAGAATGGTCCATTCCAGTGGAATGAATAGTGTAATCAGTTTTTTGAAGAGCTAAAGGGTCGCCTAACATCAAAACCAATCTTGGTTTTTCCAGAACCAGGAAAATGGTACGTGGTGTATTGCGATGCATCGGGATCAGGGTTGGGGTGCATTCTCATGAAAGGGAATCATGTGGTTGCGTATGGCTCATGACAGTTGAGGGTTCATGAGAAGAGCTACCCAACTAATGATTTGGAGTTGTAAGGAGTGGTCCATTCTATGAAGGTGTGGCGTCATTATATCTCCGGTGAAAAATTCATGGTATATATAGATCATAAGAGCTTCAAGCACATTTTCTCACAAAGGGATTTAATCTTGAGGACAAGGATATGGATGAAGTATCTTCAGATGTTTGATTTTGACTTGATGTACACACCTGGTAAGGGAAATTTGGTGGAAGATGCATTAAGTAGAAAATCATATGCTCAGGTGGTGAAACAATCATTGGACTAGTGGCAGTTGATGTCAGTTATAGCTGACATGCAGTTGGACAGGGAGGACCAATGTGATAGAGCGGTATCATTTCCAGTTGTATTGATTACAGACTTGGTTTTCCGGGTTAAAAAGGCATAGATATCTGATTCTGAGTGTGTGAACATGGGGTCGATACTCAATTGTGGGGAGACCATTGAGGGTTGGCAACTGGATGAAGATTCAGTTTTGTGTTTTCATAATTGGATGGTTTTACCTGTTTCTTTTCAGGAGGATCTTCTCAGGGTGTATCATCATTTCACATGTTCTGTTCATCCTAGAATTCATAAAATGTCTAAAGCCTTGAAACCGCTTTTCTGGTGGGTTTGTATGATAAGAAGTGTGGCTGAGTATGTTTCGATATGCTTGACTTGTCAGCAGGTCAAGGAAGAGCATCAGCGGCCTGTGGGAATGTTGTAGTCTTTACCAATCCATATTTGGAAATGGGAGTAAATAACAATGGATTTTGTCATAGGTCTCCCATGAACGGTCAGAAAGCACGATTCCATTTGGGTGATAGTGGATCGACTGATGAAGTCAGCCCATTTAATTTCGATTCTTGAATCTCATACGATGGAGGATCTATCCAAAATATATATCCGGGAGGTGGTAAAAAGGCATGGTGTTCCAGTTTTGATTGTATCAGATAGAGATCTGAGTTTTACATCTTGTTTCTGGAAATCCTTACAGCAATCCCTTGGGACACAGTTGACTATTAGCACGACATATCACCCTCAGACAGATTGTCAATCCTAGAGGAAGATACAAACATTGGAGGTTATGTTACGTGCTTGTGTCAGGGATTTTGGTGGCTTGTGTGAGGATCAATTGTCGTTGTTTGAGTTTTCGTATAATAATAGTTATCAGGAATCCATACATATGGCTTTTTTTGAAGCGTTGTATAGGGGGCAGTGTCTTTATCCCCTATGTTGGGTGGAAATGGGTGAGTCCTCGATGGTTGGACCGAGCCATATCCAGGAGACTACGAAGAAGATCAAGTTGATCAGGAAGAGAATGGAGACGGCTCAGAGTCATCAGAAATCGTATACAGATCATCATCGATGGCCATTGTCATTCGAGGTGAGTGATCTTGTTTTCTTGTGGATCTCTCCTAGGTTGGGACATCATCGGTTTGGGAAGCAGGGAAAGTTTTCTCTAAGGTGTATTGGGCCTTTTGAGATTCTCGAGCGGGTTGGTGAGGTTCCTGCTCGTTTGGCTATGCCACCTAGGTTCAGTGCGGTGCACAATGTGTTTCATCTGTTGTAGTTGAAAAAGTATCATCCAGATTGTGACCATGTGATTCAATGGGATCATGTTGAATTAGAACTGGATGCATCATTGGTGCATATGCCAGGGCAGGTTGTGGATAGGAAAGAGAAAGTCTTACGTGTTAAAAGAATAGGTTTTGTTCATGTTTTGTGGTAGAATGGTCAGATTCAAGAGGAGACTTGGGTGTGGGAGAAAGAGATGGTCGAGAAGTGGGCCGAGCTGTTTCGGCAAATGGTGGGTTCACTACTTTCCGAGGACAGAAAGTCCAATGGTAGGGAGAATGTAGTACCCCCGGTTTGAGGTATGTGGACTTTTATATACATTTTTATGTTTTTAAAGTGCATGAGATGAGTTTGAAAGTGGTTGGGAGAGTTTGAAATGATTTTGGGTAAGTTTGGAGGCTTCTCTAGGAGAGCATGGTTTGAGCACGGTTAAGGGAAACCGTGCGGGTTCTCCAGGAAACCGTGCAAGGGAGACAGTAGGCTTCGCACGGCCTGTACACGGTTTGGAAAACCCTATGAGGAAAACGTGGAGACCCTTTCTCTCAAGGAAGTATGTAACACCCGAGACTTTTATGAGAAATATTTTGTTTTTATGTTATATAAATCATCAAAGGAATCTTTCCCTACACACAACACTTTCTTGGCTTGCTTTACACGCAATCACGACTTTTCTCGATAGCTTGCGTCGTACGCAATACCGAGTTTCACAAAAACAATATGTTATTAAAACTAGATGTTATGAATAGTATTAACTGAATTTTGAATATTATAACATTTTAATTGAACTTATACATTTTCTAGAATGAGGTATAAAACGAAAATCAGTTTTTTGGATAAAAGAAGTATTTTTCAAAAAAATACAGTTTTGCCACCTTTTGATGGCGCACCCACATTAAATCTAGTTTTTGACATGTTTATAAGTTCAATTTGAAAAAATAAAATTCTTCTTTTGAATCATGGTATAAAAATTTACTTTGGATAAATTTTTGATATTTTTCTGATAACTTTCATATTTTGATGAATAGTAAAAATACGCTAATTTTTAATTAAAAACAACTTTTTTCATTGAGATAATTTATATGGTTAAATTATAATATTGAATGTTTTCAAAGTATAAAAAGAATATATTTTTACCATTTAATATAATTTATTTAATTAGCATTAATTTCACAATGAATTCATAGGTTAAAACATTTCAATCTTTGGTAATGTTTGAACTTCTAAAACCAATTTTCTTAACAACGAGATTAATTTTAAATTAATTAATGCAACTTATATGTTTTGAATTTTGAAAAAATGAATTCATATTCAGAATCAGTGGGACCAAATTATGTTAATAGGCTACTTTTTATTTTTGGGAATTATGAATAGTAACTACGGTAAATTTTATTTACCATAGTTAAAGGTAAATCGGGTAATTAAGGGTAAATATAAGATTAAAAAATTACCCTAACACCTGAAAAAATTCTATTGGATGACTAAAAGTCGACTCATATCACCTAAAGGTCGGATTAGATTCATTTGATGGACTTTTGTCCTTGAAAATAATTTAATTATTATTAAAACCAAAGAATGTGACAACATGTCACTTTCTTAAATCTTATAAGTATAATAATTTTAATTTTGTGATAAACTTCATGAAACTTAGAAAACGAATATTCTACAGAAAGATAATACAATTATCTACATCATAGGAATTTATTTATAATTTTTAGGGAGTAAATAAGTATCATTAAGTATGACAAAATAGTGATGTTGAAATTATTTTATTAATTAAAATATCAAATAAATTATTTTTAAAATAATAAAATAAATATTATATGAACTATTTAATTTTCTCCACTAATTTCATAGATACATATGACATTTTATGGATCTATTAAAGTTTTTATTTTGAACATATCTTCTGTATATATTTTATTTAAATTCAAATAAATGAATAGTGTCAAAATTGACACTATTGTTATTTTATAAAGATAACATATTATAAAATTGTTTAAAAATAACAAAAATATTTAAAAATTATAAATTAAAATTTATATGGTCGAAAATTTCATAAAGTGTCAAATTATGGTAAATTAACAACACATATGTAATTAATTATAATAATTTAAAATTTAGAATATTATTACCACACATAAAATTAAAATGATGAATAAGGATAAATCAAGTTGATAATGTTTAAAATGAATTCCTAACATGTCTAAATTTTATTTTTTGATGCGATTACAACCCTATATAATCTAAGATTCGGATATGAGTCATTTTGGAAGTTTTTAAGTGGGGTTAGGATTTAATATAAACTAATATTTCTTATATTTCCAAAGGTGCCCCTCTCCTCCCTTATAAAAGGGCACCTCCTCCCTCTCTTCCTCACATCAATTTGAGCCTTCAATCTCGGCCAAACCCTGCCTATATCACTTCCCCACTTCCTTAGAAACCTAATAGAGGTACTGGTCTTATCAAAAGACCAACTCTAGTGCATTAAGAGAAAGTTTAAATGAGGCACTTCGAGAAAGAGGTAATACCTTCTACCGTTTTCTTCAAGTTCTATTCTTCTTCTACTCCCTCTTCTTTAGTTGTTTCATTATGAGGTAATAACATCAATATCACTCATATACTGATACGTTATTATAAATATGAAACAACCCTAATTCACCTCTTATCCATCCTACGGAAAACGATATCACCGCGCCTACGTACGTACGGAATACCGTCTCCACGCTGTGGTGTAATCTATTTTCCACCACCACCTTACTTGGATGGGTATAAGGGTGAAAGTAATGAATATTTATGATTATTGTAAAGTGTTATTGATTCTGAAATAATATAAATAAACTCCAATACAATTCCACGATCATGGGAACGATATCATCGCTCGTGCGTATGTACGGAATACCATCTCCATGATGTGATGCGATTCGTTCTACATGATATTCATTGCATAATGATTATATAAATGAATTTAATGAATGAATATGATATATATATTACAATAATACCATTCTGGAAATGAGGTATCTATAACCTAAAGAGAAGAATAAGAATTTATTTGACAAAACACGCATAAGAACAAAAAGTAATAAACACCTGAATAACAAGTAGTAATGAAATATTACTAATATGAAGATAATAATATGACCATATATGATATCATAACAATAATAATGATTCTGGAATAAGTCAATAAAATTATTTAAATCATTACACAGGAGGTTCGGACACTTACGAAGCAAATCGGACCTAAGGTAAGGGAAATATCACAATCTCATTTTTATCCGAGATTGTTTATACTTTGGAATTTACTGGGGTTTATTTTATCATCCATATACATGTTTCCTCAATATGTAATATTTATATCCTTCTACAATAGTTTATATCCAATTTTACCTTTTGGTGAGTTTTTTGTAAAATATATGAAAGGAATCTTTTGTCGTTTTTCTTACGAGGTACTTTTTGACTTTTCTGACAAAAGTACAAGAAGAATGTTTTCTTTTAACTTATACGGCATGAATGGATTTTTAAAACATTATTTCCAAGAAGCTTCCCTTACAAGTTTCCCAGTTTATTTTTAATCAACTTCAATTAGTTTAGAATTGTATGACATATTAAGAAAGGAAAAGTGTTTTTGAAGTAGAAAGGATATTTTCCTCAAGAATGGAGTTCAAGTGTTTTATCAAAATTATTTTCCATCTAAGATAATAAAGGGTTTTGTTTCTATCCCTATTATTACATTGATTTGATTATGTTGTGATGGAATTATTTTTATGAATTCCTTTATCTTATATGAATTGTTTTATGATGTCACGATGTTTAAGATTCCCATTTTTATTACATGGGTTATGCTATGATGTATGGTTTATGATTTTGTGGCACAATAAGAATGGTATCATTATGAGATGGGTGGGACCTATATCTCCCTCCAATGAATTGGGTAATGATTTTAAATCACATGAGATAGACATGGATGGAACAACAGGTTATACCGGTTCAGTGAAATAGGACTGAAACGTGGAGTGAACTCAGTTCAGAAATGGACTTTGTCCACTAAGATAGTCTTGGAAATGAGTCTTGACTAATAAGAAATGATTCTCAATGATTATGTGTGTATGACACAAAGTTTCATTTTTTATGTTATGATTATTGGGATTACATTTCACTTCCATGATTTATCCCATGTTATGAAATTATGATCTCTTTTGCAGGGTATGATTTCCAAAATGTTTTGTTTTTATTTTGATGTGATTGATATTTATTTTGTTTACCATTATTGAGCATTTGAGCTCACCCTTTTGTATTCTTTCATTCCCCAGGTCAGGAAGAAGGTTATTAAGTAAGATATGCCAAAAGTATCTATAGATATGAGGAAATAAATGGGAGACAGTGTAGAAGCTTTTTGAACCAGTTGTTTATGTTTCCCAGTTTCTAAATACAATATACCTATACGGTCCTTTCTTGGTTTTGTTATATGTTGTAATAAGTGTTCTTCAATTTTGAAGTAATAACAATGTATGTAAAGTATGGGTCATTATAGTTGGTATCAGAGGAAAGGTATAGTCAACCTTTGGAAACTAGGATTTGAAAACCTTAGTAAGAATCCTAAGGATATGTCTAACCATAGAACACAATCTTAGTGTTTTAGAAATGACCACTAATAACCTAGTATAAGACCTTAAGTGTGAAATTTTATTCTTGATTATGTGGTTTTCCTATTATAATTTGTGTTTCTCACACTATTCTTCTTGGTTTTAGTCAAGGGATGGAACCCGAAGGAACCGTGTTAATGTGAAATGAGACGGGCAATGCAATGATTGTACCCCTGAGAAACCAAACGTTATGGGAGTTGGAATGAAAAATCTTGTAGCAATTCTTACACAACTTTCTCAAGCTATGAATCATGCAGGACTTCCAAATGAGAAAAGGAAGGAGCAACATTTTGTTGAATCCTTCATGAGGAAGTGTCCACCCTCATTCAGCGGGTCTACTGATCCATTAGTTGCTGAACAATGGATTAGTACTACTGAAAAGATATTTTTAGTTCTTCAATGTTTTGAACATGATAAATTAATCCTAGAAGTGCATCGTTTGGAAGGAGATGTTGATCAATGGTGGAATATTATTAAGAATATGAGGAAAAGGGATAAAATTGAGTCCATGGAATGGGACGAGTTCAAGAAATTATATTTCAATAAGTAATTCCCTCGTATTCTACGAACAAAGTTAGAGAAAGTGTTTCTTGAACTGAAGAAAAAGGATGATGAATCTGTTGGTACCAATGAAGAAAATTTTACAAGACTTGCAAGGTATGCTTCTAGTATTATTATCAAACCTGAGAGTAAGATCGATCAATTCTTTAGTGGCTTAAAACCAAGTCTTCTAAGGGCCTTAGCCATAAGGGACTTCAATAGCTATGAGGAAATCGTTCGATGGGCTCTCAAAGTTGAGATGGATATTGGAGTAACCCATCAGTCATATGGGTTTGATAAGAAGAGGAAAATGGGATTCAAAGGAAAATCTAAAGAGCACACTGAAAAGAAGATGAGCTTTCACTTATGCTCAAAGTGTGGAAAGAAACATGGAGGGAGTTGTCTTAAAGGGAAAAGTAAATGTTTCAAATGTGGAAAGGAAGGTCATCGGGAATTTGAATGACGCAATGATGTAAAGAAGATGTCTAATGATGCAAACAAAGGAAGGGACACACAAAATGGACCTACTACACTTCAATGTTTCAAGTGCAAGGAGATGGGTCATTATACCAATAAAATCCCTAATCCAAGGGTTTTTTATGATGATTGACATAAAAAATCTTAAGGCTAAAGACAAAGGAATGTCAAATGCAATTTCTATCAGCGATGTGGAGTACGATAACGATGTGGTGAAAGGTACACTTACCATCCACTATAAAGTAGCAAATGTTTTATTTGATTCTGGATCCACCCACTCTTTTATTTCTGATGTTTTTTCTAAGGGTATCACCGTATTACCTCAACAATTAGATGTTGAGTTAGCTGTGACAACACCTAATGGCACAACAGTCGCATCAAACGTTTATAATTCTTCCCCGATTGAAGTTTTTGGGAAAGTGCTTCCTGAAAATATTGTGATCCTTCCTATAGTGGAATTTGATGTGATTCTTGGCATGGATTGTCTTTATTTATATGGAGCTCATATCAATTGCCAAAGAAGGGAAGTCACATTTCATATTCCAGATCAATATACGATCGTCTATCGATGAAAGGATGAACATAACCTTCCAGTGGAAATTTCTTCCATCTTATGGGTATTGATTCCACTAAATGAGGGTTATTTATCTCAAATGGTTGGTGAGAAACTCATGAATAAGAATATTCCTGTTGTACGGGATTTTGATGATGTCTTTCCAGAGGAATTTCCGCGTCTTCCACCAAATCGTGAAGTTGAGTTTACAATAGAACTCGTATCGGGTGATTTGCCTATTTCAAAGACACCTTATAGAATGGCCCCAATTGAGTTGCAGGAATTAAATAAGTAACTCCAAGAGAATCTTGATAAGGGATTCATACGCCCTAGTGCGTCACCTTGGGGAGAACCTGTTCTATTTGTTAAGAAGAAAGATGGATCAATGAGACTCTGCATTGATTATCGAGAACATAACATCTCACTATCAAGAACAAATATCCTCTCCCACACATTGATGACTTATTTGACCAACTACACGGAGCTCAATACTTTTCCAAGATTGATCTTCCTTCAGGGTATCATCATTTAAGGGTCAAAAGGGAGGATATACCAAAGACAACATTCCATACAAGTTACGGACACTATGAATTTATAGTGATGCCATTTGGTCTTACTAATTCCCCTGTTGTCTTCATGGATCTGATGAAGAGAGTCTTTAGAGACTATCTTGATCAATTTGTGGTAGTCTTTATAGATGATATTATTGTCTATTAAAAGATAAAGGAAGAACATGAAGATCACTTGAGAATTATATTAAAGACCCTGAGAAAGGAGAAACTTTATGCCAAATTTCCCAAGTGTGAATTTTGGATTCAAAAAGTTGCATTTTTGGGTCACATAATCTCAAAAGAGGGGATATCTATGGATCCAGAAAAAATAGAGGTTATCGAAATATGGTCGAGACAAACAACAGCAAGTGAGATCTAATGTTTTCTTCGTTTGGCTGGATATTATCGACGTTTCGTGAAAGATTTTTCATGATTATCTAATCCACTCACCAGGTTGACTCGGAAAGGAGTTAAGTTTGTTTGAATGGAGGAATGTGAAGAGGATTTCAAGGAGTTGAAAAGAAGGTTATCCAATGCACCTATGCTCACACTGCCTTGTAGTGAAGAAAGGTTTGTGATCTACAGTGATGCATCCAAGAAGGGGATGAGGTGTGTTCTTATGCAAAATGAAATGGTGATAGCTTATGCCTCACGATAGTTGAAAATACATGAGAAAAATTACCCAACTCATGATTTGGAGTTAGCTGCGGTAATCATTGCATTAAAGATTTGGAGGCATTATCTTTATGGAGAAAGGTGTGACATTTATACTAATCATAAAAGTTTAAAGTATATTTTCACACAAAAGGAGCTGAATATGTGCCAAAGAAGATGGTTGAAACTGATTAAGGATTATGACTGCTCAATTCATTACCACCCTGGGAAAGCAAACAAGGTGGCAGATGCATTAAGTCGACAAGACCATGCTAGATTATCCACGATGGGGATCACAAAAGATCCAATATTTATGGATTTACAAAGGATGGATCTTGGAATTTTAATGGAAGGGGGAAAATCGTATCTTTCTCAAATGAATGTTAAACCATCTATACATGTGAAGATTATAGATGCAAAGAAAGAAGATGTAGAGTTACAAAAGAAGGTGAGAAATATTCCTGAATTCAACCTTGATTGTGATGGGATAATAAAGTTCAGCAATCGGGTTTGTGTTCCTCCCATCCCAGAATTAAAGAAGGAGCTGCTGGATTAGGCTAATAGTTCTTCATTCTCTATTAATCCTGGAAGTACAAAGATGTATAGGGACCTAAAAGAGTACTTCTGGTGGGATGGCATGAAAAGAGATGTTGCTGAATATGTCTCTCGATGCTTGGTTTGTCAGCAAGTTAAAGATGAGAGAAAGATGTCTAAGGGGATGTTACAACCATTACCCATACCCGAATGGAAATGGGAAAACATTACTGTGGACTTTGTCACAGGACTTCCTAAAACATCCAAAGGTAATAATGCTATCTGGGTCATAGATGAATGTCTTACAAAGTCTGCACACTTCATTGATATTAGAGAGGATTTTTCTCTGGATCAGCTTCCCAGGATATATGTAAAGGAAGTGGTAATATTGCATGGAGTACCACTTTCTATTATATCTGATCGGGATCCGAGATTTACCTCGATGTTCTGGCGAAGCCTTCATCATACTCTGGATACAGAGTTGAGTTTCAACACTTCTTATCATCCTCAGACCGACGGTCAGTCTGAGAGAATAATTCAAACTCTAGAAGATATGTTGAGAGCTTGCTCTATGGATTTCAAAGGTGGTTGGGATCAACACGTACCTTTGGTGGAATTTTCTTATAATAATAGCTTTCAGTCCAGTATTCAGATGGCTCCTTATGAAGCTCTATATGGAAAAAAATGCAGGACTCCAACTTACTGGGATGAAGTTGGGGAAAGAAAGCTATTAGGACCTGATCTTGTTGATGAGATGGCAGGAAAGGTCCGATCTATTAAACAACACATAAGAGCAGCTTTGAGTCGACAGAAAAGTTATACTGAAAACCGAAGAAAAGACCTGGAGTTTGAAGTGGGTGATAATGTGTTCTTACAAATATCTCCCTGGAAGAGGGTCATGAGATTTGGAAAGAATGGAAGTTGAGCCCCAGATATATCGATCCTTTCGAAATACTGGACCGTGTTGGAAAGGTAGCTTACCGATTGGCGCTTCCACCGAATCTCTCTCATGTTCACGATGTGTTCCATGTATCTCTCCTGAGAAAGTACATACCTAATCCTTCACATGTACTCAGCTCAGAAGTTGTACCGCTGGAGCAAGATCTTTCTTATGACGAACAGCTGATAGAGATTCTAGATCGTAGTGAAAAAGTCCTACGGAAGAAGAACACTTTCTTGGTGAAAGTTTTATGGAGGAACCACCAACTAGAATAAGCTACATGGGAGCTTGAGGATATTATGAGGGAGAGGTATCCTCATCTATTTTTTACAAAGTGACGAATTTTGAGGGCGAAATTCATTTTAAGGGGGGTAGAATGTAACACCCGAGACATTTATGAGAAATATTTTGTTTTTATGTTATATAAATCAACAAAGGAATCTTTCACTACACACAACACTTTCTTGGCTTGCTTTACACGCAATCACAACTTTCCTCGATAGCTTGCGTCGTACGCAATACCGAGTTTCACTAAAAAACAATATGTTATGAAGACTAGCCGTTATGAATAGTATTAACTGAATTTTTAATTTTATAACATTTTAATTAAACTTATACATGTTCTAGAATGAGGTATAAAAGCATAATTAGTTTTTTTTGGATAAAAGAAGTATTTTTCAAAAAAATACAGTTTTGCCGCCTTTTGATGGCGCACCCACATTAAAACTAGTTTTTGACATGTTTATAAGTTCAATTTGACAAAATAAAATTCTTCTTTTGAATCAGGATATAAAAATTTACTTTGGATAAATTTTTGATATTTTTCTGATAAATTTCATATTTTGATGAATAGTAAAAATACGCTAATTTTTAATTAAAAACAACTTTTTTCATTGAGATAATTTATATGGATAAATTATAATATTGAATTTTTTTAAATTATAAATAGAATATATTTTTACCATTTAATATAATTTATTTCATTGCATTAATTTCACATTGAATTCATAGGTAAAAACATTTAAATCTTTGGCAATGTTTTAACTTCTAAAACCCGTTTTCTTAACAATGGGATTTATTTTAAATTAATTACTGCAACTTATATGTTTTGAATTTTGAAAAATGGATTCCATATTCAGAATCATTGGGTCCAAATTATGTTAATAGGCTACTTTTTATTTTTGGGCATTATGAATAGTAACTACGGTAAATTTTATTTACCATAGTTAAAGGTAAATCGGGTAATTAAGGGTAAATATAAGATTATAAAATTACCCTAACACCTACCAAAATCCTATTGGATGACTAAAATTCGACCCATATCACCTAAGGGTCAGATTAGATTCATTTAATGGACTTTTTTCCATGAAAATAATTTAATTATTATTAAAACCAAAGAATGTGACAACATGTCACTTTCTTAAATTTTATAAGTATAATAATTTTAATTTAGTGATACAGTTCATGAAAATTCCAACATGAATAGTATCCATAAATATAATACAATTATCTACATCATAGCAATTTATTTAGAATTTTGAAAGATTAAATAATTATCATTAATTATGACACAATAGTGATGTTGAAATTATTTAATTAATTAAAATATCAAGTAAATGGTTTTGAAAATAATAAAATAAATCTTATATGAACTATTTAATGTGCTACACTAATTTCATAGATACATATGACATTTTATGGATCTATTAAAGCTTTTATTTCAAACATATATTCTGTATATATTTTATTTAAATTCAAATAAATGAATAGTGTCAAATTTGACACTATTGTTATTTTATAAAAATAACATATTATAAAATTGGTTAAAAATAAAAAAAATATTTAAAAATTATAAATTAAAATTTATATGGTCGAAAATGTCATAAAGTGTCAAATTATGGATAATTAAAAACACATATGTAATTAATTATAATAATTTAAAATTTAGAATATTATTACCACAAATAAAATTAAATTGATAAATAAAGATAAATCAAGTTGATAATGTTTAATATAAATTCCTAACATGTAAAATTTTTATTGGTTGATACTATTACCACCCTAGCTCATCTAATCTTAGTATATGAGTTATTTTGGAAGTTTTTATGTAGGGTTGGGATTTAATATAAACTAATATTTCTTATATTTCCAAAGGTGCCCCTCTCCTCCTTTATAAAAGGGCACCTCCTCCCTCTCTTCCTCACACCAATTTGAGCCTTCATGCTTGGACAAACACTGACCATTTAAATTACACACTTCCTTAGAAACCTACTAGAGGTACTGGTCTTATCAAAAGACCAACTCTAGTTCCTTAAGGGAAAGGTTAAAGGAGGCACTTCGAGAAAGAGGTAATACCTTCTACCGTTTTCTTCAAGTTACATTATTATTCTACTCACTCTTATTTAGTTGTTTCATTATGAGGTAATAACATCAGTATCACTCATATAATGATATGTTATTATAAATATGAAACAACCCTAATTCACCTCTTATCCATCCTACGAAAAATGAAATCATCGCGCCTGCGTACGTACGAAATACCGTCTCCACACCGTGGTGTAATCTATTTTCCACCACCACCTTACTTGGATGGGTATAAGGGTGAAAGTAATGAATATATATGATTATTGTAAAGTTTTATTGATTCTGAAATAGTATACATACACTCCAATACAATTCCACGATCATGGGAATGATATCGTCGCTCATGTGTACGTACGGAATACCGTCTCCACGATATGATGCGATTCGTTCTACATGATCTTCATTGAATAATGATTATATAAATGAATTGAATGAATGAATATGATATGTATTACACTAATAACATTCTGGAAATGAGGTATCTGTAACCTAAAGAGAAGAATAATAATTTATTCGACAAAACACGCATAAGAACAAAAAGTAATAAACACCCGAATAACAAGTAGTAATGAAATATTACTAATAAGAAGCTAAGAATATGATCATATATGATATCATAACAATATTTATGATTATGGAATAAGTCAATAACATTATTTAAATCATTATACAGAAGGTTCAGACACTTACGGAGCAAATCAGACCTAAGGTAAGGGAAATATCACAATCTCATTTTTATCCAAGATTGTTTATACTTTTGAATTTACTGGGGTGTATTTTATCATCCACATCCATGTTTCCTCAATATGTAATATTTATATCCTTCTACAATAGTTTATACCCAATTTTACCCTTCGGTGAGTTTTTTGTAAAAGATATGAAAGGAATCTTTTGTCGTTTTTTGTGTGAGGTACTTTTTGACTTTTCCGACAAAAGTACGAGAATAATGTGTTCTTTTAACATATACGACATGAATGGATTTTTAAAACATTATTTCCAAGAATCTTCCCTTACAAGATTTACAGTTTATTTTTAATCAAATTCTTTTAGTTTAGAATTGTATGACATGTTATCAAAGGAAAAGTGTTTTTGAAGTGGAAAGGATATTTTCCTCAAGAATGGAGTTCAAGTGTTTTATCAAAATTATTTTCCATCTAAGATAATAAATAGGTCTGTTTCTATCCCCATTATTACATTGATTTGATTATGTTGTGATGGAATTATTTTTATGAATTCCTTTATCTTATATGAATTGTTTTATGATGTCACGATGTTTATGATTCCCATTTTTATTACATGGGTTATGCTATGATGTATGGTTTATGATTTTGTAGAACACATAAGAATGGTATCATTATGAGATGGTTGAGACCTATATCTTCCTCCAATGCATTGGGTAAATATTTTATATCTCATGAGATAGACATGGCGGGAACGGCATGTTATATCGGTTCAGTGAAACAGGACTGAAACGAGGAGTGAACTCGGTTCAGAAATGGACGCTGTCCACTAAATAGTCTTGGAAATGAGTCTTGACTAATAAGAAATGATTCTCAATGATTATGTGTGTATGTCACAAAGTTTCATATTTTAAGTTATGATTATTGGGATTACGTTTCAATTCCATGATTTATCCCATGTTATGAAATTATGATCTCTTTTGTAGGGTAAGATTTCCAAAATGTTATGTTTTTATTTTGATGTGATTGATATTTATTTTGTTTACCCATATTGAGCATTTGAGCTCACCCTTTTTAATGTTTTATTTCCCTAGGTCAGGAAGATGTTTATTATGTAAGATATTCCAAAAGGAACTATAGATATGATGAAATAAATGGAAGACAATGTAGATGCTTTATAAACCAGTTGTTTATGTTTCCCAGTTTCTAAAGACAGTATACCTATACGGTCCTTTCACAGTTTTGTTATATGTTGTAATATGTGTGATTAAATTTTGAAGTAATAACAATGTATGTAAAGTATGGGTCATTATACAGTATCATGCACACAGTTAGCACACGGTTTGAAAAACCGTGCGGGCTAACCATGCGACCATTTAAATATTGGGTTTCAAAACCCGGGCTCACTCGGGCTTGCCTAATTTCACTCCAATATTCCTCCCACTCGAGCCAAAATTGGGATTTTCGGTTCTCAAGGGTTGGAGGGGCTCCCCCACTTAGCTTGGAAGCATTTTGAAGAGGCTTTATGGTATATTTAATGTGGTTTATTCTGGGTAAGTCTCTTCTATTGATTCCCTTGTGACTTCCTCTAGATCTATATCCATCTCTTTCTTGGTTTTCTAAATCTACACTTTTTGTGTGTAGATATATTATTGGGGGTTTCCTTGGATGTTGATTTCAAGGCTTATAGATTCTAGGGAAAGGGATCTAGAGAGGTTTTAGTGGTGCGTTCACTGTATTTGAGGTGCGATTTCTAGTGGGTCGATTTCACCGGAACCCTAAAGGTAGGGGGCTTCTCTCTCGACTCCACTTGGTTAGAACTAGGGGTTCCTTGTTACAATTAATTTTTGTGCTGAAAATTAATTGTGATTTGTTATGTGAAATTGGTTGGAAATCCATTTGTTGATTTTTGGGGAAAAAGTGGGTTTCATGGTGAAATTCTATTGATATGGATTTTAAAATGGAGATTTTAGAATGGGTTATTGAGATTGATTTGGGAAAATGGTTGATGAAAAATGTTTTTCAATAAATATGTCTTTATTGAAATGTGGTTTGGCATGGAAAATAGTTTTCAATAAATGGATGATTAATTGATGTGGATTGGTATGTGATGGAATTGGTTGATTGCATGTTGTTGTGACATTGGTTGGTTTTATACTTTTTTATGGCTTGATGGAAATGTTGTGTGGATGTGGTGAGAAGTAACACTATAAAAAGGGTATGGATAGTGGATAGAAGGGACACCATCAAAGGATAAGTGGATGGGAAGAGACACTAGTTGTGAATGGGTGAACGAGTTGGATGAAAGTTCCACCGTTGGGTTGTGGTCGGGAAGTACCACTAGGTGTGAATGGGTGAATGGGTTGGACAGAAGCTCCACCATTTGGTTGTTTTGGTTATTTGTTGTTCATTGATTTGAAAGTTGGAAATTATTGTTCTAGTGTGTGAATTATGAAATGGATTGTGTCATGTTTGTTGGCATTCCCTTGGTTTCTTGGTTTGGGTGCCATGGCTTGTGGTGTTTGGTTGTTTAGTCTTCTGCATAGTACTATCATGTTGGGTGGACATGTCTAGTTGTATTGGTTTGGATGTATTGTGGATCGACATGGTTGTGTTTTGAGATTACATGTGCTTGAATGTTTTATTGATATGTATCATATAGTGGTTGTTAGTGGATGGTTTGGTTGGTTTTTACTTAAGGGAAAATCTTTCCCCAATTTGATCATGAAGCCCTCAGCATTTATTGCCAAACTTTAGCGTCTTGAGAACGTTGCTTAAGGCCAAGTAGCTCTCACTACCTCCTCAATCCAATGAGGTAGGGGTGGGGTGTTACACATTGAATGTAGGTGAACCAACATGTTACTTCCAAGAACTTCATTAGCATGCTATATAGAACAATATAGGGAAGTTAGTGTGGAAGGAGACATGTCAAATACATTAGGTTCCACTGAAATACATTCCATGACAACTAATTTTCTAGGAGAGGATTCATATTTCCCAGTACATTATAGTTGGAATTCCCATAATTCCCAGAAGATCCTCCCTTAATCAGAGTGAAATCAATTTCTTAAAATATTGAAAACTCACAAAAATATAAAGTCAGGATGCATTACAACAACATGAAAATGTTAACATAATCGAACACAATTTACTACTAAAATCTCAATACCATAATTGATGAATCATAAAATTAGATTTATTGTAATAACCAATGAAAATTTTCTAGGAATAGGGAAATATAAAATATTTTTTGAGAATAGAGAATTAATTTAGAAGGTATAAAGAAATGACCATATGCAATGCACCAACATATTACTTCCAATAATTTCATTAACATGCTATGTAGAACAATATAGAGAATTTAGTGGGGATAGAGACGTATCTAAGATAGTAGGTTCCCTAGAAAGACATACCTCAATATATGATTTTATAGGAGAAGATTCATATTTCCCAATGCATTATACCTGGCATCCCCATAGTGCTGAGAAGATCCACCTTTTCTAAAAGATAAATAAATTTCTAGTCAAAATGAAAACTCATAAACACCTAATGATAGGATTCCCTGAAAGAACATGAAAATATTTACCAAATCTAACATCTTTTTTTTAACAATGGAATGGGACTATAATTGTTAAATCATAAAATTTTATGTATTTTAATAACCTATGAAAAATTTATAATAAAAGGTAAATACAAAATACGTTAGAGAGAAAATTAATTCAGAAGGTATGAAAAATAGACCTAATCCAGAGCACAAACAAGTTACATCCCAACACTTCATTGACATGCTATGTAGAACAATATAGAGATGTCAGTTGGGATAGAGACATATACAATACCATAGGTTCCCCTAAAAGAAATTCCTTGAGAGATTATTTTTAAGGATAAGATTCATATTTCCCATTATATTAAGTTTGGAATCCCTAAAATGCCCAAAATATCCACCCTCACCAGAATAGAAATATATTTCTGGATATAACGACACTCACAAACAACTAAAGATAGGATGCAATACAGAAACACGAAAATATAAATATAATTGAACATCATTTATTACAAGAAGCACAAAACCAAAATTGATAAATCATAAATTTAGATGTATTATAATAACCTATGAAAAAATTATAATAAAAGGTAAACACAAAATATTTTAGAGAATCGGGAATCTTAATTCAGAAGGTATGAAGAATGGACCTTAAGTGGTGTAGTGTACATTTAGGGTTAGTGTAGCGACATAGAGGTAATCCAGAACTTGGTTTAATGGTATTTGTATTTGGTAAAATTAAAAATGTGATTCATTAAAATATACTTAACCAAGGTACCTTGACTGCTTATCCTTGATTGCAATTACCTTTGATAATTTCTTAACTGATTATAGGATGAAAGAAAACTAGAAACACTCTACTTATTCTTGATGATGGAGAAAGCACTAATTCGAATATTTTACATGAATGTAAACAATTAACCATTATTTTAATGTAAATATGCATCATTCTGTTGGAAAAATGTTCTTTATATTAGGGGAATAATATCTCACTTCTAAAACCAGATTTATCTACAATTTAAAAACAAATTTTTATTATGCAGTGCTCAAACATGTTACTTCCAAGAACTTCATTGACATGCTATATAGAAAAATAAAGATAAGTCAGTGGGAATCAAGACATATTTGATATGAGGAAACAATGTAATATTAAACTGAAATTAATATTCAACCTAAATTAATATACAACCAACATTAATAATTCTTGGGGAGATGGGAAAAGTTTTCCATAAATTGGGATGAACACACCTTTTTCTTACCTCTGGATCTGAAGGGTCTCTGATGACTCACAATCATATAAAAATGTTGGATGACCGAACGTCATGGATCCCAATTTCTCGATTTTTGAATGCAGATGTATCGTACTGAGAACAAAGACTTCCAAGAAAAAAATAAAAATAAAAAGAACCTATTTTAGGTAATTTCATTTTTTCTTTAATTCATGAAATGTTCCAGAAAAATCAAGACAATAACTTGAAGAATATTTTAATCATATATTGAAAATTATTATCAATAATTAGTTTCCATCATGACAAGTGTATCAGAGAGGTTTTGACTTCAACGCAGAAATGATAATATTTGATAACTTCTTAAATAATAGGACACAAACAAAGAGTCAAGTTTGGATTAAGCATGCACGTCATGGTTGGAAATGAAACTGCAAGGAGAAAGGACAGATACTGAGAAGTAATAATAAAAACCTAGGAAGGCCCAAGATAGGAACATGGATTTGGTATATAAAGAAAACACATGGTTAAAAATCTTCCCATGGATCATACTGGTAGGAAAAGGCAGAGTTTAAAGTTAAAAACAATAATTATTACCACGAAATTATGCTTTCCAAATCCAATTCCATCGATGCATACATGATTGAAATAAGAAAAATAAAAATGCGTAGAAATCATAGACATAAAATTGATATTAAAATCAACCTAAGTGGATTATAGGAAGATCAAGGCCAAAAAAATATATCAGCAACAGAAGAAATTGAGATAGAAACAAAAAGAAATGAACATCAAGAGAAAGATAAAATAGAATACGAAAAGAAGAATTATGGGGGCGTACTAGATACACAAGCTTTTCTACAGTCTCATCAAGATCTATGTTTCACTTCGTGAGCACCATATAGATGTCCTCGTTTCTTTGATTCCCAGTGATCCCCTTGATGTCATGGATCATCCACCGATCACTCTAGGATCGTATAGTCCACAAACATAGAATCATTATTCCTGTAACACAACATATAATTCATGCTAATAAAATAATAAAAGTAATTTGAGTTTAAATAGAATGGTGTGGTAATTAAACCTAACTATAAGTAGAGATAAGATAGACCTGCAATCAACACAACCTTAACTTTCATAATCATCATTAAATGATGTTTTTCATACATGAAGATAATGAAAAGAAGACATTAAAATGATAAGAGTCCAATTAATGAATTCAAACAGCTAATCAGAGATCCATATCACTTTCCTAAAAATGAAAAAAATATTAAATCAAGAACTTGGAGAGATGAAAGACACAAACAAACAATCTTTCTGGATGTTTGAATAAGCTAACAATAGAAAGAAGTCCAGCTTTTCTTGGTACAAAGATCATGTGAAATGTCATATTCCCATTTGAAAAAATTTTATTACATGCAAACCCATCTACTGAAATCAATATAATTCGTACATCAGAAACCATAAAAAGGTAAACTTCTTAGTAAGCCTGAAAGATGATTTTACACTTAAAACCAGTAACAATGTAAATAGTGGTAGAGGTCAGCCGTATCTTCTGGGAGAATATTGAAAATTAATAAGGGTCGGCCTCTGTTGAAAGGGTAATAAATCTACAAACTATTTTAGTATGAAGAAAATGAAGGATGATGAAAAAATAAGCTTAAGTTATCTATATGATATGATTTCATACATAACCAGAGTTTTGAATCCCTGATATTACCTTTACTAAGGACAAATTATCAGATAATAACCCAAACTAGTGTTTTTGTCAGGAGCATAGAGGAGGCCAAGGTAGAGCAAGTGCAAGCAGATACATTGGATGTGGAGGAGCTGGTGGCGGCAGAGGATGAGAAGGTGGATTCAGAGGTGTGGGGGCCAGACATCTGTGAGTTTGAAGGGATGAAAATTAAAGGGGAACACTAACCAAGAGGGTTACAGGATTACAAAGTTAGCGGTGCTCAGCGAGAAGAACTAGAGAATATGAGGGAAACCAGGACAAGTAGCATGATGTCGTCATAGGTCTGCGGTAACCCAACATAGAGTAGAGGTAAATAGCGAGTGGTTATGGGAAACCCTACGATTGAGTGAAAAACTAAGGAACCATGAGGGGTAATAGTGTCACGGTGTCTGGAACCCCGATATTGGATGGATGAGTCTATTTTTTTTGAGTGACACGACAACATAAATTAGTGACACATAAGAGAGAGAAACCCAGCTTCAGTATATATAATTGATACATAATAAATAGAAACTCTTCTTAAATGAAATCAAAAATAAATTATCCATTAACTTATGAATTAAATAATGAACAAATAAATTAATTAAGGCTCAGTCTATATTAGGATTGTCATTTTACAATACATTTAGAAGAATATCTTATGATTTTAGTTATAATTAACTACTAAAAATAAATTTAAATTTGAATAAAATTAATGTAAAATTTTAACGTAGATAAATTATTTCAAGAGGGAAATAAAAATAATTTCCTTAGTTAAATTAGTGAAGTAATATATATTAACCTCCTCAAAGCGGTATCAAAAAATTCAAACTCAAGAAAAATTTTCACCCAATCAAAATAAAGGTAAAATCTTAAGAAACAACCACTTTTGAATTTTTTTTATAAATTCTAATGGGGTTTCCATTAATTTACAATATATAATATTTATGAAGACCATATCCCCACACATTAAACTCAATTTATACACAATGTTGATTTCAAAATTGAAATAATAAATTATGTATTTTAATTGAAAAAATATTTTCAATTAAGTAGTTCAATTAAAATTTCAAGGGTCACAAGAATGTTCAAGAACTATCGGTACAATTTATCTCACTTTTCAAATAAAATTGAATGGAACATGTATGAATTTTAAAAATAGAAGAATTTACAATTTAGTTCAAGAAAAAATATTTTATGAGTTCAATCCAAAACAATATTATTTATTTAAATACATTTAATTTTTCGATAGTTACTCATCATTTTTTTGGTATTAATCATTTTTAAATTACGTTCATAATGATTTTTTAAATAATAAATTATAAATCTTGAACTAATACCCATTAGACATAGAACAAAAATCTTATAACTTGTTTGAACAAAATGTTGAAATTCCCTCATACCTAATTCCAAAATGTGATCATATTTTCATAAAATAGCCACTACCAAAGAAGTTTTCAAGAAAATTAGAAACAACTTCTTCAAAGGATAATGAAAAAATAAAACTCTTTTGACATAAGAGATTTAGACATATGAGTTCATTCTAACAATCCATTTTATTCTTGAGTAGAGTTATTTGATCAGAAAGTTATAACACATAAAAAATAAAAGGATAAATATAAGATCACAAAACTTAAATATAAAGAAATAATTTGACCAATGATTAATTTTATTGAAGTTTAATTTTGAAAGATCCAACTTTCTTCTCATATTTGAAATGAAAATAATTGGAATTCCTATCCATGAGTTTGAAAGCTCTCTCAATTAGGTACTTGAATATATGTTTTATCCTTCCATAGAATATAATTCAATAAGTTAAACCAAGATGGAAGTACATGATGATTTATTATTATTCAGAAAAATATAACAAAATAATACTCATGGTATTCCTCCCATGAAGCGATAAGTTTATAGTCTTTAACCCAAAAAAATGAATTTTTATCCCCATTGAAATATATGGAATCCAAACCCTTTTGTTTCACCCCAAATTAAGGTTTAATTATGTAAGGACCTGACCCCAGGTTCCTAGAGTCGGTGCCTTATTTGATTATATTGGAATACAACAAGTAATAGGAATAATGAAGGTCCAAGCAGATTAATATTATTGGAAACAAGATGCATACATAAGTTCAACTTTACAACATGAAATGAAAAACAACATATAAACTTCTTAGGAAACTTCCATAACTCCTAGGTTATTCAGCTTGTCATTCATAATAAAATTATTCATGTCCTGAGAAAATGAAACATAAGAAAGGGGTGAGAAAAAATTCTCAGTAATAGTAAGTAATATAGAGGAAGATAACACAAACATTAGACATGGTGAAAAAATTAAAACACATTCCTTTAGAATTAAACTTGAGCATAATATGGAAAAAACATGAGTGAAGTAAATATTTCCATAATATAACATAATCATGGGTATTCTACCAAAAGAATAACCACATGAACCATAAATACTATATTCATAATGAAGGAAAACATAATGCGGGACAACATAACCATACCGTCAAGGCCTCGTTCCAAGACCATAAATAATCATTTTGTCATGGCCTTATGCCAAGACTGTAGTTTGTCTCTTGAGACCTACCAATGCACCGCATGGCTATATCAGGACCCACCTGACACTTAGTAGGTCCAATGAATTCCTCATCTGAATGTGGATAAACATATACACCATATACATTCAAATTGAAACTAATATATGAAATGTAAATAACTTTCCCCGAACATTAAACATAAACACTAACTATTTGGAGTAAATTGGTTATTGGATTTAGGATAGCACATCCACAGTCAAAATATTCATAAAACGTCCAAAAAATATGGTATATGAAATCATATAACATTAATCCCATAATAATCAATAACATTTTTTAAACAAATGAAAATAATCTTATAAACTCATTGAGTAATACTTGAGATAAATACTCTTTTATTTTTAAAAGAAGAGTTATATTGGAAAAATATTTTTATAAAACTAGAAGTTATGTAAGATGGTACTTTTATAATAAAATATGACATTTTATAGGGATAATGGTTTACAAAAAAATTATAGCATTCCCTTTAAAGAAGGTAAGAATCTGAGAATTTCCCTTTAACCGAGCTTGTATTTTGGAAATAATTTGAAAGTTTCTTTTAAAACATTTAACTATCCACAAAATATAAGAAGGATTATGGTTGGTGTATATATATTTATATAATACTAACTCAAAATAAATGAGGAGTACATAATAATACATTATAATTTCATTGATGTAATTAGACAATGAAAGTAGCCCGATTGAAAATGAAAGTTCGGGGTGGAAAACCCTTATCTTAAATCTGAACGTGTTCCTATCTTGAACTTAAGCTACAGGAATATGAAATTATAATGATTAATTATATAATTCAGAACCTAATGGACATGTATTAAGTTCATCATAATTCTATTTAGTTCATTTATTTATTTATTGGTAAGTTATTATATTGATTTCTGTTGTTTCGAGGTATTCGATTTGTTTATTTTCATAATCGGTACACTTGTTCTTAAGTAATGAAGTTCTTGTGGAACAGATGAAAATATACATAATTGAATTATCATATTATTTATGATCATACATAGGTGTCAGTGGTCATTTTTATGACTGGGTTACATGGAATGAGAATGAATTAATATATATATCTTGAATGAAAACTATTTCTATTAAATTGTGGCGTTTGATTAAAGTGAACTCATTTTTCTTTATAACATAATACCATTTGTATAAACGGATTAAATATCCTAATATAGGGTATATTATACATATAATAATTTGGTTCAACCATAAAATTAATGGTTTCATGACCCAAATTGAGAATGATAATAGAAATCAAAATCCCATCGTCCTTGAATGTGGTAAATTGACAAATCTTAGATGATGTTCTTACTACTAGTATAAAAGAAGGTAAAAGAGAGAGATGATGATAACTTATTAAACTATCATGAGAAAATTATAGTACATGTAAGGTACTGGAATCATCACCACATTTGGATAAGTAGAGGTAATTGAAAAATAAAAAAATGAACTTGAAAAGAAAGACAAATAATTGAAATGTGAAATTTACCTCTTGATCCAAACTTCACTGATATCCTTTTTAAGGGAGAGGTTTTGGGATTTTCATGGGACCAAGTCTTACAAGACGTGGGAGTAGAGGTTGGGAGGATATTTGGACTTAATTTGGAGAAGTCACAAGACATGAGAGGAGTGAATGGAAGAGCGAGTGAGTGGTGTTTTTATAGTGGAGGATAGAGGTGATTTCTCAATATAAAATTCATTAATTTATTATTTACTCACAATAAAAGGAATAGTGAGTATTCCATGACCAATAATAGAAATTTTTTCATGTGAACCCAAACCAATTGGGCTTACATCATCAAAACATCATGCATGACTCTATAATTAGCTCATTTAGCTTATTTTGTAAATTATGGTATTTCACCATTCATCAAAAAGTCATGTATTTCAGAAAAATACAAAAAATTAACCCCAACAATTTTTCAGAATGTAGAATCCAAAACTGAATTCCATTTTTTGGAAAATAATTTTATAAATATGGTTAATTTAATATTTAATTAAATTAATAATTTATTCTAGAAAAAATAGTTTCAAAACATTTATTTACATATTCCAAATCATAGGTATGTTGTACTTTCACTTTAATATTATTTATATATGATAATAGGTAAGGTTAATATTAATTAGGGTATATCACTATTAATAAGGGTATGTTACTATTCATAATCGTAGGTTACTATTCACCAAAAATTCAGTTTTTCTTATTTGACTCCAAATAACATACTGATCGCAATAGTGTGTGTCATATTTTTGAAATTCAAATCACATAAGTGACAAAATTATGTTTTAAGGGTCAAATAGCAAATATTAGTAAATTATTTTGTGATTTCATGTGATTATGTCCTATTTATATGAAAGGAACTTCCATTGAAAAAATATCAGGTTGTTACATTCTTCCCCCCTTCATAAATTTCACCCTTGAAATTTCATTTTACAATATAGGAAGAAAATAGGTTGGGGTACTTATCCTTCATTGCTTCCTCCAGTTTCCATGATGCCTCTTCGTAATTATGGTTTTGACATAGTACCTTGACCTGATGATAAGTCTTGTTTCATAGAACATTGCCTCTACAGTCGAAGATCTTCCATAGATGCTCATCATAGAAAATATCATCCTCAAATTGTCCCACCACTAAAGAGAGTACATGTGAAGGTTCTGGTATGTACTTTCATAAGAGGGATACATAAAATACATCATTTACTTTCGACATGGTATGTGGAAGTTCCAGTTGATAGGCCATGGATCTAACTCATTTAAGGACCTCAAAGGTGCTGATATACCTAGGACTTATATTTCCTTTCTTCCCAAACCTCATGACCTTCTTCCATGGAGATATGCATAGAAATACAAGGTCACTAACATTGAATTGAAGGTCTCATCGATGGTTATCTGAATAACTCTTCTGTCGACATTGGGCTACCTTGATATGCTGCTGAATGGTTTTCACTTTCTCCACCATTTCGTCGACCATTTCAGGTCCTAGAATCTTACGCTCACTGAATTCATATCAACACACCGATGTTCTGCACCTTTTCCCATAAAAGGCTTTATATAGTGCAATTCAGATGCTCAAGTGGAAACTATTGTTTTAGAAGAATTCAAACAGTGGAAGATGATGGTCCCATCATTCTTTGAATTCCATAGAACATGCTATCAACATGTCTTCCAGTGCATGAATAGTCTACTCAGATTGGCCATCAGTTTGAGGTTGATAGGCAGTACTGAAGTTTAGTTTAGTGCTTAGAGCTTGTTGGACACTTTTCCAGAATGTCGAGGGGAATCTAGGATCACGGTCGGATATAGTGGATAGTGGTACTCCATACAGCCATACCACTTCTTTGATATAAATCTGTGCAAGTTGATCCAATGAGAAGTCCTATCTAGTCGCAATAAAGTGATCTATCTTTGTAAGATGATCCACAATGACCCATATAGAATTTTTTCTTCTGGATGTACTTGTATGTCAAGTGACAAAGTCCATGGTAATGGTCTCCCACTTCCATATTAGTATAGGTAGTGGTTTCATCATCCCTTAGAATTTTTCTTCTCAGCCTTCACTTTTTGACATACCAGGAACATTGATGTGTATTCAGTAATCGCCCTTTTCATATTGTCCCACCAAATGTTTTTTCGGTGATCCCGATACATATTTGGGATAACAAGGTGTATAGAGAAATTAGAGTTATGGGAATCATCCCATAGTTCCCTCTTTAGCTCAGGAATAGTGGGAACACAAATCACCTTCCCTAGTTTCAAAATTCCACCTTCATATACGAAGTCAGTAAAATTCTCATCATTTTCATTAATTTTATTTTGAAACTCCTCATTATCATCCTAATAACTTTTTAACCTCTCTATTAAAGAAGGTTTGACAACTATCTCAAAATGTAGTGATGTGTTACCTTTGTTTATATTTCACATATCCATCTTTACCAGATCCAAGAACAAAAGATCTCTTTCAACTCTCATCTTGTTCAGAGCTCCATGATCTTTTCTTCTCAAGGAATATACCACCTTATTTTCCTTCTCTGGGAGGTATTGAATTGTGAAATCATAATTTTTGAGTAGCTCAATCGATCTCTTTTGTCTCATGTTGAGTTATTTCTATGAGAATATATATTTAAAACTCTTATGAACTATATATATCTCATATTTTTCTCCATATAGGTAATGCCTCCAAATATTCAGAGAAATGATTTCTGCTGCTAAATCAAGATCATGATTTGGATAGTTTTGTTTATGAATTTTTAGATCCCTAGATGCATAGGCAATCACTCGAGCATTCTTCATAAGAACAAAACCAAGTCCTTTCTTTGATGAATATCTATAGAAAACAAACCCATCATTTACCAAAGTTTGGGTTAGGATATGAGAATTCACTAAACTATTCCTCAAAACATGAAGACATTATTCACATTCCTTTTTCCAAATGAACTAAACCCCTTTTCGTGTGAGCTTCATCATTGGGTTGGCTAAACGGGAAATGTTCTGAATGAAATTCCGATAATAACCTGATAAACCAATCAAACTACATACCTTAGTTATGTTCATTGGAGTAGGCCATTCTTGCACATCCTTTGTGTTCACAGGGACTATAGATATTCCATACTTATAGAAAATGTGTCCTAGAAAAGAAACTGATTGGAGCCAAAATAACACTATCTAAACATCCAATATAATTTATTTAATCTAAGTGTCTTCAAAATAGTACACAATTGATTTTAATGATCTTAGTGGATTTTAGAGTATACCAGGATATCATGAAAAAACAACATCAAAAATTCATCAAGACATTCCTTGAAAAATCTATTTATCAGATCCATAAAAATAGACAGTGCATTAGTTAGTCCAAAAGGCATTACTGTAAGCTCATAATGCCCGTACCTGATTCAAAATTCTATTTTTGGAATATCCTCCCCCCTCACAATCAACTGATGATATCCATATCAAAGATCAATCTTTGAAAAAATTGCGCTCCATAAAGTTGATCAAATAATTCATCAATTCTTGGTAAAGGATACTTATTCTTTATTGTAATATCATTTATTTTTCTATAATCAATGCATAGCCTCATGGATCTAACTTTCTTCTTGAAAAAGGGTACAAGGGATCCACATGGAGAAACACTATATCAAATAAATACTTTATCCCTAAATTCCTCTAGTTTTTTCATTAGTTCCACTAACTCCACATTGTCCATTATATAAGGGGTCTTTGATATGGGCCTTGTACCAGAAATTAAGTCAATGTAAAACTCAATTTTCTGCTCTGGTTGTGTCTAGGTAAATCCTCTAGAAAGACATCATCATATTCTTTCACAATTGGTACGTCCTCTATCTATAATTTCTTCTCCTCACCCATATTTATTTCACTCACATCCACCCCTATAATTGAATTCAATAGATATACTAAGGGTGGATCTAGATGTGAATAAAATGGTAATGTTTCATCTGTAAAAATAAGGGATTCTACACCATTCTCAAAAATTGTAACTTCTTTCTTCATTCAATATATTTTAACATCATAATTTGATAGCCAATTCATACAGAGAATTATATCATAGTCGACCATTGGTATGATGATAAGGTTAGCAACTAAAGCACATTTATGTGTCATGTGGGGGACTAATCAACACACTTTTTTCACAATGATACATCCACTAGGGGTTTTGACTGATAAATACTTTATTAAATCAAATTGCACATATCAAATTTTCATGGAAAACTGGGTAGATATAAATGATTGCAACGATCACGAATAAAATAAAGTATTGGTTATGTTGGATGAAACAATCCATTTACCTAACACCACTTTGTTAGGAACTTCGACCTCCACAGTTGTGACCGCATAATCTTGGCCTTTCTCCCTTGGAATTGTTTGGGAAATATTTCCATGATTCTTAGGACATTCATGTGTGTAATGTTCAATATCCCTACAATTGTAGCACATAAAATTGGTAGCTTCTTTCTTCCCCTTATAATCCAGAGATAGGTGTCCTTTTTCTCCGTACATGTAATAGACTCCCATTCCCTTCAGGCAAGTGCAAGGGTGTTTCTTCCCAAAATTATTGCATGATGGAAATTCAAATCTTCCCTTCTTCCCCATTTCCTTATTTCATTTCCCAGAGTTTTCAGCATCCCTCTTCTTCTCTTTTTTCCCTTAAAGTCATAAGACATAGAGAATTAATTTTCTTTATTGATAGAACATGAGACTATATCTTAATATGATGAGAAACATTGGGAGACTAGATCCCTTTAGAGGAATGGTTTTAAACCATAAAAGAATCATTCAATTTTTCTCCTTGGATTATGTATGTAGTCCGCAACAAGCCTTTCAAGCCTTGTATAATTGGCATCATACTTAGAAACATTTTCCTCCTCCTTATGATTTATATTCAACAATATCCTCTCAATATATGATTATTGTCCATGAGGGAAATATTTTTCTATGAATATTTCCTGAAAATAACTCCATTCCAGATCCATTATTTATTCTTCTTTCTTTGTGTTATGGATTAATGACCACCACAAATCTGCATCTCCCGTTATACATTTAACTGCAAGGAAAACCTTTTCTCTTTCATTACATCCCAAAGAGAGAATTATCTTCTCAAGGGAAAATATCCACTGCTATGCAACAAATAGTTTTTTAGTCCCATTGAATGATGGAGGTTGTTATCACATAAAGCGATCTAACATAACTCTTCCACATGGTGGATCCGGATGCTCCATACGGGTAACGTTATTATTCAGAACCAGAGTAAGATGTCCCATTATAGTTAGGAGTTTGTCAGCACTAGTCAAAACATGAGTTCCAACATCATTATCTTGCATCGGAGGGAAATCCATATAGGGGAAACGTGAATTCGTGCAGTTTCCATACCTTCCACTAGGAACCATCTCTAGATAATGGTATACACTAGATTAGGTTATGAATCATAATGTATATTCCTAACATAAAAAAATAGTTAGAAAAATTGAAATCCTACGCTAGGATAATCCCATAATCACAAAAATAGTTTCTTTCTGGAAAATTTTCATTTAAATCCTTCATAATGGCTTTTAAAGTTAATGTGAATTATCTTAAGAATATACCCATGGTGTTTCGTAACCAAGTGTGCAACAAGGCCTATTGTCATGTACCAGGATTCCCGGGAAATGCCCGAAACTCCTTTTCGGAGATTTCACTCTGAGGTGCATATGTTCTAGAGCCACCTCAACCTGCTCATATCCAGATAGGGATGCATTACTTTAAAGATAAACATAATCTATTAATTACCAAAATACCATGAAATTATTTTATGTTAATCCTCAAATACTAACTCAGGAACTCTTCCCTAATCTACGTTTTCTAAATCAAGTTTCCAATTTTTCTACTAAATTTCATCCGATACCAACTGTAAGGACCCAAAACTAGGTTTGTGGAGTCGGTGCCTTATTTGATAATATTGGAATAAAACAAGGAATAAGCATCCTAAAGGAACGATTAGTTTAGTATTATTGGATAAAATATGAATACATAAGATTAACATTACAACTTGAAATGAAAAACAACATATAAACTCCTTAGGAATCTTCCATAAATCCTAGGTTATTTCAGCATGTCATTCATAATAAAATTATTCATGTCCTGAGAAAATGAAATAAAATAAAGGCTTGTTCTCAAATGTTCATTAAGCGTAAACAATACAGTGGAAAATAACACAAACATTAGACATGGTGAATAAATGAAAACACAATCCTTTATAAGTAAACTATATCATAATATGGAAAAAACCTGAGTTGAGTAAATATTACCATAATATAACAAAATGATGGGTATTCTACTAGACTAATAACCACATGAACCATCAATACTATATTCATAATGAGGGAATGCATAATGCGAGACATCATAACCATACCGTCAAGTCCTCGTGCAAAGACCATATATAATCATTTTATCAAGGCCTTGTGCCAAGACTGTAGTTTGTCTCATGAGACATACCGATGCACCGAGAGGATATAGCAGGACCCACCTGACAATTAGTATGTCCAATTAAATACTCATATGAATGGGGATAAATCTAAACACCATATAAATTTATATTGAAACTAATAAATGAAATGTAAATAACTTTTCTTGAAAATTAAACATAAACACTAACCATTCAGAGTAAATTGGTGACTGGTTTTAGGATCGCATATCCAGAGTGAAACTAGTCATGAACCATCCAATAAATATTGTATATGACATTATAAAAAATTAGTCCCATTATAATCACTAAGAGTGTTGAAACAAATGAAAGTACTCTTATAAAATCATTGAGTAATAGTTGAGATAAATAATCTTTTATTTTGAAAAAAAGAGTTCTTTTGGAAAAATATTTTTATAAATCCAGAAGTGAAGTATGATTTTAGTTTCATATAAAAATGAGATATTTCATATATATATTGGTTTCAAAAAACAATTTGTTGAGTGCCCTTTAAAAAAGGTAAGAATATGAGAATTTCCCTTGAATCGGGCGTGTATTTTGGAAGCAATTTTGAATGGTTCTCTTAAAACATGTAACTATCCACAAAACAAAAGAAGGATTATGGTTAGTTTATATATATAACATACTCACACATAATTACTGAGGAGTACATGATAATACAGAATAATTTTATTGAAGTAATTATACAATGAATGTAACCCGAATGAAAATGGATGTTCGGGTGGAAAACCCTTGACTTAAATTCTAATGTGTTCCTCTATTGAGCTTAAGCTCCTAGAATATGAAATTATAATTATTAATAATTTAATTAATAACCTATTATATATTTATTTAGTTTATCATGATTCTTTATAGTTTATTTATGTCTTTATTGATAAGTTATTATATTGATTTATGTTGTTTCGGGTTGTTTGTTTTATTTATTTTCATAATAAGTTCACTCATTCTTTAGTAATGGAGTTCTTTTGGAATGGATGTAAATATCTAGAATTTAATTTTCATATTATTTTTGATCATACATAGGTGTTACTGGTATTTATATAACATGGATACATGGCATGAGAATGAATTATTATATAGATCTTTAATGAAAACTGTTCCGGTTAAATTAAGTGTTTTGATTACGACAAACTTATTTTTCATTATAAATTAATACCATTTGTACAATGGGATTTCAGAAACATACATATGGTATATTACACATAATCTGGTTCAACCATAACAATAATGGTTTCATGACCATAATTTATAATGATAAAAGAAATCAAAATCCCGTCATCCTTGAATGTGGTAAGTTGACACATCTCGGATGGTGTTCTTGCTACTAGTATAAAAGAAGGTAAAAGGGACAGATGATGATAAATTATTCCACTATCATGACAAAAGTATAGTACATGTATGGTACTATAGTCATAATAACATTTTTATAAGGATAGGTAATAGAAAAAGTAAAACAAATGAACTTGAAATGAAATACAATAAATTGAAAAGAGGAATTTACCTCTTGAACCAAACTTCCTTGAGAGCCTCTATAAGGGAGAGGTTCAAGTCTTTTTATAAGACCAAGGATTTATGGATGTGGGATAGGAGGTGGAGTGCATATTTGGACAGAATTTATAGAAGGAAAAGGGTTTGATAGGAGTTAATGGAAGAGGGAGTGATGGGGGGGTTTATAGTGGAGGAGAGAGGAGATTTCTCATTATAAAATTCATTAATTTATTATTTCCTAAAAATGCAAGTAATAGTGAGTCTTACATGACCAAGAATAGTAATTTAATCATATGTTACCGAACCAATTGGGCTTACATCATTATAACATCATGCAAGACTCTATAATTTACTTATTTAGCTTATTTTGTAAATTATGGTATTTCCCTATTCATAAAAAATTCATGTATTTCAGAAAAATCCAAAAAATTCACCCCAACCATTTTTGGATGTTTATAATCCAAAAATGAATTCCATTTTTCAAAAATAATTATCTAAATATGATTAATTTTATATTTAATGAAAATAATAATTTTGTCTAAAAACAACAGTTTTAAAACATTTATTTATGTATTCCAAAGAATATATATATAATACATTTACTTGAATATTATTTATATAACATAATAGGAAAGGTTACTATTCATTAGGGTATATCAATATTCATAAGGGTATGTTACTATTCCTAAGGGTAGGTTACTATTTAGAAAAAAATTTGTTTTTCTTATTGGAGTCCAAATAACTTAAAAATTGCAACCGTTGGTGTCAGATTTTCAAAATTCACATCACATAAGTGACAAAATTATGTTTCATGGGCCATATAGAAATTATTAGTTAATTCTACAATGATTTTCCTATGATTATGACAATTTTATAAGAAAGTAATTTCCATTGAAAAAATATCGGGTCGTTAAAAATTTGTTTTCCATTCACCAAGAAAGGTCAATTACCTTTTCACATCAAATCAATAGATCCATTGAATTAAACTATAAAGATGGTTAAAGGTCCAAACCATATGGATTTTTCCTTCCCTCGACCTATTCTAAGTACTTAATCATAAATAAGAACCATTTTTCTACACTTATGATCATTTATTTCTCTGAAATAATCGTGAGAATATTTATTCATTTCTATTTAAATCCAATAATATTCATAGGATTATCATATAATTTCATTGAGTTCAATCAACACAAGTAATATTCTTCCCCCATTAGTTTTAAAGTCAAAATGTGGGACCTTCAGAACCCAAAATATAATTGTATTGAATATCCATTGGAAAATAAAAATATTTCTATAATAAAATTATATATGGATACATTCTTATAGTGTGTTTAAATGATATTCTATAATATCATATATCCATTTAAATCCACAAAGACCAGTTTTTTTAGAACTACATATAGTTAATATTATTTAATTTCAACCCTTTAATTGAAATTTTAGCTTGTCAACTATATTGAAGATGTTAAGGAATTCTAATATTTTGAATACATACACATTTTCCCATAAATGATTTCAAATTATATTTTTTATGTGATTTTAATTATTAGTTATAAACTCTATTGGAATAATAAATCTTGAAATGGTATTATTATTAATGAATTTAATCATACTATTAACTAGATGATTTTGGAGTGTCAATACTTAAACCCACATTAAAACCTAATCTATATCCACTAATATGAAACCATTTCCATAAGATGATGAAAACGGTCACCTAAAATCCAATCCCCAAGAAAAAATAATTTATACTTCCAATATATCATTATAAGGAAAATATTTATTTCTACCAATATTCCCTAACCTTTAAAACTAATAAAAACCAAAAAATAATATCCTAGAAACCTTAAATAAAGATGGCTAATGAAATATGCATTTTAGGAAGTTGTTTACTGCTCTTTCTCCATTGTGATGTTCACCCCAAGGTGTCGAGTGAAAACATTAAATAATGGAAAAAAGCATCCCTACGAGAACACACAGATGAAAAATACCATAAGAACACCTTCTAAACAATATTGGGTCATCCTGAAGGTATTACTTATTTTCAATAAAAAAATTCTTTCAATGGTTATGAGAAAAAGAATTAGGGCTCATATTGAGAGACAAAAAGTTCATAATATTTTTACCCCAGAAATATTGTTTAATTGAAATAGTGAGATATTATTCATTATGAAAAGTTATTTTTATCTCTCTTGGATAAAAACATTGGCTGTTAGAGAACCTATAAAAATGACCATTAAAAAAAATTTCAACTCATTCCATGTCCTTAATTTCCCAATAAATAGTTTTTAGTATATGTATCCATTTAATAAGCAAGGGTTTTTCCACTTTTTTAGACAATAAATATTTTAAGATTGAATAGTTTAGTGATTATTTGACTTTGGAACCTATTATGTGCTAGCTAAATTTTTCCATGGAAAAGACTAAAACTAATAACTCGTCTTCAATTGTGATGTATTATATTTGTAAAGAATCTTGATGCCTTCTAGGATAATACACTAAATAAAATTTAATATCTACCCCTATCCTAAAACTTGTCAAACAACCACACCACTAGTAACTCACAAGTTAAAACAGATATTTCCAATTAGGTTTATTGATGATTGATGAAGAAGTGGGATTCCAAATTATAATATTAAAATATTCGATAAATTTTTCATCAAATAATAAATGTTTATATTTTCTTATAGAGAACAAAGTGCAATCATGATTTGAGAAAAACCTTTTATGAATCTTCCAAAAAGACCAGCATGACCTAAAAATATTCAAACATTATTTACCTTGATATGAGGTGGGATTTTTGAAATGAAATATCTCTTAAAATTATCTACCTCTATACCTCTATCAGAATAAATATGAATAAGAAAAATTCTTTTGGTAAACATGAACTAACATTTCTCCATATTAAAGAAAATCATTGGTCAATAGATATCTTTATATTTTTTTCCATATTTTACAAACAGTTATCAAACATATTACCAACTATGGAAAATTTTTTCATGAAAATCACCATGATTCTATCAATCTTCTTTAAAAATATTTCCATCATGAAAATTTTAATGGTATCTAGAAAACCACATAATCAAAAGGGAATTAATTTTAAATAAAATTTTCCAAAAGTGTTTGTTAATGTGGTTTTCTCCAAGTCTATTGTGAATATATAAATATGTTTGTACCCAAAACAACTATTTATAAAGAATAAAATATCATTTTTAGCTAGTCTCTCATGAATTTGAACTAAAAATTGAATAATAAAAGTTAACTTTTTAGTGGAGGAATCCAAATTTTTTAATCAATAAAAACTCTCCACTTGGTATCTTTTCAAACATGAATTTATTCATTTTTCTCATTTTTCCCAATGGTGAACCCTATCTCCCTAGGTACTACATGGACTGGGAAAATCCAAGAACATTATAAAATAGGGAATATTACTGCTACTGTTGGACTCCTCATGTATTAATCATGTTTTAAGGATTAAAAATCTCATTAATGATCACAAATCATATTTAACCTAGTTAACTCTAATAAATTATATCCAATCTTGAGTCTTTATTTTTCAAGTTATCTCATCCTTTATAATGGTTAAGCTCAATCCATTTCATGAATATCACTATTTAAGTCTTAATACAGTTTTTTGCCTATGTACAAGACACCGTAAGCCAGACACTGTGAAGCTAGACACCGTAAGCCAGACACTATAAGCCAGACACCATGAAGCCAGACACCATGAATCAAGACACCGTGAATCCGGACACCGTGAAGCAGCACACCGTGAACAAGACACCATGACACTGAGACACTGTGACACTCATACACCTTGAACAAGACACCGTGACACTCAAACACCGTGACACTCAGAAACCGCGTGAAGGAGACACCATTTTCATAACTTACTATGACACCATTTCATAAACTATTTTTTTCATTCAATTTAATTTATGATGGTCATATTTCATGGCATTAATTCACCGAAATAAATAATGTTTCTTTTTAGACTTATTACTAGGTACGAGGTACAAAGTGCATGGAAGTTGTTGGCTAAAACTCATGAATTCGAAGATAAATAGAGAAGTGTGACCACGAGCAATACAGTGCGATACTGAACGAAAGACAAGCCTATGAGCATGAACAAAAGAAAATATTTCATGATTTTAAAATAAATCATTGTCTCATGCGTGAAATCCGAATCTAGTGAAGAACATACGATGTACACTAGATTCCATAGAACATCTTCACATTATCAAAACTCATGAAAAATAAAAATATGAATCACGACGCTCTGTTTTTCATGAAAATAACCAGATAAAAACTCAAAAGCATTTTAGTTTAATCAAAGGAGTCCAGAGCTACACTTAAAATCACTAGATCATTCTAAACTCATATCTACTCTATCTCAGTGATTCTTTTACTTAATTTTTGAGCAGTGTGTGTACTCTGTATATTCCATACACACACTGACTCCTGTGCTAAACTGGAGGATTTCTAAATCCTTAAACCAAACTCTTTACTTCTGTTTACCCATGAAAACCGTGGAAGAGGTCCCTGTGTGGTCTGGTTATTATTTTTGTTTACCCACAAAAACTGTGTAAGAGGTCCCTGGGTGACATGGACAGTCTGTGTACTATTTTTCACCTCGATCCAGGGTAAGGATCAAAGTTTATTTATATAAACTGCTTGTTGGTAGGTGATCACCAAGTGGAGTAGATTAGGTCTCATCTTGAGACTGAAACACTTGTTTCATATCTGTTATGATGTTTAAATTTATTCTTCCCTGTTTTACTGCTTTGTTGCATAATCTAGAAAACACTAATTTCACTTTGATAGTTAGTTTTGGAAAGAAGTTATAAATGATTTGTCTTAGTAGGATAACTTCAAATGTAATATTAATAATAAAAATTAAGATTACTGAGAATTAATCAATCTTCTAATATGTTGTTTAAAAAGTCAAACTCTTATAACAGTATAACCATGATTAAATGGGATGTATCTAATTTTGGGGAAACCATTTCGTTTGAAAATAATATTCTTTTAACAGAAATTTTTATAGTTACTCAATTCACCCTTCCCCTCTTGATTAAACTACTCCGACCAACATTTGGTAGCATAGGTTTATTTTTTGGACACTGTGTAATCTTACTCAACTGTGATTGTAGTTTTACTTTAAAGATCTGTAAATTTCTATTAATTATAATTTACTTGCTATTTTAAAGTAATTCGTCAGTATGGACAATAGATTGGAAGGTTCTATAACAAACATACCACCATTATTTAATGGAAACAATTATGCTCAAGGGAAAATCAAAATCAAAATGCATCTAGAGAGTATGAGCTTTGAAATTTGGTTATCTATTATAGATGAATAAAAACATCCTGTGACTGATATAATTACATGGCATGAACCTACCAAGCATTCCTACAATAACAAATGAAAATCCATGAATGATCTGTACTGTTCCTTAGGAGATGAAGAATTTAATAGGATTTCAGCTTGTAAAACTACCCATGAAATTTGGGATACCTTGTCTGTCTCACATGAAGTCACATCTGGTGTAATGTAAATGAGACTTAATAATTATACTATAAAATATGATAATTTTAAAATTAAACATGATGATCCTATTTCTGACATGTATCTCAGGTCCAATTAGATTGTCAACACAATGGTTTCTCTAGGATGAGAAGTCACTACCAATGAACAGATCATGCGAATCCTTAGATGTCTACCTGACAGATGGAGGGGAACCTCTATCTCAATTAGAGAATCATGCAATATCAGAAAGCTACCTATAAAAGAACTCATTGGGAATCCTATGATGTATGATGAAGAGCTGAAAGTCAAAAAAGAAGATGAGGATGAACCAAAGAGGAAATATGTAGCCTTCAAGACCACCATCTCGAAGCACAAATACAAACGGAAACTAGAAGATTCTGTAGAAAGTTCCACCACTGAACAATCATTAGCTGACAGTGATGTGGAGATGGCTCAACTAGAAAAATGTTTCAAACGGTTTTACAAAAAGAAGAACATTTTTAGAAAGTCTAACATCAAGAGAAAGTATGATCTAAAAGGAATCTGGAAAAAAGGACTGGAAAAGAAGTGAAAAAACTAATGAAATTGTATGATATGAATTTAAGCGCAAATGACATATAAAGGCTTACTATCCAAAGCTAAAGTATAAGAAGGAATATTAGGACAAGGAAAAGAATTAAAAAAAGTAAATGAAAGAAACTTGGAGTACCTCTGAGGATAGTTCAAGCGACTCAGAGACATCACATGATGAACATGCTAACAATGCCAATATGTGTTTTATGAAAAACACATCTGAGGTAAAACTGAACTCTTCTACACATAATTCATACTATTCCGAAGAGGAAAGTGACTATGAAAATATGACTAATGAAGAAATGTTTGAATACTATAACATGCTTGAAGAGACATGCAATGAATTAAAAGATAAATACAAATCCTTGAATAAACAACATGATCTCAATATAAATTTTAAATCTGATCTTACTAAGGAAGAAGAGGAAAAATTTAACTGCTAAAAGAAAAAAAATGAATAACAAATGTCTAATGAGAAATTAAAAAGTGATTTGGAAAAGTTTTCTAATGGGAAAAATACCCTTTCACAAATGCTAGGAAAACAAATTTCCCCCAAATACAATAATAGCATTGGTTGTCAACTTAGTAAAAGAAACCTTGGTAGAAAAAATTTTGTTTCAAAGTCTAGGACATATTATTTTGTTCCTAGTTTTAGACACAACTCAACTACCTCAAGTCCTGATACATATTATACTATTTCAAATTTTTTTGGACCAAATATAGTTTATTTTTCAAATACCTTACATAATGCTTATTGGAAACCTAGGAGAAAAAATATGGGTTCCTAAAGCACTTATTACTTATGTTACTGGACCCAAACGAGTATGGGTACCAAAATATTTCTTTTCTTGATCATGTTATAGGAAATATGCTTAAAGAGATCCTGCAAAAATCTATGGTACTTTGATTGGGGGTGTTCAAGGCATATGATAGAAGACTACTCATGCTTCAATAACATGATAAAAGTAGATGGAGGACATGTCACATTTGGTGACAATGCCAAAGAGAAAATCATTGTCTTACTCTAGATTGGTAACACTGATTTGATTTTAATTTCCAAATTACTATTTGTTAATGGCTTAAAATATAATCTTCTTAGTATCTCACAATTATGTGATGATGGATATAATGTTAAATTTGAAAATGATGCCTATAATTTCTTTAATTCTAAATATGAATTAGTATTTTCTGCGTCAAGGAATGATAATGTTTATTCTGTTAATTTAGATTCCTTATATTCTCAAAATGTTTCATGCTTAAGTGTATTTCATAAAGAATCTTGACTCTAGAATATGAGACTAGGACACTGTAATGTTCACTCCCTTAGAAAGATAACTAGAAAAGGCCTAATTACAGACTTACCCAAACATGAGTTTCCACATGACAAAGTATGTAATCCTTGTAAAAAGGGAGAACAACACAAAATCTTTTTCAAAACAAAGAAAGAAGTTTCTACTTCTCAACCTCTCGAAAAGGTTCACATTGATTTTTTTGGACCATCTAGAGTTTCTAGTTTAAATGGGAAGCACAATTTTTATGTTTTGGTAGATGTTTTTTTCTAGATATACCTGGACCTTCTTCATGGGTCACAAAAGTGAACCCTGCTCTTATTTTACTAAGTATTCCAAGTATGTAGAAAATCATAGTGTCCTTAAAATTAAATCTTTATGATGTGACCATGGCTGTGAGTTTGAAAATCAAGAGTTTGAATCCTTTTGCTCAAAAATAGTTATATTCACAATTTCTCTACCCCTAGAACACCTCAGAAAAATAGTGTTCTAGAAAGGAGAAATAGAATCCTTTTAGAAATTTCTAGAACAAAGCTTATTGAATATGACTTACCTATTTAATTTTGGGCTGAAGCTATTAATACAACATGCTACATAATCATTAGAGTCTTGATTAGACCAATTATCCAAGAGACCCCGTATGAACTCTGGAACTATAGGAACCCTAAGGGTAATTAATTTAGAGCTTTTGGTTGAAAAGTATTTATTCTCAACACTAAGGATAATATTAAAAAAATTTCATCCATAAGCGATGAAGGAATTTTCTTAGGTTACTCAATATTAAGTAAAGCTTATAGAGTATTCAATAAGAGAAATAAATGTGTGGAAAAATCTATTCATATCAAATTTGATGAAACAAATCCACATGATCCTAGAAACATCCTAGAAAATCTGGAGGATGATTTATAAAATCTGAACATCAACTCAAAATCCTCAAATTCCTCTGTGAATGAATCTTTAAAAACGTCCAATTATGGAAATTCTCCATAATCGATTCATAATGAACCTGAATCTACTGATGAACTTGAAATCACTAGTCTCTGTTTTTCTAGAAAGGTTAGAACCCTTAAAATCCATCCCTTAGATGTTTTTATAGGAGACTTAGAGAAAGGAACACAAACTAGAGCTTCTCTTAGAAATCCGGTTGAAAATCAAGAATTCTTGTCACAACATGAACCTAAAAACATTGATGATTACATAAACACTAAATTTTGGGTAATGTCTATGCAAGAATAAATTAATCAGTTTGACAGAAACAATGTTTTGAAACTTGTTGAAAGACCCAAGGACACGTTCATCATAGGCACTAAATGGTTGTTTAGAAATAAGGTAGATGAATCTGGAAATATAGTTAGGAACAAGGATAGATTAGTTGCACAAGGCTATAGTCTAGAAGAAGGAATTGACTATGAGGAGACCTTTTCTCCAATAGGCAGACTTGATGCCATCGGAATCCTACTTGCTTATGCTACACATCTAAATTTCAAACTATATCAAATGGATGTTAAGAGTACATTCTTAAATGGGTATATAGTTGAGGACATCTTTGTTGAAAAACCCCCTGGATTTACAAATCCACATTTTCCCAATCATATTTTCATACAATAAAAAGATTTATATGGTTTAAATCAAGCTCCAAGATCTTGGTATGAATGATTGAGTAATTTTCTCATTTCCAAAGGTTTTACAAAAGGAATAACTGATCCTACCCTATTTAAAAAACGAATTTCTAATGATGTTTTAGTGTTTCAAATCTATGTAGATGATATTATTTTTGGATCTAAAAAAAACATTATGTATTTATTTTTCTAAAATTATGCAAAATGAATTTGAAATGAGATTAATGTGAGAACTATTATTATTTCTTTGATTTCAAATCATTCAAAAATAATGATGGAATTATTTTAACTCAAAGTAAATACACAAGAGATCATCTAATTTTTTTTGGATTGAATAGTTCTAAAAGTAGTGACACTCCCATGAGTACCACCTGTAAGTTGGATCTTGATGAAGATGGAAAATTTGTTGATCAAACCACATATAGAGGAATGATTGGAAGTTTACTCTACTTAACTGCTAGTTTTCCAGACATTATGTTTGGTGTGTGTATGTGTGCTAGTTTTCAAGAAATCCTAAATAATCTCATTTAAATTCTATAAAGATAATTTTCAAATACCTCAAACATAAAAATAATCTAGGACTGATCTATCCTGAAGGAAAATCATTTGAACTAGTTAGTTATTTATATGCTGAATTCGGTGGCTGTAAGTTAGATATAAAGAGAACCTCTAAAAATTTCACCTTTTTGGCAAGTCACTAGTATCATGGTGTAGTAAGAAACAAAATTCTATTGCATTATATACTACAGAAGCTGAATACATAGCTACTAGTAGTTGTTGTGCACAAATTCTGGGGATGAAACACACATTACTAGATTACGGATATCAATTCATACATGTACCTATAAATTGTGACAACACAAGTGCTATTAATATCTCAAAAAATATTGTTTCACATTCTAGGAAAAACATATTGATGTAAGACATAACTTTTTGAGATATCATTATCAAAAAGGTGATATCACCTTGGAATTCATTGGTAATGAATATCAACTTGCTGATATGTTCACTAAACCAATAAATTCTGAGAGAATAGACTACATCATACATGATCTTGGCATGATAAATCTAAAACTGATATCTTACTTGTCTTACTGCTCAAAATTTTACTATATATTACATTATTATTTCATGATTATAGTTTCTCAGTTACTATCTCTCATGTTTACGGTCTCACCGTTAGCACTTTGTACTAACAGTTTGAAATTTACTGTCTCACCGTAACACGCACTGAACAGTTCACTCAATGTCTCACCATGACGATAACTCACTGTCTCACCGTGATGACCACTCACTGCCTCACCGCAACGACCATTCATGGTCTCACTGTGAATTGTTTTTATGATTTTATTTATACTCATATTGCGGTGATTATTATTTCACCTCTTTTACATTCCTATATTTTTATTTTTGTATCGATTGGCATTCCTAAATAATAAAACAAAAAGTTTCACTCGGTTCTTTACTCAAACTTTCTCTCGTTTCAAATCCTTTCAACCATACAACCCCTTCTCTCTCTCTCTCTCAAACCTTCAGTGGACTGCAAGAATGAAACATTCATCATCATCCACACCTGAGAAGCACAGCCTGAAGAAGAAGATGATATCAACTAATTTGACACCTGAAGGACCTTTAAATTCGAATCTAGTAAATCAAAGTGTTGTTCCTAAGAATGAAATTTTCCCTGAATGGATTCTGTCCAGCAAATATCTGGTCTTGAAATTTTCAAAAGAACAAGGCTAGTTAGAGTGGTTCTCAAGGGAGAATAGACCCATATATATTAGGTTATTATCTTAGTTCTATGAGTCTGTATAGTTCTCTTTTGACTCTGGTGAAAGTTATGTTGTGAGGTGTTGGATTAATGGCCAAAGATGCTCCTTCTATTCAAAGTTATGGGACGCATTCCTTAGGATACCTCATGAATGTATATGTGAGGATTATCAGAGATAACCTCATACTTTATATGATTTCTTTGATCTTGAAGATGCTTTAAAAACCCTAACTGGAAATGGAACCAAGAGATGGGCCATTGCTACTGAACTAGATAGAGAAATAGGACTTCTGTTTAGGTTTGTTCGAAATATGGTTTGTCCAAGAAACAGAAAATTTTTCTGTGTTAAAGTATCAGGTTGTATTCTTGATTCACCTTTTGAAAAATGGACACAAGATCAACCTGTGCAAGTACATCATTAACCATATGTGTGTGTTGATGAAGGTTAAATCCAAGTAACCTTCTCTGTTCTACTCTCGGCTGATATCATCCATGCTTGTTGAAAAAGGCATGGTTAGACCTAATGAACAAGTGATTATGTACTGTGAATACTGTATCTCTATAGCCACCATCAAGAGAATGATGATAAAGTGGAATCCTTGGAATAAGTAATGGGTGGAAGACAATGATAAGTATTATGAGAAGTTTAATCCTATGGATTATCCATCAAGGCCGAATGAAATTTCTTATCCTAGTTTGGAACTAGATGAACTTCTTTAGTATTCAGAAGAAGTGGAAGAAGAGGATGAAGTACCACATAGGGAAGCAGTTATTGTTGAGGAAGAAAGGACTATTGTTCATCATGCTGTCCTTGAAAAAGAAGCTCCTGCCCCTGGAAACGATGTCAATCTAGAAATCCAACCTGAAGCTAAAAAAGAATATGTTGTCATAGAATCTGAGAATCAAACCATGGTAGAAGAAAATATATAAGAACTCACTGTTGTCCAAGAAGTGAATCTAGATGAACTCCCTGTGGAACAATCTATTCCTGAAATCATACACTCTACTGAAGAAAGGATTGATCTGTCTTCTCAGCTGGCTAGAGAAGAAATGAATGAGGAACTTAGAAATGAAACTATGGATTTAGACCAAGATCTTGAGCCTCTCAGTCCTGAAAAATAGGCACCTATTAAGCGGGATAAAAACCCAAATATTGTGCCTAATTAAGCCTCACATCCAACTAAGTCAAGTCCCATGGACACTCAGTAAAAATTTCATAGTTTCTATGATGTGAATGAGTCTTAGCAGGTTACTGAAATTGGGCTTGATCTCTCTTCCCTATTTCAGTTGAAATCATTCACAAACATTGCACCTGAGAAGGAACCTGAACCTGAACCTATCCTTGTACCAATTCTTACACCTGAAACTTTATCTGAACAGCTTCCCTTTGTCAGTACGGATGATCTGAAGGATTTTGGAGATACTCTTTTATCTGGAGTTGAGAAACTTATGAACTCCCAACCTCACCTGAGACAAATTTGAGTGAGAGAGATGCCTCAATATTATTGGGAAAGATCATTAGGAAAATAAAACCTAATATGCTCTATGAGATTCAAGAAGTTCAAGTTGAAAATAAGTTTCTTAGTAATGAAGTCACAACCATGAGAATCAGGGTTGAAGACATATAGAAAGAGCTACATTCTAGATCAGAGACTGCTACTACTCCTCTAGCACCCACTGTTTCTCACATCGCTCGAGATATTGTGTCTCAGATTCACCCTTATCTGGCATAAATTGATGAAAATATTGTGGAAAGGCACAAACAGATATTGAAGGAAATGAGAGAGTTTGTGGTGAACCTTAATAAACTTACTAATCAGTACACTGGTTGTCTTCAAGAGGAACTAAAATGACTAAAATCTCAGACCACAACCGTCAAAGCATCTAATACCTCTGGTCAATCCTCTACACCTTCCTTGGATAGTACTCTACTCAGATCTATAGTCAATAAAGAGATTCAGAGTTCTTTTAGTGGATTTAATGTGGGTTCTTTATCTGAAGTTGTCAAGAATAGTGACAGAGTTCTTGATCTTGTGCAAATTCACTCCAAGATTTCAAATGATTCCCAGAAGGAGATTTATAAGAAAGTGGATTTCTATTTCAACCTAATTTTCTCCAAGACTGATATGACCAACCACTTCAAATACCCTGTAGAGATTCTGTGAATTTCTCCTGTGACTCAAGACATAAAAACCCAAGTCCAGAAGCTAACTGAGTTTACCTAATTGTTGGAAAAGTTTATGGAAAGAAATGATGACTTTGAAAAATCAATGCAGTATGGTGGAGAGATTATTGCAGACTTCATAAAACTCCTAAGACCCTATCTTCATGTACAGAGTACGAAAAGTTTGCTCCAGCGGCTGCACCTCTCAGACCTGGGCTACCTACCTTCACCTGTACCTTAGCCTCAACTACCATGTCTGTTGGCGATGCTCTCAATCAGATCAGGCCTGTGATTCTTGATCAGAAACTGCCTAGATCTTATACTGCTCCTACCTTGGAACCCTAGGTCTTTGAAGGCCTTCCTTTACCATTTTTATCGACCACATCTCTGCCTTCTTCTACATCAACCACTACCCCTATGGATTCTTCTTCTGCTGCTGGTAAAGTAAAAGAGAAGGGAAGTCCCTGAAGAAGACTAGTTCTTACTGATTTCTGATGGGGATGCCATTGTTTTTTAATTCCTACTTTATTTTGTACTACCCTATGTTTACTCTTAATGAAAAGTGAACTGTTTTCTATCTCTCATTTCAAATTTTTGATAATCCAAAAGGGGGAAAAGTTTCTATATGTTATTTTTTCTATAGTTGCATCTAATTTACACTTTAACTATACATAATTTGTGATCATCAAAAAGGGGGAGATTTTTGGACTCCTTATGTATTAATCATGTTTTAATGATAAAAAATCTCATTAATGACCACAAATCTTATTCAACCTAGTTAACTCCTATAAATTATATCCAATCGTGGGTATTTATATTTCATGTTCTCTCATGATTTATAATGGTTATGCACAATCCATTTCATGCATATCACAATTTAAGTCTGAATACAGTTGTTTGGCAAAGTACAAGACACCGTAAGCCAGACACCGTGAAGCCAGACACCGTAAGGCATACACCATGAAGCCATACACCGTGAATCAAGACACCGTGAATCCAGACACCATGAACTAAGAAACCTTGAATAAATCACCATGACACTGAGACACCGTGACACTCAGACACCGTGAACGAGACATTGGGACACTCAGGCACCGTGTGGACACTATTTTCATAACTTACTATGACACCGTTTCTTAAAATATTTTTCCTTCTTTCAATTTAATTTCTAATGGTCATATTTGATGCCTTTAATGCACTGAAATAATTAATGTTTCTTTATATACATGGTATGAGGTACAAGGTATGAAGCACATGGAACATGTCGGCTAAAACTCATGCATTCAAAGATAAAGAGAAAAGTGTTCCCAAGAGAAATACAACGTGATACTAAATGAAAGACAAGCCTATGAGAACGAACGAAAAGAACTTATTTCATGATTATAAAAGAAAACATTGTCTCATGAAAGAAATCCGACTCTACTGAGGAACATACAAAGTACTCATGAATCCAGATAACGTCTTCACATTATCAAAACTCGTGAATAACACAAGATGAATTGAGACACTCTTTTTTTCAAGAAAAAAAAAACTAGAGAAGGACTCAGAAGAATTTTAGTTTAATAAAAGGAGTCCAGAGTTGTAATTCAAATCAATATAGAATTCTAAACTCATATTTAATCTCTCTCAGCGATTCTTTTACTTAATTTTTGAGCAGTGTGTGTACTCTGTATATTCCATTCACACACTGAATCCTGTATTAAACTGGAGGATTTCTAAATCCTTTCACCAAAATCTTTACTTTTTTTACCCATGGAAACTGTGGAAGCGGTCCATGTGTGGCCTGGTTATTGTTTTTTTACCCACGAAAACTGTGGAAGTGGTTCCTGTGTGTCCTGGACAGTCTGTGTAGTGTTGTTAACCCCGATCCCGGGTGTGGATCAAAGTTTATTTATATAAATTTCATGGTGGCAGGTAATCACCATGTGGAGTGGATTAGGTCATGTCTTGAGACTGAACCACTTGTTTCATATCCATTGTGCTATTTAAATTTAGTCTTATGTGTTTTACTGCTTTATTGCATAATCCAGAAAAACACTAATTTTACATTGATAGTTAGTCTTGGAAAAGGTTATAAATGTCATGTATTAGTAGGAAAACTTCAAAAGAAACATTGATAATTCAAATTAAGATTACTGATAATTAATCAGTCTTCGAAGAAGTTGTTCAAAAAGTAGATCTCTTATAATAGTATAACCTTGATTAACTAGGCTGTATCAATTTTTTGGGAAAAAATTTCTTTTGAAAATAATATTCTTTTAACAGAAATTTTTATAGTTAGACAATTTACCCCTCCCCTCTTGAGTAAACTACTCTGTCCAATAGCTACATAAATTTTCTTTATAACCACTTATTTAAAAACTTATTTCTTGTTTGGATTTATAATTCATTGACCTATTTCTGGATATTTTATCTTTACCAACGGTTTAAAAACACTAGTAAAGGCTATAAGATAATTGTTATAAACTATACCAAAGGTTTTATAAATTTTTGGACCTTGAGCCATATGGATATACATATCATGATGTTTCTATGATAACCATTGGGATATGTCAAAACAATTGAGTATAGACCAACGGATTCAAGAAACCATTGGTATACAGGTTTACAAATGGTTTAAAACCATTGGTAATATCAATAATAATCTCTATAAAAAAGGTTTAAAAAACCATTGGTATAGACTTTTACCAATGGTTTCCACAAACTGCTGGTAAATATTATATAGAATTATATATGCCAATGTTATACAAACTGTTGGAATATACTTATACCAACGATGTACATATAACCGTTGGTATAAGTTTTTATTTTACACATTTTCCAATAGTTGTAAACCATAGTAATATCCTTTTTATACCTACTGCAACAAGCCAGTTCGCTAGCCTCCCCCTGTGCGCATGTAGAAATTCCACCAGTAGGCCTGCATAGCTCATACACAATAGAACACATACAAGGTGTTGGGGGGCGGCCCATTCTGAATACCTACACAATACCTACACAATTATCAATACCTACATAATACATACATAATTATGTATGAATTCATATATAATTCATAATATAAATAATTCATACCGAATTCTGAATACCTTCAATTCTATATTTAATTACCATTTACACACATACAGAATTGACACATAATTCCTAAGGTAATTATAGAAATTATACACATACAACAAGTATACCCATACAAAAAGTATACCCATACAACAATTATTCCCATAGACCATTAAAACATAATTAATAAGCTAATTAATACATAAATAACTCAATGAATAATTCTGGGGGTTGGGGGGGTCAGGTGTTTGGGTGGCTATCCAAGGGGGTATGGGGTGTCCATGGGTGTGGGGGTGTGTAGAGGGATGAGGGTGTTCGAGGGTGGGGGGGGGGGGGTTGTCCAGGTTGGTGGGTGGGGGGGGGGGGTTCCAAGGGGGGTGGGGTCTAGAGGGTGGGGTGATGTCTAGGGGGTTAGGGGGCTTTCTAGGCGGTGGGGGGTGTGAAGGGGGGTGGGTGTCTACGGGGGTGGGGGTGTCTATGGGGGTGAGATGGTGTCAAGGGGGTGGGGCGGTCTAGGGGGTTGGGGGTGTCCAAGGTGGGTGGGGGTGGCTGTCCATGGGGGTGGGGGTGTCCTGGGGGTGAGGGGGGGGGGGGGGGTGGGTGTCCAGGTGGTGAGTGGTTCCTAGGAGGGGTGGGGAGCCATCCAGGGGGTTGGGGGTGGGGGGCTGTCCATGGGTGTGTCTAGGGGGGTGGGGTGGTGTCCAGGGGGTACATGGGGTTTGGGGGGCCTTCCAGGGGGTGGAGTGTCTTGGGTGTGGGGGTGTTGGGGTGTCTCGGGTGGGGGTGATGTCTAGGGGGTGGGGTGGTTTCCAGGGGGTGGGATGGCTGTACCGGGGGATGGGGCTATCGAAGTGGGTTGGGGTTGTGTCCAGGGGTGGGGGTGGCTTTCCATGGGGGTGGGGGTGTCTAGGGAGCTGTGGGTGTCCATGTGGTGGGGTGGTGTCTAGGAGGGGTGGGGGGGTCCATGGGATTGGGGGACTATCATGGGGTAGGGAGATGTACATGGGGTTGGGGGTGTCCAGGGGAGTGGGGGTTGTCCAGGGGGTTGTGGGGTTGTCCAAGATGGGGTGGGGTGGTGTCTGGGGGGGGGGCTGTCAAAGGGGGTGGGGGTGTCTAGGGTAGGTGGGGGTGTCCAGGAGGTGGGGTGGTGTCTAGGTGGGGGGGGGGTGTAATGGTTTTAATAGTATTAATTTCATGTATTTTAAGATCATTGGTATTTTTAAAATGGGTTTCGAATAGTGTTCATTTCAATAGTATGTTTTTCTTTAGGAACAAATGAATGCTTTTGATGTGCATGATAGGAAGGGGGATTTGGTTATTAGGAAATGGATTACATTTTTATTATGGTACTAAAATACTATATGATTTTTGAAATGGAACCTTAAAAGATATTTTTATAAACCATTAGGGAGTTTTAAATAGAAATAAGTCTCTATTATGTGATTTTGAAATGGTTTTATGAAGAATTATATATCTTGAATCTTTATCGGATTTCTGATTTTTTGTCACTTTTTTTAGAACATCAGATTATTTTACTAAAGGATTTGTTTTTAAAAATTATTTTTAATGTTACCACTATAAATGAATCATAAAGTCCATAAGGGGATATCTCATGTTGCCATTCTTGTGATCTAGCTACTGTCTTCCTAGTCTTGGTCTCTACTCAAACTCTTGTGGATGTGGAATAGCCATGTTTTTCGTGGATCATTTATTATGCATGGGAGTTTCTAAAATACCATGCACTATTTTTTATTTGTGGTCAAGGATACCAAGAGGTAACGGAGTGGGTATCTACGATTAATGGGAACTTTGAGTTGTTAGAAACCCTATAATCCATGAGGGTGGGGGCCGTCCAGGGGGTTGGGGGTGTCCAAGGGGGTGGGTGGGGCTGTCCATCGGTGTGGGGGGGGGGGGTGTCCAGGTGGTGGGAAGGCTGTCCAAGGGGGGTAGGGGTGTATGTGGGGGGGGGGTAGGCTATCCACATGGGTGGGGACCTTTCCACGGGGGTTGGGGTGTCCATGGGGTGGGCAGGCTGTCCATGGGGGTGGTGGGGTTGTCTAGGGTGTAGGGGGTGTCAAGAGGGTGGTCAGGATATCCATGGGGGTGGGAGAGCTGTACACGGGGGTGGGGTGGGGGATATCCATGGGGTATGGAGTGTTCTATGGGGTGGGTGTTCTATCCACGGGGGTGGAAGGGCTGTCTAGGGGGGTACAGGGTGTCTAAGGAGGTGGGAGGGCTGTCCAAGGGGGTGGGCGGCTGTCCATGGGGGTGGGAGGGTTGTCCAGGGTGGTACGAGTTATCGAGGGGGGAGGTCCATGGGTGTGTGTGTGGTGGGGAGGGGGAGGGGGGGCCTTCCACGGTGGGGGGGGGGGGGGGGGCTATCCAGGGGGTGGGTAGGCTAACCATGGGGGTGGTGGCGCTGTTCAGGGGGTACAAGGTGTCCCCTGGCCATGAGTGTGGGTGGGAGGGATGTCCATGGGAGGAGTGAATCAGTCACAAAAATTCATCAATTCATGTTTTATTTTTTATAGATAAAAAATAAAGATAATGTGACGTACCTAATAAGATATATTCAAGATAAATTAATGCTTTTGGTGTGTATGCTAGGAAGGGGGATTTGGTTATTTAGAAATGGATTACATTTTTATGTGGGAAAAAAATACTATATGATTTTATAAATATAACCTTAAAAAGGATTTTAATAAACCATTTTGGTGTTTTAAATAGAAATAATTCTCTATTAGGTGGTTTTGAAATGGTTTTATGAAGAATTATTTATGACATATCATTATGGGATTTTCGATTTTTTGTCCCCTTTTTTAGAAAATTAGATTATTTTACTAATGGTGTTTTTAATAATTCTTCATAATTTCACCACTATAAATGAATGAAAAAGTTAGTATGGGGATATCATAAGTAGTCAATCATGTGATCCAACTATTGTATTCCTAGTCTTGGTCTCTACTCAAACTCTTGTGGAAGTTGAATAACCACGTTCTTCTCAGATCAATGAATATGAATGTGAGTTTATAAAATAGAATCCACAGTTTTTTTATTGGTGATGAAGGATCCTATGAGGAAATGAAGTGGGAAGCTATGATTAATGTGATATTCGAGTTGTTAGGATCCCTATAATCAATGGGGGTTGGGGCTATCTAGGGGGGGTGGGGCTATCCTCGGGGGTAGTAGGGCTGTCCAGGGGGGGGGGGGGGGGGTAGGGGTGTCTTGGGGGGTGGGCAAGGCTATCCACGGGGGTGGGGGATTTCCGGGGGAGGGGGTTGTCCTCAGGGGTAGTGGGGCTGTCCAAGGGGGTAGGGGTGTCTTAGGGGGTGGGTGGGGCTATCCATGGGGGGGGGGGGGGGCTGTCCACGGTGGTGGAAGGGCTGTCTAGGGGGTATGGGTGTCTAAGGGGTGTGTGCGGGTTGTCCATGGGGGTGGTCAAGGGGGAGGGGTGTCCAAGGGGGTGGGAGGGCTATCCACGAGGCGGGGCTGTCGAGGGGGTATCAGGTGTGTAGGGGGTGGCCTAGCCATAGGGGTGGGTGGGCTCTCGACGAGGGTGGGTGGGCTGTCCATGCGGGTGGCAGGGTTGTCTAGGGGGTATGGGGTGTCCAAGGGGGTGGGTGGGCTGTCCACGATGGTGGGGGATGTACACAGGTGTGGGGGGATGTCTAGGGTGGTACGAGGTGTCTAGGGGGTGGGTGGGGCTGTCGAGGGGTACGAGGTGTCTAGGGGGTGGATGGGCTATCCACTTGGGTGTAAGGGCTGTCAAAGAGGGTAGAGGGTGTCCAAGGGGGTCGGTGGGCTATCCACAGGTTTGGGTGGGCTGGACATCGGGGTGGGTGGGTGGGGGGGGGGGGGGGGCTGTCCAGGGGGCACAAGGTGTCCAAGGGGCATGGGTGGGTCTTTCCAGGGGGTACGAGGTGTCCAGGGGGTAGGAAGGTTGTCCACAGGGGTGGAAAGGTTGTCTAGGGGGTAGGGGGTGTCCAGGGGGTGGGCGTGCTATCAACGGGGGTGGGGGCTGTCCATGTGGGGAGGGGCTGTCCAGTGGGTGGGCGGGCTGTCCACGGGGGTTGAAGGGCTATCCAGGGGGTCAGGGGTGTCCAGGGGGTAGGGGGTGTTCGTGGGGGGGTGGGGGAGGGGGCTTTGAATGGGGGTGGGTGTTATCCATGGGGGGAGGGGAAGTCCGAGGGGGGGGGGATAGCTGTCAAGGGGGTGAGTGGGGCTGTCCAGGGTGGTGGGTTTAGCAGTCCAGGGGGTATGGGGTGTCTAATGGGTGGGATGGGCTGTCCATGGGGTATGGGGTGTTCAGGGGGTGGGCAGGTTGTCTACAGGTGTGGGGTGGCTATCCATGGGGGGTGGGGGCTGTCAACAAGGGTGGACGATATTTCCACGGGTGTTGGGGGGGCTGTCTATAGGGGGAGGGGATGTCTCGGGGGGTGTGTGGGCTGTCCATGGGGGTGGTGGGGCTCTCCAGGGGGTACGTGGTGTCCAACGGGTCAGAGAGTTGTCCACGGGGGTGGGGTTGTCTAGGGGATGGGTAAATTAATAATAAAAAATCATCAAGTCATGTTTAATTATTTTTAGATACAAAAATATAGATAATGTGACCTACTAAATCATGCATATATTCAGGCACAACAAATCAATAAACATTAAATGTCAGTAATATCAGTAAAAAATGTAACAGATCAATCTGTCCCTCATCACCATCAGTATCATCAACGTCAACATCAGCCTGACCCTCTTCCTCATCGTATTCCCCATCATTATCCCCTCCCTCCTCAAAACCCTCATCCTCTTTCTCTTAGTCATCCTCGGCCTCCTCATCGCACTCCTCCTCCACCTCGCCCTCCTCCTAACCTTCATCCTCCACCTCAGCCTCCTCCTCAGCCTCCTCCTCCTCCGCCTTGGCCTCCTCTACATATTATTGACCACCAATATAACTTCCACTTGGTTCACCATATATGTAACACATCAATGATATATATTCATCACAAGCTATGATAGCCTCTAGTGGAAGTGTTGGACCTAAAACGTCCATCAGTTTGATAAATGCAATGTTTCCCCTAGCGGACAATTCTGCTGTCTCCGTGGCCCTTTTTTCAGCCTGTTCTTCCTATTACTTAACCTTTTGGAACTCAGTGGCTCTAAAACTCATACCTGAGTCGAGACAATACCTCATTAGAACTATAGTCTTCCCAGGTTAATTGCGCACTCTATCGGGGTGCTCATCTTCCAACACCTAATGTAAGTGATCATTTGGCCGAACATTGTCAGCTTCCTGGGGACCAAGGGACTCTAAAGCATCCTGTTACAGATACAAATATATTATTAAGTTACAAAGTAGAGATTAAAATATTAAATCCATGATATAAAACTTACTATCTAATGCTGAGTCGGTTCATTAACTGCACTACCATCTGTCTTCTTTCTACTCGAGAAAAACATTTTTTCTGAAGCCACACATCAGTCTATATTTAATTTATGCCTCTAAAATTAAATTGAATGTATGAAACCATAATTATAAATAAGATACCAATAATTAATTTCATAACTAAAATTATATAACAAATTTAGCAATGAAATAAATTGTGGAGGCAGCAATAAAAAGTCAATGTCGTGAAGAAAAATTATAAACTGTCATACCTACTACCTCTCATGATCTGGAATTATAGAATGTCCCAATGCATGGATGTATTTTTTTTCATTAATGTTTTTTTATTTTTTATGATGAATCCTAAATAAAATTTAATAATTAGTATTAACTAAAAACATGAAAATGTTCATTTAAATAAATCTAATGTGATTAATTCATTAAATTGGATTTTCATACAATGAGTAGTCACATGTTGATAAAATTATAATAGGAAATAATCCATTATAGGGACCTCCTATAACTCTATTCCCACTCTAGCATTCTAGGAAATGTACAAATCATGCTTATAAGCTCTCTAAAGCTTGCCTAGATCCATTCGACATGCTGGTCATGAACCCTCACCATAGAAGAAATTAAATAAAAGATGACACCAAAATATTAATCCATATAAATACAAAACATTATATATTTCATTAAATACAATATATTTTTTACCCATATCTATACCCAAGCTTTATCATTGACTTCATTAGGAAACTATCTCCCTGAGAGCGAACTGACAGAAATGATGTCCGAGTTTTTGGAAAGCGTCGCCAAAAAACTCCGACATTGCTGCCCATATTTTTAAATAATTTGACTATCATCATTGTAGTCCATGATCAACTACGTGTGGTGGTTCCAAACTGAATGCATGTGTGTACACGCCCTCCCCAACCTCTTATCAGTAGATGTATCTGTTATGAAAGGAATTATTTTTTTATCAATACATGTTATAATGAAAATAAATAATGGTGTAAAAATTTTCTAGGGTTGTATAAGTATACATGTGGTAGTCTGATCAATGGGAGCTGCTGGATACGCAGAAACTGAAGGTACACTCTGTACACATGGAGTGTGTCCCAATGTATGCTCTTTAGGGATAGAGACTAGCAGAGAAAGAGTTTAAGAAGATGGAATATAAATGCCCAGAGAGAAGGAAGAAGAAGTAAAAAAAGATGATAGGGATGACTGGCCGAATTTTGGATGGGGAGTGGAAATCATCATCAGATATGGTACAGATGGGTGAGGATGCTTAGATGTAAAGGGTGGTTAAAAAATTTAGGTCTAAATACCCAGTGTGTCCCTAACGACACATCGGGATCATAATTTGGGATGGAAGGTATGTTAGTGGGAGGGGAAGGGTCTAATTGGGTATGCCAACCATTTCATCTAGCTCTCATACCACCCCCCTCATACAAACACCTCGAGTAATGGGACCACTAGTAGGCTACTCATCAAATAATTGTCTCCTAATAGATTGATCCTAGAAAAATGTTGAAACAATTAATTACATGACATTATATATTATTTAAATATATATATTTAAAATTAAAAACATATTACAGGAACTAGTGGTTGAAAGCCCGTTTCAGTCATGCGAATATTGTTGTCCATCATCTATTTATTTTCCCTCTATTCAATTGGTTGCATTTCCTACATTAAAAAAATATGTATGTAATTAGAAAATTATAACTAAAGTGTCACCCAAAAAACAAAATAAATGATCTTGAAAAGATATTTAATTAAGTCAATAAATAGTACAAGGTGTAATAAATAAATTTAGTTTTTAGTAGGATGGTTTTTTTACTAAGAGTTATCAGTCTATTAAAATCATGGATCATGGATTATACCATATTCGTAAGGGGTAATGCAGTTATCAAAATTAAGGAAAAATTTAATTTCATTAGCCCAGGAAGTGGATGTAGGTTTCTATACATGTTTTGCAGAAGAATACAAACCATCATGTTCATTACCTGGTAAAATGTTAAAGAGAGGTCTTAGAGTTATACAAATTTTATAAAAATCATGGTTAAAGCATTTATATGTTCACCAAGTTAGAAATGTTGGTTTTATAGGTTTGAATATAGTTCAATTCCAAATTATAAAATGAAATTAAAATAAAATTGCAACCAATAAACATTGAAAATTCACATAACATTCATGTTAGATACAACATATTTGTAATCAATATTAAATCAATTTGAATAGTACCTACCTTAACAACCCAAGATGAGGTAAACTAAAATAATTGAGAACAAGAATGAATGATTTTATATATTTCCCACCATAGCTTCAGGTCCACAGTCAACTCTGACAATTGAGCTATTAGAGTCATCAAAAGTAATAAATGTATCATTTCTAATTGTAGTACAGAAGGTATTGATTCAATCATCCCTATCATCAAAAATATGTCTTGGAATTACTTCAATAATGACACCAAATTCTGGTTGAAGATGGTATTTGACATAAAAAAGTGTTTCTCCATTGATGACAATACATATGGTTCATCGGTAGAAAGAGTGGAAGATATATCAATTACTCGAAATCCACAATCATCAATAAATGTGACCTGCCTCGTCATCGAATTAAACCACTGTCATTTCATCATCATGACTCATCCACGAGAATAATAATCCAATATTATTATTTCTACAACAACTCCATAATAACTTACACTTTAGTATCATGGTCTACTATTTGATGCACTAGTATAACTGTATGTTTTGGAAGTAACCATAACACCATTATATTGTGTTCTCATGTTATTTTCTCGTTCAGTGTTAATAAATCTATACCCATTGATAACAATTGATTTACAGTCAAGAAACCCAATTTTAGTACCAAAATACAGAGCTACTATTTCCCCATAGACAGAGTTAGCTAGAAAAATCAACACTTGAAATATAAATGAATATTAATCTTAATTAAATATTGTCTTAATTATTCTTAATATTAATATTATTACCTTCAATTTTAACCAAGCATAAAATTCTTTTCTATGCAAAGTCTCCCTCATTCTCAAAGATAAAGAATAATTATTTCTATTTATCATCGATTTATGTTCCCTATAGATAAAAATAAGAATAAATTAATATTTATATTTATATATATAAGATATACATATTGAATTCACTTACAACATGTAGTCATCTAAAAAATTACAGTTAAACGAAACTATGTGATGTGCTATCTCCCGCTCTTCAATGCTTAATGTCATCAATGTATACGATCAAGAAATTCCTCATGTTGGAGGAAGTGATGGAAAAAAGGGTTCAATTTTCTCATATTTTACTTCTTCATTTCTCACTAGTATGTTTATTCTTATAGTAATAATGGAAAAATACATAGAGAATAAATCCAACATTTTTGAGCGATGTAACCATTCACGATAACACCTATGGGAGGATTCCTATTATGGACATAATACTTTAATGTGTACCTATTTTTTTACTTGGATATATCCAATGGAAAGAAATAGGTCCTATGAGAAGTATTTTATTTAGAATATGGACTGTCAGATGCAACATGCATGTGAAAAATGATGGAGGAAATATTTTCCCTAACTCACAATAAATTAATGGGGTATCAGCCAAAATGTTTTTCACGAAAGACTTGGGAAACTTCTTAGCACAAAGATCACTAAACAAATGTCCCAACTAAATAACAACCACCCTTACATTAATTGAAAAAATATGAGGAATTTCTATTGGAATCTACTCATGCAGAAGGATGTGATAATAATGAGTCTTCAAGGATTTTAGCTTCAAATCTCTTTTGTTGACCCATTTAGATATGTATAGCCATCAAGAAATTTAATAGTCTCTAGTACGGCTAAAAATTCCTTTTTTATATAGGTGTCATCACATAAGAATCACATGGAACTATCCATTTATATTCACTGATATACATAGGATGAAATTCTAGGCTGATGCCCTAATCCACCAAGTCACGCCGAGATCATAAATATTCTTTTGTCTTTCCTTAAAATTTAGAATAATCAAAATCCACATTTCAAATATATTTTTTTCAATGTGAATTTTGTCTAATAAATGGCGCAACAAATTTCTTGACCGATAAAGAAATTAAATGAAGATACTTCTCTTCTTCCAATTGTAATAGGTTTAAGTGGAAACATTTATTCTATTTCCAGATTTCATTTCACTCTTCCCGAATGAAAAAAATGAAATCTTTCAATTCATTAAGAACATTAGTTCTAGACATATGCTGAGGTGGATCATCGGTCTCCATGTTATTGTCAAATCTTTGATGAATATTTTTATATGGATGGTCCATTGGAATGAATCGTCCATTTCCCATAAATAAAACTACAATGATGTTTTAGTATTCTCGATTGTGTATTGTTTATAAAAATAGGATATGATAGTTTTACCTTCATTCTCTATCCAGACATCATTGCATAAGCAGGAAAATCATTGATCATCCACATAAGCATATTAGGCATCTGAAATATGTCTTTAGAAAATACATCATATGTGCACACACCCACATCCCAGATAAGTTTCAACTCATTTATTAAAGGATTTATGTATACGTCTATATCATGGATAGGATCAGAAGGGCCAGATATGACTATACTCTTGAAAGTGAATGTTTTTCTCATTCAAAACCAAGGGGGATGATTATAAATGTATATAAAAACTAGCCATGTGTTGTGTGATGTAGGAATATTCCCAAATGGATTAAAACCATCACATTAAAGACCCAACCTCACATAACGCACAAATGTTGAAAAATCATGATATCAAGTGTCAAATATCTTCCATGAAAATCCATCTTTAGGTTGAACCAACTCATCAATAGTCTTCTTTCTCTTGGTATCATTCCATCACATTTGAATTTTTATTTAATCATATATAAAAATATTATGGAATTTTGGGATCAATATAAAGTTCCAAATTAGTTTATGTGGAACACGGGATGGTGTTCCATTAACTTTTGTCTTCCAGAAGGATGTGCGACATTTAAAACAATCATTTCGTTCAGCTGTTTCCTCCCTAAATAATCTACAATATTTTGGGAAAGCATGAATTTTATTTCTTAAAAATCCATGTTCCTTAACTAACTTCCATGCCATATAGTGGTTTGAGGGAATATCTGCATCATCTGAAAGTAAGTCATTCAAGAAGTTAAGAATGTGATAGATGGCGGTACTAGAAATCTCATATAATTTTTTTCCTATGAAACCATCAGATTAAAAATTCCAGCTTTTTCATTTTACCGCATTATTGATATACTGGTGTCATTGCAGCATCGTTCAATTTTTCGTACTTACAACATCATCATTTTCATTAGACACATCATGTGTGCTCATTTAGAAATCTTCTTGGGTTTGAATTATTTCTTTTTCATGATGAAGAATAAACGGAAATCGTTCATATAACAAATTCTCCAATATAGTCCTCTCATTTGGATAATCAGAAATTTGAGATTTCATTTTCTCCCCATTGTGATACCACACATAGTAGGTTTCTTAACAACCATATTTGGTTATGTGGTAGTTGTCATATTCATAGTTTAACCAAGGTCTTCCAACACAATTGTAACATGGGCAGTGTATGTGACCACTATATGAAGCATTATGAAATGAAAAATATAAAAATATATCCCAATAGTTTTGAAAATCACGTGATATCCGATCAGTTTCATACATCCAACTTCTATCCATTTAGTAAAAAAATTGTTATATGTCGTTTCATCAAAAGAAATTCAATAATAATGAAGTTTCATCGAAAATATATTTATGTAAATGATAATTGTTCACGTTATATGAAAGCATTATAGACACAATACTCTATATGAGAATCATAATATAAAAAACAAAAAAATACAATATTTATAACAAAATAGCTTTGAATAACTATACATGAGTGTTCCAGATCATGTACACTTATGGAGGAGAATTATTTAGGAGATGAGTAAATTTTAGATAGAAAAATTTAAATATTTTAGTAGATTATTTGAGTGATGAAATACACTGCCCAAGGGGGTGGTAGGTGTCTAGGGGGTGGGGGTTTCAAGGGGTAGGGGCTATCTTGGGGGGTGGGGGACTATCCACAGGGGGTCAGGGGTGTTCTGGAGGGTGGGAGGGCTGTCCATGATGGTAGTGGTGCTATCTATAGGGGTAGTGGGGCTATCTACGGTGGTTGGGGGTGTCCAGGGGTGGGAAGGCTGTCCACGGGGGTGGTGGGGCTGTCCACAAGGGTGCTGAGGCTTTATAGAAGGTACAGGGTGTCCAGAAGGGTGGTTGGGCTATAGATGGGGGTGGTTGAGGGGGGGGGGGGTGTCTAAGGGTTATGTGGGTTCCAGGTGATGGGGGTGTCTAGGGGTATGGGGTGTCTGGGGGGTGGTGGAGGTGGTAGTGGGCGGGGGGGGGGGGGGGGTCCAGGGGGTGGGTGGGGTGTCCAGAGGGTTGGGGCTAATCGTGGGGAGGGGGGTTGGGGTTGTCATGTGGGGTGGGTGGGGTATCCACGAGGGTGGCGAAGGTATTTAGGGGGGGGTACGGGGTGTCCATGGGGGTGGGTGAGATATCTACGGGGGTGGAAGGGCCGTCTAGGGGGGGTAAGGGGTGTCCAGGGTGGGCGAGCTGTCTACGAGGGTGGGGGGGGGGCTATCCAAGGGGGTAGGGGGTGTCCAGATGGTGGGGGGTGTGGGGGGGGGGGCTTTCCAGGGGGTTGGGGGGACTGTCTATGGGGTCCGGGGGTGTCCAGGGGGTGGGGGTGTCTGGGGGGATGGGGGTTTTCGGTGGGTGGGGGTGTCCGGGGGGTGGGGCGGTGCTATGCACGGGGGAGGGGGTTGTCTAGGGGGTATGGAATATCCACTGGGGTGGGTGGATTTCCATAGGGGTGTGACTGAGATCTATGCAATTTAATTGGGTTGTAATTCATGTTATGAAATGAAAATGATGGGTGTTAGAGATTAGAGTAGTATTTTTTTGTGAAATTTCAATTTGGTAGGATTTGTGACTTGATTACATGATGGTATCAAGTTTGCAGTTAGGAAAATATTGGAGCATTGGATTCTTGTGGAATGAATATGGGTTATTGAATATCTATAGGTAGTTATTAGGAATGATATGATGTATGGTAATGAGTTTTTAAGGATTTTAATCATCATATCATGATGATTACGAGTGTTTTCCTATATGAATTTGTATGGATTCCTCGATGTTTTTTTCCTCATAACATGAATTAAATTAGGATGTCATTAGAAGGTGAAGTCTAGATAGAATAACTATTCATTTAATACATGGAGATGTAGTATTATGAATAAGAGACATGCATATAGTAGTAGGTACATATTCTAGGTGGATATATATATGGATTTTCCTCCCCTAGTCTTTGTATGAAATGATTCTAAAAGGCTCGCACCACCTTCAAAGGATATATTCTATCCAGAAAAATGTATTATTAGAGAAAAAATTCATATTATATGGTTTTTGTTACTTTTAGATCATGTGATTCCTTACTCATCAAGATGATTAGACAAGAACCAAGATCAAAGAGGCCTAAGTCGTATCCAAATATCTAGAAGTGATGACTTCCCAGTGCTTATTGGAGAACTATGGTAGTGATGACTTTTCACCTGCATAGCCCCCCTCCCCTCCTCACCCCTAGAAGACCCCCTACACACCCCTCCCCCTGCACATTTAAAATCCCCAACCTACACCCAACCTATACACCCCCTATCATCCACTAATTGCACAACACCCCCCCCCCCCCCAACCTGCAACCCCACACTTACACATCCCCCTACCCCCACCACACCTGCATATCCCCCCCACTTGTACACCCCTCCCCACCCCACCCCCAACAGACTCCCACCTTCCCAGCCTACCCCCCAACCGGAACACACCCCTCCACCCACCCACTTGTACAACCCCCCACCTACACCTCCATATTTCACAACCCCCTCCCCCACCTACACATCCCACACCCCCTATATGTACAACCCCTACATCATGGCCAAAAAACACCCCCACTACAAACCCTCACCAATATATCCCCCTTCAACCACTTTCACATCCACCCTCCCCCACCCCTATCAGCATAGCCCACCCCTACCCCCACTTGTACATCCCCCCTCTCCCACCTCACACCATCAAACTCCCCAGCACAACCCGCCGCCCCCCGACCTACACACCCCCACCTACACATCCCACCCCCACCTGCACAGCCCCCACCTCACCTCTACCATCATAGCCACCCAAATGTTATATACTTCATATATTATAATTATTTATAAAAAACCTTTTAATTGATTAACAACATATCCAACAAGAACATACATGGAATATTATTAAAAATATCCCCAATTGAGTGTTATAGTATGATGGTTTACATGTAAACAAACTTATTAACCTCATGCATATTATAAATAAGTAATATAGGCTCAAATTAAGCCAAATAGATACAAACATAAAATTATACATACTTAAGATAAAGTAAACTAATGTCTATAGAAACTACCATATAACCCCGCAAAAATGGAAACCACCTACACCACTACCCTAACCAGCCCCAATCCCTTCAAATGGTTCACTAACTCTACAAAGGAGTGGCTATAAATACTTCAAATAAAGATGATTTACACAATCATGATAGTTGAACTGTAGAAAAAAAATAGAAAACAAATCAAATTTCAATTATTGGGAGTACCATACTGCACAGACCTCAGGTTTAGGCCAAATAAAAACAGAAAAAAATAGATGAAAAAAATTCAAATCTAAGGTACCACTTCTATATTTTATGTGTAGGAAAAAAATTTCCTGATTGATGATGAATCTGGTGGAATAATTTCTCGAGCAAGGGAGCTCTGCTTTAGGTCTTTTCTTTAGGCCTGCAATCGTGCTGATGGGGGATTGGGGGTATTGACAATTTCAGGGAAAGATTTCACTATGGTTTAAACAAACTATTGCGAATGGTAAGATTTACCATTGGTTTGAAAAACCGTTGGGAAAGCCTACATAAAACTAAAAAATCCCAATGGTTTGATAAAACCGTTGGGTAAATTCATCTAAAACTCACATATGCCAACAGTTTTATATAACCGTCGGATAAAATTCTTATAAAAATCAATATTGGAAAAGTTTAGTGAAACCGTTGTGTAAGAACCTCTCAACATCCTTACTCCAATATTTTATGAAAACCATTGGAATATTTCAATTGGTACATCCTCCATTTACAGTAGTGACCATTAATTGATAATTTATGATAAGGTTACATAAGGATCCTATGAATGAAAAATGAAGGGATAATTACCTTGCTATCATTATTGGTCTAACCTATGGATATTTCTTACTTCTTCAACTTGATTAATATCTTTAACTCTAGTTTTTATCAAATATATTATAAATTATGACTCTTTGATAAGTGTTCTCACCCAAAAAATGAATATTATAGGTGCGATGGAAAAGGGTTATGCTAAAACTATCATCCCTTTTCAATGGATGGAAAACTCTTAGTCCTAGGAGGTCTAAAATATACCCTATTACTCTTATAATGAGAAATAAAATTTGATATATTCTTAATTACATGTTAGAAAACACACTTTTCCATACTGTTGTTCACAATGGATTACTCCAAATACTCAATGTTTAGATTTTATATTAAGATGTATTCCTCCCCAAATTCATCAAATTGTTGAAAATTCTCTCTTCTCGAAGCATAAAATTACTAATAATCTTTATTTAAGATAGGATTTCCAACCTCGAGATCTCCTTTAAATTTACTAAGATGTAAAACAAAGATTTAATCATCATGATCAATCTCAAAAACTAAAATAGCATTGCTCTCGAAATATAAAAATCTTACTTGATTTCCACTTTTTACACCTTTTTTTTGTGAAAATCATTTATCATCACCTACAAGAGTTTATATACCTATAAAATTTTCAATAGATAATTCATACTATTTTAATGAGTCTTCATCTTTGAAAAAATCAACTCTCATAATTTTCATACAAAATATATGCTCTTCAACATTATTAAAGATGTGAAACTCTACTTAGTGATCACCAACCTAAAAAATCAGACTCCCACTTTTCACTTTTATAAAATATCCTATAGTGGAAAAGGAGGCCCTTCCGAAAATGATAAGTAAAAAATGGCCACAATCTATTTCTTGAATAATAAAATTGACTGGTAGGAAACTATTTCCAACCCTTACAAAATGGTAATAATATATTCTTATGGGATGAATAAAATGATATTTAGCTATTAGGGAAACCGTAATGGTAGTTTTTAAGTATCATAATCCAAAATGTAGAAATATTGAGTAAAGGAAGAGATTTTTACTTTCTCTAAGCCCATAATGGAATTTTAATTAATGAATATTCACCAAATTATAGGGAAAAAAACACTCTGAATCTTTAATATTTGGTGAGAGTTTATTTTGAAGAATAATGCAACACTCTTAAAGGAGGATTTAAGAAGATAACTTATAATGTTTTCTTGTTCATTACAGTTTTCTTTTAGATACTTTAGATATAAAAAAATATTAATTAATTTTTCAATTAATGTAATTTTTATATGGAGATTTCTGAAAGGCCAATGTAAGTGAAATAACTCATGTTTTTTAGATTTAGATTTCAATATTTTAGGTAAATTGATATATAGGGAAAAATTTCTAACAAGACAATGAATTTAAAAAATTTATTTGAATAGATTATCCTTATCTTTATTCTTCAACATTTTAGAATATTTTACTCAATGATTTTCAATTGGAATACCACTATTTACATGATCTTTGTTAGTACTATGAAAATTTATAAATAAATTCTTGACAAAATTTTGTTATATAGATTCTACCATATTTTCATTTTCAACACTCCGAGGGTTATCTATAACAAATTATTTAGTTTTTAACCCAATCATAGTGAAACAACATGGAAATATCCATTTGTTTCATTTAAATTATACTTATAATCATACTTTTCTCTACCACCTAACTCTATTTGTATTTGTTAGAATTGAGCTTGATGATTGGTAAGGTTATTTTTATGTTTATATGCTTGAGAGCCCTTCCTAATCATAATTTAAACAATCATATAAATTATTTTCTTTAAAAACTCAATTAGGAATTGGATGATTCAACACTTTATGGTTTCTGAAATTTTGGTTTGGGCTATTGAGAAATCCCATGTGGTGGTCTTCTTATCATTACTTGTTATTTCTATGAAAGGTTTGTCTAATTTCTATATCCATAGTTGTATATGTTTTAAAATAGATCATCTATAACTTGAAATATTGTACCATATCCCTCAAAATTTGCGATTTCTTGTGTTTTTATGCATGCCAATGACTAGAAAAAATTTATTCGGTGTGTTCAAAAATATGAAATTGATCAAAATTTTCTCTAACTGATTTTTTTTTCTATTGAAATCCCACTTGTTTTCACTCTTTTTTTTTTCTGATAGAGAAAATATTTTCAATTAAATTTACATTAAATTTCATTTTTTTAAACCCACAAAAGTGTTTCTTTAAGATTAATTTCTGCATTTTTATGATACTGGTGTTATTTTGAGATGAGTAGTAAAAATGGTCCATTTAGGTTTTTTAATTATTTTAAATTATTTCTGTATTTTGGTCAAAACATTTTCTACACTGATCCAAATTGGAAAATTCATTCTTTTTCAGATTCTACACATCTTGGGAATCCTTATATCCTTTTGGACCAAAAGTTGAATCGACCATATATAAGCTCAAAAGAAGCTCACAAGTTTTACTAAAAGAACTATTTAAATATCTACTGTGTTTTGGTGTGGGGTCCATAAGTCATTCATTGTGGGACAAAATGCTCTGAAATTTGGGGGGGGGATGCAAAAGACGGTTTCTAACAAATTTCATGAATGATAGGATGCATGAATATTCCATTTAATGGAAAATTAATGCATCATAATCCAGAGGTTTGTGATTTGTTGATTCTGACTGGACATAATAAATGTTCTGAGTAAAATGGTTATAACTCTCAGAATACTTTCCAAATACACTGATATGTTTAGGTGAAACAACCAAGATAATTATGAAAAACATTAATGAATGGTGAAACACATGATGATGTAATTTAATGGAGCTAAAAGGCATCAACAATTCTAGATATAAAAGGAGGATAGCTCCTCTCTCTTAAAGCATATCTCATTCTATCCCATTCCTTAAGGGACACTAAGGAGGGGAAATTTTTTGACATTCATTATTTTATTTCTTTTCTTTTACATAGTTTTGAAATGATTATTATTCCCCATTCATATCTATTACCCTAAACATAGTGGGGAATACATTTTGAGTGATTGGGGAAGTGTTGGTTTTCTATTTTGTAATTCTTGAGATCTTGGACAAAATTGAATGAAATTTTATTTTTCTTAGAAGTTGTATTCAATTTCATATATCTGATTTTATTATCAACTATGATTGTACTTGAATTTTAATTCTGTTATTAATTTTTGACTTGCTAAAATAATCATTATCTCTTAATACTAATTTCTAGATTATATACGATGGATTATACCATAGATTAGTGGTGAAGTACTCGACGATCGTCACTACGTGTAAAAGAAGTAGTAAATTCTATTGATTTTTTGGGTTGAACAAGACCCGATTGGGTATTGCCTATGTCAATTGAGGATATTCAATACAACTATTTTGCACATGGAAGGAGATTTGACTAAACCAAGATCATGGTAAGGTTTTCTCTCACCATCATAATTTCACCAAGGAAGTGAGATGAAACGATTGCGAAAACTCACTTTAATCAACTTAGAAGAAGAGGTTTGAATTGAATTGAACAAGGATAACATTACAATTAGAAAACCAACCTTGACCTAATCACCCTTTTAATATCATAGTTTTTAAATCATTCGAATTTTAATTTCAATTCAATAATATTCTTATCAAACTCACTTTTTTTACCGCATTTAAAATTGAAAAACTAATTTGGGTGCACTCATCTTCGGGAGACATTCTAGTTCAACCACATTACTAAATTTTAAATTAGGAAATAATTATTTTTTCATTCCCTATAATAAGCGTTTGTCAAACTTGGTGTTGTTGCTAGGGAGGCTGTGTAACAAAAAAAATATTTTCCAAAATTGAATGAACCACAACTAAAAAAAACCATTAATTGAATTTGATCTAGAAATTGAAAGAACATTAACCAACTAAGAAAAAGTAATCTACCAGAAATCTTTGATGAAATAGATCTCTCAGATTCAAGTTAAAGTCATAGTGTAAAATCTGAACCTAAAATCGTGGCAAGAAATCCCAACTCAACCCTATGTGATCTATGTGCATCTCAATTTTCCATTCAATATAACCAACTAATTGCACCCACAAAACCAAATGATTTTGAATTACAGGTCAATATGATTCCTATACTTCTAAAGTTTCATGGTCATATAGAAGAAGATCCAAATCGTCACATGTATGGATTCAGATACACTTTCTCATGCTTTTGGCCAAAAGGAACTCCCAAAGCCCAATTTCAGTGGAGGGAATTCCCCTTCTCACTGTAAATAGCGGATAAATAATGTTTGTAAAATCTAAATCCAGGGGAGATCAATGATTGGGAAGACCTAAAAAGGTGTTTCATAAAATTATTCTTTCCCACATCGAGGAGTAAAACCATCAAGAAGGATATTTACATCATATAATAATCAACTAGAGAAACCCTCTTTGAGTATTTGGATCATTTCAAGAAGCTACGTTCCAAGTTCCCACATCATGAAATGGAGGAACACTAATTCTTTGTGTTCTTATACTAAGGACATATGGATAATTGTTGAAATATTCTAGATCCCTCATCTAGGGGATCATTTATTGACATGTCACCTGTAGATATCAAAGTACTAATTGAGAAGATTGCTCAAAACTCACAACAATTTGGTATAAGAGGGTCATGAACAAGAGTAATCCATGAGGCGAGAACATTTGATTCAATAGAAGTAATTAGAAGCGAGATGGGTGAACTCACTAGGTTAGTGCGACAGATGGATGTGAAACAAGTGAAGGAACAACAAGAACCGAATTAGGTATGTGGTTTATTTTCTTCTAATTGTCATTACACTGACCATTGTCCCACAGTACAGGGATCCAGATTTTGTAATGCTACATATCAAAAAAGGAAATTCCTACCAAATCCACCACATCAGTGCTAAAACCAACAAGGATATGGATTCCAACAGACCCATGATTGACTTCCTTTTCAACATCAATACCAGAACCCACTTCCATTCCAAAAATCTTATAAATAGCCTTTTCAACAACAAATAAACCATTTTATCCACCACCAGTCGTGATAAATACATATGAGAAACCATCCACCAGTGCACAACCATCATGTGTGAACCAACAACTATTGTCAGATGTTGAGGGGCTTAAATAAAATGTGAAAGACTTATCCACCCAAATAATTTTTTTTTGGAAATTCTAACCCAGAATCCAGAGAAACTTCCATCCAAAATAGTTCCAAATCATATAGATAATGTCAAAAAAATCATAACAAGAAGTAGAAAATAAATCACACCTCCATCCATCCTTGAAACTGAAACAATACCACTTATTTTGAGGGAGAATGATGTTGAAAATTTAGAAAACCTTGAGAAAATCCACCATGAAGGAGAAAAGGAAGAGGAGTAGGAGAAAAATAGGACACAAAATAAGAGAAAATAATCTTTAATGAAAAGGATACAAAGGGAGAAGAAATACTTACCCCCACCATTTCCATCAAGGATTATTTAATTAAATAAATTTCATGAAGAAACACTTCAAAAGGAAATTATAAACACTTTTCAGAAAGTGGAAATTAATATCCTATACCTGAACCAATAAAAAAAATTCCAAGGTATGATTTTTTTTTGAAAGACCTATGCACCAAAAAGTGAATACTTAATGGGAATGAAAAAATCAACTTGGGGAGAAGTGTCTCAACCCTCATCACACCACAGATTCCAACCAAATGTTATGATCCAGGGACGTTTTCTATTTCATGAACCAGTGGTTCATTAAATTTCTCTAATGATTTGTGTGATCTGGGTTCTTCAATTAATGTATTGCCTCACTTTGTTTACACTTCTTTACCGATGGGAGAGTTAAATCCCACAAGATTGGTGGTCCAACTGGTAAATAGATCCACAGTTTTCCCTACTGGAGTTTTAGAGGATGTCTTGGTGGAAGTCAATGATATCTTATTCCCGGCTGACTTCTATGTTCAAAATATGGAAGAAGATAGGAACCCATGACACTCGCCCATAATTTTGGGGAGACCATTTTTGAAGACAGCTAAAACCATCATCAATTTCCATGAAGTTACACTCACCATGGAATTTGGAGATAACGTTTTCCAATTCAACATTTTTGAATCCAAAAGGTACCCATCAGATGATTGCTCCCTCTTTTCATTGTCCCATGAAGTTAGTACTAAACCCATTGATGAATTAGGTATGTTCCATGAATTATTAAACTTAGGAGATAATTTTTCCCTTAATGAACATGTGAACTCCCACAACACTGGAGATACTGATTTAAAATGGGAAGAAGTGATAAAATATGATTTCATTGATGATTTGTTTATTGATGATGAATATGATATTGTTTCTTGTGTGTAGGAGGTCAAACCTTTGGAAGTGGGTAATGTTAGCTTAATTTCATCCCTTGAGAATCCCAATGAACATGAATTAAAACCACTCCCCTATGATTTGAAATTTTTATACCTTATGGAAGGAGGAAAATTACCAGTGATAAATGAACATAATCTATCTAAAACCAAAGAAAAATATTTGATTGGGATTTTGAGAGAGAATTCTTAGGAAATGGGGTGGATCTTAGGTGATATCCCAAGAATAAACCCAAAAATATGCTCACCAATAATTTTTCATGAATGAGATTCCAAACTTTTTAGACATACACAAAGGAGGATGAATCTCACCTTGATGGAGGTTGTGAAGAAGGATATCGAGGAGCTCATAGAATATGAGATCATCTATCCCATTTCCGATTCATAGTGGGTTAGCCCTATTCATGTCATTCCAAAAAAAACCGGCATGTCCACTGTAAGGAATGAAAAGAATGAATTAATCCATATGAGAATTCAAAATAGCTCGAAAATATGCATCGATTTTGGATAATTTTACCAGGTTACTTGGAAATATCATTTCCCCATCCCCTTCATTGACATGATGTTAGAGATATTGGCAGGTAGAACTCGTTATTTCTTTTTGGATGGATTTTTAGGTTACTTCTAGTTACCCATTTCTCCCTAGGATAAAGGGAAGATGGCATTTACATGTCCCTTTGGTTCTTTTTCATATAAATGAGTGACATTTAGATTATGTAATTCTCCAGGTACATTTTAGAGGTGCATGGTGTGTATTTTTTCTGATCACATTGAAAAGTAAATTGATGTTTTCTTAGATGATTGCGTAGTTTTTTGAGATTCTTTTGATCATTTTTTGAATAATATTGAATTTTTTTTGAAAAAATTCGTTGAAAAAAAATCATGTTTTAAATTTTAAAAAGTTTTATTTCATGGTTAAAAGAGGAGTTTAACTTGGTAATGTCATTTCCCAAAATGAAATTTATGTGGATAAATCAAAAATTTATGTTATAAATTAATTTCCTTACACAACCTGTGTGAAACACATTAGATCATTTTTAGGACATGTAGGATTCTATAAGAGGTTTATAAAAGATTTTAGTATGATTTATCACCCACTCTCAATATTACTTTTAAAAGATGAAGATTTTTATTTTAATGATTCATGTAGGGAATCCTTGGATGAGTTGAAGTCGAGATTGATTTCACCACCCATTATGAAAATTCCAAATTTGAAAGAACAATTTAAGCCACTTTGGGATGACTCTAACCAAGCAGTTGGAGCAATCCTTTACCAATGAATTGAGGGAATTCCAAAAGTAATATCATATGCATCAATAACCATAAATGAGAACCAATTCAATTACACACCTAGTGAAAAGGAGTTCTTAGTATTTTTTTTCATTAGAAAGATTTAGATTATATTTTCTTGGAACAAAAATCACTACGTTTTCAGATCATGCAGCTATGAGGTACTTAATGATGAATGTTGATGCTAAACCGAGGTTAGTGAGATGGAAGATTATACTACAAGAGTTCAATAAAGAAATAAATGCTAATAATGGATCTGATAACCAATTTTATGATCACTTAAGTAGACTTCCAAACACCACTAAAATTGAAATTCCAGAAAGTGACCCATTGAATGATCAAATTCTAGGAGAGTAGTTGTACTTGATTGAAGGAGAAGTGCCTTGGTAATGATGATATGGTCAATTTTTTGGTAACATCTCAGGCCCCATATCATTTCAATTCTCACCAAATTCAAAAACTGAAAGGTGATTCCAGGATTACATTTGGGATGATCCATTCCTTGGGAATATTTCCAAGGATCAAGTAATAAGAAGATGTTTACCTAAAACTGAAGTTAAATCTATCTTTGATTTTTCTATGCATTAGCATGTGGAGGCCCCATTGGACCTTAATGGACAAAAAGGAAGGTTTGGAATCTATAATTTATTCTCCCACCTTTTTTAAATATGCTCATGAATGTTGAAAAATTTGTGAAAAATTTCAGTTTTCAGGAAATATTTCAATGAAAAAAGAAATGCCTCAGAAGGCACTAAATTTTTGTGACATTTTCGATGTTTGGGGGATATATTTATGGGACATTTTTCTAATATCATTTGGAAATTATTATATCTTTCTTGCAGTTTATTGTGTTTCCAAATGGGTGGAAGTAAAATCCCTAAGGACTGACAATGCTAAAGTTTGTGATTTTGTGAGGTCTAGCATATTTTGTAGTTTTGGAGTTCCTAGAGAAATAAACATTGATCAAGGGACTCAATTTTAATGGAGACACTTCTAAATAATTATGGGTTCAACATAAAACCTAAACTCTCTATCATTGATAGACTAATAAGAAACCTGAAGTTTCCAATAGGGAAATCAATTGAATTTTGGAAAAGACTGTTAATCCAAACAGGAAGGATTGGAGCCAATGGTTGGAAGATTCCTCATGGGCTTACAATATAGCCAACAAAACTCTGATTGGAATGAGTCCATATAGGATGATTTATAGGAAAATCTTCCACCTACCTATGGAATTGGAGCATAAGGCTTTTTGGGTTGTGAGGAAAATGAATTTGGACCTTGAAAATGCTAGGAAGGAAATAAAATTGAACATAAAAGAGATAAAGGAAATAAAAAGGGAAGCATATGAAAATTCCCGGACTTACAAAGAAATAACAAGAGTATCCCATGAAAAGATAATCTGACCGAAATACTTCTATCCTGGAGACAAAGTGTAATTATTCAACTCAAAACACAAGATGATGCTAGCTAAACATTATTCTAGATGGGAAGATCGATTTATAGATACTCATGTGTATCCTTTTGGTTCTGTGTAGATTATGAAGGATGGAGAGAATGATCTACTCCCTGTGAATGGGTATAGGTTGAAGAAACTCTGTGGGACCCTACCATATGATCCAATAGAGAAAATCACACTGCTCGAACATGTTTATCAATAAATTCAATTAGGTCGTACCTCTCCTTTAATTTTTTTTCTTATTGTGATTAATTTTAAAATATTCATACATTTTAAATATATTTGAAGGCACTGAGGACATTTCATCATTTACGTGTGGGGGAGAGAACCATTTCAGTTTAGGATTTTCATTTCATGTTTGGTTTACTGTTTAAAAAAATTGTTTTCTAGATATTTGTGTGTTTATTATTAAAATGGAGTGTATTGTTAAAACTTTTAAACTAAAATGATTATAATTTATATTTTTGAAACCCATTTCAAAGATTGAACTAATCTATTCCATGAAACTGATCTTAAATGAATGCTGAAATGACTTTGTTTCAAGTTCAAATGTTTTGGAATTTTATGAAAAGTACTCTGATTTTTAAATCCCTTGCTACACATCACTGTCTTTATTTATGAAATAACTTTCTTGTGAGGCTTCTTTACCATTGTTTCCATATTATTTACATTAACATTATTTTTTAGAAAACATACCATTCTTTCTTCAACAAGAATTTGATTTATTCCAGTAAAACCATGAGGGTTTGAGGTACTAGTGTTTTAAATGTTTGAGGGATTTATTTTGTTTTAAGCCCCATTTTCAAAATAATCCTTTTCATTATGTCCTACCTTTTACATTAATCACTGTATCCCTTAGAATCCATGAACAACCTATTAGGTTATCCATATTATAAGCCAATTTTCCATATCCAAGCTTCTCTTTAAGTAAACATTCATGATCTAGTAGAACATAAGTGTAAGGGAAGATGTCTTACAGTGTACTACCTAATTTGGTGATACATTGGGTGGTATATAAAATGATTAAAAGATGATGCTTCTATTGAAGATTTTATTTTGTTAAAATCTGTTCATTTTCTTAATCATTCATGATAAAATAAGTTGTACCTTTCTAGAGCGTCCAATATAAAAAAAAAGCTATGCCTATCTGGAGTTTTCAACAAAAACAATGTCTGAGAAGAAATTTTTACTGGTTAAATGCTAACTGGCATGAACATTCCTTTAGTTTTCATGATGATGAAGTTGATTTTATAGATATGGGAAGAGAAGGAGACCATTATTGAGTGAAAATTAGAATCATGCAATTTTGCTTCAAAAAGATCCAAGCCCTCCGTTTTCGGACTCATAATTTTTTACATCTAAATCCTAACAACTGAAAGCCAGAGAACAACCCTAAAAAGTCCTCATGAGAAACACATGTCCTTAACTCACATCATATGGAGAATTATGAATTTATTAAGCCTATGGTGACTCTTGTGTGTGTATGGATGAGAAAATCCTTATTGAACATTTACATTTGGGAAATTAGAGAAAATTGATGTGAGGTAGGTGTTTTGTTTGTGTGGGATAAGAAATGAAGTTGAAAAATATTATATAATATAAAAGGGAGAACTTGAAATAATTGTTTTTTATTAGGAATGATATATTTTTATCTCTTAATATGGATTTGGTTGATCTCATTGGTATGTGTTTTTTATTTGATTTGTTTAGATTTTGATGTATACATGTCCAGGAGTCCAAGTTCTATGTGTGGGGGAATTGATAGAGAAAGTATTTTCAATTAAATTAACACTTAATTTCATTGTTTTAAACCCACAAAACTATTTATTTAAGAGCAATTGCTGCATTTTTAGGATTCTGGTGTTATTTTGAGCTAAATAGTAAAATGGCCCATTTCATATTTTTATTGATTTTAAATTATTTCTGTATTTTCTCCACAACATTTAATAAAAAAATCCAAATTGCAAAAATATTTCTTTTCTAGATGTTACACATCTAGGGATTCATTTCAACCTTTTAGAAAAAAAATATGAATTGACCATATGGAAGCTGAAAAGAAGCTAACAAGTATTTCAAAGAAAAATATTTATAGATATGCCGAGTTTTGGTGTGGGGTCAGTTAGTCGTTCATTGTGGGCCCAAATGCTCTGAAATTTAGTGGATTGGCGAAAAAGAAGTTTTTTTACAACTTCCATGAAGGATAAGAGGCACTAATTTTCCGTTTAAGGGGTCATTAAAGCATCCTTATTCAATGTTTTGTGATTTGGAGAGTCTAACTTGATATAATAAATGATCAAAGTGAAATGGGCATAAATCTTGGAATAATTGTTCAAAGCCGCTACTATTTTGAGGGGAAATGCCCAAGAAAATTATGAAAAACATTATATAAGGTTTAAACACATGAAGATGTAATTTAATATTGATAAAACTAATCATCATTTTGGGGAAAAATTGTTGTCTATAAAAGGAGGAGAGATCATCCCTCTCAAAACATCTGTCATTTCATCCCATTCCTTCTGGGACACTAAGGAGGAGTACTTTAACAGCTTTCTATATTTTATTTCTTTTCATTTCAATAGTTTTTTCATTCCTTATTCTTCTCTATTCTTCTCGATTACCCTTACCATTGTGGGGTAAATATTTTTAGTGATTGGGGAAGGGTTGATTTTCTATTTTATAATTATTGAGTTATTGTAGGAAATTGAATGAAATTTCATTCTTCTACAATGTTGCTTTAAATTTCATATAGCAGATTTTAATATCAACTGAGATTGTTCGAGAATTTTAATTCTGTTTTTGATTTTTTCCTTGGTAAAATAATCATTATCTCCCTTCAATGATTTTTGGTTTATATATGATGGAATGGGATAAAGATTAGTGATTAAGTACTCGATGATCGTCAGTACGTGTAAAAGAAGTAGTAAATGTTCTTTATTGTTTGGGATAAAAAAGACCCGATCAGGTATTTCCCATGTTAATTGAGGATATTCAATATAACTATTTTTCACATGGAAGGTGAGTTGACCAAACCAAGATCTTGGTAAGGATTTCTCTCACCATCCTAATTTCACCAAGAAGTGAGATGAAATGATTGTGAAAACTCACATTAAGCAATATAGAATAAGAGTTTTGAATTGAATTGAACAATGATAACATTACAATTAGGAAACTGACACCGACCTGATTACCCTTTTAATATAATAGTTTTTCAATCATTTGAATTTTAATTTTTATTCAATAATTTTCTTATCAAACATACTTCTTTTTACCTATTTTAAAGTCACAAATTTTTTTGTGTGCACTCCACTCTGGGAGACATCATATGTAAACCAAATTACTAAATTTTTTATTATGAAATAATTGATTTTCTATGCCCTATGATAGGCGTGCGTCAGTTTCATTTGGGTTCATCATTGATTGAAGTTGTTATTTATTTTCATCCACCTAATAGTTTATTTATACATGAGAGACAGTATTGTTTCCTCCTCTATTAACACTTTCCATATAAGAATATTTTCATTGAGAATTTAAATCAATATTATTGAAATGTTTTTCCCAAATCATTATTTGTTTTTATTCATTCAACGTTTTATTTTTTATTATCTGAAAAATTACCAAAAAAAAGAAGACCATGGGAAAGGACAAATAGTACATGCGTAAGGAGGATGAAAATAATGAAGACCCAGTTTATCTCCTCTAATAAGTTATATACGTTCTGGATATAGTTCAAGAATAAAAAATTCAATCCTCATTTATTTTATTATTATAATTTCACAAGAATATTGTTCAAAAAAATTCAATAATTAATAAGAGAATAATTTATTAAAGGATTCTATAAGTAGATGGTGTTGATGATACTACATAAGAAGGTCACTAAATCTATCTCAATCTACAAGAAAAGATTCTATATACTATTGATACAATATTTAGATGTCTTTTGTAAGCTCACACCAAATCCTCTGATGGTAGAATTTCAGAAAAATGAATTGTACACTTGATCCTAACTTTTAGAAATATTTTCATCTAGATCTAAGAGAAAATTTATATCATTACCATTATGAAATAATGGTAAAACTATCATCTCATGTCCATCTTCATTGAGACATTCCAAATGAAACTACTCCACTATGATATTAATGTCTCTAATGAAGTCTAATGAGTCTTCATTAGATCATACATTAAATGTTGGAAACATTTCAATAATATTATTTTTGAATCTAATTATTTTGGACTCGATGTGTAAATCTAATGGAAAATGTATCACTGGACACTTGAGGTAGTTGATTCCCCCACATCCTAGGCCATTCAAAGTTATTTTGGATGGCTTCAGCTTCGAAATTCAGTTATTTTCATCCTAATTTTCTTCTTGCACATTTATAATTTCAGTTTTTCTATCTTAGTAGATCTATCATTTTTTCAATTTCAGATTGTAAGAGGTATAATTCTTGAGAAGAAACTCTGCCTGTATACACTATAGAATTTTTCAGTTGTAGCCAAATTATTTATTTTTTTTATTTCTTATTATGTGTATATCGTTTATTTTCAAAAACAAGATCCCTTCCCAAATATTGTTTCCAAAATGTGAATGCTTAGTCTATGACATGAAAATATTTAGAACCTAAAAACTACTATTATGTTTTTAGAAATGTATCATATCACCATGGATGGTCGTGATGACGTAGTCCAAGAAAGAAAATAAAAACAAAAGAAAAGTACAGAAAACTTGTAATCAATATTTGAGATTTTTTTGAAACAATTTATGTAAAAGATGTTGATTTAATATAATATTGTAAAAATTGTTTCAAGAAATGTTGAGTATGAGAAGAATAGTAATGAAAAATAATGGAAATTTTGATTGTCCGGTTAAATTATTTCTTTATTTTTAAAATTGTTATCGAAATCAACATTTGAAAGAAATTATTCCAAACATTGGTTGATTATATTTACAAATAATTAGATGTATTTATAGTTATTCATGAAAAAAACAATTCAATTTTTAAAGAAAATAAGTTAATTAGAATTTGAAAAATATAAAAAATAATAGATATTGAAAAGTTAAGTCATATAAATCTAATATATCCGCTCAGAATTTTGTAAGACATAATTTTATGATTTATATTCAAATATTTAGAGAAAAAAAATTAAAAAACATGAATAATAATAATAATAAGAAAAATATATTTCTTCTCTTATTCTTATGCTCATGATTGAGCTCATGCGCCTCTTACAGCTCTCTTCTCACGCTATTCTCTTGATGTCACTAGAAAAATTCTATATCTCCAATCAAGTAAATTAGTAAATAAATGATTCTCCTTTTTATTTTTAAACTACACACTAAATTGTTTTTCTATATCAATTTTCATCCATTAATGTTAGTATTTTTTCACCATTGGCCTTTTCCCACTACCATGTAATTTTAATAAATAATCCGAACATATTCTGACAACTGCAATTTCAATTAACAATTTCAGCTATCACCATGAAATATCATGAAATCATTATCTCCCCTTTATCCTCCTATTTTTAAAATAAATACAAGGGTATATCTATTTGGGGCCTAATTATATCTAATTTTCTATCATATTTATCCTCAATTATAACACAACCATAAAAAATGTACTTTGACATAGATTTAGTTATTATCTTTTGAATGCATCTAGAATGCAATAATCCTAGATCCCAAAAAATTCCAGTCATTGGAATCTCTTATATAGAATCAACAAAAACTATTACACTTAATCCTTAATCATCACATCTAAATCCAGATTTATTATCCTCAGCATGTGGAGTCTCATATTTCCATTAGTAAACCCACTCACTCATGCTCTGAGATGAAGAACCCAATTGAAATCATGCAAGGTCAATCTTAGTTTTCCTCTTTGATCGGTCTCCCGAGAACCAAACTCGGTTTGGTATATATTTCTATAGGATCAGATGGTAGATATTGAGTTTCTTTATTAGTTTTAAATTTAATGAATGATTCAGTAGTGGTCGCCCTTTTTATTGATCAATATCTTATAAGAGAAATTATTTTACAATGGTAATAAAGATTATACTAGGAAAATGAACCACATACGATATTATCTTGCATCGATTATTATTATCTTACATAGACAGAATATTAATACGATATTGGAGTTTTTATTATGAGAAAGAAAATATTATTTCATCCCATATAGAAAACATTTATCCAATAAAATAGAAATAAAAAATTCTGTTACACTAATTCTACTTCCAAATAAGACATAAAAACCCGAATAATTTTAAAAATATAATTAAAATATAAAAATTATTGACACCATAAATTAAAATATCAATATAAGAAATACATATAATAAATAAAACTAAAAAAATAAAACATTAATAATATAATTTTTTACATAATGAATGAAAATAAAAAATATAATACAACACACATATGATTAAAATACAAAACATTAAATTTATATTTTATGATTAAGTAGAAAATTAAATAAACAAATAATATAAATATGTCCTGACATATATAATATTTATGAATTAAATTGAACATTGTTGATAAAATTATAATAATTTTACAAATAATCAATAGATAAATCACAAAACTATAAATAACCCCTAAAATATGTATTTTATCATTAAATGTTCATTAGAAAAACAAAAAAATGTGGGGAAATACATCGAATGAAAGCCACAACAAAATGTATTAAACCCTTATCATTCTCTAATATTAATATCAACTAACCATTACTACTTGAAATCATATTTAAAATGTAAACTAATAAGGGATACCTTTTGAAGATTTGAACAACCCATGACTTTAAATATCTTTTCGAGACTGTTAACTCACCCTTCAGCTATCCCATGGTCATCTGATCAAATTAATGCTAGAGGGTGCTGCTTCTTGAAATGACCCACTATATACATGTTCTTCTTTGGTGAACATTTTTATTATCTCTCATGGAAACCACCACCATTTATAGCCCATTTAAATAGATACACCACATTATAAAAAATAATATATTCCAATTACAACCATTCTAAGTTATTGATTTTGAAAGATATCTTCATCTTGGTGTCTTCATACATTATATTTATTTTTTACACTATATAAAACCATTCTCAAAAATCATAATTCAGATGAAACAACATGAACATATTAAAAGGACATATCATGATAACCATAAATTATAATCTCTTAAGAGAAAAAGCCTACATTACCCTAACCTATGAAGTTTTATAAACCATTTATTAGAAAGAAACTATAAGTACCTGATCCTTATTCTTTCAAGAATAAAATTTTTAGGAAATCAATTCAATTTTTTTCCAAAATATCATTTCTAGTTTATATTTTTCGAGAAATATTTCATAAATCGTACAGAACAAACCTATATACTAAAAGTTGGAAACTTATTCTAAGTATAATTTTCCCCACAATATAGGACATATAAAAACAAACATGTTTTCCATCATGAAAAATCGTTAAAATTTTCAACACGACTTCTTGTTTTTTTCTAATAATCCTTAAATTCTGTGAAAAATATTTGAAAATGTTTTATGACCACATAAAACTCCAAAGGAGATGTAAGAAACAAATAAATATTATAGTCCATTTTAAAAAACCTTGAGGTCAGTAAGGAAGTTTTTTAAACATAATTAAATTTGACCTCAAATAATCATTTTCTTACTTCTGAATTCATCTTTAGTACCCGAAATATTCGACAAAATACATTATATGAAATAATAAAGGTAAAATCTTAATCATGATGTTTTTATAGAAAACATGAGATCTCATGTAAAATGTTTTCTTAGAAACTTATATTTTTACCCAAAATGGAATAATTAATCCTTTAAAAAAATATCATTAACTCACTTTTTGAAATAAAAAATTTCTAAGAAAACACAATTGTATGAATACTGATGTCATAGAGGTGAATTGGAAAATAATAATTATAGAACCATTGAAACAACCCTTATAGGTGGAATAACCAATATGAAAAACTCACAACTAAATTATTTGGAGAACATAATAGTTACCAAAATGAATTGGAGATCTATTATAGAATTACCTGATCATAAATGATGTATAAGGACCATAAAATGTACAAAAAACATATAAAATTGATTTTAAAATATCAAACTCATAAAAATAGAATTTTAAACCGATAAAAAAAATTTATGAATATTTATATATCCATTTACATTAAACCAAAAATATTAATCCCAGAGTTGAGAATGGAAGATAAAGATGATTTTTATTTAAAGAAAACATAAAATATTATAATGGAATCCAAATATCATATATTTTCAATGGTTGTGGTAAAATTCTTTGAGATCGTATATGTCAAAATAGAACATTAATTTAAACTTTTCTAAAGAAATTAAAAATGTTCTGTTCAAAATACATAAAAAGAATCATTTTTAAATGTTTTTAATGAATGCTAAAAGAGGAATAAAATATATTTTATAATTAATTTATCTAAAAATAAATAAATATATAAAATAATTTTATGACGTTATATTTAAATACTTATTCAATTATGATCATGTCAGTTGTACTGACAATATACGACTCATATGTCCAAAATCACTTAGTTAGGCTGAAAGTAGTCAATGAGGACATTATTCCATCATATAAAAAATAATAATCATTACATAATAGTTCTTTTATATATAATTTTTATATTTTAAAGCCAATTATGTAATGTTTTTATGAAAAATGAACTATGTTACAATCATGTAGATTGTTGGTCATGAATACACGTGAGTAAAGTTTCTATTTTTTCAATGAACAAGATAGAAAGAAGTTATGAATTATTTTTTATTTCGAAAATAATTTTTATGTCATAAATATAATATTATTTTCATAAATACACTTATATGTTATATCCATGTGACATGGTAATGAGAAATGAATTAGATAACTTTGTGGAGGATGAAGTCCACACACACACATGAACAACATTATTAGTTTTCGATGGTTTGAAAAAACATTATTTAGATGAAATATTATATGCCCATAATGATAAAAATACTATTAATATCATATATATATATATATATTAAAAACATAATTGTGGAATATTTTTATAGGTAATGATGGAAAATGAATTACATCTATTCGTGACGTGGTAGTCCTCTGTACACACACAAATGATGATTTCAATTCTAATTTGATGGACAATAGAGATGTATATTGGTTATTAAATGGAACTTAAAATATATAAGTTTATTTAAGATACTATTTTTATGATTTTATTTTGGATTAATAATATTTTAAGGAGGAAAATCAAGAAATTAAACTAAAACATTTTGTTAAAAACGATACCTCTTCTTCGGACCACCTCCTTTTCATTACAATTTAATCCCACTATGGTTGGTGTTATGAAAAATATAAATCATCTAGGACATGGTTTGGGGTGTTATTAAAGAATTTGGATAGGTATGTGTGAATATATAGTGCTCAAATGGTGTGAGGAAAATAGTATAGGAGTTTACCTTTTATAAGTGAGGGGAGGGGCATTCTAGGTACTTCTTAAAGTATTACATTTGACTAATTTTATACTCACATTAAAACCAATAAAATTGATATAATTCTAAGATATTATGAGTATTATTATAAATAATCTTATAAAATAAATTTTTATCAAGTTTAGGTAATGTTTTTACCCTTATTTCTTTGTTTTCACTCCCCGTTAATTCGTTAGACAATTTTGATGATATCATTGTTTTTTACTATTTAGGTGTAAAAAAAGTTATATAATAATAAAAATAACCAAAAAAATGGATGATATTTCAAACCAAATAAACTCCCACACTCTAAATATATGATTTTTATTAATTTTAAATCATTTAAGAAATTATCGTTCATTATAAAATATCATTAATGCCCATTTTGGAACATTTCATATAATTTGACTTTGAAAATTACATGAAGGAAAAATAATTAGAATATAAACCATTATAATGTCCCTCAAATATTATATTCATCATTAAAATCGTTATATCACCATAAATCACACAAAAAATATCACTTTTAGTGTTTTTAATATCATTAGTTTGATTTCTATACTACTTGAACATGTATTGTTTCAGTGTTGTTTAAGCATTTATAATAATTATATAATAAAAAAAGTAACAAATAAATTACTATTACGGAATAAATTAACACTTAAAATAACTGTTTATGAACAAATATTTGTTGTTTATATCCCTATCACAAAATATTAAAGATATTAAAAGATATAAAGTGAAATTTTTGACATTATATTTTACTTAAACATTATAAAGGTCAAAATCAAGGATAAATAAATTGAAAAAAGATATATTTTAAAATTTTGGATGATTATAGATGAAATATACTCATCCAAGGAAATAATTGGGTGATTTTGATTGAATTTTTTCCTTTATCCCATTAGTTTTATCCCTAATTTACTCATTTTTCCTTTATCATAGTAACAAATTTCTATAGTTTTCTTAAAAGTAAAAAAAATAAAATGGATGTATTTAAAAAAATTGGAACCCATGAATAAAAATATTTAACAAATGTTAAAATATTCATATTATATTATTATAATAATTTAATATAAAATTAAACAGAAAAATGGGATGAAAAGTATTTTTTCATAGAAATAACTTGTAAGAATAAAAATATTTTTATACAAAATTAAAGTATAAAATTATTTCTAAAGTCAATAATTTGATTTCATTAATAACAATAAATAATTAAATTTGAAAAAAAAATCCATAAAAGATTTTTATTTGAAATAATTGAATAGAAAATTCAATTTTAAATAGAAATATTAATTCTTAACTATTCATTAAAACATCAAAATTTTCATAATATTCTCAAAAACTAATTTTATCTTAATTTTTATTGTTTAATTAATAATAGAAGATTATTTTTTGAAATTAAAAGTATATAATTTGAAAATATATTTTTAAATAAAAAATATAATGCAAGAAAACTCTATTTTGTTTGAAGTAATATTTTTTCACTATGATAGGATAATTACCTAATAATATTATGATTAAAATAACTATATTAAATCTTATAATTAATGTTAATGATTCATGAAAATGATTTACCTTAATATTACCAGGGATTTTATAATAATGAATTATTTTATCACATCCAACATACCAAATTAATTATAAAATTTTGAATCGAACATCCTTAAAACATCTGATGTGAACGTATCTTATTCAGTAATTAAATATATAATTAAAATAAATTAAATAAATGGTATAATGACAATGGATGAAACAATTAATTTTTTTAGTAAATTAAATACTTATTTATTTTTTATTATATATATGATAAAGAACATATATGACATGTTATACTCAAGGTAAGAGTTACTTTACCTTTAGACCCAAATTTTAAATGCTTTAGAGATATATTTTCAAAAAATATTTCTTATAGATCAATATTATTAATGTTATTTTATTATTCTAATTACCTAAATAGAAATTAATTATAAATTATATTTTATCAGTCTATTTAATTTTTTGTATGGTTTTCATGAGAAATATTATAATATATTTATAAGGAATTTTTTATCAAGAAAGGAGAAAAGGAATCTTATATGTTAATACATATGGTGAAAATTATTTTTCTTTATGTATAAATAGTTATTTTAAGTTTATATTCCTTTAAAAGAATACATGTTTTATTAAAAGAAAATATTTCTTCCCCTTTGATCAAGGTATTTTGAGAAATGGTTTTAAATGAAATGGATATTTTGATATATATAAATTGTTCTATTATTAGTGAAATAAATATTTATATGAGTATACTGATCAAGATGAAAGATTCATTATGTTTTGGATATTGGAAATTATTTATGATCAAAGTTGAGAATGATATATCTCATGACGACGTGTGAGCCTGATATAACTCATGATGAGGGGTGATCCTAAAAGAGATCTCCAATTCACAGGGTAAACAGAAAGTGCTAACCGGTTATAGGTTTGCACTAATATTTTCATGGAATTTACCATGTTGTTTATTATAATTGTAATATTTAATATTAAATTTATATAAAAATGATGTCCCATGTCACCTACATCATTTATCTATAATTTATATTGTTTTTATGGAAATATTATGATTTCACATGGTATGTTAATGTGATTAATTTTAAAGTAATGTTTATGATACTTCATAAGGGTAAAATATATAACATTGTGGAAATGATTTCATGATTTCTAATGAAGAAATATGATATTTATTGTTTTCATTAAATATTTATATTGAATTTTTTTATGAAAATATTTGGGAATTATTATTTATTTATTGGGAAATGAAATTTTCATTTCAAGCACAAAAATTTATTATGAAAAATGAAATTATTTATATGGGTTATTCATGTACTAATGATTTTTTATTTAATTTTTATATGAACTTTACAGAGATTTTTTTGTAATAAAAAAATTTCAAATGTTTTTCATAGGCATTTGAGTATGGGAAGAGCCAAAGTACATGACAATTGTAAAAATAGTTCATTAAAATAAAAAAAATTATATCATAAAAGTGTTTTATATTGGAAAAAATGATACTGAGTGGAGGTGTTCACTTTATGATGTAATATTTTAATATATAACGATGATGAAATAATTCTCTAAAACATTAAACATGAATGGTCTTTAGGAATTTAGTTAAATTAATTCTTGTACAAATATTCAATTTATGGATTTTATATGGCTGGGATCTTATATTTAATCTTAGAAGGTAAAGTGAGAGGAAGTTATATTTTTTATGGGCTTAAAAAAATTACAAATTGTTTTCCAAATATATGATGATTTTAATGTAGATAACTTTATAATAGATACCTTTATTTTATAATGTTTGAAATATGGGAAATTTTCACAAAGAGATAAAGAATTAGTAACAATATTTTTAGGATTTGAGATACCAGAAAATTTTTCTATTTTTGTTTTGAATATGAGAACATGCAATGGAATTGAAGACATGGAAATCTTTTCCAGAAATGTATTGGAATAATTTCAATGAATGACGATATAAGACACTTACCCTAACTATGGAGGAAATATTATTATTTTTGTAAAAATTTTCCAAAAATAAGGGTTGTTAGTGGAAGACATAATAATGGTGAAATTTAATCCACTATACCTCTTGAGATCATAAACTCTGATATATATGGTTAAAAGTGCTATAAATAAAAAAATGGTGATTTTCAATTTATTATTTTCATTTATGATTTTACACATATGGCTTGAAAAATGTTTATGGGACAGAAATAAGTGATAGTAGAGGTTTTTTATGTTTTATAATGGATTATGGGAATGTTCTGCATTTATATATATTTAAATGAGACTATATAATTGAATGGAGTACACAAGAAACTATTTTTATTCATATATAAAGAAAATTGTAATAAAACAAAATCATAGTTCCCCTACACTACTAAAAAACTAGGTAAGCTAAATGAAAAATAGAAGTGTAGTTGAAAGTGGAAGAATTATGATAAAAAAATATAATATTTCAAAAAAAAATTAGATATAATATGTAAGTACAATATAACATGTTCAAAAATTTATTTTCATTGATAAAAATGAAAAATAACTTCCTATGGGATGTTGTATAAAAATAACTATAGTGAAATAATTTATTATTTATGGACTCCCATTTTATTTAAAACAAAACACCTATATTTATGAATGATTTTTTAAAAGGTTGAAAGTGGAAATTATATGGAATATTCATCAAATGGAAGAAGTTTCATATACTATAATAAATGAATATATAAGGTGGTTGTTTTTTTGATGTAAAAAATCATTAAAAACTAGTCCACCTTAAAAAAAGTTGTTAAATTTGGTAACGAATCTATAATGTAAGATTCAATGGTGACATCTAGAGAAGTTATTGTGATGTAATATGAATTTGGGGCTAATATTTTACATGTTTATTGTAATAAATCTAGTGATTAGGAAATCAATACTAGAATAAAAACAAAAATATTCATGAATTTTTAAAAATTAGTAAAATTTGATAATATTATTAGAGATATGGATCCTCTAGTTCATACCTGACATAAATTGAGGATTGAAAATAAAATTCCACTTATATTATAATTGGAACCACAATATATTCCAAAAGTCATTGAAAATAATGAATATCTTAAATATAATGAATGATGATTTAGATAAAATTGAAAAGAATAGAACATGGTATATCATTCCTTGACTGAAAGGAAATAAAATTATAGTAACATATGGGGGTTTAAAAAAATATCAATGAATTGGGAAAAGTGTCAAGTAATAAATCTTGTCTAGTTTTTAAAGGTTACATATACGTCTAAGGTGATTATTTTTATGAAAAAATTCCCACTATTACAAGGCTTGAATGCATCAGAATGTTTTTGGCTATTTTTACTCATCTAAATTAAAATTTATATCACATGAATATTAAGTCAACATTATTCAATGGACAAATTGACGAAAATGTGTATATTGAGTATCCAAATTTTTCTATACTTTATAATGATGTAACTATAGTGTGTAAGCTGAATAAATCACTGTACGGGTTGAAATCGGCCTCACATGCCTAATATATTAAACAATACATTTTTTTAAAGTAGTCCAATAATTCAAAAATAAATTCTTATAGAAACATATATGTTAAATAAATGTGTAATGTTTTAATGATTTTCATTTTTTATGTTTAATATATAATTTCACAAGTGAAATGGATAAATATTATGAACATTTTATAGGAAAAATGAAGAAAAACATATACATTTCAACGATCTAAGAGATAAATTTATTTCTAGTATTAGAAGATTAATAGATAGGGAACTATATATTCTGCTCACAATGAATGTATTCCATGGAGTTGCAAAAAAATTTGGAATTAAATATTTAATAATGGTTTCTACACTTATTACATTCGGAATGAATCTATGTAAAGTTGAAGCCGATCAAAGTGTAATTCAGAAGGATTTTTTAATTTTCATTAGAAATATACTCTATCACACTAATTCAAGATCAAATATTCCATATAATGTGACTTTGAGTTAAATATATCAATGTGATCTAATGGAATAACACATTTTGGGAGAATAATGAATCCTCAAGTATGTTAATGGAACATCAAACTATGTCATGATGTATAGAAGAAGTAATGAGTTGAAAATTCATGGTTTAATTGATGGATATTAGGTTAGAAATTGTAATGATAAAAAATAAAAATCAGGAGGAACATTATTGTTGTTAGAATTTTTAATGTGATGGTATGGTAAAAAATTATATTAGGTAAAATTATGTATAAAATAAGATAAATATATTGCCTCTTCCTAGGAATGTAGAAAAGTGATGTGGATAATTGATCATATATAAAATTTTATGGTGAATGTTGAAAGCCCACTAAATATTCTTTATGATAATCTGAGTGCCCTTGATCATTATGAAAGTAATATTCAATATTCTATATCAATAAACTTGGAAATGAAATATAATTTCATAAGGAATAATTTTAATAATGGTGAACTAAATTTTAAGTATATTTAGTCAAATTATCAACTTCTTAATATAACCACTAAATAATTGCTGATGTAAATATTCTAAGAATTTATTCTAATACTATATGTACACCCCCCAACAATAACTCATTAATATAATTGGGTTAAACTCCATGATAATATTTATTTTGTGGAAAAAGGGGAGAGTTAGTATAACTGAATACTCTATAATTTCTTATTCTAAATATAGGGTTATCAAAAAATGGGGAGTAATTGAAAGGATTAGATGTTAAAATTTTGAATGTTGAGATGATTAAGTGGGCGTTTATTAATATCATAGACACAAAATTACATGGTAGCTTGGGATGAAATTCCTAGAAAACCATTGATTAAAGTGTAAGTGTGGCATAATTACACTTTTATTGAGAAATGCTATGGTATGGAGGTATTTAAGAAAAGGGTTGTCAAAATTATTGAAAATGATTCCAATAATTCTAGTGGGGGAGATTAAAAAACCTTTTGGTTAATTTTTTAATAAGTGTTTTATTTATTATCAAGATATTTTTTTAATAATTTTATGCTTCAAGAAAATTAGTTTATTCATATCAAAATGATTTCATGTTTAAAATCATACTATGTTAGATGAAATATAATTGATTCTTAACGTTTTGTATATATTGTTTACTAAAATTTATTATTGTTAAATATAACATTTATGAACTGATACATGTTTTATAAAGTTGAATTTATAAAGTCATGAAGTCGATAATTGTATAATGTTCAAATTATTAAGTTTTATTGAACTGAGTCATATTATGTACATCATTTGGAGGGAGTGATGATGACCATCAAGTTAATTTAATAATGTTGGATTTTTAGATATAAACACATCATAATATACCCAAAAATTCCATTTGATGCAAAACCATATGAACATTTATTAAATAAAAAATAAAAAGATAGGAAGGATGATGAGGTCAATAAAATGTTACTGATATCCACTGAAAATTAGAGTTACAAATCATAATAAGACAAATAATTTTGTTAATCACACACATCACTAGTTTCTCACTCCGTTTGAGAGTTACCTTGATTGAAGATCTTATGGACCTCTAGATGAACATATATAAATTTCTATCGATATGAGAATTACAAAGGTTAATGGAACATGTTGATTGGATAAAATATTGAAATATTATTTCAATAACATCTATAAATTTCATAAAATAACCCTTTTACAAATTCCATCATAAGGGATTAATATGCGGAGAACACTATACAAATAAATATAAGTTTAATAGACTGATCTGATCATAGGTAGAAGCTCATATTGTGAAGTTATATATATGTTATAAATAAAAGAAGGTATATCAATGCTATTGGATAGTGAAAATATAAAAATATTCTTGAAAAACATTATATAAATTTATAAATTATATATCTATAATTATTCTTAACGATTAATTAAATGTTCAAAAATCAATATAATATTTAGTTAATAATTGAATATATTAGTGAAACTCATATTTGAGGATGTTTTTTATTGATTTTTGATTCAAAACTTTTAGAATCATTAGTTGTGGTCAAATGGGAGTTTAGTTTATCAAGAAATTCATAATTATAACCCATGCCTCATTCTTTAATATTGAAGAATGTATGCCTATATAAAGGTGGTGTTAGATCCTTGAGTAGTTTATTTTGTGTATTATTATAAATACTAAAGTTCTTATTTCATAAATATATATCCATGGAATCACATTGTTGAATTAGAGGCACCAAATAGAGATACTAGACATTGGTACATTAGATCGATTCACTCAAAATTTAAGAAAACATATGGATTAATACTAGACAGTGAATGAGGTGTACTAGATAGAGTTGTAGTAGACCTTGTACTACTTGATATCGAATTTACAAAAAGAGTTCAGTTTGAGATATTGTCATTTTTTAATATTTTCTTCTCTTGAAAGTATAACCAACCATTTTAATTTGTGGGTTATAATAATTTCATAGCAAGAGAAAGAATTATATTAATAGGAGTTGGATTATTTTTATTCACTTCATTATAGAGTGAATATATATGGGTCAATGGGAGTTAACATGAAAGTTACGTATACACCCACAATTAGAGGAGAACCTTGCAAACCATGTTTTCATGTATTTTCTTACTTTTCTATAAATTTGATTTAGGATGAGTTATAAATTTGAGGTGAGAAGGAATTTAACATGATTCATGTTATAATTTTGAGAGTAAGGAAATTTAAAAGATCTCCACTGATTTGAACCCCTACTTCATGGCCCATATATTATTAAGTATTTCAAATAATTTTTGATATGATCACTATGTAAAATTAATAGAATAAACCAGAATTAACACAAAAACATTATATCAGAATGAAAATGATATTTTTAAATTAATCCAATACATTAGAAATTATTTAATTTAAAATTATTTAGAAATATTGATGTTTTCTAATGTTATTGAGTGAAGGAGTAAATTGTATTAATATTGATTTTGTTTTATTTTGTGGTTATTAAGGTCAAATATTTAAATATTATAAAATGAAAATATATTTTAATTAATATACCATTAATTGTTCAGGTTATGTGTGTAAATAATATAGTTATATGATAAATAAATTTTACAATGATACGTGATAAATTAAATGAAGAGATTAAAATGAATACACATGAATCGTCATTTGAAAAATAATTAATCACTTCTAAGAGAAGATAGATGAGATAGAGAATATGTTGTGGAATGTGTCTAAAGAGAAAAAAGTCATAAAAATACAGCTTCAATTTTCTAAAGGAAAATGAATAATTAAGTAAATGAAAAATTTGTAGTTTTTTTATTGAATGAAAAAAATAAGTAGTGTATGGATTTGTAATTGTGGTAATTCACCCCATGTGACTAAAAATTTTGAGTTTTTAATAAATTTAATGAAACATGTATGTAGAACTATCAAATATTTCAGTTATGGAGCCCTTAAAATCAAAAACAAAATAGGGAGAATAAAAATTGATGTAGAAGGATTAGAAAATACAGAATTATAATTGATTTATTTATAAAGACATGATATTTTAAAAGAATGGAAACATTATAAATATGGATTAGAAGTCTCAATTAATTTATAGGGATTATAAATATAGGGAAAGTATGATGGGTTTTTAATTTAGTTAATGAATCATGAGTATATTTATCCACTTGATAAAAATGAAATTACTTTTACACTCATCATTGATAAATAAATCAAGTAATTATACCAAAAATAACACTACATTGATTAGAAAAAAAAAAGAATAAATTCTGAAAAAATCTATTTTAAACATGATATAACAATCTTTTCCATTTCCATACAAACCTTTAACTAAACACCCAAATCATAACATTAATTTGTTTAGGGATATTTACCAATCCTGAGATATATACTCAATGATGGGAAACATTTCCTCGAGACATTACAACCACCTATAACTATAAAATAGAATCCAATATAGTATAAATGAATGAATAACTATATAATCAGATACATGTATATATATATTAGTAATCTATGTCAAAATATACATTCAAAATATTTTAAATAGCTATAAGATTGAACATTAAAAAAAATATTGGCCAAAGTATATGAAACTCCAATTCCATACTTATCATATTAAAATAACATATCTGTCCTCTATGGTGATCTATCATCTTCCCATTGATCATTATAGATGCATGGAAAATAATGTACATGTTTCTAAACAAGGGTAATATATAATAATAAATATTATTTTCCCAAGAAATTATATTACCACATACATGTCTAGTTTATTAATGAATTAATAATAAATAATGTGAATAACAACACATATAACGTGACTCCATGCTTAGAAATAAAAATATCAATGGTCAATCCCTCTATAATTTAGCACATGAATGAATTTAATCCCTTACAAAAAATTTCAAAGTTTACTTATTTGGAATATCAATTAAAATTAATAAAAAGGAACCCCCAAAAATATATCCATATTGTGTTTCACCAAAATACCATATTTTATCTTTGTATCCTTCTCAGTAGAGAGGATACCTAGGGTATAATCTTGAACATCCATTCCAATTACATATTAGATATTGGAACACATCCCTTTCATAAGTCAATGGTATCAATGAAATATACATAAAATCAAATGATATAATCTCATATCAATTCCCTTTAAATAATTATTTCTTGATAAATCACCATATATAGAGTTATCCCTAAGATAATAGAGAAAATATAGGTCTCCACCTATATATGAAGTGTTATATCAATTTCAACCATCCATAATTTGTGATTTATGTGTAAATATAAGAAGAAATGAAAATTTTAAAACTATTTTTGTGTATCTTGTTCTCCCAGTCCCATTTCTTTTTGTAGATAATTACATAATTTTGTTGTGTCCTACTCCAGGTAGATCCCATATATGTGGCATAAAATGAAAGTAAAAACTAAAGTTAATTATTGTTCATCATATTATTATATATTGGATGATATAGGGATTTCCCATCCCTATATACATCATACCAAACCATCTAGAATAATTTACCATATATACCTATATATTTTTTAATATCTAGTCTATCTCATCTCATACATATGGGATAGTATAGAGAAATGTATGATTTTTTAAAAGCTAGCCTCTACCCATATCAATGGGTGAGAATGGAATTGTCATTTTCTTATCACTCAATCACTAATAACAAGGATATTTTAATGTAATTCCCTACAATTTCCCATACCATATGATATCCATCTATAATATCCAATTTCAAATATTAATTTATATGAGTACAAAAAACAGTCCTCATATTCAAAATAATGGATGTCCATGTCAGCTATAATAGACCCTATACGTAATAGTCCCAGGATGTAATATTGGCTTCCATGTGTTTCCACATTATAAACTCACTGTAATCCAGTATTAATAATTCATTAATAAATATATGTTTTTTATGAATTATATATCATTACACTTTAATAATGGATCAATATTAGTCATTGTACATTTATTTACATCTACTTCATGGAATGTAATTTGTAGTATTTCAACCATATTCTTTAACAATTCTTATACCTTACTTGAATGATTGTAAGTATGATTTAGGTATTATATTCTTAAAAAACAATGCTAAAACTCCTTGTTATACATTGATTAATTATAAGTAATTCATTAATTACTTTAAATTACTTCTTTATTAGATTTGATGCTTTGTGGAATAACCTGTAATTAGTGACATGGCATCATCTATCTAACATAATGACTTAGATCATTAGACATGAAAAACATTCCATTACATTTCACCATATTTATTAATATATAATTATTTAAATATATATCTTACCTTAATAATACTCAATAAATTCCTTACAAACATTTAACTCCATTGTGTTTCATCATTTACAACACATTTAAACAAATCACTACTTTGTTTGCATTAATTTTCATTTAAGCACATAGCCTACACACTCACTTATTAGATAACGCCACCATGGATCTTTAATAATTATTATTAACCCTTTTAATAATAGGATTATATACTGTAGTTTTAGAAACCATTTATTAAAAAAATAATGAATATATATATTTAATGATTTATTTCATTCATTATTAATGTGATTTCACTATTAATAAAAACATTGGCATTCCGGATGTGAAATTATGCACACTATTCATTTACTATGTAATTTTCAAAATAAATTATCCAATTTTACTTTTTTAATTCCACAATGAATCATTATTTATATATATTATCATTTCTAAATAATACTTTATAAAAATTGAATTTGATATCCCACTCTATATATTTTCCACACATCAAGTTCATTTCATTTACTAAACTCATATTAAATTATGATAAGTTCTCATTTTCCAAATAGTATTAATTTTGCAAGGAATAATAAATTTTATTGTTTTATTAATAAGAATTTTTCTTATTATAAAATAATCATTTTTTTTATTTTTTTTAAAATATTAACAATGTTATCTAAATACACATCTATTTTTTACAGAATGTCAAAATGTGTAAAAAAGATTTCACTGCCCAATTTCAAGTCCCACACAACCCTACATTCCCCCAATATTTTTTATAAAACTAATTTTTTACACATGAAAACCCCATGTGTAAATCTAAATATAACATAACATTATGAAACATAAATCATTTGGGATTATACTAGTCATTTAATTTTTAAACAAATAGTTTAGAGTGATTGGCTTGGAACATTTTGTTATTTTCCTACTTAAATGACACGTCCATATGGGATTAAATATAATCCATATGATTTTGTAGACCTAGTCATACATAGACCCCATTCTGCATGACCATCATGGACACACCATTTACCATCTGATTAGACTGATTGGTTGACTATAGTGTGTCTCTAGTGCATCTGGAATCTTCCATGTATCAGTCTGTGGTTGAAAATATTACAACATTAATTAATCTAATTAGGCATCCATGAGATATATTTATCACTATGTATATATATTATTTAATGTCACCTCTAGATATGCTTGAAGTGGCATAGACATAGTTTTCAAATGAATTATATGATGGTTATGGTCCCATTATCGATCATCATCAGATATACCAATAGATTCCATGGCTACTGCATCCCATTATTGTTTTACCATAGTTGACGACCATTTATTCATCATATAATTACACCTTATATATCACATGATACATGGATTATGAATGTGGCCATTTATTTCCTGAATTAATTTTATTAGTAGGTCAATTTAAAGAGATAATTTATGAAATATTGGAAATTCAATCACACCTCTATCTAAAACACAAGCCTAATCACTGTAATTAGAAATAAATTAGGTGTTTCCCATTTTGATATTTTCTTTTATATTTAGTTCCCAATGTTATTTAACTATGTGACAATATTAGATTACAATCAAGAAAAATACCAAAATATTAAATATGATTTTTTTATCAAAATCATTTTATAATATTTTTACAATTTAGAGGTACTAGATTTGTTTCACCACATAGATTAATGATCTAAAAATATTTTTTGAATTTTTTATTAAAAAATCATCTGAATTGAATGTAGTATTTTTAAATAATAAAAATTATCCCATCAATATTTCCTAGTTAATTCGTAATATTTAAGAGATTATTGAGCTAACAGAACCATATTGAATGAGATATCAACATATAAATATTACACTACATGATTCAAATAATAATAAATATATATTAAGGGGGGAATTTTACACTCGAAAATAGTTATAAGAAATATGTTATAATTAAACCACCATAATTTTTATATGAATATACAATGATATTTGGAAAAAAGATCCCCCTATGATCAATGCTTCCATTTTGGTGAAATATTTTAGACACTAACCTTCTATTATGTATTATAAAATAATCATACATTGTGTATTACATGAGAAATAATACAGGGTGATGTATTATTTCTCCTATACAATTACTCCCCATCTATGAAACATTATATTAATAACACTTAAAATTCTCAAAAGATTTACTATATTGGAAACAATACATTCTAGACTCAATAGATAAGTCCATTTAATTGTCAAAAATTTGGTTAAAAAATATTTTATCATTATATCGTTTTATGTATATATTAATTTATCTTCTTAAATTATCCCACAGAAATAAAATTTATCCAACAAATCACTTCTTTTAATTTAATTGAGAGCTAATAAATTTAGTGATAATAAAATGAGAATAAAACTTTGAGAACATGGAAATTAGTTCCTAAATAAAACCCATACTATCATAATTTTGAGATTCCAAATCGATATGAATTTTTATTCTAATATGAATATAAAATTTTTATGACACCTAAAAATACCCTAAAATAAAGATAAGAAAATATGTCTGACCTTGATCAATTTATTGGTATAAAAAATGGAAAATTTTATAATTTAAATATGATCAATACAATTTTATTGAAGAAGATGTTTTTTATTTATCAAACTTAGCTACTATATGATATGATATTGCACATGAAACATACATGGTATTGGTCCAACACATGGAAGACACATTGAGAGGTGGTGAGTCAGTTTATGTCACTTTCAATAAATATTTATTAGTGGTATTTTTTTACAAAAATTATATTATCTACCCATCTTAAATAAATAAGTAGTAATGTATAAAAAGAGAAAAAAATATTTTATATATTTCACCAACATTGAGCTATCTCAAGGGTTCATACAATTCATGATATATCAATATACCAAATTAAACTAAACTAACTACTTGTAAATTATTAAATTAGACTCTTTTCATAGACCTTCTTGGTTTATAACTTTTATATGATTTTGGAGGTGGTATAACTGTATCATTTAGAATTAACATAATACTCCTCCAATCTTTACCTTTAGCATCCATGATCCATGAATAAGAAAAAAAACACACACACACAGATATATATATATATATATATATTCTCCACATTCATCTAACTAATAAATATCCATGAATTTTCAAGATATGACTCTTTGAATTGATCATATCCTCTCTATTTTTGAATCACATCAAAATTATAGAATTACACAGTTGAAAATACATTATAAAATCTTTATATTTTTCTTATATTTTCATTGGAAAGTTAACTTCTATGAAATAAAATAAAATATCCATGTTTCGATCTGTTAACTTATCCATAATTTAATTTAATTAATTAGAATATTTTATTATAAATGGTATTTAAATTTTATTCAAACACAATTAATTCAGGTCATATAATATCCCTATATAGATATTAATTTTTAAAATGTGATTTGAACTGAAGTTTGATCCAAAACTATATGAACACATTTATCATGGTGGGACTTTCTCCTTGTTAAACCTTGAATTAATAGATTTATCCCTTAAAATAATTATATAACATAAAGATATACTGATAACTAAATTATGATATCTCATACCTGACCCAATATATGAAAAATTATTCTCATGGACAAGTGGTAAACTTATTGTAAGATAATGACCATCACTATGCCACCTTAAATGAATTTTGGTATCTGGTTTCTAAATAAAATTTAGAAAACACCATTCAAAAATTTCTTTAGCCTTAATGAAGTAATATTTAGATTAATTTTTTGAATTATAATATATAAAGTCGCTATGGATATATTTACACATATTATAAGTGTAATAATTAACTATAAAATTCTTTCAACCAACCACAGTCATAGAAATATAGTTTTTGGTCTCAAAACCTCATTTTTCATACATCTTGAACAACCATGATATCCATTGGATGCTCTAAAATGGTTTTCCTTGCTATTTTCCATTTTTAAATGAATTCATATAATATTTAACTATTCTTGGTCCCCCATTTATAGAACCCATATATGCACCAAAATGATTCCACAAACATTCCATCTATTTACATCACTCATGGTCACCACCATGCCATATCTGACACAGAACAATTACATAAACATACTTTTTTAGTCGATATTTGACCAATCTCATTTCGGACAATCTCCAAGACTAATTTTATGAATGGAAATTATAATATGTTTCGATGAGTTATTTAGTGGTTATAATGATTTTATTATAAAGAAATAGAACCTAAAATTCCACAACATGTTTTTTCTAACAATATCCCCCTTTATATTTTCTAACAACAACCATACATAATAAAACATCACCTTTAAACACACTGTTCTAGAAACTACCACCTTCAATTAGATATTGTACTATTTAATCCACTAATAATTCACTCTAAGCTCACATGATTCATTTATATCATGATAAATAATATTTAAATTAAATTATTACTATTTAAGTCATTCATGATAATTATATTTTGTTCTTGACACTACATGGTTGTAGTAATACTAAATCATTACCCAAAAATAAATTTTTTGAAACCACATGTTTCATTTCTTGTTTTTTATGAATTCCAAATAATAATTAAAAACCACATTTCATCAAAATTATTTTTATCCCTCATCGAAAATTTATATTATAAATTTCTACTCCATCGACAATATGGGATGACACTCTCTTTTTTGAATAGTAAACTATTTTTGATTCTCTCTACATTACAAAATATTATGAATTATATTACTATTACATGGGATATGTCTATCCAATTTTTAAATAACACAAAGATAACTTAATGACAGTTTACAAAATAGAAGTAATAAATAATGAAAATCTCCCTTTAAATTTAGAAATATCTTTCCCTTTTTTAATGAATACAAGGATCCCTTACATGAATGTTAAAAACCGGGAATTAATAAAATAACCAATGTATCATTGGATGATATGGCCGATTTTGATGAAAAACATCATGATAATGGAACCAGTTTGAATGGAATTATGAGACCCTAAAATAGAATATAAAAAACCTTACGGGAGTGAGGGTCCTTTATCCACACCATATTTGTGTATATAGATGGTTAATTTCTAAATGATAACCGATTATTCCTAAACACATCATTAGAGATCCCTTTCATCATGTTTTTAATAATTTGACATTGATTAGTGACATATTCCAATATCACTATAACTTTATCAACTCTCTCATTTATATTGTGATATTAGATATTAGTATGATTTATACATGAATAATAGAGAGAATATTTAATTAGTTAAATAGTATATAATTTTAAGAAAAATCGTAATGTTTGAATTCTCCTCAAATCCAAAATACCCAGGGGTTTTATTTATTTAAAAATGTTTTGTAAATTTATTTGTTTCTATGATATATTTATCATTCCTAATGCTTAATGAGATTTAATATTTTTTATTTGTAAAAAATGTAAAAAAAAACCACCATTATTAAATTACCTACCCGATTTATATTTCTTATCATTATTTAAAACCACACAATCCCCATCAATATACCCTTATAACTCTTTTTATGATACTTTATTTTTGAAGAAACTGAAATCCACTATTCCTTTTAAATAAAATAGTAATTTTTTGAAATTTGTTTGTAGATTTATACAAAACTAAAAATTTTTACTTTTACCTTGAAACCTGGTAATAAAAATTTATGATTTTAATTTTATTTTGGAAAAGAAGATACCAATAATTTTAATAAAATCATTTGAAAATACCATATTTCCTTTTTTATCTCTTAGCATCTTAATAATGACATAAACCTATGTTTCTTTATCCATTTTATCCTCTATTTCAAATATTTTGTGAATTAATTTAATATATTTATATTGATAAATAAATTCCCCAGGCCTTCCTTGTACCATCTAAAATCATTGCAATAATGTTATCTTACATATAATCAACATATCAAACATAAAATCCCGGAATTATGAAAAATACTTACATTATTTTTTACTTGATCCACCAATGATTTTTTCAATAATATAAATGATAACAATCATCCTCTAATAATTCTCATTTTAAATGGAGATATTATTTTCATTTCCTTAATTATAAAAATTATTCATTCTTAATTATAGATCAAGACATCAATATAATTATATTTTTAATTTATCTAGCCCATAATTAAATTTATTCAATAGGAAAACGTTTTAATCATAATAATTAATATTAAATAAATTTAGATACTATATTTAAAAATCATTCTTATGAAATACATATTACAATGATAATTTCATATATATATGAATCAAATTATACTTCACTTCCCCTTATATGGCCATGAATTTTAATATAATTTCTATTTATGTAATAGGAGTCAAGATACAATCCTAATTGATTATGAATATTTTAGAATATTCTTTTCATATAACTTGTGGATTTTATTGAACAAACATTATTTCCCCTATGATATTGAATATTAAAACCCATTTGGTTATGAAAATATTAATATCCACTAGTGTAAAGTTTTTATATGTTTTATTCTTCTCAATTTGTTCAAGAAATTCATTAATTTACATGAAACAACTCTCGTCATTTAAACAATTATAAAAAATAATAGTATTTTACTTTAGATACAAGTGAAATATTTTATTGAAACTTCATCCAATATATGAATGTTACAACTTTCTATACAAACTATTGTTTTATTTCTTTATTTTAAACCTTATTCCTAACTTATATGTAGATATTTATCTTTCATGATCAACCTCTTCCTTCGTGTATTCTTCAGTTTCATCATGAAATTTCTACTTATCTACATGATTATAATCATTTATCATCAATACATATGAAATGATTTGCAATAAATAATATTAAATGAAACTCCCTTTAGACCCTTATACATAACAACCACAATAAATAGATTAAACTGAATTGTAAACCTTCTCATCATACACTTCATAATTTTGATATCAACATGGAATTTTATTAGTCTATGAATATCCTCACCAATAAAATTGATGTTATCAAAATAAATCATCAATTAATTTATTATGATTTATACGTAAGTCATTACACTTTTTCCATGGTTCATATAATTTATCATCATGTACTTATTAGTTACCTTTATAGATATGGGGAAACATTTAATACACATAATAAGAAGATTTATGATAGAATACCATTTTTAAAATTTCATTAGAAGAATACCCCCTTTCATGTTTAATATATAGGAATCTCCATGCATGTTATTTTTTGTATTTTGAATAATTATATGATTTCTATGTTATTAATATTCCATATACAAATGTTTTATAAGAATCCATTATTATTGATTAGAAGTTTTATTACATGGGAATCTTTAATTAAAAAAATGAATTTATGTCAAATTTGGTAACCCAATTTTGATAAAAAACATATGTGGATTCCAAAGAGAGGTAACCACATTAAGACCCAAAATATTTCTCACATAACACTTTTAAGTCCCACAAAAGGAATATAACCAATGAAGTAGTAGGGTTAAATAAGGGTATTTCTTATTTCAAATTTCCCTTCCTAATGATCTTGTTGCATGTTTAAGAAAACCCCTCTTACCTCTCTGGTAACAAATATAAATATAATAGACCATAAAAGTGAAAAACATACTTTCAAGAGGTCTACCCATACTAGTATATGTAATAGAATCATAAAATTAATGTTGTATTAATATAGTAAAATCCACTAAAACAAACTAGATGTTTTCCAAAAACTTTTGTAAGTCTCAAGGAATATATATGTTTATAACACTCAAAACAAGATGAGAAATCACTACTTCTATCTCTCAGAAAGAAAAAAACATCTATAAAACTCATTAAATGATTATCATAGAAATTTAAATTGTAATTACACACAGATTGGTGTATTAATATACTCATACTTCATCCTCATGATGAATCATACATAATATATAAGTAACAATAATAAGAATGCCTCATAATTTATATCTTTTTTAGTCAAAACAATTCAATAATTCTACACTAAAAACACACAAGGAAATTTTATTCTTATCCCCAAATTTTCTATAGAGTGATATCTTCCAAAATCTCTAATAAAATATATAAGTTTATGTCTATTAATAATTTAATGTAATTTTAAAATTTGTTAAAAAATTCACGCATTTATTTATTCCAACTCCAATTCAATCTCAAAATTTTTTATTATAAAAATATCTCCTCAAATATATTAATTATGAAATATACATATTCACTATTTCTTGATCCAACATGTCTTAGAAATAATTTCAACTATATGTACTTCTCTTTAACAAACATTGAATCCAAAAGTTTTTGTCATTAAATATTCATATACCTCATAAATGTAACCATATAAAAATTTAAATTGATTATATCTAAACTCTACTATATAATAATAAACTTCTTGAAATGAAATAATTCAAATCAAGGAAAAATTCCCTTCACTGTGAAATATAAAATAACATGTTTCCAATCTATAGATAAATTGCTAAAAAATTAAGTTGAAATAATATTCCATAATACCAAAGGCCACTAAATATTCATGTTTAATATATTATACATGAAGAATCAATAGTATATTTATGACCATTTTATATGTCCCTATTTCCCATTGGAATAAATTTAAATCACAAGAGCTATAGAACACTGATTTTAGATCTCCACATCCCATTGTCCATCCATCATAGATAACCATAATGTCAAAATGTGGCTTATAAATGGAATACCACACCATTTAACATTAATAAAAACCTCCATCTATGTTATAATACTCTTGGATTCCCTATTTATAAATCCCATGTAAGCAATATGACGAATCCTCTCCTATAGTAATTACTTCATTTAGTAATTATCAACTTCATATCATGTTTAAAATTAATCTATGACATAAAAAATATCATCATTATAAGGAGTAACCATAATAATTTCAAACCATTTTCAAGACAACATTTACACATCATGAGGACTCCTCGACAATTTTTAGTATTTTAGGGGATAACATCCTATAATTTTTAATAAAAAAACAAAAAATTATTAATAGGATATTTACTAACACATGGATATTATATTTTATAGTGATCATAAAGAAGAACACATTAAGACTATGAATATGATTCCAATATATAAATCAAAATATTAAATATGGACTGTGGTATTCACCTTGTCAAAAACATGATTTCATTACATATAATGAAACTTATTCGGATGTTTTACAGTGGGTAAGAATTATGTAATCATATAAAATTTTTATATATCCATTACTGAGGTTAATACACTTCTTATTTAGAAAAAATAAAAATTAAGATACTTTATAGAAAGTGTAGAGTATACCATGATGATTTTATGTGACATAAAGAGTGATATAAACCATAAATAAGTCTTCCTTAACACTTATACACCAATATTAATTTAATTTTTAATTTTTTATTATATAAATTGTTAAATATAGATAATTGAATTTAGAGAATATTGGAACTAGTGATGAAGTTTCCAATATTATCATAAAAAAGTTACATGACCACCAATTGAGAAATATGAACTGAACCTTAGTGTTCAAACATATATACTAGATGAGGAGGTATATAAGGTACCAATCTGAACAATTTCATTTAATTTTCTAAAATATATTTTATTATGATTAAATATTATATGATATATACAATACACGATATTTATAATGATTAAATATAATAAAATCTACATTATTTTGAAAATATTTGTTGATTAGAACTGTGAAAATAAAGAATTTGTTTTATTGGAATGTGATATGAGAATAAATGTAATATTTTTTAAAACCGATTTTATACCATTTATCACAATTTGTTTTGAATCACGTAATCTTTTTTATGATGATATAGATATTATGTGTTTGTAAAACTAACCAAAAATAAGTAACTGTATGTTTATGTTTAATATTTTTGTTTCTAATTGGGAAAATGGTTTATGGGGTATGAGTAGTGTCATATGTTTCATGTGGAGGAAACAGTGTTGTGTAGTAGAATTTATAGAGTTGATTAGGTATAGAAAACTTTATATAAATTTTTTAATGATATGGATATTTTTTTTCATGTGAAATGAAGTTCTATGTTAAAATATTAAAAAATGCTATTTAATTTTTAGTTATAATAAAACACTTTATTAATAGGTTAAATAATTTATTGAATAAATGACACAGCTGGTTGAAGTAAATTTTATAATTACATGAAAATAAATATTTAAGTCAAAATAAAAAATAATAAAATGTTTTAATCAGAAAATAAATTGAAAATTCATTTCATGTATTTTTTGTGATCATTGATACATAAAAATAAATAGAGAATTTTATTAATGTTATTTTCTTTAAAGAAACTCAAAAATTAATTAAAGTTTAAAGGGTATTCTAGTAATGTATATTTCCATGTAATATTAAAATAAATTTTTTGAGGTTATGAACGAGTGATATTAGTCAATATAATTAAGATTTTAATTTTTAACATGACATTTAATATTAACCTGAAAACATGAATTTCAATTTATGATTGATATAAATAATAAACAATCCATGAAAAGTAGATATAAAACATTAAATGTTTATGTATGATTTAGTTGAAGTTTATATATCTAATATTCAATTTATTTTTGAGTCCAAATACTCATGTATTTTAGACCCAATGATTTGTAAGATTGAATAAAAAGATCTAAATATCCACCAAGTGAGATGAAGTTTTTTAGTGTAACACCCTCTATTTTTAAGGAATTCCCTATGGCTGTTACTAGAGGAAAGAAGGAAGATAACTTTACTTTTGATGGTTGAATTGGATTCTACAATCTTGATATTTTTTGTGCAATGGAAGAAGAGGTTATGGTGTGGTTGGGGAATTATGATTTAGTGGAATGTTTGGATGTTTTTGGTTATTTTCATATAGTTGTGGTCTAGAGAGTTAGCTAATATGTTGAATAAGAAAGGAATATTATAAGAATTTTTTCTAATATCGTGGTCAATAACCAATGGATTAGTGGTTATGGGATAATTTATTTTTGAGTAATTATTCGTTTTAGTGTATTAAAGAACATTTATTTACAGTCCTTTCCCATGGTCTTTAAGATATTTCCATTTTCCAAGATATAGATTTGGAATACACTTTTTACCAGGCACCAAGGTTCATTTTGGGACTCATTGTAGAGTAACCCTATGTACTTCATTATGATGCTAGTTTTTTTCACATTTCATGTACATTTTCGAGACCCCTTGAACCAATACCTATCTTAGGCTTTCCTCTCAATTTTTATTAATATATTATAACTCTTAAAATGAGCTTCCATTCCGCATGTTCTTAGATTTTTTCATGACATTGGAGGATCAAATCTCAATGATTCATTACCAGTTTCTTTCTTATTCTATTTTTATTTTCTCTCTTACATTGGGGCGAAAAACATATCTAAGACTATTTCACTATCTGTTTATGATATCTTGATCTAGAATCTCAATTTTGATGAATTGATATATTTTCAAAGGATCCATGGTATGTTTTTTTGATCCTATTAGTTCATAGACATGATTTGGGTTTGGAATCTTGGAAAATGTTGATGTTGATATTTCAATGCTTAAGTTATGAAGTATGTACTATATTGATCATTGATATTGAGTTTCATTCAAGTTATATTATATTTGAATTGATTGCAATAGGTGGCTAGTATAACATAACATATAGGCTGTATATTGACATAACATAAATAACCCCTATTTCATAGGGTACGTTAAGTGTGCATGTGTAGACCTTAGGAAATATGTTTTTTGCATTATGACTCTAGATATATGTGGCTAAAATGATAAAGAAATTTTCAGGTGAATTTTTTGGTGCATTCTATATTTTTTAATTTTTATACATGGTACCAAATAGATAGGTGGACCCATCATGGATCATTGGCATTAGAGGAGGATTGTGTTCAGATACTACATGTGACATGATTAAACGACCAAGTTAGATAAAGAGGAAGCCAAACAAGTATCCATGTGTCTAGATCCTACTATTGATCATCCTTGTGGATGAATCTTCCAATTGAGATGTTCCCAGGACCATTTTAGATATTCTTATATCATTAAGACAAAGAGGGTAGGACTATGGTCCATAGAGGCTTGGATAACACACATATTCTACGTATTTTATTGCTTCCATTTATGTGTATTTATTTTTTTTATCATGGTATACAACTGTATGTACATGTTAAATTATGTTAAGCATGTGTTGGTGGTGTCCAACTGGGTTTTACTCATATCCTTCGAGGGAAGATTGATGTGTATATATATATCATGATCATGGATCTAGTGAATTGAAGGGGCCCCAAGATAGGAAGCTAAGGGGATAGAGGCTTGGAGTAGGATGTGAAAATGAAACATACTATAAAATATTATTTCAATATTTATTAATTTCATCTTCTTCGATATTTTTCTTTAACTACCACATTGGGGGTCTGTCTGATTATACTTATATGAAATTTCATGTTATCTTTTTAAAAAATTTCAATTACATTTTTTTGAAATTTTCATTTAGTTTAATTTTACATTATGATTTATTGATAATGGAAATGATTAAATAGGGTATAGTATACTAATGTTACTATATACCCTCACCACTATTATTCGGATTTTATGTACTTGGAGGCACCCATGGGGTCTTGTAGTGTATCCACCTGGGTGATCAATGGGTAATCTATAGGGGTCCTTATAAAATTATATCAATGTATCATGGTTCCATTTCGGTTTTTGTGTTATGGTAGAAAATAGATAGGCTCAATGGATCACATGTAGTGGAATTTCTTTGTTCTTATGTAGCTAATGTGTAATAGACCTATGAGTTACATTTAATCACATTTCAATTACATTTGCGGGGATTTTGGGGGCATTCCTGGATCAAGAGTGGCACATAGGATCATATTCAATATATATACTGATTGAAATATATATATTAGTTATTAAATTTAGTTCCCTGATCTGTGATAATTTTTAGTGATATACAAATGTTCAATACTATTGAGTGATATATCTATTTGGAATTAGTTAGTTGCACTTTATCATACTATTATGTATATATATTATTGTTACTACCATGTAGGTAAAAAGGACTAGGCTTGATCCTTGTTATAACTAGTAGGTCAATACATTATTTTTTTGTACCTCCTAGGATGTGTCTTTCAATAGGAATCCCTTATATTTCACTTAAGTTTTAAGATACTATTCTTAATAAAATTTTTATCAGTCATTTGGATTTAGAAAATTACACCTTGGATATTGCAGATATGACCACTTACTATAGTAGATCAGAGTATCCCTATATGGGAGAATTCCCTAATTCCACCAACAAAGGTATATAAATGTGTAGTTGAGCATTCTACAACACCTGATCCAATGATTTAAGCAATGAAGATGATCTATGAAAGATTCTTTCAGATTGTACCTATTCACCATGGGGGCTCACATAGGGTTGTGGTAGATTATATCCAAGAAATACTGCTCCAGCATCCAAATATTTACAAGGAAATGATGGTCCCCAGGATAGTGATGTTTTTATTTACATCATTTTGTGAATCTTGAACTTGGTAGATACTCTTGATTCCCAAAAACTTATGTTAACAACCATTATTTTTCTGATACACAATATGATTTGGTAGAGTATCATGAAATAAAATGGAATATGTGAAGCTATGATGCTATATGAATTTATCATTTTATTACTTGATGAATTATTTCATGAATCAATTATTCTATACTGAGTATAAGAGTGTTTAATGGAACTTCCACATGGGGAAATGTTGGTATCTACTAATTTATCATGTTTCATAGAGTTTACTCATTTACTCCTTTTTTACTGGAAATAAAGTATTGATGGTGAAGAAGTTCAAGATTAGTATTCATATAGAGTTCAGATTCCATATCAAGAACATTTACCCGATGACCTTCACTGAGGTTTTTATAAATCTCTCACCACCAATAACGGGTTTGAGGATAAATCAGTAGTAGGTATTATTATAGTTCATAGTGGATTGAAGGGTGGACCACCCAATGCTGCAATGAGTAATTATTCTAGTGGTATGAAATAGAGGGTTGATGAGTTGAAAGATTAAATTTATAAGAATATGGCATGTGGTAGGTCTTATTGGGTTCCCTTAAGGGTACGTATTATTTCAAAATTTTAGAACTATGTTAAGAGATGGTATTACCACATGGATCACCTAGAGCCCCATATAATGTGATAATGATATAGAAAAAAAGATAATATACAACATTTTTATTCAAATGAATGTCGAATAAAGTGTCACATGGGTTTGAGTTAGACACAATAATCTATCCATGAGACTATATGTGGTCCTTAATATTAAGGTTGGACCACTCAGACAATTATAACTCAGGTGAGTCATAAAAATTAGAGACAAGGCTAGAGATCTAAGGCGAGAAGTTTCTATATATTAAATCATATTTTGGATGAATGTGGATAAGGATCCTAAAATTATTTAGGAATGATTTTCATCACCTCTACAATTTCCAACACTCTATTTGATAATTTTTCTTTCCATTCTATCATATTTTATAATGTTTCTACTTTCATAGATATATCGACAATGTTTTCATCCATGTTTATTTCTCCTAACAATAATTTGGGAAAAAATGCTCACCATCTCCAATGATGTATTGAGTATCCCATGGATGTTTTCAGCTATAGAAATATCTAGGATTTCATGATCCTTAAAATGAATTACTTCGATATAATCATAAGGATAAACTAGTTTGTAAGATTTTATTCTCACATAAACTAATATTCGAGATGTGTGTCCTTCATTTCAACTATGGGAGAGAATTTATTGTTGGACTATTAATGAGATTTTGAATATAATATAGTGGGATTAGATTCAAGCTATGTTGGAGATATAACTCTAATGACAGCTGGAATGGTTCTTGTGATGATTCAATTGAGGCCTCTTCCTTTCCTCCTATTTAGTAACTCTACCAGGGATTTTTATTTGAAGGCTTCTTTTGACATACACCAAATATAAGGTCAGGATTTGAGTTTTATTCAAAATAAGGGAAACAACATGATCTAATCCCCCATATCATATGTTAATAGATGATATTGTGAAACATAAGGTACAAATAAAGGATTTTGAGGGGAATGGATTTATCAGACTGAGGACATTTCCCTAAGGTGGTGTTGTCTTGTTTGTTAAGAAGGAAATGGTAGTCTATGGATCTGGGTGGACTACATGAAGCTGAATATGGTAACAGAGAAGAATAGAAACCTTTAACTATAATTGATGATATTTATATCATATTATAGTGATCCAAATGGTTTTCTAAGATTGATCTTAATTCAGGATAGCATAAATTTTAGTTCACTATGGAGGATATTCCCATGATAATGTTTGAGAGTAGATATTTATTATAAGGTTATATTATTGAACTATTTGGGTTGAAAAATGTTACATGAATGTTAGTATATATAATGAACATGATTTTACATCAATATATTTATTCTTTATTCCTTATGTTTTTTAGATGATAGCTTCTTATTGCCAAAGAACATCATAGATAACTTCGAGAGAACATGAGATTTTATTTAGTACACTTCGAGTGCGTTAACATGACACCAAGCTATTGAAGTGAAACCATTAAGTAGGTATAATTTCTTTGTAATGTAATTTCTATGGCAGGAATTTCTATAGACCAAGAAAAGTTTGACGCTTAATATCTTGTCTATGTCCTAGGAATATATCCTAGATCAGAATATTACATGATCATGTGATTCATTATTGATGCTTCATCCATATGTTTTCCTTATTTTTGGTACCGGCAATGGGAATTTCCAAAACAAGAGTGATGTTTAATAGGATTGGTTAGTGTGATGAAGATTTTACTAAGGCGAAGAGGATATTTAATAAAACTAAAATTTTGATTCTTCTAGATACTAGGATAATATATGAAATTTATATTTTGTCCCCAGGTGTGGGGTTGGGAGCTATATTGATGTATGTGGATTTGGTATTGATATATGGGTCATTTTAGTTGTATCCCCATTATAAAAACAACAAAGCATATGAGTTAAGGTTTTCATCTATGTTTTATGATCCGAATTTTTTAAAATGTTATTTCTTTGGAGAGAGGATTATCATCTATAAAAATCATTTGAACATGAGATATATCTTCTCTCATTGGGATTTCAATTTCATGGAATGAAGATGGGTGGTGTATCTATAGGAATTTTACTTTAATATGAAAACAACTCTAGAGAATGTTATAGTCTTTTCAAATTATCTTAGTTGGAAGATGTTGAAGATATAAGAGAATTGTGAGTGGTGTTCCAAGTAGTAATTTCATCTGATGATTTTTATGGATGATTGGACCATGGATTCATCAAAGGATCAAAAATGTATTGAATTGTTTCCTTTGGTTATCAGGTATTCTTATTTGGACCATGTGAATGTTACTGAAGAGTTATATATCGAGTGTATAATGATGTTGGAATTCATAATAGGTGATGATTTTCTTCCAGAATGATATTTAGATGAATAATATGTGATATATTTTCATTAGATGATAGTAGTTATAGTTTCTTCAAGGGAAGATTTGATAAGATAATCTCATTCTTCAAAGTGGGATGTTCATAAAGGATAGAAAAAGATATAACATGATATCTGAATATAGTTTTGGTGACCATGTATGAAGAGATACTTCAATTGTACTATCTTATGATATCATAACCATTAGAGTGTAAGAGATGATCAACAACATACTAATTGTTTTCTTCAATCAACTAATGTGACTTTGTGGGAGTGGTATGTTCTAATGGTGGACATCATGATGGGTTTACCAAGGATGTCAAAAAGTCATGATGTCATTTCCATACTAGTCAAGTGGGTGAAAAAATATCTCATTTCTTGCCAATTCAAGAGTCCATTTTAGTAATTTAGTTGGGAAAGATATATATATATATATATATGATCCTTTACACATATATGGAGATCCATTGATCATCATAATATATAGATATGTATGTTTTACATCATAATTTTTGAAGGGCTAATAGATGGCTCGGGGTACCCATCAAAAATTGAGTACAACATATCATTTGTAGACTGATGGTCAATCAGATAAGATGGTCCAATTATTAGTGGATATGCTATGGGTATGTGTCCATCATTTTGGGGGATATTGGAATAATCATCTATATGTTTTTAATTCATTTATAAAAATATCTTATATACTTCTATTTAGATGGTTCCTTTTGAGACTCTCAATGGTCAGCCATGTTGTGTATTGCAATGTTGGAATGAGGTTGGTGGTTCAGCTATTGTGGGACCAAGCATGGTGTAAGAGACCTTTTGGAGAATGAAAATGGTCATTTAGTGGTTTACCACTACCTAAAAATGGAATAGGTCATATGTAAATATGAGGAGGCAATCTATTGAGTTCATTATAGGTGACCATGTTTTCTTATGGGTGAATTCATGACTAGAGAATTAATAGCTACATAATTAATGAAATCTAGAACTGAGTTTTTTTAACCATTATTGATTTTATAATGGGTTGGGATAATGGAATACTATTTGGATTTTCATACCTTCTACCAAGGCATGAACAATGTGTTTAATGTTCCATAGACATGGGCGTACAAACTAAATCCAACACATATGAAATACTACAAGGATTTTGAGATGGATCCTAACAAATCATAGGTTTAACAACTAGTGTAGATATTATATTTGAGAAATAATGATTTTCCAGTGAATATATTGAATTTTTTTATAATATTGTGTCTACATGGATGAATCATAGAGAATACATGGGAGTAAGAATTTCATATATGGGTTTTATTGACTTATTTGTTGGGAATGGATGCCTATATGAACTCCTCAAGAAGAAAAATTCCTTATAGGGCGATATTTGTAACACCCGTGGTCTCTATGGAATTTCCTAAGGTTGGTTCAATAGGAATAGAGGAAGTTGAATTTCCTTTGTAGATGTAATTAAATACTATGATGTGGATCTGGTTTTATTCCATAGAAGTAGTGACTGCATATTTATTTTGTGAACAATGATGTCTTTGTCAATTTTGGCGGATCTATTTATATTTTCATATCAAAACATGATAAATAGTATTTGGTGTGGAGGCTGGATGGTGGATTTGAAAATATTTTTCCAATATCCAGGGAACTATGAAAAAGAGTGATGGTCAGTACCTAGTGTCCTTAAGAGGGCTTGGAGGATGTGGCCTGTTGATGGACATTGCATTATCGTAGTTTCCTGTGATTCATAGGATCTAAACATTGACAATGATGTGGATTAAAAAAACGATGTTTACTAGGCACCTATATGGCATAGGTATCACCACTATGCCATAGTTCCTTCAATTTTGGGATGCATTGCAGAATAAAACTATGTACTCTGTCATGAAACCTATTTTTTGATGTTGTCTATATATTTTGGAAACCCATTGAACCTAGAATTATGTGAGAATTTAATCACAAAATTTGTGTGACTCCAGGGATTGTTCAATAGATCTTCTAATTCCCATTCTCATGGATATGTTCCTAGAATTGGAAAAGAAAATCTTGAAGATTCATAGTGATTTTATTAACAATTTTTATTGGATTTCTACCATTATCTTGAGGTCAATCACATATCTAACCCTTTGGATAAATCTATTTTTGGGATATTGATCTATAAAATCTTTTTTTATAATTTTATATAGGTTCTATGGATCCATGGAATGATGTCTTGATCCTAATGGGTCATTTTATTGATTTTTTTAATATATTAGGAAAGATCAATATTGAAAACACTATGATTGAGGTAGGAAATCATTAAAATATTTGTACTTTAACACGATTTTTGTTTTACATTTTTTTTATTTTCATTTATTTATATAAATTACTTCTTCGATATAATAATTAGGCCCGGCTTTAGACATAGAATAGGGAACTATGATGTGATATGGTAGGATTATGTGTGAATGTTTTTCTCATGAGAACCATGTTTGTAGTAAAATTTATAGTGATATATATGACTGATATGATGAATCCTTTCCCATTTAATTTTTCTAGTATATTATATATTTTTTATATTCTATACATGGTAATATAGTGATACATACACTTGTTGTGGATTAATGGGCCTAGAAGTGGAGTGTGTTCATATTATGTATGTGACATAGTGTTAAGATGGAGCTAGATAATGAGTAATAATGACCTCATGTGTCCTGAGATAGGGGAATGATGGTCTTATATGATATTACTCGAATGGTGGCAATGGGGAATGGTGATAATAGTCTATTTAAATTGACAGATAGAGATGGTTAATGATGATATTATGTGGCCCGTCCTAGAGGCCAGGGTCTTGTTCTACTATTGAGAATCATTATGACTGGCTCCCAATATTGAGAAGTCTTGTGCCTAGTTCCTATACTTGTGACATTTCCATGAACATTATAGATATTATTTTGGTATGGAGTTGAAGCAGATATGGACTAGTTTCATGGTGGATTGGTTATCACAAAAATGGTCAATATTTTATCATTCTGTTATGTGTCAATTTATTTTATTATCAGGGAATACACCTCAATATTCTTGTTTCATTTGGATAAAAATAAATTGGTAGTGTCATTCTGGGTTATAACACTATCTTGTTTGGGAATCCCAATGTGAATATGAATTTCTTAACCAGGGATGCAGTAATGGGAGAGGACCTAGTATTAAGCTTCCATGTAAACAAAGTCTTGGAGTCAAATGAAATTATAGGACACACTTCACACTCTTTTTTCTATGTTTATTAATTTTTATTTCCCTGATACATGGTTTTACCCACCACATTGGGGGACTATTCTATAATCCTTATATGACAAGGCATTCTATATATTTATCAATTTTCAGATACATTTTTCTATGATGTTTATTTTATCGATATTTATTTATGTGAGTTATCTAATTATGGATATGATTGAAAGAATATAGTCTATCAATATTATGTTACACCCTCTCCTATAGTCGAAAATATCTTGCATATGTAGAAACACATACGTGGTCATGTAGTGTCTCTACTTAGGTACTATTCAGAAAATATATGACATGGAATTATATTTAAAGATTAATTGATATGATCGGTACATTTTAAAATATTCCAAATAAAATTTTAACTAATATAAATTATAGATAGTTTCATATATTAAATCTAAAATATTACAATGATTTTTGAATGAATGAGTGAAGATATTGGTTTCCATATTTAAATTTTTAATATTCACATTTTTGGGAGATTTGAAATGAAGATTATAGACTACTTTTAATGTAATTATTATTTATTATTTTTGAAAAAAAATATTCAATTGAAAATAAATTAATTTTAATTATAATTTTATATGAAGAAATGATCTTATATGTATATGGTATTTAATGAAATGAAAATTAAACAATAGAGATTCATTGAACATTTATAATTCAAAAAAATATAAAGTTTCATTATTATAGAGAAAAACACCTTTCTAATATTGGTGTGACTGGAAATTTATTTCTATTATTTACTCAAGAATATATTCCAAATCATGAAATATATTTTTAACATAAAGAGTTAAGAGAATAAGGAAGATTGAACATATGAGAAGCTATGGGAAACAATTTTTAAGGCACATTGAAATTTTTTTGTTTCTCCTTTTTAAAAAATTTAATAAAAAAAGATATTGGTTTTTGGTTCACTAACACCTTTATATATATATAATCCCATGGTGTTTCTTTTTTAGGGTAATCTATGTAAATTAATATTACTCATAATATTTAATGTTTTTTTCAGATAGGTTTTATGGGTGTGATATATATATACACACACACATATAGCTTGTTTTTATATATAATTATTTTAGTAATGAAATTTGATCCATATTTAATGAATAATATTTGATACATTAATGCACCCCATATATTTGGGTTTATATGTGGTAATGTGGAAAATAATTTATCTTCATATCAAATAATTATTATGATATAATTTTATTAATGAAAATATATAAATATATTTTATTTAATATAATCATTTAATTTTTTCTATCCATAATTAACAAATAATAAGATTAAACTTTTTAAATCAAAATGAAAAACACATAAACATAACAATTAAATCATGAATAATCATCACATACACAATTCATTTATTAATGTGGTAAAATAATTAAAATATTACCTAATATTATTGAAATACATATATGGTAATATATGAATTTTTATTTCCCCTAATGTATCTTATCCTAATGATAGATGGCAAGGATGGGGTATGAATATCATAACTCATTATATTAGAGGTTTCATTATATTGAAATAAATTTTAACCCTTTATTACTCTTATTGAATGAATATAATGATGTTATTTATAAAAATAGTAAAAAAACATATGTATTTATAATTTATTTTTATATAAATTACATTATGTGAAAACATTTATCGTATGAATTAATTAGATCCTCCAAGGTTTCAATGTACATATTTTAAAATAATAATTCTCATTTCTTAAATTGGAACAAAGTTATATTTTTTTTAATTTATACCTATTCTCTTATTGTATCCCCATTAGTAAATTCTTTTAGGTCTTCTGATATTTTTTTTTTAAATTACCATAATGCCTTTAATTTTTTTTACATATGTTCCAAAATTATAGAAAAACATTAGAATTTCAATTTTATCACATAACATTAATATTTTCTATATTATATATACTAATATATTTTATTTATATTAACTTATCTAACTAGATTCATTTTATAGTGAAAAATAACAGGGATATATTAAATATTTTTTCTTATATTCTCACTTATACAGGGAAAGAGGCTAAATATTTCTTCTTATATCCCACATTTTCTATAAAAATTCCTTTAAAGACTACAAGAAAACCATAGAGTTAAATGAAATAATATTTGTTTAATTTTTAATTTTATATATGGATTTTTCATTCCTAAAACTTATTTTTTGACTATATTATGAGTAAAAACATTATTTTTATTAGGGAATTATATTCTAGATTTTATCACAAGTGGTGACATCATTGACTCATTCATATATCCATTATGTGATATTTTATTATACCAACTCCTTATATTCCATTAAAAATTATTCAATTGTTTTTATTATTATTTGTATATTTACCCTCTTTCAATGGATTCCTTTAATAATTTAAATTTTACATACTATGAATTATAAATAAACACATGGATTTATAATGAAATGATAACATAAATTTCATTCAAAAAATATATTTTATAGTCGACTAATTTACTCAAAAATTCATTCTATATCTTTTGAGATTTAGTAAATCTCAATCTTTCCTAGGATAAATTGACATCACGTTGAAAAATATTTAACTATTAATTATATAGTCTCTAACATTATATGAATTTATTAAGTTTTCAAAAATATTTTTTTCCCTTATAAATATCTAAAAAAATTTTAACATACCATTCAGTCAGGGATATATATCTTTTTAGCCTAGTGATTACTTTATCCATTCCATAACTACATTCTCAGGTATCTTATGAGTTCCCATTTTCATATCAAATGCACATTTTAAATTTCTAATTGATAACTTTAGTTTTTTAGTTTTTATTTAGAAAATCAAATAATTTATTTTGTATATAAAATAATATTTATTCCATAAACTAATAATTTTATATTTCATCCAATAGATTGTACTTATGAATTGACCCATATTCACATCATGAACTTACTCTATTATCATTATTATAAGATAAAATTATTCTTGATTGATAGTGGTAGAATTTAGGAAAATTTATTATATATGAATTAAAATATTATAATTATAATCACCATAGAATAATTTAATGAGTTTAATAAAATTAGGTAATCATTTTCTCATAGTATTATTTTAGTTGAGGATTCAATCAACAATTTATCTAAAATCAACAAAATAATGTTTAATACTATTTGTGATGTACCTATAGTTTTTGAAATAATAATACATTCATTTTACATCATAAATGCAATCCATGATCCTTATTTGATGTTAAAATTATCATTAATTCACAGAGGTGCATTTCATGAAAAGTAATTACTCATCAATTAAACATTTGTAATTATAATCATAGTATAAGTCCTTTAAATAATTTTCATAACAACTGGGGTAATTATCTTCTAATGGGATTACTTTTCATGTGGTTTAAATCACCCAACTATCTAAATTCAATAAAACATATTTTATACTATTTTTATACATAATAATATGTCTTTACTATGTGATTCTCCTTCGTAATGGTACACAAATATTAATTTAATTTTTATCCTTAGATTCAATAATATAATCCTATCCTTCCTCACCATATAAAATATTTCAATTTTTTAAAATTATTTATAGATTTCTATAGTCAATAAATTTAAAGAAGTTATCACTATTTTATTTTCAATTGATATGAATACTATTTAGGATTATGTTCATCTTGAAATCCATACATTTAAAATTCCTAATTTAACCTCATTTGACATCACTCATAGAGAAATATTCTATTACTTTGGTCTGTATTTTCATACTCAAAACACTACATGATAATATAGATCTCAGGATATGTTTTTTTATATGAATATCTTATTCCTTTAAATTGGGTATTCTGACACTTTTAACAAAAGTACAATGATATATTATATTTAAAAAATTCTTGTTAAAGCGATTGATAATTATTATTCGACATTCAAAATAAAACATATATATGATACAAATTCAACAGCACGTGGATCAATTAGGACAACTCAAATGGGGTCAATGAGTGATCCAATACTGATTTATAATATTTATTTATTTTACTAAACCTTAAATATTGTATTTTATATTTTTATTAGTATGATGTTGATTATATTTATAAATTTAATCCTGTCATACACACCAAAAAATCATATAAATGAAATAATAATAATAAAATTCTTTTTAAATGATTCTCTCCTTGATGCATGGGTAATGCCATTGGTTTTTAATTGAATGTAAACTACCATAAAAGACCATTACCAATTTACAATGTAATTTTTTTGGAATAAATAAGATAATAATTAATTTATGTTAAATATGTATTTCATTTTTATTGTTTCTTTCACATTGTAGAAATTTTTTGAAAAATTGTTTTAAAAACCCTTTTTTATTTGTGGACAACTAACACTTTTGGTTAATAATTTTTTTATACATGAATCAAGATTGGTCCATTATAACAATTTTTGTAATAAAGTTGAATGTCAATGAATGTTCAAACCCAAACATAAAGGGGGAAATTTTTTTTTGTCTTTAATAATGTTTTTTCCTCACATAAGTTTCTGAACACATGTTTTCAGATAGAAAAGAATGAAACTCAGATCATTTGATCCATTGGTATCAGATTCAGATCATAGGATCCAAAAGAATCATAGGTAGAAATTGTTGTTTTCTTTATTTTTTCCTTTTTTAAAATCTGATAATGAAATAAGTTTCTTGAGTTAGGAAGAAATATTTTTCTGAGTGAATAAGACATAATGATGATAAAAAAGGTTTTCTGAAGAATGTGAATTCAAGAGTTGTAATGTTCTCAAACCTTTTAATAAAATTCATATGATGCTATGTTGATCAATATGTCCTTATAAATCATGAAACATACACAAGATAAAAGATTTTAAAGAAATAAAGGAATAATAAGGATTGTATGGATTCGAATGATTTAGAATTTTTTTTCACAAGATCTAGGAGTACCAGAAATAGAAGATCAGATTTAGATTTAAGAATGTGTGAAATTAATAATGTTTTAAGAAGTTCAATGCTTCTATGTCGATTCTCCATTTAATACTATCCATATTTATTGAAAAATAATCATGATTGGAAAATCCATCTTAATGGAAAAATCCATCATAATGGGAATTCCATTGTGATGTGAATTTCATCATAACGAGGATTCCATCATATTAACTCTAAGAAATAAATTCAAACTGTAATGCGCTGAGAAGGAAAGATAAATCATAATGAGTTGATAAATATAGAAAGATCATACCTTATTGAGAATTAAAGTTATATCATAATATACTGATAATGAAAGGAATATCGCAATGAGATGATAAGGAAAGACATATCATAATGAGTTGATAAAGAAGTTTCATCATAATGTGTTTAGGAGGTTTCATCATACAATAGAAAATATAGGAAATTTGAGAAAGATGATTATAGAGAAGAGGTTATGTGAAGATTTGATGTGTTCAAACATGAAATTCAATTTTCTATAAATCTCAATGAAATATATGAAGGTTTGGAGAATTTAGATTTGATTATCTAATGCGAGATATTTTTATAGTTTCAAAATATAAGAAATTTGGGAATGTATTCATATTCAACAATTTTTCTTTTCTTACTAAACTATAAATAATTACTCAGATAATCCATTCATTATAGACATTCATATAAGAGGAAAAGGTAGAGTTCTAAGGATTTCAAGGGAATGTTATTTCTGACTAAGTTATGAGAAGAATATCCGACACATGAATGTTTTGTTTACCAGATATGAGAATCATATTGAGTTAGTCTAATTGAAGAAGATCACATTGATCATTTAAGAAGAGTTTTATTATTTCATATTGATAATGGGTTCATCATATTGACATAATCATACAGATTCCATCGAACTGAGAACGATCTTATTGAGTTTCTGAGCAGAGTTTGAGAAGTTATGATTGAGTATAGACGAATCGTATTGAATTCATCAGATTGAGAAAATTGGATCAATCCAAATAGAACTAAGGATTCAGACTGAGCAATTATGATGTTGTTCCAAAAAATTCATTATTATTTTATATGGATCAATTATATTGTAATAATATTTGTAGACTAAAGAGAGTCAGTATAATCTTCCATATCGGGAGATATAAGTTGTCTAATGGGAGTTAGCATAATTTGTACCCATTTATTCATAATAGAGAATTTCTAAAGACCCGTGGGAATGGTTATGTCATGGATGTAGGTTCTCACACTAAGGTTGAACCGTGAAAACAATTTATTCCTTATTTCATTCAAACATTTTCATGCATAAGTATTTACTAGTAGTTGATAAGGAAATAAATTATATTAGGTTGTAGGGGTTATGTTTTTAAATTTTTTATAACTCATAAAAAGTGAACAATTAATTCAACCCCCCATTCTTAATTGTTATTCAATCCTTTATAACATCAATTGGTATCAGAGATAGGTTCCCTTATGGATTCATTACCCTAGATAATATCAATTCTGTGAATATTTCAATAATTACTACATTGGATCTAAAAATTATTATGGATGTAAAATTATGATGGTTCTTATCTCTTATATTTTTACATGGAAGTTGTTGATGCTTCTACGATCAATTTTCACCTATTGAGAAAGATTCTCCTATGATGTTGAGATATAAGATAAGTATAGAATTTAATCAAAAGGCTATAAATAGAATCTATATTTCCATATTAGATAATGTTTATTTGAAGGTGATGGTTCTGAGTACATCCACAAGTATATGGGACAAGATGAAAATTATTTTTGAAGGGAATAAAATGTGAAGGAATAAAATATATAAATCCTTTATAGTAATTATGAACACATAATAATGATATATGAAGAAACTATTGATGAATACTTCACTAGATGGAATATTGTTTTTGAAACATTATAATATTTAGAGTTTTCCTTGATGATTCTAATATTGTGAAGAAATTTATGTGAAATATCCTAAATATGTTTTCTTCTAAAATTTCATCTATAGACGTTAAAGATGAATTACCACAAGATAAATTTACCAACTTTCCTAATGATTTTTAATTGATAAAAGACAAAAGGTTTAAAAAGAATTTCAAATATTAAATTTCATTTGAATCTATGAGAAAATTGAAAATTCAAGATGTTGAATATTTTTATCCTTTTGAATATGATGGACAATAAGATGATGGGTTGGATTATAAAATCATGTCTCTTATATCCAAGAACTATCTAAGGGGAAGAGTAATGTATGGAGGTAGACTTCCTAAATTTTTTATGAGTGTGGTAGAAGTAGAAACTTTTCTATGAACTTCCCCTAGAAAAAAGATGGATAATATCAAGATGTGTCAGAGGAAAAACCATGATGAAAAAATTGGGAAAAATTTCTAAAGTTGAAATGTAATAATAAACATCCAAAAAGAACATTAATTATAAAAAATATATATATTGAGTAATAATGATGAACCATAATCAACTAAAAATTATATCTTTATAAAATGAATAATCAGGAAAATTCAGAACCATTATCACAAAATTTGAGAATGTTGATCAATCATAAAATAGTAAAGAATGAGGTGAATAATATTACAGAGAATATCATATTAGAGTTGTACTTATTACATGTCTTGAGGGAAAAAATCACTCAATAAATAAATTAGAGTAATAAATAATTATTGGGAAGAATTTTATGAAGGATGAAAAGATTTCATCTAGTAGGATGATGAATAAATGGAAGAGATATTAATTTACAAACTTAGAATTGATGAGTTGGGATAAATGGTTGAAGATCTTAGTAATAACATGATTTTTAAGGAATAAGTAGTTAAAAATTTTCAAACAATACATTTTGAGTTTGAAAATACCTCAAGAAATATTAATAATGACTTTAACAAAGCCTTGGAATGACAATATGAGACTTCTAAATTTTTTGAGAAGAATAAATCAAGAATCAGGGGAAAACCCCACCCCCAAAAAATAACATTTCATCTTTTTTTATAACATTTTAGGTTCAATAAAAACAATTAGACATTCTTGGGAGGAAAACGTATTTTTTAAAACTATCACATCTGAAAAGTTAATAACTCATATAAGAGGAAAGATGGTCCATGACTAGATAATATTGAAAAAGTAAGAATATATCAACCTCAATAAGGGTTCTAAAAAGAAATATCTTACTTTAATATAAAATCATGATTTGATGGATATGGATATTGTTTTAGAATCTATGACCATAGAGCTTATAATTTTTTGGCATAACCTATCTCTTCACAGATGATGGTTTGATGAAAGAAGAATGAACAAATTTACTATTCCCCAGGAAGTTAGAAATGTAAAATCTCAACATCTAAGAAACCTTCCATTAAAAAATCAATTTTGAAGTCTTGAATAACTTTGTGGAATTTGTGACGTGGCTAGTTATCAAAGGAAATAATTTATGACACTTATTCGAGAACATGATTATTAGGGTTCAAAATAAAAGTAAGTTGGAATAAAGAAAGTTAAATAAATATATTTTGTTTTTGAGGTAGATTTAAAATTGATAAGAAGGAACAGACAATGTATACATGATAGTGACTGTTATTAACATATAAAAATTGATATAAAAATATGAAAACATGTATCAAATCATGATGGAGGAGCGGTTTCCTTTCGTAATGATTATTACTTATAAATTAGTAGAATCAGAATGGTTGAGATTGAAACAGAAATTTTGAAATATAAGGAATGTTTTATTTGTTTATGTTCTAAAACATAACATACATAGTGAAAGTCAACTTATTGATGATGGAAAAGAAATAATTTTCCCAAAATATTCTTGTGTTATCAAAATCACATAAAACGTAAAAGTTATTAAGAAATGAGGAAACACTATTGGGAATATTTTACCAATAAAAGAATTAAACAACTATTATTATTTAAGTTATAATGGTGAAAATAAATTTTAGCACTGAATACTTGTCCATCATGGATAGGAAAATAATAAAAAACTTTATATAGTTGACACTGTCAGAAACATTCCAGAATTGAAAATAAGAGAATATGATATTTGTATTATATATCACAATGTAAATATTACTAATAAATTTTATAGGACAGTAGAGATTTAGTCTAAAAGACATCATGAAATTATTAATTATGATTAATAGTGGCCGATGAGACATAAATAAACAAAAAAAGATTTATACTTTATCACTTTTATTACTTATTTCACTCAAATGGAAAAAATAATTTTTATGAAACTTAATGCACAGGTAGTGGAAACTTTCATGTTTTTTAAAAAAGAATTTGTGAATGAATTGGGGTTTTATATAAAAAAGTTGAGAATATGGAATGGTACCAAATTCAACAAAAAGTTTTATGAAGCTTATCTCAGAAAACATAATATCAAAATTCTATATAATCCTCTCTATAGTACAATAAAAAATTGTTGTGGAAGAAATAATGAATATAATATTGATGGGTATGGGAATAAGTATATTAATAGAAACAAATCATTCAAAGTTCTACTGGAAAAAAATTATTAGTACTGGTGAACATATTCAGAAAAAATTCTTGTAGAGAACATAATCCATCATGAATTCCTATGAAATATGGTATAACAAAAAACCTAATTGAAGTACATAATTGTTTTTGGAAGTCTATCTTTACTTAAAAAAATCTAGATTTAGGAAATTTTGATGAGAAAGGTGAGGAATTATATTTTATGGTTTATTTACTAAATGGAATAATTTAAAAATATTTGAACAAATGGATTGGTTTTGTTAAAAAAACACTAATTTTTGATGAATTAATTTTCTTTATATCATCCTTTATTGATAGTGGATTATATCTTATTTTTTGATCATTCACTTGTGATCATGTTCTCTATTACATTCAATTATTTATTGAAAATTATATTTCTCCTTCATGTATATATTATATATATTTTTTATGAATTCTATATCATTTCTATTACACTGGTGATATCTATCCTTATACTATTTCTGTATAGGGTATCAGTTTAAGAATGTTATTAAGAATGTTATTTCCAAAACTAGGGATATATTATGTTTTATTTATTGAATATGTATAAATGATGAATTATAAGAATTTTAGTATTGAATATCATGGATCATTAAAAATATTAGGAACTCATACGATGTGAATGTGATGTCTGGATCATGGTTCTAAATAGCCCTTTAATACATCAATTGAACTCATGAAAAAAATATTAGACATTCCATATTAGATGAGTATTTGGTTTACACCAAGCAATTTATTAAGAATGATGTGTTGGGGGAGGCCTTGATGGTAATATTCATGATAACATGGTTAAATAATTTATTAAAATTTATAAATATCCATATTTATTCATTTATATGAAAATTTCATTAATATCTATATTTGTGAATTTTCTTTAATGATAATTCAGTTTCCATAACCTTGGTTATTGTAATGTTTATTTAAGCCATGATTGTCCATTTAACTAATTTATGTGAGACATTAAACTCTATAAGATTTAAGGAAATGATCTAAATATCAAATAAGTGAGATCAAGAGCTACTGAATGACATAAATATTGATTTAATGGAACCACAATAAGATTAAAAATATATTATTGATGAATTTTATGGAGATTAAAATTATGGAAACTAAAATAGATTCAATATTATATTTATCCATGAAATATATAAGATTTAATGGAGTGACTTATTTTATAATTTGAAATTTAAATATGGTTTTTTTAGTATATATAATAATGATAATTTTGATTAATTTCAGGGAAAATTTAATTTCGTATATTTATATAAAATATTAAATAAAATTTAAGAGATAAATTATGATAATGTGAAATTGATATCTTATCATTAAAATATTTTATAATTTAATAAACTAGAGTTTAATTATTAATACTACATAAACATATGAAATTATAAATATAATTCAGTGAATATACTAAAGTAAAATACAACCTTACTATATTTTTTTAAAAATTTGTTTATGATCATAAATATATATTGTGAGAAAATTGTTGGAAAATCTTCTAACTTAATTGAGTAAATATATAATTCTACAGTGACTCTTTTATAAGTAGTGTAAAAAAATTATAAATTTTGCCTGCCTCTATATAGATTTACCTTTCAAATATATATTAATTATAATGAATTTAGTGGTTATCAGTATATCAATAACCTTTTTTCTATATGATATTTGGATATATACTATTTGTACAATCTATGTAAATTTTATGTTCTCCTTGTGTTTCATGATTTATTTTTTACATGGTATCATGGGTGTAAAATATTAGTGAAAGGTTATAGAATATGTAGTGATGATAACATAAAATATATATATATATATATTTGAGAAAAATGAATTTCTACCCTGATTCACCCCACCTCTATTGGTTTTTAAGTAAAACCATTGAAATAAAAATAGGTTTCAATGAAAAAATATTAAATCATGGTGTATCCATTGGAGGTAATATTTTATACTATTATGAATATTTTATATTCTAATGTTTTTCTAATTTTGAGTGGTCAGATGTGAAAATTTATATGAAGATATATTTTTGATATATTATTCTTGACCTTCATTAATAAATGAGTACTGCTGTTGAAATAATTGATCTCACTATAATGGATTTTAATGAATTATATTTGAAAATTTCAAATAATGATTGTAAGGAATAAAATTATTTAGTTGGAGAATTTTTAAATATTATATAAATAACTTTTATAGACTATAAATCCTTGATATATATGTGGAAATAACATGTCAATATTAATATAGGGGATAATAATGTTAAATAAAAAATGATTCATATTTTATGTCTAATGATTAAATATCTGACAATGATTACAAATTAAATAAAACATGCATTTTTAATAGGATATTTTATGTGGTTGGAAGTATGAGTTGACCTAGATAAAAAAATAAATTTTTTATTTTATAAAAATTATTTTATGGAGGCTTACATCTTTGTGAAATTATAAGTTTTATTAAATTGAAGAAATAAAACTAAATCAAACGTCACATGATTATTTTCATATATATTTATTATCAAATGATATGAAATAAAATTTATAAGGTCATTTTACTCATTAAATATAGTTGATGTATTTTAAATCCATTGATAAAATTGAACTTTAGTTGAAATTTTGAAATAGATGATGTACTAAATGAGTTTATTTCTATAATATCATAAATGGTGAATAGTGGAAAATGATGGATTGTTGGTTGCCTCCAATAGTTCCGGGGCAGCTTACTAGAACCGATTAGGCATATCACTAACATGATAGGCATTGACTAAGTAAATGTACATATATACACATATCCATGCCCAGGAATACATAAAGTCCAACCTGTAAGAAATAAAGAGTTATTGAGACTACTGCTCATAGCTATAGGAACACCTCATCCTGTAAGTAACTCAGAAATCTTGGTTCGGTCCTGGTCCACCCTATACCCCGTCAAAAGGCCTCTCATATTCACAAAACATGACATGTTCGAGAAAACCTGTGTAAGGGTGATTATAACAATACTAAGTAGGGGAACCAGAAAACCATAAATAAATACACAAAGTAAAGGTGCAGTCAGCTATACATAGTGTATGTCTACTGAACATATAACAAGAGACAAATATCCAAATATACTTGAATCCTAGACCTATAGTTTATAGAAAAGTAACACAACCACATACCAATGCTAGGGATTTTGTTCGAATATTACACAAAGCACTTGTCCTGGAGAACTCACTCCACAAGATTGACAGCTCTGATGATGTCCATCAAAGAAGTACAGTTCGTTGGAATAATCCATGAGCAAGATAGATGCCCTGATATATCTGAAGAGTGTGTAGGTACACTCATTTCGAGAGAACACACTCTTGAGTGGGGAAATATCATGATACATAGAGGAGGATCACTACCAGGGCCTTCACAGATACCATGTATCACTTGGATTCACCAGCTAAGTAGAGGATCAGTGCCCTATAGGATTTGTCACGTCGATACCTGACTCTACCCATGGTCAAAAAAATGGACAGAGGTTTTAGCTCCGGGCCACTCGGAGGGATACCTACATCTATCTCGGAAAGTCATCATGAAGGGATCATACTCTTTTAGATGTAAATGATACCTAACCCTTCAGGGAACATGAAAAGGGGAACTAACTAAAATTAATCCTATCAAAGAAACAATGGAAAAGAGGATCAAGCCATGTATTTATATGTACATGGAGTGTATAAGGGTCACACGTTGTGTCCTCTGACCCTAGGTACTCACCATGTACAATTTCCTATGTTGCAAGGATCTTCTTGCAGATGAAGGTATACATGGCACAAAAGAGAGTGAAATTCATTGTTCCTCTATTTGGGGAGGACTCCATGTATGCTTTAAATATGCCTCTAAAGGGATTCAGCCCATGTGTCCTAGATCATGTTTTCATACATGAGGTATTCTACATATCCATCCTTCTCTGGCCATGTGTGGATTCTATTCTGTATACTCCAAAAAATGTCTATGTATCTCCCAAGAGAACCTCTGAGTACATGTAAGGACCCACATGTTGTGTAAAAATGGTCACACGATGTGTCTATGCTTCCTATCGCTCAAAACTCCAGTTACTATTGGGTGGGGTCCACACATTGTGTCTTCTTGGTGGCACACCGTGTTCTTCACCGGGTGGAGCACACAAACACTTACTGCCACCATACTGGTAACACAAGGAGTTTTCATTAAAGAACACACCATATTCTTTGGGAATTTCTAGAAGTCATTATTCTTCATCATCGTGCCTTAGGTGATCCTATGATTTTCGATCTAGAAATATGATCGCTTAGAAACTCATTTTTCATGGTCACCAATTCATCAAAAAGAAAATTTGGGAATTTTCCCGCATCTCATAACCCTCAAACAAATTTATCGATCCACTCTCATGAAGGATGGTCGAAGATGTATTTCTTCTAAACAACGTTGATTTGTCTTCCTCCATCGACGTCACACCTATATTCATTCATCACGATGTTGGATCTCTAATTTGGTATCATTGAGTTTCAAAAAAAGTTTTCAATGATCCATTGATCATCACACCACATAAAATGTGAAGAACACGTGGTGGGGGAGGAATAAAATAAGAAGAAAATAAGGAACACACCACCACCAACATTTTTCAGGAAATCGATTCACTCCCATTATTAGGTTTAATGAAAAATAAAAACAATAATACAACAATTATCATTGAAAACAATTCCCAAATAAAAATACCCAAAGTAATAGAAATTAAAACCCTCCCACAATAATGCATGATCCGCCGATCAACCAGTACATGGGTTGATCTACGTTTGTCATTAAATATAATAACATGGAAAATAAGAATCAAAATAAAAAATCACTACCTCGATTAAGTAGTAGAATGATCTCCACGTCACGTTCATTGGCATGGTTAGTCGAATCAAAGATGCATCCATAAATCATGTTGTTGTAATCCAACAACGGGTTCTCCTCCAAAAAGATCCAAGAGAAATCTTCAAATTGTAGGGTTATGCGGCTAACCCTACAAAATTTACAAAAACATGTATTTAAAGGGGTGTAATTATGCCGTTGTGTAAAAAATAAATCAAAATAAAATAAATTATTATTTATTTTATTTATTTTATTTCCATTAAAAAGTCAAAAATATAATATTAGCCGTCGACCCACGCTGATCGATGACAGGCCTCTCCTATGGTAAATCCACTACTCTGAACACAATGGATCCCTCAAATATTTTATCAAGTAACCCCTTCAATAGTTATTCCACATTTTCTAGAAAACTGGTCATGCATGCTACTTAGAGTTTAATTTATTTCAAACATTTATTCTAGTAACTCTATGCCTCACAATTACACTCCATCACAAATCTTATTCTAATAATAATTCTATATAATATTTAAAAATAACACACAAAAAATCTGAGACGTTAACTTCTCCCCACATTAGGTATTTACATCACAAAGAATCCAAAACAAAAGGCTATTCAAATACATGAGGGTACTGGGCACAAATATGATCCTCCTATACCCACATTCTCTCTTGAAGATTCTTGTGCTTCCCCTAGACACACACCAAGAGAAATATCGAATTATATTATTATCTTGTGGCATTATATTTTTCTACAGGATTTTTTTATCATTTTTTATACGAAAATTAACATATCGTTATTTAATCTGGAAGGAATGTACAAATTTCATAGGAAAATATTCATATGAAATGAATTATATGGTAATGAATATTTCTATGTGGAATATGTAAATATATTTTGATTTGATAAAGATGAATTTATAGTTTTTAATTGAGGATGGTGTTAATCGATAAGAATGATTTATTATTCACTAAGGTTATCTTAAATATATAATTGAATAAAAATTTCTTTAAAATAATTAATGTAGAATAAATAAATTTATTTTAAAATATATGAATCAATATATTGATAAACCTGGAGAACAAATTATTATGGTTAAACATGTTATCTAACAAATTAAATACTATAACAAAAAAATGAAATAATGATCATCAAATTTAATTTTTAGTAATGTGTTAAGGTCATCAATGATTTTATGGTTCCTATTAAAAAAATGTAAGAGGTTTTAGAAAAATAAGTATTTTCTATGAGAAATAAGTTGATAATAAAAATTATTTCTTGAGAAACAAGAATGAAAACCTAAAAAATGGTATTTTTTCGAATAAAATATATAAATAATGAGAAAAAAATGTTATTAATGAGTTGACATTACCACAAACTAATAATAAGGACCCTTTATGTTGATTTTGTAATGATTTTTTTATTTTTTATCATTATTTTTTAATGAATAGTTTTTTTATTTTTATAAAAGTAGTATTTTCTCTTTAAATGAATCAAAAGTTAAATATCATACTAAATTAGATTATATAGAAGCGATACTCAATGTTTACAACTTCTTGAATGAATTGTTTTTCATGCTTCGAGTTTACATTTTTTGACTAAAATGTGTTGAGAAAATATGGAGCTATGACGATATGGAGATTCAAAATGTACAAAGATAAAAGTACAAAGATTTAATAGATAGTGTTATACAATGTATGTCTCAAATATGGAGTGTAGATGGTCAGTAAGATTGATTTAAGAAGTTATTTTTTATACTACAAAAAAACTCAGGATATAATGTTTTAATATATATATATAATGATCTGATGGGGATGTTTGAAGATTATTAGATTGATTTCACCAAACACATGAATTTTTTACATAAACTTTATATCTCTAGAAGAAGAAAAAATATCTACTGTTAATCAGATAAACATTAATAGATTCATACTTACCATAGAAGTATGAAGGACACTAGAATGATTCAATGAATAAGTCTATGAAAATATCACCAGGTAGACATCTAAAATTTTTATTAGAATACCATTTAAAAATTACATAAGATAGACAGAATATATTGAGATCACTATAAAAAGAAATATGATATTACCGGACCAATAAATTATGTCAAGAAAATTATATATAGATGTATTATAGAAGTTCTATTAGGAGAAAGGATTATCAAATCTACTTGATTGAGAAATTTTGTATGAAACTATGTATAAATTTATATAAATTTTTTCAATGGTATAAATATGATGATAATGATCTATTAATAAAATGTTTATAAATGAAAACAAGAATTAATGTATATTTTATGAGATTAATAATTGCAAGATTTAATGAATTTCATATGAATGTCTTTAACTCTAAAATTTTACAGTATCTGAAGTAGATCAAAAGAAAGAGGAGTTGGGATGGATATTCAAAATTTGTGCACATGATATATCCTTGAATATTATATACTTTATTAATATATAAAGGTTCTTCTTCCTCATTGAGAAGTTTCATTTCATGATAAAAAAATTATGGATGTTTTACCCAGTGAGTATCCGACCAAAGAATCACTGGGTGGATGAATAGGAATTGAACAGATCTACTCGATATTGGTGAATCAAAAAAAGTGCATTAGACTATGGATAATTATATTGAAGTGAAATAGATAGAGTAATTATATATATATATATGTTCACTTGATGGAGGTATAATAGACCACACATTACTGTATATAAAATTTTTAGATATAGTTCATTGGGAGAAAGATTCATGTTTTAATATTATATTGGATCAAAATTAAGAAATGTTTTTTAACTTTTGGGAGCCTATATAATTTTATATTGGGATATAAATTTTTAATGAAGGGAGTTAGCGCATTCGTATTCACATCATTATGTTATAGATATCCATGGATGGATCTGATTCACCATAATAAGGAAACAATCACACACTGGTCTTGAGCCTTGTAAAAACTTTTGTGCCTTTAATTTATTATTTATCTTTTCATATGAATAAGTTTTTTTATAAACATGAGAGGATAAAAACATTAAAAAATTATAGGGTAATTATCATGATTAAGGAACTTGTAAAGTATCATAACTGATTCATCCCCCATTCTCGGTGGTCCATACATTCTTGGGAACTTCAATTGGTATCATAGCATTTTATTTCCCTCTATAGAATACATATAATCCTTACCATAGAAAATATAAAATTAGTTAATGATAGATGTATTCCTATATTATGTTGGAAAATTTATCATAGATGGAAAATAAAAATAATAACCCATCTTATGTCTCTTAGAATAGATGTGCTTTATGAAGATGATATAGGGTTTCCACCCATTCAAAAAGATGTTCAAATAATAGTTTTTAAAGAAAGGAATCTTGAGGATGATGGAAAATCCTGGAATTATATTTCTATGTCCTTTTTATTAAATAATTTTATAAATGTGCTGACTAAGAAAATAGTAATGTAAACCAGCAAAAAAGTTGAAAAAATCATTGAGGGAAATATAAAAGTAATGGAAGAAAAAAATTAGAAAATAGAGAAGTATGTTTGAAGATATCAGGATGGTGGAAGAAGAAACTATTGGTGATTACTTCACTAGAGATAATGAAATCACTAGGAACATCATAGAATTAGGGATGCATTGGATGATTTAGATATTTCAAAAAAACCAACGAAGAACATTATAGATATTATTGATCATAAAAGAATTTATTTATAATATAAATATGATTAATCCCTTGATGAAATAACATAAATTGACTATTTTTTTCAATTGAGGAAATATGCTATATTAAAAAAGGTAATTAAGGAAGTGATATCTTTTGAATCTATAAGGAAGGTAAAAATATGAAAACATGAAAATGAGGTAATGGGCCTTAGTGAATTATAAGACAAATAAATTGATGGTGAATTAAATGAAATTATTATGTCCCCTATATCTCACATTACTAAGAATATAGAGTAAATTACAGAGTAAAACTCTTCCATAAATATTTTGAGAGTGCGGTAATCAAAATTCTTGCAATGAAATATATTACAAAAAAATATGAAGAAGATGATAATGAAAATATAGAATAACATCATTAGAGGAAGAAGTGGGGAAATATTTCAATTGAATATATGAAAATGTTAATGTAATGAATCAAAGTAATTGGATTGAAGAAAATATAAGAGTATGAATCATCTGATAATAACTCATCAATGAATGAAAATATTGATTTTTTGGAATCATCATGGACCATTTTGAACGAAAAGAAGATACTTCAAATAGTTTTGAAGAATATGGTGAAGAAAACAATAAGGAAAATTAGGTAAGATAATAAATTGTGTTATATACATAGTAGAACATAAAAATAAAGAAATAAACTATGATATTAAATATGCAATGTGTGAAAACGAATAAAAGAAACTATTAATTTGTCTAAAAGGAAGATGCATACATAGAATAAATTAAGAATATAAAGTTTAATGTTATAGAACATGAAAAAATGATAGATCTTGATGAAACAATTACTTCAATGGAAAATGATTGATTTCAGACACAATAAATATATCTAAAGTTTGAAAATATATTGGTGAGGATGAGTGAATATTTTGACAAATATTGAAAGGTAAAAGATAAAATATTTAAATTTTTTGAAAGAAATCATCACAATAATTAGGTGAAATATACACTCTCTGAACCTAAATATATTTTTTGATTATATAAAACATGTCTGCATGGTAATCAAAAATGGGAGTTCTTTGGTTGAGAAAGGATTTGAGAAACACAGTATATCAATATAAGTTAAAAGTAGCTATATGAAGAATTATTCCCCATTCCATGTAAAATATTATATTATAATGTATGATGGCTCTCAATGATATCATCTAAGGAAAAAAATACAACTCTATATAATATAATTTTTAATGGTTATTTATGGAACATTAGGATAAACGAGAACAAGAAATATATTGTTTGGAACAACATGTCTCTCCTAAGGTATAGGAAAAAATGAGGTTTAGAAATATTGGGAGAAAAGGAAGAAACTAACTAAAGTTGTAGATAAAATCAAAAAAAAATTTATCATAAGTTGAGAATATCTAAAGGAAAATTTTATTTGAATTTTTGGAGGATGTTTGTGGATGGTGTGAAAAACCAATTGATAATACCTAATAATGTATAAAAACACTTCCAGAAAAACATCCTTATACCAGAATAGAATACGAAGCATGTAATAAGAAAGATAAAGACATTTATTTTATTTTGAGACTGCTATATATGATAAATATATAATGCATTGATTCTTGATCATTTTTTACTCATATATGACACGTTATATGATTATATCCAAAAAAATTGAATAATATGTGGGAGGAAAAATTACTTATAAAAATGATAGTTTTTTAAAACTAAATGGAATTGGTGTTATTGAGAATTAAATAAGAACCCGTGAAATAATAATTTAAAATAATCTTCATGAACTAATAAATTTTTTTAATCATATTTTATAGGTGTACATTCGTTATATGAAAATTAGGTTATTTTTTCGTTAAAAGGGGAAATCAATATTTCTAAAAAAACTAAGATTTCATGCAATATATGGTTTAATTTAAAACATTGAATTCTAAATTATAGAAAATTAATTTGAGAAAATAGACTTCATTTTTGATTTTATGATTTCAAAATTGTGTTAGAATTATTTTTTTAAAATTTTAAGTAAAGATTGATTTGTCATTGAATAATGAAAAATACGAATTTTTATTGAAAATTATTTTTTTATTCTATTATTTAAGAAGCCAAATTATAGTTTTGACTAGTTTAAATATATAATTAGTTTTATTTAAAATTAATCCAATAAAATTTTTTATAATAAAAAATATACATTAATTTTATATATGGACATATTTATACTTAAAATGAATTTTCATGAAAAAAACATTATTCACCACATTTTACGAGTTTGATTATAAATTAAATTTTGCCACTTATGGGAATTGAATTTGATAAAAAATTTCCCTATTCTGAATCAAAATAATTAATATAAGGTAATAATTTAAACTTAAGTTTTGGTCATAATGAATATTAGAAGTAGTAATGATATGACACCACAATTAAGGTTAAAGAAAACTTAATGGACCAGGGGGAGTAAACTAAAATGATATGGGATAAAATGTCCTCAAAACATATAAAAATTCGGTTTATAGATATTTTTAGATCCTATATAATATAATATATATAAATGGTTCATTTTGGATCCATTTTTATTGACTAAGAAATAAATATATTTTTAATATTTTATAACATTTGAAGTGTTTTTTCTCCTCCACTTTTAAAAGGACAAGTTATCTTCACTAATCTATACACTTAATTAAACTTTCGTCAAAAAATAAATAGAAATATAAATTCATAAAAACACTACCCATATCCAAGTTACCTATTTTTTCCAAAAAACTATCCTTTCATGGATGTAGGTGTAATATTAAAGAGGTTTCCACATAAAGAATTATAGTTTATAATCAAAACTTTTCATTTTATTTATCCTTGTACATCTTTCAAATATTATTCAAACACTATGTAGTAATAAAATAAGGTTACCCAATTTAATCAAGATCAATTATGTAATTTTAATAACCTATAACAGTTTCCTTGTCCATTAAATGGAATATTGAACTATCATTTATGTTAATGGAAGGCTACAACCTCATGAACTGTTCTAAAAAAATTTCCATCACCTACTCTCAAAATTTTTTATAACTATCGATTTAATTTAAATGTATATATATGATATTTATTACATAATTATCATTATACAAATATAAAATATTTTTTATTTTCTCTCCTTTTAATCCATTGAAATGTGATAACATTATTCGTGTGTACTAGTGGATTACCACTTCCAAAGAGCAATGTGATTTTTTTCTTCACTATATCATAAGGCTACTATAGAAAAGATTATTTAAAGAGTTTAAATGATATTTATGATATAATAATAATTATATAATGTTAACATAAAACTATACTCTTTCCCACATTATCTTTTAAAAATAAGAATGTTACTCATGCATATATATGACCCATCATCTCTATGATTGTGAGAAAATTCATGTTTCATAACCATATTTCATGGTTTGTATTAAAGTTATAGTTGATATATTGAAATTATAATGATATAATAATTATTAATATGTGTATTATGGAATAATTACCTCATATACAATGGTCAATATCCCAAATTCTTCCAAATTTTTTTCATTGAATATCCTCAAAACAACCAATACAAGCATAATAAATTAAGTAATTAAATATTTCATTAGAATAAGTAAAACATATGGTCTAATGATAATATATAAAACCTATGAAATTTTATTAATAAGTAAATATTCTATAAATATTTATCATATTAGTGATAATGACAATATGTGACAAGTCATACTCATGGTAAGAGACACTTTAACTTAAAAAAATCATTTTAATTGTTTTAATGATTTATGTTCTAAATCCATTTCATGCATGAAGATTTTTTTATAAATATTTTATCAATATATTTATATGTAAAAAAATTAATTATAAAGGGTTTTTTTTTTTTACTTTCATTCAATTTTTTAGAAAGGAAATTTTTTTATGTGTCTTATATATAGATTTTTTACAAGAAGGAAAAATGAATGTGCTATTTCAATGTACGCGACATCAATGGTTTTTCATATTTCCATAACTATTATCTTATGCTTTATTACTTTAAAAGATTCCATTTTTTCTTAAAGTGTAAGCCACCCATCCATTTATTTGGTTTAATTTAAAACCATGTTTTAAATTGAATGGAAATTTCAATATCAAAAAATGTTTTTCTTATAGGAGTAAGAAATATTTTTAAGAGTAATATGATGTAAATGCATGATTTATATGGTTATTATTAAGTTAGGATTCCTGGAAATTATTAATGCTTATGGGTGATACCGATATAGCTTATGATATTGTTTGACCCTGATATAGCTCAAGATGATGGGTGGTTCCGATATTACTCCCCAATGCATTGTGAAAAGGTCCAACGTTAACTGGTTATAGGTTTCTCCTATGACATTATTGGTATTTTCCATATAGGTTATTATATTTGTAAGAGTCATTATAATAGTGATATTAAAAAATTTTACCATGTTATTTATATAATTTTCTTATGATTTCTATGAGTCTTTATGGAAATATTATGATTTCACAATGTAAGATAATTTGATTAAGTTTGAATGAAATATTAAGCTACCTATGAAGGGTAAAATGTTTAAATTTGTAGAAAATTTTCCATGAGTTTTTTTTATGATTGTAAATAAACCATTGTGATATTTTTTTCATTTAGTATTTATTATGAAATGTTTTATATAAATCTTTTGGATGTAAAGTTGATTTGTTGGTCAGGAGAAGGTTTATTTTGAGAGCAATATTTATTGTGAAATATATTTTTTTATAACGAATATTAATGGAATAATGGGTTTCATTACATAATTTTAAATATAAACTAACATTCCTTCCCCACTTTATGAAATATTTTTAGAGGGGTTTATGCTTGTGAAGGAATAATGATGAAGTAAATATGGAAATTGTGAATATATTTTAATAAATTAAAATATATATTATTTTAAATGTTTTTTGTTATTGGAAAAATTTATATTGAGAGGAAGTTTCGAATATATGATGTAATAAATTATTATATAAGTATGATTAAATGATTCACTAAATCATTAAACCTAAAATATATTAAATAATTAATTAAAATGAATTATTTTCAAAAGATTTAATTTAATTTTTTTAGGTTGGATCCTTATAGTATTTATTATAGAAAATGTTTATATAATTATTGTGGTCAAGATAATGTTTGAAATTACCAATAATAGATTCTAATTTATGGTTATAATGATATATAATTTTAATATTATCATGTATCTCCATCTAAAAATTTTCTTTTTAGAATGTGTTTTTTAAAGGAAACGGTAAGATGAAGTAGGAAGGAACCAATAGGGAAATATCCTTCCAAAATAGAAAATTATAACAGTTGGTATTGGAATTGATTATTTTTTATGTGAATTATTATTTTACATATGGATCTAATTGGTTGTGGTATCCATTATAGATATAAATGAGATTTACTATAGAGGAGCATGTCGATAATTGAGCATTTTAAGATATAGAATCCTCCAGCATTTAGTGAATCTTCATACTTAGTGGAAGCTAGGGGATTAATTAAAGACCATAAAAAGATATTTGAAGTCATGGTTTATTTAGAGAATAAAAATTTATCTCCTATTATTTACCATATTGGAAATGAATCTGATTAATAGTGGTAAATAATTAAAAATAATAGAGAAAATGAAGAGATTGATGCCATTGAATGAGATACATTTAAGAATAATTTTCATAATAAAAATTTTTCCTTAGGTTGTTTGAATTAGGATGGAAAATAAATTCTTGTAATTGAGGAAATAATAGGATGATCCTGTGGTCTCATATAAAGCGAACTTTACCCAATTGTCAAAGTACACACTAAATTGTATCTGAGATCTTGATAGTAAACTTAATCAGTATTACATAGAGTTATATATATGATAAAGATGATTATTGGCCTCTCAGAAATTTAAATGGTTTAACCATAATTTTTATTGAGTCAAGATAGTGGAAATAAATTTTTTATATGATCATGTGTCCCACAAAAAAAAGTAGTCTATTTGGATGGAAAATGGGAATATTCTATAAAATAAATTTTATGTTATGAAACTAATTTTTTCAGATTATAAAAGGAGTGGTAAAAAGTAACCTATAAATTGTTTTATGAAATTTTGGAAGATCTTATAATGTGGTAAATTAGGAAATGTGGATCATTATTTAAAATGAAAAGATATTTGTAGTGGAAATACAAATTATGATAATACAGAAGTAAGGTGTTTTAAATGTAATAATATGGGTCATTATGTGGATTTGTGTCTGAAGAGAAGCACGAATGATGGGATGAAAATAGACTATAAGAAGATGGACATGCTGAAATCCATTTGAATTATATTGGTAAATTATGGTCAACATAATTTTGTAGTAACATGTATATTATATATCTATTCTTATTATGATAATGTATTTGTTGAGTCAAGGTGACACATTATTTAATTTTTGTGAATGTTTTTCAAAAAGTGATTATTTCCACAAAAGAAAAAAAGTCATTAATTTTTGTAAAAACACTTCAGATTATTATTATGTTAACAATAATTTATGAATATGTTCGTACTATATTCAATGGAATAATTTTTCTTATAAGCATACTTTTACTTCCAATAGAATAATTGGATATCATTACGTCTTTGGATTGGATTATAATTTATCATGCCAAGAAATATTATAGAGATAATGTAATTATTTTCTAAATTTTTTATCTGTTTGTATATAATATTATATTCACACCTTTGATAATATATCAATAATATAATAAACTATTAAAATATGGAAATGAAATTTTTTATATCTAATATAATTAAAAATTAGGGAATTATTTAGAATAATGAGGTTCTGGTAGTAGAATAATATCTGTAAATTTTTGTATTGAGTTTACTGGTATTATACCTAATCATAAAATGAATTTTACTACTGACTTAGTTCCAATGCTCTTCGATTTTCAAAATCCCATTTTCAAATTTCTCAATTATAACTTTTAGAATTGAGAAAAAACTTATAATAATTTTTTGATAAAGGTTTCATTTGTCTTATGACTTCACTAGGGGTGATATTAATTTTTTTTCCAAAAACATATGGTTCCAAAATGATTTTCATTAGTTATAGATAATTGAATTACATCGCTCTTAAGAATAAGTATATACTACCTCATATCAATTGATTGTTTGATCATCTCTGGGGATCTCAATATATGTTAATGGATGATCACATGTCTAGGTATTACCAGATGATGGAAAAGTAAGATAAAATCCATATGAAAAAATTTCATACTTTGTATAGGAATTATGAGTTTGTGATTATACCCTTTGTTTTGGAAAAGTCACTAATATTATTCATGGATATTATTAATAGTGTTTTCTATTAATATTTGGATAATTTTAAGGTTGTTTTTTCTAATGGTAATTTTTTTTAATTATTTAGGGTCATGAAAAATATCATAGGATTATAGTATAAACTCCAAAAAAATATTTTATATGGAAAATATAGAAAAATAAATTTTTTAACTATAATTGATTAATTGGACATATTGTAAATAAATAAAGAATAATTATTTATACTACTAAATGTAAAGTGGTTGGTGAAATGAAAATAACTAAAAATGTTACTGAAATTCATATTTTTATTTGATTAGTAGTCTGTTACAGTTGATTTACTAAAAACATTTGTTGGTTATATGGGACACAATCATAGTTAAAAAAGTATGGAGTTTGTTTAATTTAGATAATGGATGGAAATAATGTTTCCAAGAACTGAAAATAATATTTTTAATACCCATATTTTGTACCTTCCATCTAACAATGTTGAATTTGTTATTTATAATGATGCTTCAATGAGGTGTATGGGTTTTCATTAATGTATAGTGATAGGGTAACTAATTATACATTACATAAATCAAATCCTAATGTGAAAAAGCATCCTAAACATGACCTTGATGTGATAGTTATAGTTTCTTATTTATAAAGTTAGGGACATAAATATATGGTTTAATGTGTAAAATATGTACTCATAATAAAATATTGAAGTATATATTATCTTAAAAAGAGTTGAACATGAGACATAGGATATTTCTACAATTTGTAAAATGATATGAATAAAGAATTATTTATCATCCATAAAAGGTAAAAAAATGGCTAATACTTTGAACCGGAGAGATAATGCATCATTAACTATTCTATGTATAGAACATGATCATTTGGATAATTACTTGATGAATGTTTTCTTCGAAATTATGCATTTAATAACTCCAACTATTTTTCTAGGTGTTATTATAATTATCCTTTTCAGATAGGATTATGAATGTTTATAAGGAAGATTATTTTTTACAGGAAAAATTATAATTAGTTATGAAAGGTAGTTTGAATGAATTTAATATGCATAAATATGGTTTTTCGATTTTTAGAAAAGGTATAGGTTATTCATGTGACCCCAATTTGAATAAATAACCATTGATTGAGGCTCATAACTCTCCATTTTCACATAATTTTGGTATAGAGAAAAATATAGATACCTTTCAGAAAATTTTCAGTGGGAATAAATGATAAAATATATTATTTATTTTACTATTAAATGTTTAAATTTTCACCAGGATAAAGATGAATGAAAATTTTCAATGGGTATTCATCAAAATTTTATAGTTATAGAATGTATCCGGGAAAATATATCCTTTTATTTCTTAGTAGGATTAAAAAATACATCATAATGAAATAATTCCATTTTGGTAATTTCTTATTAATTAACTAAATATTCCCATTTTCTTCCAATTTTAGATAATAAATATTAGTATCAACATTAATGGAATTTTGTTATGTGATAATTAGATTACATGGAGTCCCTCTTTTCATTGTATCTAATCATAATCCACGATTCAACAAAAAATTAATGAGTATACTTCATTGTTCATTAGGTATTGAATTAAATTTTAGTACATCCTTTCATCCTTAATATGTTAGAAAAATAGAGTGATTTTTTAGACATTAGGGGATATGATTCAAGTATTTTTAGTAGATTATCAAGGATATTAGGATCAACATATCACATTGTTTGGGTTTTTTTATTTTTTTCATTCCAGTATGTAGATGAAACATTTTGAAGAATTAAGTGGAAAACTATTTCAGACTCTATCTTGTTAGGATAATGTCATGGAAATAATGTTATTGGGACCAAAATTGGTATATGAAATGGTTGATAAGGTGAAGATTATATAGTATCACATGTTTATGACTCAAAGTAGACATAAAAGTTACGTATATAACTAGAAGAAATATCTTTCATTCGAGTTAGGTGATCATGTTTTTCTAAATGTATCACTATGGAATAGTGTAATGAAATATGTTAAAAATAGAATGTTAAATGTATAGTTAATTAGAAAAAAATTAATTTTTGGCGAATAATGGTTTGGTCTATTATCAAGTGTTATTGACATTGATTTTATCTTTGTCACATGACATATTTCATTTTTATTGTTATAGATATATGTTTCACATGTATCTCATATTTTGATAACTTATGTAGTTTAGCTAGAAGAAACCCTTTCGTAGAATGAAAAACCAGTACATATTCATTAACATCAAGAGAAAGGGTTTTGGAATAAAGTAATTTACTAGGTTAATGTCTTTTTGGAAAATAATATTATTGATGAAGTAATATGGGAATCACAAAATACTATGAAGGAAAAATATTATGAATTGTTTAAGAAATGAATAAAACTTTGAGGACACTATTTAAAAAAGAGGGGAACAATGTAACAACCTATATAATATTATTAGTAAATTATTTTTATTACTAACTAATATTAATTAATTATATTTAGAAAATTTATATTAATTACAGTATTATTTGATAAATTTTTTATCAAAAGGAAAAAAGAACATTATTTCTAAAAAAATTGGGGGTTAATGCATTATATGGTTTTATATAAAAAAATTATCGCCAAATTTTTAAAATTTAATTTGAAAAATATATATTTATTTTTAAATTATTATGAAAAAATTAGCTTTGGATAAATTTATATAATTTTCAGAAAAGTGTGATTTTTTAACAAATACTGAAAAATATTGATTTTTATTTAAAAAATTATTACTTTTCATGTATTTATAGAGATATAGTATATTTCTCATTAGCATTAAAATTATAATAGTTACATTTTATTAAAATGTATACATTAAAATCTATTTCAATGAATAATTTCATTTCATTTTTTAAAAAAAATTATATAAAAAGGAGTTTCTCAAAAAAATACTTTTCATTCCAATTTATGGTTTCATTTTAAATTAAATTCTTCCAAACAAGTGAATTGAATATTATAAAATTTAATATATATTTATCATAACTGTAATTATTATTAGGTAAAAATTTCCTGTTTAGTATTTTGTCATAATAAATATCAAAAATCGTAAATATCTGTTACCATGATAAAGGATTAGACAGATTTATCACGAGAGTTAAACTAAATTGATAAGGATTGAAATGACCTAAAAACATGACTAAGTACTATTTTAAATCCATATTTATACCATTTATCATTTCATAATAACTAATTATCTATTTGGGATCCATTTTTTTATGTAAGACATTAATACGTTTTTAATCTTTTTAAAAATTCCATGTGTGACATCTCCCCATCTAATAAAAAGATACACCCTCCCCTATTATATACACCCAGAAAGAGTCTTTGGGATCATCTATTCCATACCAAAATACATTACTAAAATCCTTAAATATTTTTTAGAGTCTCTATTTGGATAAAAAAACTAATGTTTGAAGGCTATATATATAAACATAAAGTGGTTGTTCAAAGAAGAGGTTTAGTTCTTAACCAAGCATTATAATTTTATTTATTCTTATAAATATTTAAAGTCATATTAAATAATTACAAAATAATAACAGTGTCACATTAAAAATACATATGTGTTACTATTTTAATGTATCAAACTATTTTTATCTCCATAAAATGGGAAATAAATCTTATGTTCATGTGTATGATAGATTATCACCCTGTGAACAAATGTAATTCGTTTTCTATCACCGCATCTCATAAATGGTTATAATTATTGATTTAATGTATATATATATATATATGGTATTAATGACATAATTATTATTATTTAAATTTTAAATATCTTGAGTTTTCTTATATTTCCATCCAATTACAAATTATATCATTGTTCACGCGCATGTGTGGATTACCACTTCCATAAACGGATGGCATTCATTTTTCATCATCACATAAAATTAATGGTATATATCAGATTATTTTAAGATAATATATATATATATATATGACATAATTAAGGTTAAAAAAATAACATTTTTCTTAAATTCATTATCTCACAATACTTGAATAATTATAACATTACTCATTTGTAAGTATGACATCTGGTTAATGAAAAACAAAATGTTTTCATAAATTATTAATTTTTACCCAAAAAATACTTAAATAATAAATAAAAAATATATTTAGAACCAATTTTTAAATCAAAATATTTCCATGAAAAATAATTTCAAATAATATAAAATGCATGTAGGTTCTAGGGAAATCACCCATATAGAACCCTTATTAGAACCCTTAAAAGAACATTTCAAGTGGAACAACCAATATGGTCAACTTCCAACATAATCATCCATAGAACATAATCATTGATCAATGCATTGGAGATATATAACTGGATCATTAGATCATAAAAAATTTCATGGGGCTAAAACATGGAAAAATAGGTAATCTTGTATTTCCATGATCAAACTCATGAAAATACACTTGTGAAGCCATAACCATTTTTTGGATTTTTATATATCCATTTCCATTAAAAATAAATTCTCAAAAACTAAATTTAATGGAAAAAAAGGATGGAGATTTTTTCATTGAATTAAAAAATTTAATATTATAAATGAATCCAAAATTTAAATTTTTGTTATAGTGGCAGGAAAATCTATTTATTTTATATATATTAAAATAGAACATTAATTTTTTCCTTTTGTAAAGAATGTTAAACCATCACATTTAAAATATATAAAACGATTCATTTTGAATACTATTTAATGAATGTAAAAAGTGACTTAAAAATTATTTTATAATTTATTTATGTACATACTAATACATCCAAAAAATAATTAAGAAAAATCTTGAATTAGAAGAAGAATATTTTTTAAAAATATCTGAAAAACATTTAAAATGGATTTTTAAGGAAAATTGTCCTTCACCTAGAGCATGAATCATCATGTTTGTTATTTATATTTATGAATAATAATGATATGTTAATTATTTAATTTCTTAATATAGTATTTCAATTTTTTGTTAATTGTTTTTATCTTTTTACCTTGTTTTATTCGATTATTTTTTTAATAAGGTCATGTCAAATGTTTTTACAACATTTTCCTTAGATGTCCAAAATGATTTTTTATAGGCTCAACATGATGAAATAGGTTGTTATTACATTATCTCTATAATAATAATCCTGAAATAATTATAATATTAATATATTAACTATTTTTTTAAAACAATAAAAGAATGTTGGTTGTAAAAAATGAACTACATTACAATCATAGAGACAATAAGCTATATATATGCATGGGTAATGTTTCCATCTTATAATAAACCCAATGAAAATAAGGTATGCATTATTTTATAACTCCATAATTATTATTTTATAAAGAATATAATTTTATTTATGTAAATAAAATTATATAGAGCAACCATGTGATGTTGTTATGAAAAATGAATTACATTTCCTTGTAGAGGTGACAATCCACACATTTTCTCGAATGATGTTATCATTTTTAATGGAGGGAAAGGAATGAAAATAGAAAATATATTATATTTATATAATGATAAAATTATCATTAATATCACATATATTTACATTATATATATTATTAAAATAAACCTTCAGAGCCGATGATGGAAAACAAATTACATCAATTCACGAGGGGTAGACCGTCGTGGACATGAATGATGGATTCATTTCCAATTTAATGGCATAAATAGATGGATATAGGTTATTAATTTTATATAAAAATTAATTTTTATATGTAATATAATATTTTTATTATTTAAATATCTTTTAAGAATATATTCTGGAGGTAGAAGAATAAATAAAACTAAAACAATCAGTATAAAACTATAACTCATATTTGTAAAGCCTCGGTTTATTTAACAATGAAGCCATATAAGGTTCATATTATACCCAAAATAAGCATACTATAAAATTTTTAGGGATTTTTGGAAGGTATTTGATAGGTATTATCCAATGTATATTGAAATTGTGTGATTTAAAGAGGAGTGAATTTTTCATTAATAAGTTAGGGGATAGGAATTCATAGAATGTTTTACAGTATTGAATTAGTTTAAATTAATTTTCATGTTAAATTATATCGAAAATGATTTAATTTGAATATAGGTTGAGGATAGTGGAATATAATCTCATATAATAAAATTTTTACAATTTTAGATTATGTTTTTTCAATTATCCATTTTCTTTAACATCACTTTAACCATTTTCAGAATTAGTGTGATATCAATGTTTTTTACACTTTAGGTTTTACAAAAGTTACTATAAGAAGATAAATTACCAATAAATAGTGAATGACTGATATTTTAAACCATAACCCATTAAATTGGTTGGATATAGAATTTATACGACTTATAACTACTTTATGAAAATATTTTTTATTATAAAATATCTATATTTCTATTTTTGGAACAATTCATTTAATTTGACTTTGAATCAAACCATAAAAAATTAATTAAAATATAACCCTTGAAAATATCCAGGATATGTTATATCTGTCTGTAATGTTCATGAATCACAATAACGCCTCCCAAAAATATTACTTTTAATGTTTTTAATATCATTTTCTTGATTTTTATACTTCTTACACATGCACTGTGTCACTACTGCGTAAGATTTTAAGGTAATTATTTATTAGAAAAAATTAATGATTAATTAACATGAGAAAAAAATTCATTAATGTACAAAATTACAATTTAGAATATAAATTATTATTTTTATTTCTTTCCCAAAATATTATAAATATTAAAATCTTGAATGTGACATCTTTGACATTTAGTTTTATTTAAATATTATAAAGTTTAAAATTAAAGTTAAATGTAAAAGGATAATATTTTAAATGTTTGTATGGTTTCGGATGAAATAAATCATTAAATTAATTAAATTAAAGGTTTCGAATGAATTTTATGCTCTGCTATATCAGTTTTAATGCTTAATTCAATTAATCATTAATATGGTAACAAATATTTTGTATAGTTACTATTCATATTGATGAAAAATAAAATGGAAAAATTTAACAAATTATGAAGTAATTATTCCAAATATAGAACCCATTTTTAAATATTATTTTTTTTGATGTATAATAATTGAAATTAAAATTATTATATAAAATGTGATGAAAATAATTTTTCAGAAAAATGTATTTTTATGTTTGTAAATGTTTTTATACCAAATAAAACTATAAAAATCATTAAAAAGACCACAATTGGGGTTTTTAATCAAAATTAACTAATTTAATTTTAATAATAAACCAAAATATAATTTTACTTTGAAACTAAATGAAATGAAATAACAGTTTCTATTAAAAAATATTATTATCACTATTTATTGAAAATATTTTTAAAAAAAATTTATAAAAAATATATCCTAAAATAATTTGTACATGTTTAATTTAAAAAATATAGTGAATTTTAAAAATTAAAATTATATAATTTTAGTTGAATAACTTCAAAGGAAAACCATATAATGAATGAAAAACCAATTTTTGTATTAAAAAGAAAAGTTTTTTTTGATTAATAAATTACATAATATTATCATAATGAATATAAATTTATAAAATAAAATTATTAATGTTAAAAATAATTGTAAATGATTTTTCTTAAAATTACCAGGGTTGTTATATTATTTTCCACTTTTTAAATGTAAACCTCACAATTTTATTTACTATTTTAACAAGTAGGGATATCTTTCTTCATAACTTTATGATTCCCTTATAAATTCAGCAATCATATGGGTTTTCCAAAAAAATAACGTAGTGAATCGAATTATTAAATAACACCTGATCTCTATGGTGAACATTATTAATAGAATATTCCTCATATGATAGGATTTCTTCCAATGGAACTATATTAGAGCTCAAAAACATGAGATGAATATAGAACATATTTTATTAATAATGAATCATAGAATACATTATTTTAATGAGATAGATTTTGTGGAATTTCCACTCGATAATAATTTGATACACCATACTCCAAGATTCATATATGGTCTAATAAATCTTATAATTAAATTTCATTCTTCACAAAAATTAATGACACTTTTCTATGAAGAAACATTAAGAAAAATGTTATCATATGCCTCAAAAGAATGGAATTTCCTCTAGTAATCTTTAGATGTTTTTTCCATAAATGAGCCAATTTTTTTAGAATCATATTATCCTTTTAATATTTTTTCTCTACCAACTATTGTATAAAAATAATTCTTTAGCCGACTTCATCCCAAAAATATGGAGGTAGACACAGTTTTCTATATAATGGATCAAAAGGTTCTATCTGTATACTGTAATGAAAAGTATTATAATATGAAAATATCACTATTGAATGATTTTGATCATATATTTCTGAGTATTACATTAGAAAATATCAATATATGTATTCCAAAGTCTGAATTGTGAATCTCATTTAGATTGATGTTGAAAAGCTATATTGGAATTTAATTATGTACCCAATGACTTCTGAAGACCTTTCCAAAAAATATAAGTAATTCTAGGATCATAATTACATACAATAGTGGGAGGAAGTCCATCTAACATGATTATCTCCTTGATATATAATCGAAAAAAATAATCTAAAGACACAATATCTCTAATATGTAGGGAATTTATAGATTTAGTTAATCAATAAATAGTAACTGAAATCACATTATTACCTTAAGATGTATTAGAAAATCCCACCACAGATATATGGACATATTATTTCATTTCCACATTGGTATTGGAAAACAAAAAATCATCCCCGTTGATAATTTTAATTCTATTTTAACCTGCTAAGATTTCAAAACATTCATGGTAAATTTAAAAATATCTATTTTCATTCCATCCCAGTTGTAATACTCACAATTGTCTTTATACATCTTAGTGATATTAGGATGAATAAAAAATGGGGAACTATTAGGTTCAATCAAACATTATCTACTAAAATGGGAATCATAAGTAACACATAATGACTTTCAAAATATTATAAATCTTTCTTCATAAATATTAAAAGTTTTAAACATACCCTTCTTAAATTATTATACCTTTTCCTATAAAACATGATCCTTTTATGATATTTTCTAATTCATTCTCACGGATAAAATTGTATAATATCCCAAAATAAATAGATGGAGTTCCTAAAAACATAATTTCATTTCCCAATTTCATCAAATAATTAACTGATGGGTTATGTTTCATATTTAACAGGGTTTGAAACACCCCGAGATTTTTTGATTTATTATTTTTTTTATTTTTTTAATCTTGTTGATCTTATTCATTTAACACAAAACTGAAAATAGTTTTTTATTATATTAAATAACTGTGATTGTATTACGTTATACACAACCACATGTTGTTCATGCACTACACGAAACATAATGTTTTAAATTCTCTACACGGAACACTGAGGTTATCTTACATTACACACAATATTGATTTTTCTTGTTGTCTTACATTATACGCAAGACCGAGATTTACTAAACAATAATATGTTATTTAAAATAATATTATTTATTATACTAGGATATAACCAAGCTGTTATGTTGATGGTTGGAAATAGTATTATCTAACTTATGAAAATACATGGTTGAATTCATCAGTTAAAATTAATTATTATTGAATATCAGAACCAATTAAATGTAATGGAAAATATTATTATTATTATAAGGTATTTTACCATAATAAATTAAAATAATTATAATTATTTAGTGATATTAATATAATATATATGTTATATATTCAATAAAATATTTATGATATTCTTCCAATATATTTTATTTTCATAAGAAAAAACCAAAACTGATTTTATCCTAAATATATATATTTTTTATTATGGCATTTGAACCACCTTGTAATGGTAAACCCATTTAAAATAGTTTTTTTGGGTATCTTATAGATTCAATATTTCAAAATAAAATTAATATTTTAGTGAGTAAAATAATAATTAATATAGGGTAAATAATTGTTATCTTTCTATGAAGTTTCATTTTTTAATGATTATTGAAAAGTACCAAATTTTAGTTCAAAAATATTTTTTCCATCTAAATTATTTATAAGTTTAAATTATATTTTAATTTTTTAAATGTTTAATTATATAATATATTTTCTTTTAATCCAATTTAGGCCATTGTAACCAATTTCACATTGAAATTGGATATAAGAACCTATCTTACTTTTGATCATTTTTTACTCTAAAAACCCAAAAGTGTCGTCCCATCAACAAGATTGAATTTCAATTAATTTATTCCACATAAATTATTTTAATTTAAAAAAATTGGATTAAATATTTGGAATAATCATAATTTATAATTTCATAAAAGGTTAACTTAGTTTCTGAACAAAAAGTTTAGTGATATTATTTAAAAATAATTACATCGATTAAGGTAAAATTTAACATAAATAATGACTATACAATAATGTTAAGTCCCAAAAAACATAGAAACTTATACAAAACCCCTTTCCTGGACATTATATGTCCATTAACATTAAATTATTGAGTTTGTTTTTGGAATTTATGACTTTTTTAGGAACAAATATTGGTACACCGAACTTGTTTTAAAAAATGACAGGTATGTCCTTTTCCTTCCTAAAAAATTTCAGCACCTCTCCCTCTTTATTTACACCTATAGAAATAGATAGATTTGGGTAATATATACATATTACTATTATAAAAATACTTCCCTTACTCCAAGAATCTTCTTATTGGGTATAAATCAATCCAACAAAGCAATTTGGAACAAACTAAAAGACGTTACCTGATATAGAGGTAACGTCTTCTCTCAAGATCCTTTCATTTCATTTCTTTATCCACCCCTAGAATCCTTTTATTCCATGATTTTATAGGAAAAGGTATCCGGAATATAATTTTATATTTTTAGGTAAAGGGTTTTACCTACACATACACACACATCCATCTAAGGGGTAACGAACATACTGTTTACATTTACGATAAAATACCGCCTCATGAAACATTGATTGTTCATATTTCCATTACCACCTCTCAAGGAGTACATTATATTGGAAAATATATTTATATAAGTTATATATTATATATTTTTTGTATTTATTATTATTTCATAATTTATATAACATATATGTTTATACTTTCATTTTGGTGTCAATACAATAATTTCTCTTGAGGAAGTGTGGACTACAGCCACCTGAAAAAGTTTTTATTCATTAACACACTACCAGGAATGTATTAAGGGTGAGTTTAGTGAAATTATATGATTTATATTATAGAATAATTACACTTTAATAATTATATATATTAATATATATACACATATTTTGTTTCTGTTTTGTAACTCAAAATGAAAATTACAAATGAAAAAAACGTTCATGCGTGCGTACGGCTTACCATATCCATGAATGATGTATTCTATTTCATACATATATATTCTATAGATTATTAAAATAAAAATAAAATGAATAAAAATTATTTTTATATCATGTTTTACATTCTTGAAATCATGATATAAGTATGGTGACCAAAGATATAACACATTAGAAAAACAAAGAGAACATTACCCAAAGTGAAACCTTAACATAGGATTGTCAACATTAAGGTAATATAGGGTCATAATAAAACCCAATATTTTATTAGATATGAAAATATTATTATATAAAATATTTATACTTAACATATATTTATTATACAGGTTTCTTGTATGAGTACAAAAAGATTCATGACATTAGGTAGGGGGATTTCATCTCACTTTTTATTTTTGTGAGATACATGTCATGATCAACCCTCGTAATTTTTTCATGGCGTATATAATACCTATGAATATATTATAGGAATATTATTGCTAGTTTTATGAGTAATTATATATTCATTTTATTATATTTCTTTTATGGGTTTTATGTTTCTAAAATTACCAAATCGGTAATATAGATTTTTATAAAATTTCCTTCTTTGAGACTGATGTTTTATTATGCACATAATTTTTTTTTTTGAGTTGTGTATACTTCCATTTTAAAATTTTTATCATGAATCTACATAATTTAATGGAATTTTTAGTTTAATTTAATTTCCCTTTATTACATGGATATTATGATCCCATGTTACAAAGTGATAAAAGTTTATTTAATCTATCACATTACTTTTTTGAGATAGTTAAGGACTATTATTATTTGATGAAATATTATGATACATATATCGAGAAAAATCACGAGTTTCATTATCGTCTGTTTATTCAAGATATATCAAGGTATTATTTAAATTTCCCCCTCATTGGTACTTAAAATAATAAAGAAAATATAACCATATTTATCTCTTCGGTTTAAAATATATTTTATTAAAAAATTCAAGTTTTCAAAAAAGATTTAAAAATTGTTATCAAATTATCCTTGAAAAAAAACTTCACAGAAAAATTATTTTAAAAATGTATTATTTTTTATAAGATTCCATTAAATTCTTAACATATATTTTTAAAGAAAATGGTTTTAATTTTTTGAATATTCTTTTATAAGTTTTTAAGAAGAATGGTTTTCAATAGTTTATATATTTTAAAGAGAATATTTCAAAGATTAAACGAAATTTTTTCCATGATTTGTTTTCAAAATATCCTTCGAAGTTATTTTCCATATAATATGATTTCCATTGATGTTACTCATTCTCTTTTAGGAAATAATCCAAGGGTGCATTCATATTCTTTATTGAATGGATTATATTTTGGTGGAACGATTCTTATGAAACCAATTTCTCTTTCATATGTTTTATGATTTTGGAACACACTTATTTTTTTGGGTGGTTATTATGAGACCTACCTATTTTCCATAGGAAATGATTTGATTATATGTTCATGATTCCTATCTCATTTGATGGGTTACTATATGATTATTGTTTATAATATTGTGGAACTCATATATATGATTTTATTTTGTATTTGGTTGGATCTATATCTCCCACAAATTGATTAGTTAATGATTGATGACTCATGAATATATATGTTGTGCATGAACCTGATTTCATGTTCAGAATGTTACACATGAACCTACTAACATGTTCAAAATCTAATGCATGGACCAGTTTACATGTCCATAAGTTTATGTGTGAACATGATTACATGTTCATCATGTTATGAGTGAACCTTATTGCATGTTCCCAATGTTATGCCTGGACCAGGTTGGATGTACATAAGTTTATGTGTGAACCCAATTACATGTTCAAATTGTTTTGTGTGAACCTTATTACAGGTTCACAATTTCATGCATGAACCTATTTACATGTTCATAATTTTATCCAAGGACCCGATATCATGTCCATATGGCTATGTGTGCACTTGATTACATGTTAAACATTTTATGCATGGACCCAGTTAAATGTCTATAAGCTGATAAAGGGTCATAATTTCTTGTCCTTAACATAATGAGTGAACATGTTTCTACTTATACATGTTCACAATGTTATAAACCAATGTCCATTCCACAAATTCCATATATGATTCATATGTTATGATTTCAAGACTTATGATATTAATTCGATAATGATCCATGTTTTATGAACATCCAATAATAATTATGTTCTCTAATGTGATGTGTATGTTATTAAAATATTATTCTCAAGTTCCATACCCTTTTATTCATGTTATGATTACATATTTCCTTTATTTCCCTTAATGAGCATATGATCTCATCGCTTTCTTATGTTTACTTTCCCCAAGTTATGAAGAATGGTGTTAGGGAGAATATTAAAGGTGGATATATTTATGAGAGATGTTGATGATCTTTTACTAGGATAGATGATTTTGTTTCCCGGTTTCCAAATACACTAAACTATTATGGGCCTCAGGCATGTTTTTTTGTAATGTACTAAATATTCATCTAAACTGATGTACTATCCATGTATATTAACAGTAGGTACCTATAGTTTTTATAAGAGGTAATGTTTAGTCATCCTTTGGAACATAGGATTAGAAGACGTTAGTGTGATCACTAGGGGTTTTTCTAAGAACATATCTGTGGATGTCTCTTTAGATAATTCTAAGGATATGAGAAATTATAGAAAAATGACTTTTAATTGTGGTATAGGAAAGAGTGAGTATTTTTCTTGAAATACATCGTTGTATGTATAAAACATGTGGATGAGACTCTATCATAGATTCACCTAGTCATATCTACTCCAAAATATGTTCCATGCCTGACTTAGGGTAATCTGGTACACGGCAATGAGCCTTTCCTGACACTTAGTTTAACAATCAAGAGGGATATTCTTTTGGAACATAAAAATTCATCATGAACCATTATGAATGATTTTAATAGGATTTTTCCATGAATTACCATGGATAAACCAAAGGTTTTATCGATTAATAAAGTTGGATACATGATCTAGGAACCCTATAACTAACTTTCACGATTATATGGGATCCCAAAATGATAAATGCTACTCACATTATGCTTTCTCGTTTTAGTCAATATCGATAAGGAGAAGGAACATTGATAAGATTTAATGATTTAGATGGGGAAAGTATATGCATTATGTGAACATATTTCTGAAGGGGAAATATCATAAGAAAAATTATTATGTTAGTATGAGTATTTGTTATACTTATGAAGATAAAGAGATAGAAAATGACATGTGAATGATCTGTGATGTTCTTCATGTATTGTATACATAAAAATCATGAATTTATTAAGGTTATGAAACCTTAATACATGATTTATATGTGATATTATAATAAATAGGTATTAAATAATATGTTTATATATCATTAGTAATTGTTTAATAATAATGTTGGATACATATAGTATTTATGTTTTTGAAATTTTGAGATTATGTTATAGAAATTATGAAATATAAAATTATTTTCACAATCAGTTTTCAGAATTGTTTTAAATAAATTGGTTGAATGGTGACATAGACATAGAAATGTGATTTTGGTAAAATTATATATTTTTCATAAGTGAAGGTAACCACTAATTTATGCTTAAAATGGAGATAATGATGTTTTGATAAAGATATATTGTATATGAATAAGTAAATTGGAATATACGGATTATCATAGAACTGATTGTTGAGAATGTGTTCCATGCCATCAAAGATGATGTTTATACCTTCTTGGATTTATGTTATATATCTAGTAATCATTTTAATAAAGAAGCATGCATGTTTTCAATAAATATTTATAGTAATTTAGGTTATTACCTTGTTTTATGAGAATGATTTATGATACCATTCACATGTTTGGAGTGAGATAGAAGAGTGCTTCGTTGTTTTATAGAGGGGATCAATGTTAAGATTATATCATGAAATTATTTATAATACTTATATATTTTAATATTTTGTAAGTGTTATAAGGTTAAAAATTCATTAATTGTTTAAATATGTAAAAAGTATTTATTTATTGAGATTGTATTGAAAACCATGGATAAAAGGATATTTAGTTATTAACCTTATTGCAAGGATGTTGGAAAAAATCCAACAATTTTTCCTCTCAATATGTTTTTAGTGTGGTTGTGTTTATTAACAATGAAAAATGACTGAAAATGAGTATGGTTGGTGTTTTTCAAAGACTATATTTTAAGGTGGTGCGGTTTCCCAGTATTTTCAAAAAATTTGGGCCTCAAAATCATGGATTTGTGTGAAGAAGGGAGAATGAAGTTGGAAAAGGAAGAGAAATGGAGAACCTAGGACATGGATCACATACCATATCTGGGAAGATTACGCGGACGCATACTAGGATGCAAGAATGGTATGCAGATTTAGTTCACGAAACCCACAACGGTTCATGGTGGTAGGCAGTGTGGTATGTGGATGGAATGTTGTCAACAGAGGAGATCGACTGTTTTTGAGAAAAGGAAGTACAAAGAGTGAGTATGAAAAGTGGTTTTCTCTACGAGTTGTGGTTCATAGTGGTTGAAGGATCAATATGCGGTAGAGGATGGAATCATGATTTGGAAAATCTTGGGTTAACAGATTTTGTGGAAATATTTTTCTGTATAAGAATCAATAATCCCACTGATTACTGGGGAGATCGAATATCATTAGGGAAAATATTACCGATCTAGTATTTCGACAATGACTGAAGGATGTTTGCGAAGGGAGGTTTTCTAAGGATAAAGTGGTTAATGTGGAAGAAATTTTTCCGAAGGTTTTTCTGAATAACTAAAAACTACAAAGGACTCGGTACATAGAGGAGGAATCTTCGGTACATGAGAGAGTGAATTCCTCAAGTGTTACTAAGAGGTGGAGCTTCTGTATGTGGAAGCAATGTAAATCCACAAATAGAGAATAGTTCGCGGATAGAGGGTAGTTCACAGAGGTGGAGGCGACATTGGTACGCCGAGGTAATAATGATACATTAATGGGGTGTTCCACGTTCCATACCCAGTAATTAGTATGCTGGATAGGAAGTTGGTTCATGATTTTCACAAGGAATCTTGAAAAAGATTTAAATTATTTTGCGAAAGGATTTAATAATACACAGATTTACCCAAGAAGGTGAAATTCATTTATGGGTAAAAAAGGAACTTCAATATAGCATCTACCTATAGTTGAGGATGTAGGAATTAATGAAAATGAAGCGACCTACATTTCCATAAATTGTTTTTGACCTAAATGTTCATAAACAGTGGGTAGATTCTTCTCCAAGCGAATTGATGGAAGGAAGAGTAACATGGTGACCCTTTCCACCAGTAGTGACCCAAGAAAAGAGGCATATGAAGTGACCCATGGGAATGTAGTGATCAGAACCTAAGCCTTGTAAGGACAGTGGTCTTGGGAATAGAAGATCTAGCCCAAACGTTGAACTCATTATTGTCCGCAAGACATAGGGAATTTGGTACATCGGCACATAAGCGTTGTATGCTCCTTGGATATATCCCAATGAGGGTGAATCAAGTAAAAATTGTTTTGTCTCGTTCATGATTTCATATCTGTACGTATCTTTCAATGGTAAGAGGAGATAATTGAGTTTTGTGTAATAACAAAATAAGATCTGAATGGGAAAAAGTTCTAATCTCTCATACCCTAATTCACCCCCTCTCAGGGTATTTGACCTAGTAGACCTAACAATTGGTATTAGAGAGAAACATTTAAAGTTAGTGTTTCACTGTCAAGAAGATGAAATATAGGTGGTCAATCATAAAGGAATTCTTATTTTTGACAGAAATAAGTTTCAACTATGGAATTATCAAATGAATCACTACTTCCAATCAATAGGTATTGATGTCTTCACAGCAGCTATGCATTGAATATTAGCTGAAATTAATTTTGGTGCTTTATCAGAAGCTAAAAGAAGATAATCGGTTGCTAATGCTAAAGGGATCAATAATTTAGAGGGACCCCTAGAAAATTCAATTTACACGAAGGTCATGTCATTTAAAACACCACATGAAATGTGGGAAAATTTGTTGAATTTTTATGAGGGTGACACAAATTTTTGAGAAGAAAAGCTGCAGGTTCTATGGAACATGTATGAGGATATCATAATGAATCCCAATGAGACTATGGATGGATTATTCGACATGAAAAATATTATTTTGGAAGACATACGAGGTCTTAGATATGTCATTGAAGATATAAGGGTTGTGAAACATATATTGAGTAAACTTCTTCTTTGGTTCAATCTGAATTTTTTTGCATTGGAATAAAAAGACCCAAAAGAGCTGACACTAGATAACCTACACAATACCCTTGTAGCATATGGAATGATAAACAATGACAATGATGGAGTGGAAAAGGGTAAGTATAATTAATTATCATTCAAGGACATGATGAACCTCACTATTGAAGATAATCCATAGGTGGACAACATGGATGATGTCATGTCATTTATCTCCTCCAGTCTATAAAGAGGAAGGAGAATTTCAATAGTAAACATCCATTTGCATGTTTCCGATGTGGAAAGATAGATCATTTTTTAGTAAATATTCCTAAGAATTTTTAGGATGAAAATAAAGAAAATGATGAAATTCCCTAAAAAAAGTGTTTATAAAATGAGAAAGTGAGTTGATGTACCTGGAAAAAGATCTTCAAAATGAAGAATATGCTTTCAAAATAGGATGAAATTTAAGAAGAATATGAGTTAGAATAGTTAGATTACTACAAGGATTATAAAATTGATGTATTGGTGGATGTTGTAAAAAAATTATTAATAAGAGAGTAATGTGACAATAAAGATGGAGAAATTGAAGGAATAGTTGATCTTCAGGTTAAATTAGAAGCTACCCTTGAATAGGTAGATATTTTGAGATCCAAAACCAAGAAATATAACAAAATTTTTCATGAAGATAAAGTCTATATACAACAACAGGTAGAATAGAATTTTGATATGAATGCAGAAATTAAAAAGATGAGGTTTTCAATGCCATAAAACTCAGTGAAGGTGGTTATGTACAAACTCAAAATTTAAGAACAAATAATAGAAGTTGATATTTTGACTGAAACTGAATAGTTCAAATAAACTGTATTGATCAATTAGAAGAGGAATTCATCAGTTTGTGATGAACAATTGATGATTAGTAGATACTGGTAAATCTTGGTTCGAAATCAGGAAAAAATGATTATAAATACAACATATAGGATGATATTTGAGTAGAGTGGTCAATCACAACAGAAGAAAAAAAATAATTTCTGAATGATATGGGTGGTATGGGGACTGATTTAAAACAAAAAGCAGTTATGGTTCAATTCAGACCACAAGAACCCACTCCAAGATTGAATATTTATTTGGGTATGAAAAAGAATAATAAGATTCAGAGATCTCTAGGAGCAACTAGTGGTGCATAATTTTTATATAGGAATGTATCTCCCATAAGATAATATTGTTGTGGAATATGGGACACTATCAAAATGTATGTTCCCTAGAAAAGAGGTATCAAAGTGAACAAGACCAACAACTATGGCCATACAGAGATCAAAATTCAAGTTCATCATTTAATGTTCATTGTTTCAGGTGTAAAGTACTTAGACATATATAATGATATTTCACATCAACAATGCATAGAAATGCACCGAGGTGGACTGAATTTTTTCATAAGAAGCAGCTAAAGGTATTTTCAAGAGAGATGATAATTGAAAATCGATTTGAAGCCCTTTAAATTCAAAAGGGATCGTCATATATTGAGAATGATCAAGATTATCATTCGATTTTTGATACAAAGTCAAATGCTTGGGCTAATAAGTAAAGGGAAAAGCATGCAATGGTTGAAGAAATTTCGTTCAAGGCATTAGATAGCACTGGGATATGGATCATTGAAAGTGAATGCACTTCCCATATGATAGGAGATAAGGGTCTAGTGACTGGAATCAGGTATGATTAAAAAGTTATCATATGATTTGGAAATTATGAGGGCTTGAAAATTATTGGTTCAGAAAATGCTATGTTCGGTGGAAAACTCATGAGATGATATGATGTTTTGGTTGTTGAGGGGATTAGTCACAACATTCTTAGTTTCAGTCAATTGTTTGACTCAGGGCATTCCTTGTTTTTCCCATGAAATTATGCATCATCAAGAAAATATATGATATTGTTAGGTTACAAGGAATGAGTAGGAAAGGGAATCTATACCTTGTGAGTAGAGAAGTAGATATGTGATTTTTCTCTACAGATGAAGAAAAAAAGTTATGGTATACACGTATTGGACACACAATCCAAGGTTACTTGGAAGATTGGGTGAAATATGATGCAGCTCAAAATCTCCCCAGATTATTATGTGATTGTAATCATACATGTGATTCCTGCAAAAAAGGGGAAGATTATTCGAAAGACATATAAGAAAAAGGTGAAAATTTCAACAAGATTTCTTGAGATGGTGCATATTGATGTGTGTGGGCCAATTTCTCTGAGGGATATTGATGAAATGAGATTTTATGTTCTATTTATTGATGAATATAGTAGAATGGCATGGGTTTCAAGAATCACCCAAAAATATGATGTGTTTAGTTGCATTACAAATATCCAAGAGAATATGAAAAGATGCTTGGTTAGAAAATCTGATCTTTTTGAACTGATAATGGAACAGAGTTCATAAATAGACAAGTGGATGATTATCACAAAAAAACATGGGATAAGGTATCATGTTTTAGCAGTGAGAATTCCACTACATAATGAAGTAGCTATGAGAAGAAATCAAATTGTTAACAACATGGAAAGAACAATGCTCATTGAGAAAGACCTTCTGGCGAAATTTTGAAATGAAGTAGTGATGACAACAGTATAAACTTCCAATATTGATTTACTTTTTCCAAAAGAGGATAATACTCCATAAAAGTAATTTAAAAAAAACAATCCATCATTAAAGTACTCTTGACTATACAGAAGTAAATGGTTCATTCTTAATAAGGAGAAACATAAGAAATTTGAATCCCATGGGGATAAATAGATATTTTTTGCTACTCAAAGAGAAGAAAATTGTATAAATGCTTCACTAAGCAGTTGGGGAAAATAATTTAATAACATGATGTGACTACATTAGAAAATGAACAGAATCTATAGAAAATACATGATCAGACTCCGGAGGATATTAATGAAGATATGAGAATATCAAGAGACAATCCAACTCTAGAGATTAATTCAAAAGAAGAATCAGATGATGAGAATTAATCAGTGTCTTCCCAGAGACCAGCATGAAGAGCTGAAATTGATAGGAACAACATAATTGGTGATTAAACAGCACTAGTTATGTAACACCCCAAGCTTCCACGATACGTTTCTCTTTCAATAATGAAATAGCTTGCATTGTACGCATATTCGAGATTCTAACACACCACGACCAATCAAAATGGCCATTATGAATAGTAATACCCACTTTTTGAAATTATATATTTTTTATATTTCAAAATGGAATTAATTTTTGGATTCGGAATATCTAATGTAGCCTATGTAGAATTTTTGGTATTTTTATGAGAAATTCAAATTTTTTATGAATAGTGAAAAATACTTAAAAACAACTTTTTTAATCAAAAACAAATACTGATAAATTATACTATTTAGTGGTTTTATAGTTTAATTTGAATATATTTTTACCATTTTATCCAATGGTGGTCATTAGAATTAATTTCACTTTGAAATTAGACATAAATAATTGTCAATCTTTTGATATATATTGTTTCTTAAAAACACGCTATTTGTTGTGACAGCAGGATTTAATTATAAAATTAATTAATGCAACTTATATGTTTGGAATTTTTTAAAATATACATCAATTTTGAATTCGGAATATCAATTATAGCTTAGGGTAAAAAAATTTCATTGTTCTAAAAAACTTCAATTTTTGATGAATAGTGAAACCACTAAGTGGTGGCTAAAAAACTGATTTTTCATTTAAATGAAACATTACCACTTCTATGATTTGATTTTAAAAAATACGACAAACATGGTTTTCATTAAGAAGTAAAATGTGGTCCAATTAGAATAAAATAATTTTTGGTGAATAGTAACTTTTAAGATTAATTAATCGCGATTAAAGGTAATTAGTGAAATTTAAGGTAAAAATGCTATTATAAAAATATGAAAATACCTTTACACTTGTCCTACCCCTATTTTATGAGTCATGGATGACCACGAAAATCCATGGATCAACTTGGGGACCCCATGGAGCCACTTTTTTAGGAAAATGACTTTAAAAACTTTTTATTTAATGTTAAAATAAAAATGTCACAAACATGCGTTATTTTACTAAAACAATTTTTAAATGGGGTTATACAAGTAATATTTTTTAGTATAAATATTAATTAGAAAGATAAATCGATTTCCTACATCATGATAATTTTTTTATAATTTTTATACATTAAATAAATTTAATTATTTATGACACCATGATGATACAACGATTACCTCATTAATTAACGATTTAAATAAAATAAAAAGATAATGTAAACTCTAAGACTTACACTTTTCAAAAACCTATGGGATGAGTATATTTTAAACCTTTCTCTCCTTATACTAGAAATATATAAGTTTGGGACTTTTAAAATCCGAAACTCATTATATAATAATGTAATATTTCATTACATTCCAAGAGTGCCCCTCATCTCCTCTTATAAAAGGCCCCCACCACTACCACCTTACTCACACCTTCAAAGCCTTTTGGCTCGGCAAAACTCATCCCAAATACTATATCAACTTCCCTCTCTTACTCCTAGAAGCCTCACTTTGGGATGAATTATTCCCAAGGAAGCCTTTGGATCAAATCAAAAAATAGTTACCTGATTTTAAGGTAATGTCTTCCCTTAAGTTATTTTGTTTTATTTTGCTTCTCCAACCCCTTAAAATCTTCTTATTCCTGTATTTTTTAACAAAAAAAGTATCTTAAATATACTAGGATGTTGTTACAAGAAGGATTTGAGCTACACTTACACACACCTACATCCCATGGTTAAAGAACATATTGTTTCTATGGATGACGAATTTCTGCCTCATGAAATGATGATTGTTCAACACTCATATAACACCTTCAAAGGTGGTGATTAAGATGTAATTATATTTATATATTATATATATAATGTTTTTGTTTTTATTATGATTTTTTATTTCTCATTTATTTCATACCTTTATGATTTCCATTATGGGTAAACACGATAATTTCATTTTAGGAAGTGTGGACAACCACCCCCTCAAAGTGATTTGAAACATTAATGCCCTATTTGGGATGTATAAAGGATGGAGTAAATGATATTATATATAATATTATACTGGAATTATAATATACCTTTATATAATTATGATTTCATTCCATTAAATATGAAATAGAAATGAAAGTAGCGTTCATACGTACGTACGACTTACCGTCTACATGAACCGTGCATTTCATTTCTTACCTCTAAATGTTACATAATTTTATGAATGAATGTATATACTGGATATATATGATATATATGATATCTAAATCATGAATATAATTCTGGATATAATGGATATTTTACCACATGAACAACTTGTAATTATAAGAAGATTATTTTTTGACTCAAGTACCAATGATCGACAAAATGACCATTATTAACTTAAATAATTACATAATGTTTATAACATGGTAATAAGTGATATAAAAGGAATAATGAACATGGAATAGGTTATTAAGAAAATATAAATTAACTCTAGTTTATTATTCAGGAGGTTAATGAACGATCGGGTTAAGTCGGACACGAGGTAAGGGAACTTCTCAACCCAATTTCCATTCTTTGGGTTTATCTCCTACTTTAAAATTATTTCATGATATTATTATGTCCTATCATGTATTTATACTTTCTTTATGTGTACATATAGTGAATACACATAATAGTTCTATTTTATTTTAAAAAATGATATTTGTAATGGTCTTCATCTCAATCTCCATTTATTGAGGCATATTTTTTTATACACAAATTTCTTTTATATGGTGTATAAACCCCTTTGACTTTTACGTTAATTGAAAAGGAATATTTTTATTCGATGAATTTTACTAAACGAAAAAATGAATGTTTTTCTTGTCTTACGTATGTGGCGACAATGACTTCTCCACCACCGTGACTATTATTTGAGTTTCGGCTTCCTCTATAATCCATAACATTTAAAAAAAAAACAAAAATAAATACCATGTTATACTTTTCTTTTATTTTGGTATTGAAAATGGTTTTGATAATGTTTTTATTATATCAATGTGTTGTATTGATATCTTGTGATTGAAGTGTGGAAATATTATGTTTCCTTTATGCAAATTTTATGTGATACAATTATGTTATGGTTTATGATATGTTTAAACTTGTTCATATGAGGAATGCATTGGACTTAATAAGTGACAGGTGGAGCCTGCTATAGCTTCTTGGTGCATCGGTAGGTCTCATGAGACAAACTAGTGTCTTGGCATGTGGAATTGACAAAATATTATTTTTGGTCTTGGCACGAGGCCTTGGCTACATGGTTTTGATAGTCTGGCATTATGCATTCCATCATTATGAAAGTGGTTATTGATATTTCTTGTGATTATTCGACCAGTAGAATATCCATGTGAATAAGTAAATGGAACTATCTCATTTTACATTGTCCATATTATGTTGAAGTTCATGTTTAAAAGGATTTTGTTTTAGTCATACATTGCCTTAAATGTTTATGTTTATTTATGAAAGCTTCCACTATATTGTTATCGTAATGACCCGAAATTTGGAATAAATCTTGTGTCTAAATATTATGTGTTATTTTATTTTATTTTTATACTCAAAAAAAATGTTTCATTTAATAACATGAGTATAATTAAAATGAGACTGTTGGGTTTTGACTTTTATATGACCATTGGTCAATATGACCACTATAAACTAAACGTTTTGATTATTGTCTCTAAATACAAGTAATCTTGGTAAATTATTAAAGAAAGAAGATTCGATGGCCTCACCCAGTAGTCTTGGACCGATCGAAGCCTATCTAACAGAACTTGGGAAGGAGGTAGCACCACTGGGCTTTGCTCTAGACCAAACCCAAGCTGAACTTCATCGTGTGAAGCTAGAAAGGAATCGCCTTTGTGAGAAGTTCAAAATAATAGAAATTACTACTCGTGCGATGTTGGACGAGCCTCCCTCAGATTCTTTCACCTTAGCACACCTTACACTTAGGTCCTATGCTGGAGTGATAAGGGGCTATTTAAGGAGACCGTAACTGCCTTGTGTAATCCCTTGTTTTAAATAAAAATTGGGATTTATTCTTATGATAAAGTTTATGAATTTTCAAATGTCTGGATAAATATACTATGCATATTTTTGGTGAATTTTAGAGAAAGTATATTTTAAAAAAATGTTTATGTAAACCTTAAATAATTAAAAATTTGTAATGATTTTCAAAAAATGGTCTTCTACAATTATGTTCAGTACGAAATTTAGAGTTTAATAAGATCAAATTGATTTTTGATGAATAGTAAATTATGAATAGTGATTTTATGATTAGGATTAGTAATGTGTCCAAATGGATTAGTAATCTCTCTTGAAGAAAGTATTAAAACAATTTAGGCACCTTGATTAAGTAATGTGATTCAATAAAATGGTTAAATAACGGTTACATAAATTATTATTCAAGTATTAGTTTTTTCAGGTGAATAGTGTTTTTTTAATTAAAAATTAAATTAAAAATATTTAAAAAATTATTTTTTTAAAATGGATTTCATTTTTGAACTCAGAGCACCGATATTATGTTATGATAATTTTTGGGGTTTTTTCTGAAAAAAATGAATTTTCAGTGAATAGTGTATTTATTTAAAAAAATAAATTAAAAATATTTAGAAAATTATTTTTATAAAACGGAGTTCATTTTTTAAATCAGAGAATTGATATTTGATTAAGGTGAAATTTTGGGATCTTTCTGAGAAAGTTGAATTTTTAGTGAATAGTAAAAATACAGTTTTAGGGTTTCGGTATGTTTAGCGACATCAAAACTGTGTCATGGTGATTTCATGAGATATTTTAAGGGTTGGCCGACCTAAGGTGATGGATATTTGTATTGGGGGCCCCATGTGGCCATACTTAATGGGAAATATCATGGGAGAGCACATGGTTTTGAGAAAAAACACATGTGAGGTGTCCCTTGGCCATTAATGCCTTGTCCCCTCACTTTCCCTATAAATACCTAGCCCTCCTCTCATCCTTTCGACTCCAAAACCATCCTCAACGATGTTCTGGACTCCTTACCTCCCAAGGAGTCTTCTCAAGGTTCCCCCAAGCCCTCAAGGTCCAAACCTTTGAGTTTTAAGAGTTACGTTTTAACGTAAGGGATCCGATCTCTCTCTTTCTTTCCAAGAAATCTCTTTTATATAATTTCTTTTATGCTCCATGTTCTTATGTTAAAGGATGTTCTTTTATACTCCTCTTACTTACCTATTCATTTTTATATAATGAGAGATCCCCTATTACTCCCATTATTTCGTTTTATGAAGTTTTAAGTGGCATCGTTAGGCTGCCGAATTTTTAAGTGGTTCTTCACCCTTCTCGTTTTGAAGTTCTACATTCATGTCAATTATTTAAAGTCCCTTTCTGTTATGTTGGGGTATGATATCGATATCTATCATACTGATATTTTATTACCATATGATGAGAGACCCCATTTGATCTCTTCAATTCAGTATTTTTAAGTTTTAAGTGGCGCCGTTAGGCTGCCGAATTTTTAAGTGGTTCTTCACCCTTCTCATTTTGAAGTTCTACTTTCATGTCAATTCTTTCATGTTCCTTTTTGATATGTTGGGGTATGATCTATATATATATATATATATCATAATGATATTTTATGACCATATGATGAGAGACCCCATTTGATCTCTTCAATTCAGTATTTTGAAGTTTTAAGTGGCGCCGTTAGGCTGCCGAATTTTTAAGTGGTTCTTCACCCTTCTCGTTTTGAAGTTCTACATTCATGTCAATTATTTAAAGTCCCTTTCTGTTATGTTGGGGTATGATATCGATATCTATCATACTGATATTTTATTACCATATGATGAGAGACCCCATTTGATCTCTTCAATTCAGTATTGTGAAGTTTTAAGTGGCGCCGTTAGGCTGCCGAATTTTTAAGTGGTTCTTCACCCTTCTCATTTTGAAGTTCTACTTTCATGTTAATTATTTCAAGTTCCTTTTTGATATGTTGGGGTATGATCTATATATATATATATATATCATACTGATATTTTATGACCATATGATGAGAGACCCCATTTGATCTCTTCAATTCAGTATTTTGAAGTTTTAAGTGGCGCCGTTAGGCTGCCGAATTTTTAAGTGGTTCTTCACCCTTCTCGTTTTAAAGTTCTACTTTCATGTAAATTAATTAAAGTTCCTTTTGTTATGTTGGGGTCTGATAACTATATCTATCATACTGATATTTTATGACCATATGATGAGAGACCCTATTTTATCTCTTCAATTCAGTATTTTGAAGTTTAAGTGGCGTCGTTAGGCTGCTGAATTTTTAAGTGGTCCTTGCACCTTTCTCCCTTTTCAAAGTTCTAATTCAATGTCAAGTCTTGCAAGTTACTTTTTATTATGTTTGGGTATTATCTATATATATGTAATACTGATCTTTTATGTTCATATGATGAGATACCCCATTTGATCTCATCAATTCATTTTTGGTTGAAGTTTATGTAACGCTGTTAGGCTGCCAAATTTTCAAAAGAGAAATATTATTTTTGACTTCCATTCATGTGTTATATTTTCAAATTTCATTACCATGTTCTTATATCCCTTATATTATGTCCCTATACTGTTTTAGGGGTCATTTATTAATGTTTGAACCATGTCCCCTCTCTTTTCAATGATTTCTAAAACCCCGAAACATAGCTGTTATGCGGCAGAATTTCCGTCTCAAAATGTCTCTCTCTTTTTCTAAAGTTCTTTTATGTTATTAAGTGAATACTCAAAGCTATTATTTCTACAGGGGTATTCACATAAATATCAAAATGTTCTATTTTAAATTCTGGGATTTATATACATGAAACCCGCTTTCCCTTTTTGTGGGTTTAAAGTGACGTAAAGATCATGTCTTTAAAGCAGTTTTTAAAACGTTATGATTATGCAATGAAACCCATTTATTTTATGTTATATGGGTTATTTATGAAATGTTTGATGATGATATATGTGGATGACATGATAATAATGTCAAATTTAAGGGTGCTCCCTGATAGCGCTCCAATGCATTGGGTAATGATGTAACCACTAGAGATTACAATTTTCACAATACCTTGGTGAATAACCTTGGTAATTTTCAAATGACACCTTGGGGATGGACCTTGGTGATATTTTCATGATTTTATATGTTAAATGTTGTAGCCACATCTTAAAGTTATGAAAAATGTTATTTCTATTATCATATGCCTCATGATTTCTTTCTCATGCCTTAAAGTTCTTTTCATGACCTTATTGAAGTATCTCAAGTTCACATGTAAAATGATTCTCTTGTTTCCCTTACTGGGCCTTCTGCTCACCATTTCTTTTGATGTATGTCCCCAGGTTATGAGATGTAGTAATCAACCTAGGATGAACATGAGGAGAAGCCTTTCAAGTGTTGAAGAAGAATGTTTTATGTTTTCATGTTTTAAGTTCCTAGATTCCAAGACACTAAACCTTAAAGATCCTCGATTTTGTAAAATGTAATGAAAGTTTATGTGATAAAAAGGCGGGATTCTATAGTTGGAATCAAAGGATGGTTTAGTTATTTGTGGAAATTAGGATATGAAAACTCTAGGAAGAACCCTATAGAAAAGTTTAAATATAGGAAATCATCCTGGTATTTTGGTGAGTATTGGGTAAGGGGTTGCAAAGCAAATACATCCCATATTGATACAAGCTGGTAGAGGTAGCTCTAGCACAGATGTACATAGGGGTAAAACCCGAAAACACCGCTTTGAGCTAGACTCAAACGGGAACTAGTACACGACAACAGGCCTTGCTGCACTCTTGGTTACGACACTCTCGGGGGATATGCTTTGGTAAATTCATATGCTTAGTATGGACCATTGTTAAAGGAAAAAAGATAAAATAAAATAAAGATTCACATAAGAATATATGATCATGGATAACCAAGATGGGAACCTAGGGGATCACAATTTAGGGTATACTTTTCTTCTACAAGTTATCCTTATATGCTTTAAGTTTCTTTTCATGATTATTGGCTAAGTATTTAACCCCCTAATTATAGTTTCTTTTCTTAGATAATGGCGGGAAATGGAAGAACTTGTCCCAACAACCAATGTGATAGGAAATGGTACGATTGTCGTATTAATACGACAGAGATAATTAGGGGATTAAAAGATGATTATTATTTTGGAAGACGTTCACTATTTTGGTGACCCTATATGATTGAGGAAAATTGATTACTATGGTATTTTCATTAAGGAGTAAGGTTGACTTATATTTTGAAGAATCAATGAATTTATGGTGGACTTATAGTAATTTATGTTACTTATGGGAATGATTAACCTATCTTGGGTAAAATATGTTTAGGTTAGATAATTTTGTTATAAGATTTTAGGAGTGGTTGATGTTGTTTGGTGATGAACAATGAAGTTTATTTTGGAAGACTATGTTATCAAATTCTGATTGTATTTGGGTTTCAATATTAGTTTGTTTTATTTTGAGGAATTTTAAGGACCATTATTTATATGGTCTATGATGAAATTTCGGTATTACCATGGAACTTTGAAGATTTAAAAGTAGTTTCCATTCATATGGGATTCTTTCTTTTTGAAGAGTTGTTTTACCTTACCCTGTCTGTTTTTGGGATAATGTTTAAAGATAGAAGAAATAGATAGTTAATCTTTTGTGGATTATGTGATTCTCTAGAAGATGATTCTTGTGTTTTGATGAGAACAAGTAGTTTTGAATGCTCATCGTTTGGAGAAAAGATTAGTTTTGTTATAAACTTATTAAAGGATGCAACTCAACATGATGACAGGTATATTTTCTTATGTTTCTATTCTATGTAGTAAATGAATTCCTCAAAATTATGAAAAGGAACGTAAAACAAAAACATTGATGGTTTACATTTCCTACTAGGTAATCAAAGACCGTTTACACACATCCTATGTTTGGGATTTTCTTATTGTTAACTTTCTCCTAATCATGTTTTCTATCACTCTCCCCTAGAACTTGACCCTTTGTTTTTTCTTCCATGTCCATGTTTTCCTACATGGAATCCTAGTATGGGTTAACTCGGGTGACCTTTTTACTTCCCTTTATTTCTTTTAAAGTAATAGTTTTACTGACTCCTTTTTCGATGTGGGACTTTCAATGAAATTTCAAAAACCAATTTTAAAAATTGAGAGGACACAATTTCTTAAGGGGGGAAGATTGTAACGACCCGAAATTTTGAATAAATCTTGTTTCTTAATTTTATGTGTTATTTTATTTTATTTTTATACTCAACAAAAATGATTCATTTAATAGCATGATTATAATTAAAATGATACTGTTGGGTTTTGACTGTTATATGACCATTGGTCAATATGACCACTGTAAACTAATCGTTTTGATTATTGTCTCTAAATACAAGTAATCTTGGTTAATTATTATAGAAGGAAGATTCGATGGCCTCACCCAGTAGTCTTGGACCGATCGAAGCCCATCTAACAGAACTTGGTAAGGAGGTAGCACCACTGGGCTTTGCTCTAGACAAAACCAAAGCCGAACTTCATCGTGTGAAGCTAGAACGGAATCGCCTTGGTGTGAAGTTCAAACTAATAGAAATTACTACTCATGCAATGTTGGCCGAGCCTCCATTATATTCTCTCACCTTAGCACACCTTATACTTAGGTCTTATGCTGGCGTGATAAGGGGTTATTTAAGCAGACTGTAACTGCCTTGTGCAATCACTTGCTTTAAATAAAAATTGGGATTTCTTCTTATGATAATTTTTATGAATTTTCAAATGTCCGGATAAATATAGTATGCATATTTCTGGTAAATTTTAGAGAAAGGATATTTTAAAAAAATGTTTATGTAAACCTTAAATAATTAAAAATGTGTAATGATTTTAAAAAAATGGTATTCTACAATTATGTTCAGTACGAAATTTAGTGTCTAATAAGATCAAATTGATTTTTGATGAATAGTAAATTATGAATAGTGATTTTATGATTAGGATTAGTAATGTGTCCAAATGGATTAGTAATCTCTTTTGAAGAAAGTATTAAAATAATCTAGGCACCTTGATTAAGTAATGTGATTCAATGAAATGGTTAAATAATGGTTTCATAAATTATTATTCAAGTATTAGTTTTTTCGGGTGAATAGTGTTTTTTTAATTAAAAATTAAATTAAAAATATTTAAAAAATAAATTTTTAAAATGGATTTCATTTTTGAACTCAGAGCACCGATATTATGTTATGGTATTTTTTGGGGTTTTTTCTAAAAAAATGAATGTTTGGTGAATAGTGTATTTATTTTAAAAAAATTAAAAATATTTAGAAAATTATTTTTATAAAATGGAGTTCATTTTTTAAATCTGAGCATTGATATTTGATTAAAGAGAAATTTTGGGATCTTTATGAGAAAGTTGAATTTTCAGTGAATAGTAAAAATACAGTTTTAGGGTTTCGGTATGTTTAGGGACATCATAACTGTGGCATGGTGATGTCATGAGATATTTTAAGGGTTGGCCGACCTAAGGTGATGGATATGTGTATTGGGGTCACCATGTGGCCAATATTAATGGAAAATATCATGGGAGAGCACATGGTATTGAGAAAAGAACATGTGAGGTGTCCCTTGGCCATTAATGCGTTGCCCCTCAATTTCCTTATAAATACCAAGCCCTCCTCTCATCCTTTCGACTCCAAAACCATCCTCAACGAAGTTATGGTCTTCGTACCTACCACGGAGTCCTCCCAAGGTGCCCCCATGCCCTCAAGGTCCAAACCTCTGAGTTTTAAGAGTTACGTTTTAAGGTAAGGGATCTGATCTCTCTCTTTCTTTCCAAGAAATCTCTTTTATGTAATTTCTTTTATTCTCCATGTTCTTATGTTAAAGGATGTTCTTTTCTACTCCTCTTACTGCCCTTTTAATTTTCATATAATTATATATCCTCTCTTACTCTCATTATTTCGTTTTATGAGGTTTTATGTGGCGCCGTTAGGCTGCCTAATTTTTAAGTGGTTCTTCACCCATCTCATTTTGAAGTTCTCCTTTCATGTAAATTCTTTCAAGTTCCTTTTTGTTATGTTGGGGTATGATATCTATATCTATCATACTGATCTTTTATGACCATATGATGAGATACCCCATTTTATCTCTTCAATTCAGTATTTTGATGTTTTAAGTGGTGCCGTTAGGCTGCCGAATTTTTAAGTGGTTCTTCACGCTTCTCGTTTTGAAGTTGTACTTTCATGTCAATTCTTTCAAGTTCCTTTTTGTTATGTTGGGGTATGATCTATATATCTATAATACTTATATTTTATGACCATATGATGAGAGACCCCATTTGATCTCTTCAATTCAGTATTTTGATGTTTTAAGTGGCGCCGTTAGGCTGCCGAATTTTTAAGTGGTTCTTCACCCTTCTCGTTTTGAAGTTATACTTTCATGTAAATTCTTTAAAGTTCTTTTTTTATGTTGGGGTATGTTCTCTATATCTATCATAATGTTCTTTTGTTACCATATGATGAGAGACCCCATTTGATCTCTTCAATTCAGTATTTTGATGTTTAAGTGGCGTCGTTAGGCTGCTGAAGTTTTAAGTGGTCCTTGCACCTTTCTCCCTTTTCAAAGTTCTAATTCCATGTCAAGTATTGAAAGTTACTTTTTATTATTTTGGGGTATGATATCTATATCTATCATACTGATATTTTATGTTCATATGATGAGAGACCCCATTTGATCTCATCAATTCATTTTTGGTTGAAGTTTATGTAACGCTGTTAGGCTGCCGAATTTTCATAAGAGAAATATTATTTTTGTCTTCATTTCATATGGTATATTTTCAAATTTCATTACCATGTTCTTAAATCCCTTATATTCGGTCCCTCTACTGTTTTATGGGTCATTTATGAATGTTTGACCCATGTCCCCTCTCTTTTCAATGTTTTCTAAATCCCCGAAACATAGCTGTTATGCTGCCGAATTTCTGTCTCAAAATGTCTCTCCCTTTTTCTAAAGTTCTTTTATTAAGTGAATATTAAATGCTCTTATTTATATAGGGGTATTCACATATATATCAAAATGTTCTATTTTAAATTCTGGTATTTAAATACATGAAACCTGCATTCCCTTTTTGTGGGTTTAAAGTGACGTAAAGATCATGTATTTAAAGCAGTTATTAAAATGTTATGATTATGCAATGAAACCAATTTATTTTATGCTATATGGGTTATTTATGAAATGTTTGATGATGATATATGTGTCTTACATGATAATAAAGGCAAATTTAATGGTGCGCCCTGATATCACTCTAATTCATTGGGTAATGATGTAACCACTAGAGATTACAATTTTCACGATACCTTGGTGAATAACCTTGGTAATTTTCAAATGACACCTTGGGGATGGACCTTGGTGATATGTTCATGATTTTTTATGTTAAATGTTGTAGCCACATCTTAAAGTTATGAAAAATGTTATTTCTATTATGATAGGCCTCATGATTTCTTTCTCATGCCTTAAAGTTCTTTTCATGACCTTATTGAAGTATCTCAAGTTCACATGTAAAATGTTTCTCTTGTTTCCCTTACTGGGCCTTCTGCTCACCCTTTCTTTTGATGTATGTCCCCAGGTTATGAGATGAAGTAATGAACCTAGGATGAACATGAGGAGAAGCCTTTCAAGTGTTTAAGAATAATGTTTTATGTTTTCATGTTTTAAGTTCCTGGTTTCCAAGACACTAAACCTTAAAGATCCTCGGTTTTGTAAAATGTAATGAAAGTTTATGTGATAAAAAGGCGGGATGCTATAGTTATCCTTACTGATCATATGAGCTCACCCGTTTCAATGTTTCATTTTTCCAGGGATGTGAAAAAATATTTTATGACCGACCAACAGGGATAGTCTGAATGGGATAAAAGTGTGGACTATGGAGACTATGTTATTGAGATTTTTCACTTTATGATTTAATATAACATTTATGAATGAATCTAGTGTTTCCAAGGCTACTAAACTAATCAGTCTTTAGAGACTTTATCTTTTGTGATAATGCTGATCTTACGCAATAATGCACCGAATTTGGGTAACTGGGGTCGAAGCGTTACAGTTGGTATCAGAGGCACTTTAGTACTAACCTTGGAAGCTAGATTTAGATAAACTCTGGTTAGAGCACATAGCCCGAAGATTGACTTTGAGGATTAGTATAGAATTACTTCCTAGAATTTTGTTATTATAGAGATTTTGTGAGTTTTTCGAGCAATACATCCCTGTCTGGATACGAGCAGGTAGAGGAGGCTCTGGCATAGATGTACCTAGGGGTAAAACCTGAAAACACCGCTTTATGATAGACTCGAACGGGAACTGGTGCACGACAACAGGCCTTGCTACACTCTTGGTTACGACACTCTCGGGGGATATGCTTAGGATAATTATCATTCTCATTATAAACTGTTATTAAGGGCTTATGATTACATACTTCCTCAATGAAAACATTTTTATGATTATGGATTATATCCATAAATATTTAAATTTATGTTAAGTGTTTTACAAGTATGGAAGTTTGTATTTTAATTCATAAACTAATCTAGTTTATTCCATTGTTTAGAAATGGTGCCTAGTGGGAGGAATGGAAACTGTATCAATGTACGCACTCCCTGTAGGGATTTCCCTCCTGCTCAAGATAATTATTGTGGAGCTGGAGATACAACTAGTGCTGATCAACTTATTACCATACTAGGACAACTCACTCAGGTTATGAATAATAACCTTACTCGTATGGAGCACCCTGATCCGCAACGTCGAGGATCAATGTTAGACCACTTCATGAGGCAACAACCACCAACATTTAATGGGGGTACAAATCCATTAGTAGATGAGCAATGGATAAACTCCTTAGAGAAAATATTCCATGCCTTGGGGAGTAGCGAAAGGGAGAAAGTTGTCATGGTAGTTTACCGCCTCACAGAAGATGCCGATCAATGATGGTCGCTGATTCAAAACACAAAGGAACATGAAGAAGTATAAAGTATGGAATGTAGGGAGTTTAAGAAAATTTTCTTAGAAAAATACTTTCCACATGACCATCGAGCAGTTATGGAAAGGCAATTTCTGAGTCTGAGGCAGAAGGAGAATGAGAATGTCGCAAAATATGAGGCTAACATTACAAGGTTACTGAGGCATGCTATAGATTATATATGTAAACCAATAAGTAAGATTTAATGTTTCTTTGATGGGTTATAACCATTTCTCCGTCGAGCATTAGTCTCACAAACCATCTCGTCATACGAAGACAATGTCTCATGTGCTATCAAGACAGAAAAGCAATTCTCTAAGTCTTATGACAACAAATTAAAGCAAGAGAAGAAGATAACGGTGGAACAAGAGACAGATAAAGGGAAAAAAGGAAATAAGGATCCTCCATTATTTGATAATTGTGGGAAGAATCAGCCTGGTACTTTCCTAAAAGGAATGGGAGTTTGTTATAAATGTGGAGAAAAAGGTCACCATGCTCATGATCGCAAGGGAAAGAAAGAGGATATCAATGCTGAATGCTACAATTGTAGGGAAATGGGGCATTATGAAAATGAATGTCCTCAACGTTAGAGAAACTTTCCTTAGAAAAGTACATGTAATCACGGAAAATCTTATGCTGTTGCAATAGGTGAAGTGGAATAATTAGTGTATTGGTGCTTTTGGACTCATGGATTATATTCTGGTTATAAGAATAATGTGATATATATAAGGATTGTACTAAAATACTTGTTTTTTCATTAAGGTTTTAATATGATGAAGGTAATCACATTCTTAGTATGTGAAAATAAGATAAAATTTACTTTGTTTGGGGAATATGATGTTATAATTGATTTTGGAATTTAGAGACCTTTTATAAAAAGTCTGGATAGAGGTAGTATCGATAACTATAAAGGTTGGAGTGGATTAAGTTGAACCTTGGATAGTATTGTTTAAGGATAAAACATTTCTGAATATTACTTTTGGAATATTAGAACACAATATTTTTAGGAAAAGGACAGCCTGCAGGTCGGGGGATAACCCGTAGCGTCGGACAAAGCTACAGGAATCGAACCCACAACCATAGTGCGACATGCCTTTATTACCTACCACTAGCCTACAGGAAGTCCCTGGTTATTACAAAATAGTTTTCCTAATCTAAATGGTATGTGTTAATATTTTGAACCTTGTATGATTACGATAAATATAATATTTTTGAGTTCTATTATATTTTTGAGTGAAAGATGGGTTTTTGGTGAGAATTTATTAAAGAATGAAAGTCTACATGACCACTAAGTATATTTCCTTATGTTCTTAGTAAATCTCTTAAATAAATTCCTCAATATTATGAAAGGTAACTTAAAACAAAAATGTTGTCGGTTAACTTTTCCAACTAGGGATTCAATGACCATTTTACCAATTACAAGTTTGTGATTTTCTTGTGGTCAACTTTTTTCCTAATCCTGTTTTCTATAACTCTCCATCAGACCTTGATGGTTTTTTTCCTCCATAACCATATTTTCAAAGGATCCTAGTATGGGCTATCTCGGGTGACCTTTATACTTCTATTTCTTTCTTTTAAAGTTATATTTTTATTAACCTTATAACCGATGTGAGTTTTCCACAATGGTATTTTCTATTTTCAACCTTTTATTTTCAAAGAAAAATTTCAAATTGATAGGACGCAATTTATTGAAGGAGGGGAGAAAGTAACACCCCAAGCTTCCACGGTACTCTTCTCTTTCAATAATGCAATAGCTTGCATTGTACGTATGTTCGAGATTCTAACAGACAGTGACCAATCAAAATGGCAATTATGTATAGTAATACCCACTTTTTGAAATTATATATATTTTATATTTCAAAATGGACTTCATTTTTGGATTCGGAATATCGAAATTACCCTATGTTGAATTTTTTGTATTTTTCTGAGAACTTCCAATTTTTTATGAATAGTGAAAAATACTTAAAACAACTTTTTTAATAAAAATAATTTATAGTGATAAATTATACTATTGAGTGGTTTTAAAGTGTAATTAGAATATATTTTTACCATTTTATCCAATGGTGGTCATTAGAATTAATTTCACTTTGAAATTGGACATAAACAATTGTCAAACTTTTGATATATATTGTTTCTTAAAAACACGCTCTTTGTTGTGACAGTGGGAATTAATTATAAAATTAATTAATGAAACTTATATGTTTGAAATTTTTTAAAATAGACATCATTTTAGAATTTTGAATATCAATTATAGCTTAGGGTGAAATTTTGGCATTGTTCTGAAAAACATCAATTTTTGATGAATAGTGAAACCACTAAGTGGTAGTTAAAAAACTGAATTTTCGTTTAAATGAAACATTACCACTTCTGTGATTTGATTTTAAAAAATCTGACATATATGGTTGTCATTAGGAAGTAAAATGTGGTCCCATGGTAATAAAATAATATTTGGTGAAATGTAACTTTTAAGTTTAATTAATCGCGATTAAAGTTAATTAGTGAAATTTAAGGTAAAAATGATATTATACAAATATGAAAATACCTTTACACTTGTCCTACCCCTATTGGATGAGTCATGTCCAACCAATAAAATCCATGGGTCAACTTGGGGACCCCATAGAACCACTTTGGTAGGAAAATGACATTAAAAACTTTTTATTTAATGTTAAAATAAAAATGTCACAAACATGAGTTTTTTTACTAAAACAATTTTTAAATGGGGTTATACAAGTCATATTTTTTATTATAAATATTCCTCAGAAATATAAAAATATTTAATACATCATGATAATTGTATCTCCCTGACCCCAGTTACCTAGAGTCAGTGCATTATTACATAACATTCGCATGATCACAAGAAAGATCAAATCTCGAAAGGCCGATTGGTTTAGTAGCCTTGGAAACACCAGATATATTCATAAAGTTTTACATTACCTCATAAAGTGGAAAACTACTACAAAAACATATTTCTCCATATTCCACACTCATATCCCCACATAATATCCCTGCAGGTCATTCATAATTTACTTCTTCACTTCCCGGGAAAAAGAAAACATAGAAAAGGGGGGAGCTCAAATGCCCAGTAAGGATAACAATATAGCGAAAACTTTCAAAAATAAGCATAAACATTTAAGGCAATGTATAACTAAAACAAAATCCTTTTAAACATAAACTTCAAAATAGTATTGAAAAAGTAAAATGAAATAATTCCATTTACTTATTCACATGGATAATCTACTAATCGAATAATCACATGAAATATCAATAACCACTTTCATAATGATGAAATGTATAATGCCAGACTATCATAACCACATAGCCAAAGCCTCGTTCCAAGACTACAAATAATATTTTTCCAAGGCCTTGTTTCAAGACACTAGTTTGTCTCATGAGACCGACCGATGCCTCAAGGAGCTATAGCGGGCTCCACCCGTCACATATTAAGTTCAATGCATTCCCATATGAAAAGGCATAAACATAACATAAACATTTGTATTAAAAATAGCGTAAGAAATGTCAATACATTCACCATAAACTATGAATGTTATAAAAATAGCACATCCATAGTCAAAAATATCACAAAACCTTCAATACAATATAGATGTTTTGTATCATGATAAATCAACTTCAAATAAGTGTAAAATGCATCAAAAGATGTTGACATAGATGAAATCAAAAATCTTTTTAGAGAAATATCTATTTCTATTTTAAAATCATTTAAGAGTATTATATTTATGAAATAAAATATTTTATTTGAAAATATTCTTATAACCATGTAAGGGAAGCTTCGATGATTTTATAACGGCGGAAAATAACCGCACCCATCGTATAAGTTAAAAAAACATTCTTACCTTAATTCTGTCGAAAAGGTTAACAAGCACCTTGTTTGGAAAACGACAGAAAGATTTCTTTATAAAACTCTTATAAAAAGTCAAATAAGGGTATAAATGACCTTAACCCATATTCTTTTAAATAGTAAAAATGTTTTGAAATACATTTTTAAGAAACATGGATGTGGATGATAAAGAGATCCAAGTAGATTATTACGTATAAACAACCTCGGATAATGAAGAGATTGTGAAATAACCCTTACCTTGTACTTTTCCTTGGTTGGGGTAGGTTAACCTCTTGTATAATGGTGAAATAATTGTTATTAAACTATTCAATAATCATATACAATAATATGATGTCATATATGATCTTTTAACATTGATTTGTTAATAATATCTTAGTATTATCGTTGTTTCAGGTGTTAACTTACTCGTTTTATTTTATATGTTTTGTTACGTAAGCCATGTTTTTAAGGGATATGTTATATATTATTCATATACAAAATGATATCATGTACTTAGACATTATTTTTAAATCATCAAATGATAATTATACTTGAATGGATACGATGGAGAATGAATCTCATTGCGTTCGTGGAGACGGTAGTCTGTACGTACGCACGAGCGACAATATCATTCTTTTGATATTAAAATAATATTTAAATGGATGGTATATCATATATAAAGAATAATTAACATGTTATATTTATTATTTACATGAGTTACACATCATTATTATACCCATCCAAATAATAATATATTGAATAACAATTACACCACGACGTGGAGACGGTAAGCCGTACGTACGCACGTATGCTGACATGTTATTCAAAGGGTGGATATAATACTGAATATGGTTGTACCATATTTATAATAACATCACAATATATATATGATACCGAAGTTATTATTTTATAATGGTAATAATAAAGGAAGAGGAAGTGGAAAAAGAAAGGAACTCAGAAAAGGGTCGTGAAATCATTACCTATTCTTCGGGTTCTTCCTTTTGATTTGATCAAAAGGGATCCTTAGGTTGGCTTTCTGATCAAAATAAGGCCTCTAGGTTGTAGTTAGGGAAGTTGGGAGAGTATTTGGGTAGAGTTTGGAAGAAAAAAAAGGTTTTGAAGGTGTGAAGAAATGAGAAGGAGGAGTGCCTTTTTATAAGAGGGGTGAGGGGAACCTTTGGAAAAGCTAGAAATATTAATTTATAATAAATTCATATTCAGTTTATAATGGCTCCAAAGTTGATTATTTAAGTTATAAGGTGGGTATAGGTCGAAAAAAATTCAACCAATATAATATAGATAGGTTTGGGTAACTATATTAACCTTATATTTAAGTATTAACTCTTAGTTAATTAGTTTGACATTTACCATGTCAATTTGTATTTTTATATTATATAGTTAATAAACGTACTATATACATCCAATCGACCCTCAAGTGGTCAATTAATGATACAAATATCATGATATAAGTCTCTTGGAATATTCTTCGATTTTTAGAAATTTAGTATCAATTAATAATATAATATTTTCTTTAAAAACTCTTTTATGTCAATTTTGATACTATTCAATAATTGATTTTTGTAAAAATCATAACAAAATGATTACTTCAAAAGAAGTTAATTAAATCAATCCTAACATGTCATATTATCTTATATAATTAGTGTAATTCATAAAAAGTCTCAAATTATATTTATTTGTGTATTTATAATATCAATTATTCTAATTTTTCACTATTATTGTAATTACCGCATCATCATTGTGTCATAAATAAATTAAATTATTTAATGTCCAAAAATTATAAATAAAATAACATTATATAGGAAATCGTATTATATTTTTAATGAATACTTACAATCAAATTTATCTTATGTATAACACTATATTAAAAATGTTTTAGTAAATAAACATTGATTTTAATTCATTTAACTCTTCTTTGAATTAAATAATAATAAATTTCCTAATCTAATCCAAGTTGACCTAAATGATAATATTTTATTCCTAAGGTTGTTTTTTGGTCGAGACAATCTTGTCCAATAGAATTAAGACATGTTTTAGAGTAATATTAATATCATTTTTACCCTTAATTACCCTATTTACTTTTAACCGTGGTAAATAAAAGTAAAAAGTTACTATTCACCAAAAATTATTTTCATCTCATTGAACCAAATTTTACTTCTTGATGTTAACCGTGTCTCTCAGATTTTCTAAATTCCATTCAAAGAAGCGGTAAAATTATGTTTTATGAAAAATTCATTTTTTTAACTACCACTTTGTAGTTTATCTATTCATCAAAAATTGAATTTTTTCAGAACAATGCCAAAATTTCACCCTAAGATATAATTGATATTCCAAATTAAAAAATGATATCTATTTTACAAAATTCCAAAAATATAAGTTGCATTAATTAATTTTATAATTAATTCCCACTGTTACAACAAATAGCGTGTTTTTAAGAAACAATATATATCAAAAGATTGACAATTATTTAGGTCGAATTTCAAAGTGAAATTAATTATAATGAACACCATTGGATAAAATGGTAAAAATTTATTCTAATTATACTATAAAACCACTAAATAATATAAATTATCACTATAAATTATTTTGATTAAAAATGTTGTTTTTAAGTATTTTTCACTATTCATAAAAATTGGACGTTCTCCGAAAAATTCCACTTAGGATAATTTCGATATTCTGAATGTAAAAATGAAGTTCATTTTGAAATATAATATATATATAATTTCAAAAAGTAGGTATTACTATTCATAATGGCTAGTTTTATTGGTTGTGGTGTGTTAGAACTCGATGTTGCGTACAACACACGCTATCACATTATTCAAAGAGAAGCGTACCGTAGAAGCTTGGGGTGTTACATTCTCCTCTCCTTCAAATAATTTCGTCCTCGAAATTTCCAGAATACTACCGCATGAAAAGACTCGAGTGGTTCTTCATCATAAGTTCCTTGGGTTCCCATGTTGCCTCTTCCATCTTATGGTTTCTCCACACAACTTTTACCAGACGCGTCGTCTGGTTTCTCAGTACTTGTTTTCTCGTATCAAGAATCCTGACGGGCTCTTCGCAATAAGACAGATCAGGTTCCAGTTCTAATTCCTCGTAAGTGAGTACATGCATTGTGTCAGGCATGTATTTCCTCAAAAGATATACATGGAACACATTATGAACTTTGGAGAGACTTGGCGGCATTGCCAATCGGTAAGCTACAACCCAAATTCGTTCTAGAATTTCGAAAGGTACGATGTACCTGAGACTCAATTTACCTTTCTTACCAAAACGTATAACACCCGTCCATGGAGATACCTTCATGAAAACATGATCACTGACTTGAAATTCCAAATCCTTCTTCAATTATCACCATAGCTCTTCTGCTTACTTTGAGCTGCTTTGATGTGATTTTGGATTACCTTCACTTTTTCCATCGTTTCCTCCACCAGTTCTGGGCCTACAAGTTTTCTTTCACCAACGTCAACCCAATAAGTTGGTATACGACATCTCTTTCCATATAACGCGTCATATGGTGCCATCTGAATACTCGAATGGAAGCTATTATTATAGGAAAATTCTACCAGAGGTAGATATTGATCCCACATACCCTGAAAGTCAATTGAGCAAGATCTCAACATGTCTTCTAAGGTTTGAATAGTCCGTTCTGATTGTCCGTCTGTCTGAGGGTGGTAAGCAGTGCTCAAATGAAGATTAGTATCCATGGATTTCTGAAGATTTTTCTAAAATCCTGAAGTAAAATGGGGATCATGATCAGAAACAATCGATAGGGGTACTCCATGAAGTCTCACAACTTCATTAATATATAGTCTTGCTAGACGTTCCAGGGGTTGATCTTCTCTTATAGCAAGAAAATGTGCTGACTTGGTAAGAAGATCAACAATAACCCATATTGCATGGTTTCTTCTAAGAGTCTTTGGTAGCCCCATGACAAAGTCCATCGTAATATTGTCCCATTTCCACTCTGGTATAGGAAGAGGTTGCATGACTCTTCTAGGCTGTTGCCTTCCAGCTTTCACTTGTTGACAAACCATACATCTTGACACAAAATCAGCAATCTCCCTCTTCATGTTGTCCCACCAAAAATGTTCCTTCTAATCTCTATTCATTTTGGTGCTCCCAGGATGTATAAAGAAATTGGAACTATGAGAATCATTCAACAATTCCCTTTTTAGATCAGGTATATCAGGAACACAAAGTCTCTTCCCGAATTTCAAAATTCAATCTTCATACACAATGTCTCTCAATCTCCCATCATTCACAGCTTTAATCTTCTTTTGAAATTCTTCATCATCGCTCTGAGAACTCTTAATTCTTTCTAGTAAAGATGGTTTGGAAACCATTTGAAAAATAATTGATGTTTCGTCTTCCCTGGTTATTCCCATGTCCATCTTCACTAGATCCATGAAAATTGGATCCCTTTCAATTCTCATATTGTTCAAAACTCCATGGTCTTTTCTGCTCAAAGCATCTGCCACCCTCTTTGCTTTCCCCGGGTGGTAGTGTATCGTACAATCATAATCCTTGAGTAATTCAAGCCATCTCCTTTGCCTCATGTTGAGTTCTTTTTGTGAGAAAATATACTTCAAACTCTTGTGATCAGTATAAATCTCACATTTTTCACCATAGAGGTAGTGCCTCCATATCCTCAAAGAAAAGATCACAACTGCTAACTCGAGATCTTGAGTAGGATAGTTTTGTTCATGAATTTTCAACTATCGTGATGCATATGAAATGACCCTATCATTCTTTTTAAGGACACAACCAAGTCCTTTCTTCGATGCATCACTATAAATAACGAACCCATCATTCCCCGATGGTAGAGTCAATATAGGAGAATTGACTAATCTTCTCTTCAGTTCTTCAAAACATTCTTCACACTCTTTTGTCCAAACAAATTTAACCCCTTTACATGTGAGCTTCGTTAATGGGTTAGCCAATCGGGCAAAATTCTGGACAAATCGTCGATAATAACCCGCCAAACCAATAAAACTACGTACCTCAGTTATACTCGTAGGTGCTGGCCATTCTTGGATTGCCTTACTCTTAGAAGGATCAACAGAGATTCCAACTTTAGAGACAATATGGCCAAGAAAAGAAACCTCCTGATGCCAGAATTCACACTTGCTAAACTTCCCATATAATTCATGTCTTCTCAGAGTCTTCAAGATAATGCACAATTTATTTTCATGATCTTCGTATCTTTTTGAGTATACCAAGATATCATCAACAAATACCACCACAAATTCATCGAGATACTCCTTGAAAACACTACACATCAGATCCATGAACAGAGAGGGTGCATTAGTCAATCCAAAAGGCATTACACTAAACTCGTATTGCCCGTACCTGGTTCAAAATGCTATCTTTGGAATGTCTTCCTTCTTCACACACAACTGATGGTATCCAGATCGAAGGTCAATCTTTGAAAAGAATTGAGTTCCATGCAGTTGGTCAAATAAATCATCAATTCGAGGTATGAGATACTTGTTCTTTATTGTTATAGCATTGATCTCCCTGTAGTCGACACATAACCTCATAGATCCATCTTTCTTTTTAACAAAAAGAATAGGGGCTCCCCATAGAGAAACACTAGGGCTAATAAATCCCTTATTACTCAATTCCTCTAGTTGTTTCTTTAGTTCAACTAATTTTACAGTGGCCATTCTATAAGGGGTCTTCGATATAGGCCTTGATCCAGGAATTAAATCAATGGAAAACTCAACTTCTCGTTCTAGAGGATGTCCAGGTAAATCTTCCGGAAATACATCTACACATTCTTTCACAATAGGTACATCCTCTATTTGAACATTTGTTTCCTCACCCACAATTATTTCATTCTCTTCGTCCCCAATAATTTAATTTAGTTGAGCTACTGGGGGTGGATCTAGATAAGAATTAGGTGGTGACGATTTTATTCTAAAGATATGGTCTTCCTTATCATCATCATCAAGAATCGTAACTTATTTCTTCTTACAATAAATCTTCATATCATAGTCCGAAATCCAGTCCATACTGAGGATTATATCAAACTCAATAATAGGTATGACGACGAGATCAGCAGATAAAGAAAATTTATGTGCTCTAATAGGGGATGATTCACAAAACTTTGTTGCAATGATACTTCCCTTAGGAGTTTTAACTGACAACTCCCTTGTTAAATCAAATTGGAAATATCTAATTTTCTAAGAAAACTGGGAAGATTTGAAACAATGCGATGATCCAGAATCAAATAATGCATTTTCTAAACTTGAGGAAACCATTAAATTACCTGCCACCACGTCTTTCGGAGCTTCTACCTCAGCAGTAGTGATAGCATAAGCTTGGCCTTGATCCCTTGGCCTTTTCTGAGGTAAGTTCTCCGGACTCTTAGGACATTCATTTGCATGATGTCCCATCTCCCTGCAATTGTAGCACTGAACATTGGTAGCTTCTTTCTTCACCTTGTAATCACGAGCTTGGTGGACTTTTTCACCACACTTGTAACAGACTCCCATTCCCTTCAAGCAAGTACCGGGGTGTTTCTTCCCACATTTACCACAGTATAGATATTCAACCTTTCCCTTATTCCCCTTATTTCCCTTCCCAGATTGATCAGCATGTCTCTTCTTATGTTGCTTTTCTTTAAAGTCATAAGACTTAGAGAATTCTTTTTCGGTCTTGATAGCACATGAGACAATGACTTCGTACGATGAAAAGGATTGTGAGACTAATGCTCGACGGATAAATGGTTTTAACCCATCAAAGAAACGATCAATATTACTTCTTGGGTTACGTATATAATCTCAAGCATACCTTTATAACCTTGTAAAGTTAGCCTCATACTTTGCGACATTCTCATCCTCCTTCTGTCTCAGACTCAGAAATTGCCATTCCATATCTGCTCAATGGTCGTGAGGAAAGTATTTTTCTAAAAACAGATCTTTGAACTCCCCCCATTCCATATTTGATACTTCATCATCTTCCTTTGTGTATTGAATCATTGACCACCATTAATCAGCATCTCCAGTGAGTTGGTAAACTGCCATGATAAATTTTTCCCTTTCACTACTCCCCAAAGCCTGAAATATTTTCACGAGGGAATTTATCCATTTCTCATATACTAAGGGATTTGTACTCCCATTTAACGTTGGTGATTGTTGCCTCATGAATCGATCTAACATTGATCCTCCACGCTGTGGATCAGGGTGCTCCATACGGGTAAGGTTATTATTCATAACCTGAGTAAGTTGTCCTAGTATGGTGATTAGCTGATCGGCACCAGTTGCATCACCAGATCCACTATAATTATCTTGATCAAGAGGGAAATCCCTACATATAGTGCGTGCATTGATACGGTTTCCATTTCTTCCACTAGGCACCATTTCTAAATAATGGCATAAACTAGACCAGTTTATGAATCAAAATACATAATCCCATACTTATAAAACACTTAACATAAATTGAACTATTTATGGATATAATCCATAATCATAAAAATGTATTCTTTGAGGAAGTATATACTCATAAACCCTTCATAATGATTTGTAAAGAAAAAGATAGTTATCTTAAGAATATCCCGCAAGAGTGTCGTAACCAAGTGTGCAGCAAGGCCCGTTTTCGTGCACTAGTTCCCGTTCGAGTCTATCTCAAAGAAGTGTTTTTGGGTTTTACCCCTAGGTACATCTGTGCCAGAGTTGCCTCTACCTGCTCATATCTAGACATGGATTTATTGCTTAGAAAACTCACAAAATCCCTACAATAACAAAATTCTAGGAAGTTCTTCTATACTAATCCTCAAAATTCATCTCAAATCTATGTGCTCTAATCAAGGTTTATCTAAATCTAGCTTCCAAGGTTTGTAATAAACTTCCTCTGATACCAACTATAACGCCCAGACCCCAGTTACCCAGAGTCGGTGCATTATTAAATAACATTGGCATGATCATAAGAAAGATCAAATCTCGGAAGTCTGATTGGTTTAGTAGCCTTGGAAACACTAGATATATTCATAAAATTTTACATTACATCATAAAGTGGAAAACTACTACAAAAACATATTTTATCCATATTCCACACTCATATCCCCACATAATATCCCTACAGGTCATTCATAATTAACATCTTCATTTCCTGGGAAAAATAAAACATAGAAAATGGGTGAGCTCAAATGCCCAGTAAGGATAACAATATAGCGGAAACTTTCAAAAATAAGCATAAACATATAAGGAAATGTATAACTAAAACAAAAGCCTTTTGAACTTAAACTTCAACATAGTATGGAAAAATTAAAATGAAATAATTCCATTTACTTATTCACATGGATATTCTACTAATCGAATGATCACATTCAATATCAATAACCAATTTCATAGTGATGGAATGCATAATGCCAGACTATCATAACCACAGAGCCAAGGCCTCGTGCCAAGACTACAAATAAGATTTTTCCAAGTACTTGTGCCAAGACACTAGTTTGTCTCATGAGACCTACCAATGCATCGAGGAGCTATAGTGGGCACCACCTGTCACATATTAAGTCCAATGCATTCCCATATGAAAATGTTTAAACATAACATAAACATTCGTATTAAAACTAGTATACGAAATGTCAATACTTTCACCATAAACTATGAACGGTATAAAAATATCACATCAATAGTTAAACATATCACAAAACCTTCAATACAATACAGAAGTTTTTTATCAGGATAAATCAACTTCAAATAAGCGTAAAATTCATCAAAGGATGTTGACATTGATGAAATAAAAACTCTTTTTAGAGAAATATATCTTTCTATTTTGAAATCATTTAAGAGTCTTATAATTATGAAATAAAACATTTTCTTTGAAAATATTCTTTTAAGCTTGTAAGGGAAGATTCAATGATTTTATAATAGTGGAAAATAACCGCACCCGCCGTATAAGTTAAAAAACATTCTTACCTTAATTCTGTCGAAAAGGCTAAAAAGAACCTTGTTTGGAAAACGACGGAAAGATTCCTTTATAAAAATCTTATAAAAAGTCAAATAAGGGTATAAATGACCTTAAACCATATTATTTTAAATAGTAAAAATGTTTTGAAATGCATTTTTAAGAAACATGGATGTGGATGATAAAGTGATCCCAGTAGATTATTACGTATAAACAACCTCGGATAATGAAGAGATTGTGAAATAACCCTTACCTTGTACTTTTCCATGGTTGGGGTAGGTTAACCTCATGTATAATGGTGAAATAATTTTTATTAAATTATTCAAGAATCATATACATTAATACGATGTCATATATGACCTTTTAACATTGATTTGTTAATAATATCTTAGTATTATTGTTGTTTCGTGTGTTAACTTACTCGTTTTCTTTTATATGTTTTGTTATGTAAGCCATGTTTTTAATAGATAGGTTGTATATAATTCATATACATAATGATATCAAGTCCTTAAAAATTAATTTTAAATCATCAAATGATAATTATACTTGAATGGATATGATGGAGAATGAATCTCATTACGTTCATGGAGACGGTAGTCCGTACGTACGCACGAGCGACACTATCATTCTTTTGATATTAAAATAATATATAAATGGATGGTATATCATATATAAAGAATCATTAACATGTTATATTTATTATTTACATGAGTTACACATCATTATTATACCCATCCAAATAATAATATATTGAATAACAAATACACCAGGATGTGGAGACGGTAAGTCGTACGTACGCACGTATGGTGACATGTTATTCAAAGGGTGGATACAATACTGAATATGGTTGTATAATATTTATAATAAGATCAAAATATATATATGATACTGGAGTTATTATTTTATAATGGTAATAAAAAAGGAAGAAGAAGTGGAAGAAGAAAGGAACTTGGAAAAGGGTGGTGAAATCATTACCTCTTCTTCGGGTTCATCCTTTTGATTTGATCAAAACGGGCTCCATAGGTTGGCTTTATGATCCAAATAAGGAATATAGGTTGTATTTATGGAAGTTTGGAGAGTATTTGGGCAGAGTATGGCTGAACCAAAAGGCTTTGAAGGTGTGATGAAATGAGAAGGAGGAGTGCCTTTTTATAAGAGGGGTGAGGGGTACCTTTGGAAAAGCTAGAAATATTAATTTATAATAAATTTATATTCGGTTTCTAATGGCTCCAAAGTTGATTATTTAAATGTTAAGGTGGGGATAGGTCGAAAAACATTCAACCAATAGAATTTAGACAGGTTTGGGTTACTATATAAAACATATCTATAAGTATTGACTCTTAGTTAATTAGTTTGACATTTACCATGTCACATTGTATTTTTAAATTATATCGTTAATAAACTTACTATATACATCCAAGAGACCTCTATGTGGTCCATTAATGATACAAATATCATGATATAAGTCTCTTGGCCGATTCTTAGATTTTTAGGAATTTAATATCAATTAATAATATAATATTTGTTTTAAAAACTCTTTTATGTCAATTTTGACACTATTCAATAATTTATTTTTTAAAAAAATCATAACAGAATGATTACTTCCAAATAAGTTACTTAAATCAATCCTAACATGTCCTAGTATCCTAGAAAATTCGTTAAATTCATTAAAAGTTTCAAATTTTATTTATTTGGGTATTTATAATATCAATTATTTTAATTCTTCACTATTATGGTAATTACTGCATCATCATTGTGTCATAAATAAATTAAATTATTTAATGTCTAAAAATTATAAATAAAATTTCATTATGTAGGAAATTGTTTTATCATTCTAATTAATATTTACAATAGAATTTATCTTGTGTATAACCCTATATTAAAAATGTTTTAGTAAATAAAATTTGATTTTAATTCTTTTAACTCTTCTTTGAATTAAATAATAATAAATGTCCTAATCTAACCCAAGTGGCTAAATGATAATATTTTATTCCTAAGGTTGGTTTTGGTCACGATACACTTGTACAATAGAATTAGGATATGCGTTAGGGTAATATTAATATCATTTTTACCCTTAATTACCCTATTTACTTTTAACCGTGGTAAATAAAAGTAAAAAGTTACTATTCACCAAAAATTATTTTCATCTCATTGAACAACATTTTACTTCTTGATATTAACCATGTTTCTCAGATTTTTGAAATTCCATTCACAGAAGCGGTAAAATTATGTTTTATGAAAAATTCTGTTTTTTAACTACCACTTAGTAGTTTCACTATTCATCAAAAATTGAAGTTTTTCATAACAATGCCAAAATTTCACCCTATTCTATAATTGATATTCTGAATTCAAAAATGATGTCTATTTTACAAAATTCCAAACATATAAGTTGCATTAATTAATTTTATAATTAATTCCCGCTGTTACAACAAATAGCGTGTTTTTAAGAAACAATATATATAAAAAGATTGAAAATTGTTTAGGTCCAATTTCAAAGTGAAATTAATAATAATGAACACCATTGGATAAAATGGTAAAAATATATTCTAATTATAATAGAAAACCAGTAACTAATATAATTTATCACTATAAATTATTTTTATTAAAAAAGTTGTTTTTAAGTATTTTTCACTATTCATAAAAATTGGACGTTCTCAGAAAAATTCAACTTAGGATAATTTCGATATTTTGAATCCAAAAATGAAGTTAATTTTGAAATATAATATATATATAATTTCAAAAAGTAGGTATTACTATTCATAACGGCTAGTTTGATTGGTTGTGGTGTGTTAGAACTCGATGTTGCGTACAACACACGTTATCGCATTATTCAAAGAGAAGCGTACCGTAGAAGCTTGGGGTGTTACAATAATTTTATTATAATTTTTATACATTAAATAAATTAAATTATTTATGAAACCATGATGATGCAGCGATTACCTCATTAATTAACGATTTAAATAAAATAAAAATATAATGTAAAATCCTAGACTTAAACTTGTAAAAAACCTATTGGATTAGTATATTTAAAACCTTATCACCTTATCCTTGAAATATATAAGTCTGGGACCTTTAAAATCCGAAACTCATTATATAATAAAGTAACATTTAATGAATTTCCAAGAGTGCCCCTCCTCTCCTCTTATAAAAGGCCCCCACCACTACCACCTTACTCACACCTTCAAAGCATTTTGGCTCGGCCAAACTCTGCCCAAATACTATCTCAACTTCCCTCTCTTACTCTTAGAAGCCTCACTGTGGGCAAAATTATTCCCAAGGAAGCCTTTGGATCAAATCAAAAAATAGTTACATGATTTTAAGGTAATGTCTTCCATTATGTTATTTTGTTTTATTTTGCTTCTCCAACCCCTTAAAATCTTCTTATTCCTTTCTTTTGTAACAGAACCAGTATCTTCAATATACTAGGATGTTTTTACAAGAAGTATTTGAGCTACACTTACACACACGTACATCTAATGGTTAAAGAACATACTGTTTCTAAGTATGACGAATTTCTGCCTCACGAAATGATGATTGTTCAACACTCATATAACTCCTTCAAAGGTGGTGATTAAGATGTCATTATATTTATATATTATATATATTATGTTTTTTTTTCTTATGATTCTGTATTTCTCATTTATGTCATACCTTTATGATTTCCATTATGGGTAAACACGATAATTTCATTTTTGGAAGTGTGGACTACCACCCCCTCAAAGAGATTTGAATCATTAATGCCCTATGTGGGATGTATAAAGGATGGAGTAAATGATATTATATGTAATATTATACTGGAATTATAATATAACTTTATATAATTATGATTTCATTACATTAAATACGAAATATAAATGAAATTAGCGTTCATACGTACGTACGACTTACCGTCTCCATGAACGGTGCATTTCATTTCTTACCTCTAAATGTTACATAATATTATGAATGAATGTATATACTAGATATATATGATATATATGATATCTAAATCATTAATATAATGCTGGATATAATGGATATTTCACCACATGACCAACTTGTAATTATAAAAAGTTTAATTTTTTTGACTAAAGTACCAATGATCGACAAAATGAACGTTATTAACTTAAATAATTACATAATGTTCATAACATAGTAATAAGTGATATAAAAGGAATAATGAACTTGGAAAAGGTTATTAAGAAAATTAAATTAACTCTAGTTTATTATTCAGGAGGTTAAAGAACGATCGGGTCAAGTCGGACACGAGGTAAGGGAACTTCTCAACCCAATTTCCATTCTTTGGGTTAATCTCCTACTTTAAAATTATGTCATGATATTATTATGTCCTATCAGGTATTTATACTTTCGTTATGTGTAAATATAGTTAATACACATAATAGTTCTATTTTATTTTAAAAAATGATATTTGTAAGGGTCTTCATCTCAATCTCCATTCATTGAGGCATATTTTGTTTTATACACAAATTTCTTTTATATGGTGTATAAAACACTTTGATTTTTACGTTTATTGAAAATTAATCTTTTTATTCAAAACGATTTACTAAACAACAAAAACGAATGTTTTTCTTGTCTTACGTATGTGGCGACAATGACTTATCCACCACTGTGACTATTATTTGAGTTTCAGCTTCCTCTATAAGCCATAACTTTTTTTTAAAATGAAAAATAAATACCATGTTATACTTTTCTTTTATTTTGGAATTGAGAATGGTTTTGATAATGTTTTAATTATATCAATTCATTGTATTGATATCTTGTGATTGAAGGGTGGAAATATTATGTTTCCATTATGCACGTTTTATGTGATACAATTATGTTATGGTTTATGATATGTTTAAACTTGTTCATATGAGGAATGCATTGGACTTAATAAGTGACTGGTAGAGCCCTCTATAGCTCCTCGATGCATCGGTAGGTCTCATGAGACAAACTAGTGTCTTGGAACGAGGCCTTGACAAAATCTTATTGTGGTCTTGGCACGAGGCCTTGGCTACGTGGTTTTGATAGTCTGGCATTATGCATTCCATAACTATGAAAGTGTTTATTTATATTTCATTTGATTATTCTACTAGTAGAATATCCATGTGAATAAGTAAATGGCATTATCTCATTTTACTTTGGCCATATTATGTTGAAGTTCAAGTTTAAAAGGCTTTTGTTGTAGTTATACATTGCCTTAAATGTTTATGTTTATTTATGAAAGCTTCCGCTATATAGTTATCCTTACTGAACATATGAGCTCACCCCTTTCAATGTTTCATTTTTCTAAGGATGTGAAGAAATATTATATGACTGACCTACAGGGATAGTCTGAAGGGGATAGAAGTGTGGACTATGGAGACTATGTTATTGAGATTTTTCACTTTATGATTTAATGTAACATTTATGAAGGCATCTAGTGTTTCCAAGGCTACTAAACTAATCAGTCTTTCGAGACATTATCTTTTGTGATAATGCCGATGATATGAAATAATTCACCGACTCTGGGTAACTGGGGTCGGAGCGTTACAGTTGGTTTCAGAGGGAGTTTAGTACTAACCTTGGAATCTATATTAAGATAAACTCTGATTACCGAAGATAGACTTTGATGATTAGTATAGAAGTACTTCCTAGAATTTTGGTATTATAGATATTTTGTGAGTTTTCCGAGAAATAAATCCATGTCTGGATACGAGCAGGTAGAGGCGGCTCTGGCACAGATGTACCTAGGGGAAAAACCGGAAAACACCACTTTAAGCTAGACTCGAACGGGAACTGGTGCACGACAACGGGCCTTGCTGCACTCTTGGTTACGACACTCCCAGGGGATATTCTTAGGATAATTATCATTTTCTTTATAAACCGTTATGAAGGGATTATGAGTACATAATTCCTCAAAGAAAACATTTTTATGATTATGGATTATATCCATAAATAGTTAAATTAATGTTAAGTGTTTTACAAGTATGGAATTTTGTATTTTAATTCATAATCTAATCTAGTTTATGCCATTGTTTAGAAATAGTTCCTAGTGGGAGGAATGGAAACCGTATCAATGCACGCACTACATGTAGGAATTTATCTCCTGTTCAAGATAATTATTGTGGAGCTGGAGATAGAACTAGTGCTGATCAACTTATTACCATACAGGGACAAGTCACTCAGGTTATGAATTATAACCTTACTCGTATGGAGCACCCTAATCCGCAACGTCGAGGATCAATGTTAGACCACTTCACAAGGAAAAAACCACCAACATTTAATGGGGGTACAAATCCATTAGTAGATGAGCAATGGAAAAATCCTTAGAAAAAATATTCCATGCCTTGAGGAGTAGAGAAAGGGAGAAAGTTGTAATGGCAGTTTACTACCTCACTGAAGATGCCGATCAATGGTGGTCGCTGATTCAAAACACCAAGGAAGATGAAGAAGTATAAAGTATGGAATTGAGGGAGTTTAAGGAAATTTTGTTAGAAAAATACTTTCCACATGATCATCGAGCAGTTATGGAAAGGCAATTTCTAAGTCTGAGGCAGAAGGAGGATGAGAATGTCGCAAAATATGAGGCTAACTTTACAAGGTTAGCGGGGCATGCTCTAGATTATATACATAAACCAAGAAGTAAGATTGAAAGTTTCTTTGATGGGTTAAAACCATTTCTCCTTCGAGCATTAGTCTAACAAACCTTCTCATCATACAAAGATAATGTCTTGTGTGCTATCAAGACAGAAAAGGAATTCTCTAAGTATTATGACAACAAATTAAAGCAAGAGAATAAGAGAACGGTGGAACAAGAGATAGATAAAGGGAAAAAGGTAAAGAAGGATCCTCCATTATTTGATAATTGTGGGAAGAATCACCCTGGTACTTGCCTAAAAGGAATGGGAGTTTGTTATAAATGTGGAGAAAAAGGTCACCAGGCTCGTGATTGCAAGGGAAAGAAAGAGGCTATCAATGTTGAATGCTACAATTGTAGGGAAATAGGGAATTATGAAAATGAATGCCCTAAGTGTTAGGGAAACTTTTCTCAGAAAAGGCTAAGGAATCAAGGAAAATCTTATGTTGTTACTACAGGTGAAGTGGAATAATTAATGTATTGGTGCTTCTGGACTCATGGATTACATTCTGGTTATAAGAATAATGTGATATATATAAGGATTGTACTGCAATACTTGTTTTTTTCATTAATGTTTTAATATGATGAAGGTAATCAGATTGTTAGTATGTTACAATAAGAGAAAATTTACTTTTTTGGGGAATATGATGTTATAATTGATTTTGGAATTTATAGACCTTTTAGAGAAAGTCTGGACAGAGGTAGTTTCGATAACTATAAAGGTTGGAATGGACTAAGTTGAACCTTGGATAGTATTTTTTAAGGATAAAACATTTCTGAAGATTACTTTTGGAATATTATAATACTATATTTTTAGGAAAAAGACAACCAGAAGGTCGGGGGATAACCCATCACGTCGGAAAAAGAAACAGGAATCGAACCCACAACCATAGTGTGACAGGCCATTATTACCTACCACTAGCCTACAGGAAGTCCCTGGTTATTAAAAAATAGTTTTTCTAATCTAAATGGTATGTGTTAATATTTTGAACCTTGTACGATTACGATAAATATAATATTTTTGAGTTCTATTATATTTTTGAGTGAAAGATGGTTTCGTGGTAAGAATTTATTAATGAATGAAAGTCTACATGACAACTAAGTATATTTCCTTATGTTCTTAGAAAATCTCTTAAATAAATTACTCAATATTATGAAAGGTAACTTAAAACAAAAATGTTTTCGGTTAACTTTTCCAACATGGGATTCAATGACCATTTAACTAATTACATGTTTGTGATTTTCTTGTGGTCAACTTTTTTCCTAATCCTGTTTTCTATAACTCTTCATCAGACCATGATGGTTTTTTCCTCCATATCCATATTTTCATAGAATCCTAGTATCGGCTATCTCGGGAGACCTTTATACTTCTCTTTCTTTCTTTTAGAGACATATTTTTATTAACCATATAACTGATGTGGGTTTTCCACAAAGTTATTTTCTATTTTAAACCTTTTATTTTCAAAGAAAAATTTCAAATTGAGAGGACACAATTTATTGAAGGAGGGGAGAATGTAACACCCCGAGCTTCCACGATACACTTCTCTTTCAATAAAGCAATAGCTTGCATTGTACGCAAGTTCAAGATTCTAACAAACCGTGACCAATAAAAATGGCCATTATGTATAGTAATACCCACTTTTTGAAATTATATATATTTTATATTTCAAAATGGACTTCATTTTTGGATTCGGAATATCGAAATTAGCCTATGTTGAATTTTTGGTATTTTTTTGAGAACTTCAAATTTTTTATGAATAGTGACAAATACTTTAAAAAAACGTTTTTAATAAAAATAATTTATAGTGTTAAATTATACTATTGAGTGGTTTTAAAGTGTAAATAGAATATATTTTTACCATTTTATCCAATGGTGGTCATTAGAATTAATTTCACTTTGAAATTGGACACAAACAATTGTCAATCTTTTGATATATATTGTTTCTTAAAAATACGCTATTTGTTGTGACAGTGGGAATTAATTATAAAATTAATTAATGAAACATATATGTTTGAAATTTTTTAAAATAGACATCATTTTTGAATTTGGAATATCAATTATTGCTTAGGGTGAAATTTTGGCATTGTTCTGAAAAACTTCATTTTTTGATGAATAGTGAAACCACTAAGTGGTAGTTAAAAAACTGATTTTTCGTGTAAATGAAACATTACCACTTCTGTGATTTGATTTTCAAAAATCAGAAATATATGGTTGTCATTAGGAAGGAAAATGTGGTCCAATGGGAATAAAATAATATTTGGTGAAATGTAACTTTTAAGTTTAATTAATCGCGATTAAAGTTAATTAGTGAAATTTAAGGTAAAATTGATATTATAAAAATATGAAAATACTTTTACCCTTGTCCTAACCCTATTTGATGTGTCATGGCCGACCAAAAAAATCCATGGGTCAACTTGGGGACCCCATAGAGCCACTTTGGTAGGAAAATGGCATTAAAAACTTTTTATTTAATGTTAAAATAAAAATGTCACAAACATGAGTTGTTTTACTAAAACAATTTTTAAATGGGGTTATAGAAGTCATATTTTTGATTATAAATATTCATAATAAATATAAAAATATTTAATACATCATGATAATTTTTTTATAATTTTTATACATTAAATAAATTAAATTATTTATGACACCATGATGATGCAGCGATTACCTAATTAATTAACGATTTAAATAAAATAAAAAGATAATGTAAAATCGTAGACTTACACTTGTAAAAACCCTATTGGATGAGTATATTTAGAACCCTTATCACCTTATCCTCGAAATATATAAGTGTGGGACCTTTAAAATCCGAAACTCATTATATAATAAAGTAACATTTAATGACTTTCCAAGAGTGCCCCTCCTCTCCTCTTATAAAAGGCCCCCACAACTACCACCTTACTCACAACTTCAAAGCCTTTTGGCTCGGCCAAAATCTGCCCGAATACTCTCTAAAAATCCCTCTCTTACTCCTAGAAGCCTCACTTTGGGAATAATTCTTCCCAAGGAAGCCTTTGGCTCAAGTCAAAAAAGAGTTACCCGATTTTAATGTAATGTCTTCCCTTATGTTATTTTGTTTTATTTTGCTTCTCCAACACCTTAAACACTTATTATTCATTTATTTTGTAACAAAAAAAAGTATATTTAATATAATAGGATGTTTTTAAAAGAAGGATTCGGGCTACACATACACACACCTACATCTAATTTTTAAAGAACATACTGTTTCTGTGGATGGTGAATTTCTGCCTCACGAAACGATGATTGTTCCACACTCATATAACACCTTAAAAGGTGGACATTAAGATGTAACTATATTTATATATGATATATATTATGTTTATGTTTTTCTTATACTTATGTATTTCTCATTTATGTCATACCTTTATGATTTCCATTATGGGTAAACGCGATAATTTCATTTTAGGAAGTGTGGACTACCGCCCCCTCAAAGTGATTTGAATCATTAATGCCCTATGTGGGATGTATAAAGGATGGAGTAAATGATAATATATATAATGTTATACTGTAATTATAATATACCTTTATATCATTATGATTTCATTCCATTAAATACGAAATAGAAATGAAAGTAGAGTTCATGCATACGTACGACTTACCGTCTCCATGAACGGTGCATTTCATTTCTTACCTCTAAATGTTACCTAATATTATGAATAAATGTATATACTGGATATATATGATATATATGATATCTAATTCATGAATATAATGCTGGATATAATGGATATTTCACCACATGAACAACTTGTAATTATAAGAAGTTTATTTTTTGACTCAAGTACCAAAGATAGACAAAATGACCGTTATTATCATAAATAATTACATAATGTTCATAACATGGTAATAAGTGATATAAAAAGAATAATTAACATTTAAAAGGTTCTTAAGCAAAAAGAAATTAACTCTAGTTTATTATTTAGGAGGTTAAAGAACGATCATGTCAAGTCGGACACGAGGTAAGGGAACTTCTTAACCCAATTTCCATTCTTTGGGTTAATCTCCTACTTTAATATTATGTCATGATATTATTATGTCCTATCTTGTATTTATACTTTATTTATGTGTAAATATAGTTAATAAACATAATAGATATATTTTATTTAAAAAATGATATTTTTAATGGACTTCGTCTCAATCTCCAGTCATTGAGGCATATTTTATTTTATACACAAATTTCATTTATACGGTGTATAAACCCCTTTGACTTTTACATTTATTCAAAAGGAATCTTTTTATATGAAGCATTTTACTAAATGACAAAAAGGAACGTTATTCTTGTCTTACAAATGCGACGAAAATGACTTTTCCGCCGCCGTGACTATTATTTGAGTTTCGGATTCCACTATAAGACATAAATTTTTTAAAAAAGAAAAATAAATACCATGTTTTACTTTTCTTTTATTTTGGTATTGAAAATGGTTTTGATAAAGTTTTTATTATATCAATGTGTTGTATTGATATATTGTGATTTAAGTGTGGAAATATTATGTTTCCTTTATGCACGTTTTATGTGATACAATTATGTTATGGTTTATGATTTGTTTGAACCTGTTCATAGGAGGAATTTATTGGACTTAATAAGTGATGGGTGGAGCCCGCTATAGATCCTCGATGCATCAGCATGTCTCATGACACAAACTAGTGTCTTGGCATGAGGTCTTGACAAAATAATATTTTTGGTCTTGGCACGAGGCCTTGGATACGTGGTTGTGATAGTTTGGCATTATGCATTCCATCATTATGAAAGTGGTTATTGATATTGCATGTGATTATTCGACCACTAGAATATCCATGTGAATAAGTATATGGAATCATCTCATTTTACTTTTCCCATATTATGTTGAAGTTCAAGTTTAAAAGGATTATGTTTTTGTCATACATTGCCTTAAATGTTTATGTTTATTTATGAAATCTTCCACTATATTGTTATCCTTACTGAGCATTTGAACTCACCACTTTCAATGTTTTATTTTTCCCAGGATGTGATGAAATATTTTATGACTAACCTACAGGGATAGTCTGAAGGGGATAGAAGTGTGGACTATGGAGACTACGTTATTGAGATTATTCACTTTATGATGTAATGTAAAATTTATGAATGTATCTAGTGTTTTCAAGGCTACTAAACTAATTTTCCTTTCGAGACTTGATCTTTTGTTATCATGCCAATGTTGCACAATAATGCACCGACTCTGGGTAACTGGTGTCGGGTAATTACAAGTGAAAACAGTAATAATGATGTCTCTACAACAAGAATCATATTTATCGCAAGTGGAACCCAAATTATTTGATGAAGGAGTAAGAGATGAGAATTAAGTTTAGAAAATGAAGGAAGATCTTGAAAAAATTGGGAAGAATCAAATGTGGGAAATTGTTTCGAGACCATAAGACAAGAATATCCTAGGGATAAAATGGATCTTTCATAATAAAATGATTGAAAATTGTGTTGTGATTTGAAACAAATCATGACTTTTGTTAAAAGGGTACTCTTAGATAGAGGGTATTGATGTTGAGGAGACAATTTCACCCATTGTAAGGATGGAGACAATTAGATTACTCCTGGCCATAGTAGTGTAAAGAAATTTAATGTTTTATAGATGGATGTCATGTCAGCATTTCTGAATGGATTTTTCAAAGAAGAAGTATACATTGATCAACCAAATGGTTTTATAATTTTTGAAGATGAGAACAGATTTTGTCAACTGAAGAAAGCTTTATATGGCCTGAAGAAAGCACCAAGATCATTATATTCAAGGATTGATCACTTTCTAGAGAAGGTCAGTTTCCAGCGAGGTTGAGTTGATTATAATCTATATTTCTATAATGGAAGCAATCAATGGATGATGGTTCTAGTTTATATCAATGACATAAACTATTTTGTATCATATGAAGTAAAATGAATATATTTATCTAAATTCATGAAAAGAGAGTTTGAAATATCAATGATTAGTGAGATGACATTTTTCATTGTCTACCATTTGACTGAAAGAAGTAATGAAACTTTTATTTCTCAATATAATCATGCTAAGTAGCGTTGTATCAATGAAATACAAAAGAGAGACACACGATTGATGTAAAAAATAATTCTTCTATATATCAAGGGAATTGTGGATTTTTCCTAATGTATAATGAAAAAATCTCATGTAGAGTTATTGGGATATAGAGATGCAGAATGGGGTGGTTTAGTAGATGATATGAAATCAACATCAGCATGATCCTTTTATCATGGGAGGTTTTGTACTTCTTGTTTAATCAAGACACATGATTTTCTTTCATTGAGCACCGCAGAAGTTGAATACATTGTGGCTAATCAATACTTCACACATCAATTGTGAATGAAGTAGAAACTTGATGATATGTGAATTGAAGTGAAATCTCTGATAGGAATTCATTGTGATAATTCACGTGCTATAAATCTGAGAAAAAAAATCTATTCCATCTCTCAAGGACAAATAAAACTGAAATCGAATATCATTTTATCAATGAGATAGTGGAGCAAGGTCTTGTGAAGTTGGAGTATGTGGCTATAGAACAACAAGTTGTAGAAATCCATACAATGGCCATACCCGAAGAAGCATTTGAAAGGGATCAACTGGCACTGGGAGTCTAGATAAATTCCAAAAATGAAAAAAATTGTATGTGGGTGCCCCTATTCCCATGGTTTGATGTATTTTTCCCTAATATGATGATATGTGTTATTTACCCTATTGAAAATGACCTTGAAGTTGCCTTCATGTTTGTTAAAAAAGGAGGATAATGTGTGAATATTATAGGGGTAGAAAAGACATAGGGAGAAGTTGCTAAGTAGAGCAGCGAGATAGGGGGAGTTGAAGTTGATCTGATGCTATTAGAGGAGCTGTGAAAATATTTTGTGCATCTCTGATAAAGACCAGCATGGCCCAAAATGATTATATCATTATTAACATTGATATGAGGTATAATTTTATAAATGAAATATCTCTATGCATTATCTACCTCTATACCTATCTTAGACTCTATATGAATAAGAAAAATTCATTTGGTAACATGAACTATAATTTCTCCTAAATAAGGAAATGATTTTTCAATGGATATCTCTCTTAAAGAAGTTCCATATTTTCAAACAGTTCGCAAACATACTACCAATAATTCAATAATTTTCTATGAAAAACACAATTAATCTCTCAATCTTATGTGAAAATATTTGCATCATGAAAATTTTAATGGTATATAGAAAAGTAAATAATACAAAGGGAATTAGTTAAAAATAAAATGTCCCCTAGGTGTATGTTAAAGTGGTTTTCACCTAGAATTTTGAGGGTATAGAAATATATTTGTACCCATAATAATTGTCTATAAATGAAAAATAATTCATTTCCAATTATCCCCTCATGAATTTGATTTAAAAATGGAATATACTAAATGTGCCTTTTTAGTGGAATAATTCAAAATTTCTAATCAATAAAAACTATCTACTTGGTATCTTTCCAAACATGAATTTTTTCATTTATCTCATTTTTTACAACGGCGAAACCTATTTCCATGGGTACTAATTGGACTAGAAAAATAAAATAAATTTAAAAAATGAGGTATATTATTTCTACATCAAGTAAAATTATAACCATTTATTTATCAACTTCTTTCATGTTTGGATTTATAATTCATTGACCACCAAATGAAAATTTATGATAAGGTTTCATCAGGATCCTATGCAAGATAAAAGAAGGACTAATTCCCTTGATGTCATAAATGGTCCAAAATATAGATATTTTTTAATTATTTAACATGTTTAATATCTTTACCTCTTATTTTTTTATCTAATACAGTATATGTGATGACACATATTGATGTGTTATCATTAAAAGATGAATATTATAGGTGAGGTGAAAAATATTTATGCTCAAACTATCACCACTCTTATCTAGATAGAAAACTCATAGTCTTAGGAGGTCCAATATATTCTATATATATCACTTAAAATGAGAAAGAAAAATTAATATATTCTTAATTTCATTTTACAAAAAACATATTTCATCACTGTTGTTCATAGTGGATAACTCCCTATACTAAATGTTTAAATTCTTTTTGAAGAGTTTTTCCTCCCCAAATTCATCATAATGTTGAAAATTCTATCCTCTATAAGCATACAATTATTAATCAACTTTATTTAAGGTAGGATATTCAACCTCAAAATCTCCTATAAATTTACTAAGCTCTAGAACAAAAAATTAATCTTCTTGATGTCTCTCCAAAAATAAGACAATGTTTTTCTCCAGATCTGAAAAACATATTAAAATTCCCACTCTTTAGACCTTTATATTTTTGCGAACAAAATTTCTCATCAGCTATAAGAGTTTATTTAGATGTAAAATTTTTAACAGATTAGTTTTATTATTTTAATGAGTTTTCAACTTTGAAATATTCAACTCTCATTCAGTTATCACAAAATATTGGTTCTTCAACACGATTATAGATGTGAAACTCTACATATTTATCACCAAACTAAAAAATCATAATACCTTTTCCCACTTTTATAAAATTTACTATATTAGAAAAGAGGGCCCTACCATAAAGGATAAGTACTACTTGGTCACACGGTATGTCTAGAATAGAATGTTTGATAGTTAAGAAACTATTTCCAACTCTAATAAGATGGTAATAATGTTTTCCTATGGGACACATAAATTAATAATTACCCAATTATGTGACCACAATTGTATTTTTTAATTATCCGAATCCCAAATGTAGAAACAATGAAATATGATATAGATTTTTACTTTCTATATGGGTATAATGGATTTTTAACTAACTAATATTCCCAAAGGTATAGGGAATAAAAAACACTGTGAATATTTAATCTATAGTGGGATTTTATTTTTTATAATAGTGCTTCACTCTTCAAGAAGGCTATTAGTAGAAAACTTATAATGTTTTCTTATTCATTAATATTTTCTGGATAGACTTTAGATGTAATGGAATATGAATCAATTCATGAATTAAAGGAATATTTATATGGAGCTTACTCAAAAGATTATGTAATTAATTTAAATCAATTTTTTTATTTTTAGATTTAAATATTTGAGGGAAATAGATGGATGTGGAAAATTCATAGTCAGATAATGAATTTCCATAATTTATTCAACTATATTATCTTTCCATTTATTCTTCCTCGTTTTTGAATCATTTGTTTATTGATTTTTAAATAGAATACCTTGATTTACACGATATTTGGTATTACTATGAAAATCATTAGATTCATTTTTTCCTAAATTTTGTTATATATATTTTCATATATATTATCATTTTCAACACTCATAGTGTCATCTAAAACTAGATACTTAGTTCTTAATCCAATTATTGTGAACAAAAACATGGAATTATCTATTGGGTTCATTTTATTTATAATTAGAATCTTCCCGTTTCCTTACAACATAACTCTGTTTCCATTCAACTGAATTGATATTGAAGTTTTTTAATTTTAGTTTTATATTTATCTTCTCAAGAGTCCATTTAAATAATCATTTGAACCATCTTAGAAATCAGTTTTCTTTCAAAACACCCTTGGGTAATGGATGATAAACCGCTTTATTGGTTTTGAAATTACAGTTTGGTCTGGTAAGAAAAATAAAGTGGTGGATGTCTTATAATTCCTTAATCTTTCAATGAATGGTTTTGATGATTTTTATGACTATTTTTTAATTGTTTTTGAAAATAGATGATCCCTAACATTAAATATAGTACCATATACTTCAAAATTTGTTATTTCTCATGTTTTTAGGTATGTAAATGTCTGGAAAAAAGTTCTCAGTGTGTCTGAAGATTATACATTAATCAAACATCACTATAATATATTGGTTTTGATTTTTACATCCCACATGGTTTACACTTGGTTTTACATTTTGATTCATCATTGATTGATTATGTTCTTTTATCTCGTCTACACAAGAGTTTACTTGTACATGAGGGAGAGTGTTGTTTTCTCCTATATTAACTATTATACGCTAAGAAATTTGATTGTTAAGAATTTAAATAAATATTATTTAATATTTTCCCCAAATCATAATAAGTTTTATCAGTATAATTTCCATGATATTATTATTCAACCAATTTTAATCATTACTAGGAAAAAAATTCATAAAAGGAATCATTTAGTAGATTGTATGTGAGATGGTGTAGATGAAACTACCTAATAAGGTCTTTAAATATATATTAAGCCTCATGAAAGGATTATCTATCCTCTAGATAAAAAATTATGGTATTTATAATAAGATCACCCCTATTTCATTGAGGGTTAAATTTCATGAAACATTAATTGTTCACTTCCTCATTACTTTTAAAATTATTTCTATCTAGACCTATGAACAAGTATATATCACTACCATTATGAAAAAATGGTAAAATAATCACCCCATGTAAGGCTCAATCCTTAAACATTACATAATATTGAATTAAGTTAATAATTCAACATGGGGATATTTTTAGGTTTATAGTTTTATAAAATTATGTCATAACCTATACAAAAAACATGAATATCACATGTATATACTCTGACTCAGTATCAATTTTTTTTATAAAATAAAAACCCTTAAAAGAAAAAAACATGTATAGTTCTATGTTTTAAACATCCCGACTTTTCCTTGATCCCGTCCTTGGCCCTATTCTAATTTATGTCCAGTTAAAAACATTTCAAAAACTTGGTATGAGTTTAAAAATCTAAGTAAGGGATACACAAAGAAGGAAAACTGTTAGTTTTTCAAAACCTCGTATAAACCATGAATAATTTATCATAAGTAATACTTTTCACCCTTATAATGTATTAAATACTCTTTACTATATAAAATTTCACTGATTATCCATATATAACCAAAATATTACCATAAAACCCATATAAATCACATATAACATAAAATGGTAAACTTGGGACATAATCATACTTAAATAGATTAACCATTCGGTTGACATCCAATAATAATTCTTACATATAAATATCCATACAGACAACTTCCAAACCCATTGTATTGGAGGTTATAATGTAACAACCCATCCTTGTTTTATCATAGAACCACCCATCTTTTGGTTCATCACATAGCCACCTGTCAAATGTCCAAGTACCATTATATAATTATCACACATAAAATATTTACAATATCAATATTTCAATCATAAAAATTTCATTTTAAATCGCAAGAAATAATTTCAAGATATTGAAATAGTAAATCCTCCTTCAAAACCATTTTCAATGCCACAATACGTAAAAGGGTATCTATTATTTATTTTCCATTTAAAAATGTCATGGCTTGTTAAGGATACCAATTATCAAATATGGCTCGTGGTGACAGAAAAGTCATTGTCACCACGTATGTTAAAAAGAAACATTAAAATTGTCATTTATTAAAATAATACGTAAAGAAAGATTCCCTTTTAATGAAATTAAAATTCAAATGGGTTTATAAAACGTATAAAATCATGTCGTGCATAAATCAAAATATGCCCCAAAGAAAGGAGATTGAGACAACGTCCCTTACCTCGTGTCCGATATGACTCATTTGTACATTAATTTAAATAATATTAAACATAAGGTAATTTATTATTTATTCAGAAAATTTTTAAAGTTTATTATTTCTTTTATATCACTTATTACCTTACTATAACAATTAGTTAATTATTTGAGTTCATATCGGACATTTTGTCTATGTTCGGAACTTGTGTCAAAAATGAACTTATTATAATTATAAATTGTCCATGTGGTCAAACTTCCATTATATATAAAACTATATTCATGATCTATATATCATATATATCATATATATCCAGTATATATGTATTTAGAATATTCCATATCATTTGGATATAGGTAATGAAATGCACAGTTCATGGAGAAGGTAAGTCATACGTATGCATGAACGCTACTTTCATAGGATTTTCATTTTTAAAAGAATAAAGAATAAATGATAAATAGGTATATTATAATTCCATTATAATATCTATGTAATATGTGTTACATATGTTCATTAATTTTACCATTTATAAGTTCTATTGTATAGAATGAACGAGTCATATCACTTTGAGGGGGAGGTAGTCCTCACTTTCTCAAATGAATTATCATATTTGTATAACATGAAAAAAAATAAAGGTATATAATAAATGATAATTATAATAGATTATAGATAAATTAAATATCATATATGTCATATATAATACATTTCCATCACAGTTTCCACCATATGAGGTGGTAAGAGAAGATTGAACAATCATCGTTTCGTGAGGCAGTAGTTCGCCACCCATAGAAAAAATATGTTCTATACCCATCAGACAGAGCTGTGTGTAAGTGTAGTTAGAATAATTCTAATAAAAACAGCCTAGTATATTGAGGATACTAGGGTTTTTATATAAATAATGAATAATAATATCACAAGGAGTAGAGAAGGAAAAATAATGGAAAGGAACTTGAGAGAACATGTTACCTCAAATCAGGTAACTTCTTTTGATTGGAGGTTAATGGGCTCTCTTTTTTTGCCTTACTCCTTGGAGAAGGATTATAGAAGGAAGGTAAGGATGTTGAGATATTATTTGGACAGACTTTGTAGGATCCATGGGGGCATGAGAGGTGTGAGTGAGGGTTAGAGGTGGTGTCCTTTTATAAGAGGGAGGAGGGACACTTAAGAAATATCACGAATTATTATTTTATTATAAATTCTATTTCGATTATAAATGTGTCCAAAATCAGTTATTTCTAATATAATATGAATAAATGTTGAAATAAAATGATCCCATTATAATTTTATTGGTTTTGGATATTTTTTAATCCTTACCTTTTTAATTTTACCCTATTTTACTCTTACTGTTTTGTCAGGAATTGAACATTTTACGAATCAGTATAGTTACCACAACATGAAAAATATCCAATTAAAGAGTCAATAATAAAATTTTAGACTTATTATAACTATATTTATGAATCATTTTTTTTGTAATTTTATAATATTTAATGAAATATTTTATATTTTAAAATATGAAGTATGTCAATTTTGACAATATTCATATCCTGACATTTTTAAAAAAATCCATAATAACTTGATTAATTCAGAAAAATTCATTAATAAAAAGATAACATGTAATTATCATCAAACAAATTTTTTTATGACATCAAAATAAAAAAATTAAATTTATTTTAACATTTATCATATCATTTATTTGAATCCTTTATTAATGAAGAAATCACTCCATCATCATTCTGTCATAATTAAATTAATTTATTTAATGTCAAAAAATTATAAATAAAGATTTATGATTTAGAAAATAATTTTATAATTATAATGACTATTTATATTCTAAAATATCACTTATACAACCCCAAATAAATTTTTTAGTAAAATATATATGTTTGTGTTATATTTTCCTTAACATTAAATTAAAAGTAATTAAATGTCATTTTCACACATAAGTGGCTCCATAGGGTCCTAAAAAAGACCCAATGATTCCCATTATAAAAAATATCATATCCAATAGTGTTATAAAATATGTTAGGGTAATTTAATTTTATTATAATATTAGTTTTTACCCTTATTTACCAAATTTACCATTTAACAATGGTAAATGAAATATTTTCTTAAGTTAGTGTTCATAATGTCTAAAAATAAACGTTAACTATTTACACAATTTAGACCTGATGACTCCAAATATGGAATCCATTTTTATAAATTCAATACATCTAAGTTTCATAAATTAATTAAAAATTAATCTCTATTGTTAGAATAAAAAAGTGTGTTTTTAGAAGTAAACATTACAAAAAGAATCACATGTGTTTATTTCCAATTTCGAAGATAAATTACTTATAATGAAAAAATTGGATTAAATTATAAAATATAATCTAATTTAACTTTAAAACCAATTTTAATGATGATATAATCATATAAATAAATTAGATGAAAATAGAATATTGACTTGAAATGTAGTATTTTTCATTATACATTAAAAAATGAACATTATCAGAAAAAACATCAATTTTCCCAAAGTAAATTTTGACGTCCCTTCTCTAAAGATTAAGTTCATTTTGTCATATAGAACATATAAAAGTGAAAAACTAGATTTACAAAGGGTTATCCATCTAAAGGTGGTGAAACTACCTTTAAAAAACATTAGAGTATTTATGGTTCAATTTCGATTAATTCTCATTTTATGTCTCTAACTTTTATTGGAAAAATTTAAAAACTTTTATCAAAAATGATTAATCTTAATAGGGTTAGTTTTATTCTTTCACACCCATACAATAGTTAGGCGTTAACTAACATTGAAAATAATAATATGTTATTATTATTATTATTCTCAGTATGACTCAGCCTTGTGTGCAACATAAGATTTTAGAGAAACCCATTGTTTCATGCCGGTTAAGCTATCGAACATAGAATCTCAATTAATGTAAAATTAATATTTAATTCACCCATTTAAATTAATATAAAAATGTCATATTCTTTATTTACCTGGGATGTTACATCATCCCCCTTTTGGAAATATTTTACTCAAAATTTTATTCACTTATCAAATAAGTTGGGGTATTTATCACTCATAGCATTTTCAAACACCAATGTTGCCTATTCATCCATATGGGTTTTCCAAAAAAACATTTATCTAATGAATTAAAATATTCCAAAACACTTTATCTCTTCATTCAATAATCTAAACTACCTCTGGACTCAAAACATGAGATGGATCTAGAATATTCATTCTCAACATTGAAACATGAAAAAAAAAATTGTACCTGGGACAAACATTGAGGTAAATCCAATCTATAGTGAACTGCTCGAACTTTTTCCAAGATTTCATAGGGTCAAATGAACCACAGAACCCGCTTTCCCTTTTTACCAAAACACATCACACTATTCCATGGATAGACTTTTAGAAATACATGATCACCTACCTCAAAACCAAGATCCTTCCTTCGGTTATCCGTATAACTTTTCTTCCTACTCTAAGATGTCCTCACGTGTTTTTTGTATCAACTGGTCTTTCTCTGCCATCTCTTATACCAATTTTGGTCCCATCAATTTCCTTTCACATTATTCATCCCAAAAAAGTTGTAGTTCGACACCGCTTCCCATATAATGCCTCAAATGGAGCCATCATTATACCAGAATGTAAACTATTATTATAAAAAAACTCATCCAAAAAAATATGTTGGTCCCAACCTTCCTGGTAATCTATTGAAAAAGCACATAGCATATATTTATATGTCTGAATTGTTCATTCTGACTACCCTTTTGATTGTTGATAAAAAGAGGTACTAAAATTTAATTCCGTACACAATGAATTCTAATGGCCTTTCCAAAAGCTAAAAGTAAACTTGGGATCATGATCAGATACAATAGAGAGGGTAACTCCATGCAACCTATCTAATATATTTAACATATAATAGATAATGTTGAACTAGAGTTAGAGTATTTTGAATAAGAATAAAATGAGTAGATTTAGTCAATCGATTAACAAAAACCTAGATTACATTATTACCACAAGATGTCTTCTGTAATCCGACAACAAAGTCCATGGATATATTTTCGCATTTCCACTCATGCACCAGTAAATGATGATGCATCCCTTTCGGTAAATTCCAATTTTCATTAACATGATGACAATTCAAAAACTCCAAAGAAAAGTTAGAAATATTTCTTTTCATTCAATCCCCCCAGTAATACACCCAATTATCTCTATACATCTCAGTACTACTGGGATAAACTGAAAACGGATAACTCTAAGTTTCACGTAATAAATCTTTCATCAACTATGAATCAAAAGGCACAAATATTCTCTTCACAAATTTTAAAATACAATCATTATCAATGTTAAATTCAGAAAACATACCTTTATAAACCAAATATACCTTTTTATGCAACTCAATATCTTTCATCTGCACTTTTTTAATTCTATATGAATGATATGACTTCATTTATGCCTGAATCAAAACAGAGGAATTTTATGAAACAAAAAATTCTATCCCAAAGTTAATCAAATCATTAATAAAAGGATCTAGTTCCAAAAATAACATGGTTAATGTAGCATTACTTTTTCAACTCAAATCATCAAACATTTTTTTTCTTTTCCAAGATGATAATAAATCGTGCAATTATAATCCCAGATTAATTTCAGCAATACCTCTATCTCATGTTCAATTATTTCTTGAGCGGATATATATACTTCATACTTTTGTAGTCAGTATATATTTTACATTTCACACCATACAGATGATGCCTCCAAATTTTTGAAGCAAAAACAACATAAGCTAATTCCAAATCATGTGTAGGATAATTTAACTCATGATGTTTCAACTGACATGAAGCATATGAAATTACCTAATCATTCTTCATTAATACACAAAAAGTACATTCAATGAAGCAACACTGTAGATAAAAAATTCACCATTTCTAGAAGGTAAATCGAAAACTGGTCCATTCACCAATATTATTCTCAATTCCTAAAAACAATCAATACTTTCATTTTTTAAAATGAACATAACACCTTTTCTAGTTAACTTTGTCAGTTGGATAGATAACTGAGAAAAATTATCAACAAACCTTCTCTAATATCCTGAAAAACCAAGAAAACTACGATTCTCGTTTATATTTTTTGGTCTTGGCCATTATTCAATAACTTATGTTTTAGCAGGAACATATGTCATGACATTTTTTGAAACAATCTTACCAAGGAATGAATTTTTGAACCAAAACTCATATTTACTGAATTTTCCATAAAATTTAATTTCATTAAAGGTTTTCAAGACAAACCTTAAATGAATTTCATTTTCATCATTACTTTTGGAATATGATAAACTGTCATAAATAAAAACTATAAAAAAGTTATCTAAGAACTCACAAGAAATTCTATTCATTATATCCATGAATATAGCTGGTGCATTGGTTAACCCAAAAGCCATAACAATAAATTCTTAATGGACATATCTAATATGAAATGTAGTATTTTGAATGTCTAATTCCTTTACTTTCTACTGATGGTACCCCAACCTCATGTCAATCTTTGAAAAATACTAAGATCTCTAGAGATAAAAAAAATGATCATCGATATGAGGAAAATGATACTTGTTCTTAATAGTGATATTACTCAATGCTATATAATCAATGAAATGTCTCATTAAACCATCTTTCATTTTTTCAAACAACACTGGGGAACCCCATGGTGGTGTTCTAGGTAGAACAAAACCTTTATCTATGTACTCCTGAAATTGTCTCTGTAACTGTAAAAGTCCATTTTGAGCCTTTCGATAAGGGGGTTTTGAAATTGTCTTAGCATCAGGAACTAAGTCAATAGTACATTCAAATTCCTGGTCAGGTATAATACCATACAAATATTTATAAAAAACATCAATATTCTAATTTCTTACTGGAACATCATTAATCCGAACACATCCTTTTTTCAGTAATATGTTCTAGGTAACAATAATTTCCATCATTAACTATTTTCTTAGCTTCTTGATTTGTTATTAGAGATAAGGGTTCATTTCTATAAACAAACTAAAAGTCTTTCTAAAATGAAACCACTTCATCTCTATAGTCAATCTTATCATGGTAAACAGAAATCCAATCCATTCCAAAAATTACATTAAACTCTACTAGAGGAAAAAAACAGGGTTTGGAGGTAAATTCATTCCAGTAATAAGGATATGAAGATTTTTCTAATTTTATTTTGGCTCAACATTTATTCCATGTATTTTTTCCATAAGTTACGAATTCATTTCTTGAGTAGGAATTACAAATTTACCCTTAAATTTCATAGAAATGAATGAATGTGTATACCCTGAATCAATCAATACATTGGAATAATCTGAAAAAAAAAACACAATACCTGAAACCACATCATTTGATAGTCCCACATCAACTGTAGTAGTAACAAAATATTTTCCCCACCCTTCTTCATTTGACCTTTCTGGTGTCCACCCATTGTAATCATGTTTTGACACACATTGGCATAATTCCCAAAATTATTGCAACTAAAACATCTTACCATATGATTTTCATTGTATACATGATCATCTTACACAAAGTTACGAGAAATATGACCAATATTACCACACCAAAAGTAGTTTCTAGATATTGAGAGACATTCTGCAGGATACTTTTTAACACACTTCTCAAAGGATAAAAATTTAATTTTCATACCCACAAGATTATTTTATTTATAATTTCCCTTTTTCTACCAATTGGACATTTTCTGTTTCTTGAACTCATGGAACACCTGATCATAAAAAACTCCATTTCTACCATCTAGGAACATATGTCAAGTTTCTCATAGATTTTGAATTCATTAGATGATATTTCTATTCGATATCGAGGCTTCAGTCCGGAGTAAAATATATATATCTTACTATAAAAATCCCATATGAAATTTGGGGAATACCTAGACATTCAATTGAAATTTTCTTCATAATAATCCAATGATTCATCCAACTGCCTCAATTACAATATTTTTGCTTCTATCCTAATTCGAATTGCTTAAGGAAAATATTTCTGAAGAAACATACCTTTGAATTCATCCTAAAAATGAGAATCCATCTCCTCACTATCCATGATATTTTTAACCATCGACCACCACTGATATTCTTGTCCTTGGAAATGATAAACAGTGAGACTAACCATTTGATTTCATGTACAACCTTTGACTTTGAAAATATTATCCAGTGCATTAATCCACCCTTAAGCGTGAACATGGCCAGATGATCCTCTTAATGATGGGGGATGTTGCCTCATAAAATTATCCACTATAGACATGTTATTCTAGGGTTTATTTATTTGATCATGTGCATGTATAAAACCAACATTTATAGTTTGAGTCAACTATTCCATTATTGAAACAAACTGTTCAGTTCAGATTTTAACTAACTTGGGATTCTGACTTGGAAGGTTATTCTCCTCTATATGCCTTCCCTGAACTACTTCCCTATTTCATCTATGGAAAACCATTCCGAAAAAAAATCATAGACGAATAAAAAAAGTAATCTTGAAATTCTATATCATTTCAATTTGACCATAATATATAAATCATTTTTTGATATTCTATTAACAAAATTCAAACTCCTAATGTTATCTAAACTGACCTCTGATACCAACTATAAGGCCTCAACCATAATAATTAAATTATCTTCAATTAAGTTAATAATTCACTTTGAGGATATTTTCCATTTTAGATCTTTTGAGAATTAGATAATAACTTATAAAAAACAAATTGAATATTACATTTAGACACTTCTACTCAATATCCATTTTTTCATAAAATAAAAACTGACAAATGAAAATAAACATGTTTAGCCCCATGTTTTAAACAACATCACTTTTCTTTGAACACATCATTGAACCTATTCCAATTTCTTTCCTGTGTAAAATATTTAAAAATTTTGGAATGAGCATAAAAGTATTATTAAGGGAAACCCAAAGAAGGAAAACTGTTAGTTTTTCAAAACAACATGTAAACTATGAATACAATATCATAAGTATTAATTTCCACCATTATGAAGTAGTAAATACACTTCACTGAATAAAAGCTCATTTCACACAAATTTTTAACCAAAATATTACCATAAAACCCATATAAATCACACATATTATATAAATAGTAAAATTGTGACATAATCACACATAAATGGAATAACCATATCGCCAAATTCAACAAATAATTCTTAAAAATGGAATAGAAATACAGAAGACCTTCATATCCAATGAATTGGAGGTTGTAACGTAACCACCCATCCCTAGTTTATCACATAACCACCCATAAATTTGTCTATCATCTAACCACTGATCAAATGTCTATGTACCAACATATAATTATCACTCATAAAAGATTACCAATATCAACATTTCAATCATAAAAATTTCATTTTAATTCTCAAGACATAATTTGATGATATTGAAATAGTAAATCCACATTCAAAACCATTTACAATAAAAAAATATTTATGACGATTATATGGTATTTATCTTCCATTTAAAAACGTCATGTCTTTTTCAAGGAAGATAAATATAAAATATTGTTCACGACAGCAGAAAGGTCATTATCAACGGGTAAGTAAAAAAGAATTATTACATTTATCATTTTATAAAATTATATGTAAAAAAATATTCCCATTGAATGAATATAAATGTGAAAGGGGTTTGTACACCTTAAAAAATCTAGTCATGTACAAATCAAAATATTCCTCAAAGAAATGAGATTGAGACAAATTCCCTTACCACGTGTCCTACATGACTCATTCACTCGTTAATTTAGTGAATAATAAATATAAGTCAATTTATAATTTCTTTAGAACCATTTTCAATTTTATTATTCCTTTTATATCACTTATTAACTTTCTATATTAATTTGTTAATTTTTTGAATTCATATCTGACATTTTTTCGATGTTCGAAACTTGATTAAAAATAATGTTTTTATAACTATAAATTGTCCATGTGGTCAAAATTCTATTATCTGTAGAATGAAATTCATGATTTATATGTCATATATATCATATATATCCAGTATACATTTATTTATAATTGTCCATAACATATGTATATAAGAAATGAAATGCACCATTCTTGGAGATGGTAAGCCGTACGTAAGCATGAAAGCTAATTTCATTTGTTTTTCATATTTAAAGGAATGAAAACTAAATGATACATAGGTATATTATAATTACATTATAATATCTGTGTTATATAAGTTACATAAGTTAATTAATTTCATCCTTTATACGTTCCATGTCTTTCATGAATGAGTCATATCACTTTGAGGGGTCGGTAGTCCGCACTTCCTCAAATGAAATTATCATATTTATAGAACATTAAATGAATAAATGTTTTTTATAAATGATTATTAATGTAGTATATAGTTTAAATAAATATCATAAATATCATATATATTTATAGTTCCATCATAAGGGAAACCATAAATGGTGGTAGGAGAAGATTGAATAATCCTTGTTTCCTGAGGTTGTAGTTCGTCATCCACAGAAATAGTATATTCTATACCACGTAGACGAAGGAGTGTGTAAGATTATTTCAAATACATCTCATAATAAACCTATTATATTTCGGATATTTTTTTATATAAACAAAGAATATGGATATCATAGGGAGTGGAGAAGGAAACATAATGGAAATGAACTTGAGAGAAGATGTTACCTCAAATCAGGTAACTACTTTTGATTTGAGCCAAATGGGACATCTTGAATTTCCATTTTCCTAGGGGACGGATTATTTGAGGATGTTAAGGATGTTGGGAGCTTATTTATGAAGAGGTTGGATGAGCCAAGGGGGCTTGAGAGGTGTGTGTAAGGGTTAGAGGTGGTATCCTTTTATAATTGGGATGAGGGGAACTTAAGGAATATCTTGAATTATTATTTTATTATAAATTATATAACTATAGTAAATGAGTATAAAATAATATAGTTTGAATATAATATTAATATAATTCTAAATAAAATCATCCAATATGAATTAGACATGTTTTTGATATTTCTTAATCCTAATCCTTTTTATTCTACCCATTTTTACTCTTACTGTTTTCTCTAGTATTTAACACTTTAAGACACATAATAGTTACCAAAACATGACCAATATTCAATTAAATAATAAATAATATAATTTTGAGACTTATGATAACCATTTTTATGAACAATATATTTTTTGAATTTTATAATGAAAAATTGAATATATTATATTTTAAAATATGAATTATGTCAATTTTGATACTATTCATATCATGACTTTTTTGAAAAATACATAAAAATATGATTACTTAAAAAAATCATTAATAAAAATTGAACAACTATATATCATCCAAAAAATCGGCGGATGATATTAAAATAACCAAATTACATTTATTTTATCATTTATAATATAATTTCTTTGAATCCAGTATTAATGAATCAATCACTGCATCATCATTGTGTCATAATTAGCTTTATTTATTTAATTTATAAAATTATAAGTAAAATATCATGATGTTGTAAATATTTTTAAATTTATAGTTACTATTTATATTCGAATATATAACTTATATAACCTCATATAAAAATTATTTTAGTAAAAGATATATGTTTATGTTACATTTCCCTTAACATGAAATTAAAAGCACTCAAATGTTATTTTCACACATTAGTGGCTCCATGGCGTCTTAAAATTGACCCATGAATTCACAGGGTCATAGATATACCATAAAATAGGGTTAGGACACGTGTTAGTGTAATTTAATATTATTATAATATTATTTTTACCCTAATTAACCAGAATTATTCTTTAATTATGGGAAATAAAATATTTACTAACATTACTATTCATAATGTCTAAAAATAAAAGTTACCTATTTCCACAATTTGGTTCTCCTGATATAAAATATGGAATAAATTTTTACCATTTCAAAACAATGATGTTTCAGAAATTTATTTAAAATTAACTTCCATTGTCAAAACCAAAAAGTGTGTTTTTAAGAAGTAAAAACTAACAAAAGATTGAAATGTGTTTATGTCCAATTTCAATGTGAAATTACATCCAATGACCAATTTTTTATTAAATGATAAAAATATAATCTAATTTCACATTAAAACCAATTGAAATTAAAATATTATCATATCAATAAATTAGACAAAAAGACAATTTTGACTTAAAATGCCATATTTTCCAGTATTCATTAAAAATGATCTTTATTAGAAAAATACGAAAAAATGAACAAAATTAAATTGTGATGTCACTATTTTAAATAAGAATTTTATATTGTCATATGGAACATATAAAAGTGAAAAAACTATAATAGAAAATGTTTTCCATACAAAGGAGGTAAACTTTTTTTATAAAAATACATGAGTATTTATGCTAAAAATTGGATTCAATCTCATTTTAAGCCTCTAAGATTTATTGTATTAATGTAAAACATCTAAAAACATGTTTAATTATAACATGGTTAGATAATTTCATTCATACCAATAAAATTACAAGGAATTAACTAATATTTTAAATAATAGTTTTTATTATTATTATTTTTCTTATTATTAATCATCCTTGTGTGCAACATAAGATTTCAAAAAAACCCATTATTGTGTGTCAGGTACACTATAAAACATTGAATCCCTTGTAAATTAAAATTAATATTTAATTTAGACGTATTTATAAATAGAAAAATTTCTTACTTTTTATTTACCAGGGATGATATATCCCATGTCCATCTTTATTGATCCATTGAAAATAAAATTACACCTCAATGTTATAAAAGTATCTAACGAAGTCCCATGAATCATCATTATATGAACAATTAATTATTGTAACTATTGACATATATGATGGTTTAATATCATTATTTTGGGACCTATGTGTCAATATAAATGAAACTTCATTACTAGAAAATTAAGGGAGTTGATTCTCTCTAATACTTGGACATTAAAAGTTAACTTTGATTGTTTTAGCTGCACAATTCACATATTTTCTGCACGATTTTATTCATTAATATATTAAATTTGATTTCTTTCTCTGTCACTATAACTATCAGTTTTTTGTTAATTTTAGTTATTATGTGGCATAATTCTTGAGAAGATAACTATGTGTGTATACACCGCCGAATTTATATAGAACACCCAATTATTTTTAGTTTTTTATTTTTTCTTAAATTTTTATGATTTAGTATCGAATACATGAACCCTTCCCAAAAAATGGATCCAAAATTTGAATGTTGAGTCATTGAAAAGAAAATATTTTGAACATAAAAATTAATAGTAAGTTGTGAGAAAGGTATTGTATCCTAAGGGAAGGAAGTGATGATGTATTCCAAGAAAGAAAATAAAAAACAAAATAAAAACAAAAGAACACAACACATGCAGTCCCAATTTGATAATTTTTTTGAAACAATCTATATAGAAGATGATGATTTGATACAATTTTATGAAAATAGTTTGAAGAATGTTTGAGTAGGAAATGAATAATAATGGAAAATGATGTAAATTTTGATTTCTCGGGTAAATTATTACCTTATTTGTAAAATAATAATCCAAATCAAAATTCAAAAGAACTTAGTAAACACATTGGGTGATTATATTTACCTATAGTTAGATGATTTTTTAGTTATTTATAATGAAAAATATTTCAATTTTTAAGGAAAATACGTTAAATAAAATTTCAAAAAATTAACAAAAACTAATATTGAAACATGGAATCATAAGAATCTAATTTACCCACTCTGTGTTTATCAAGAAATAATTTTACGATTTATAGTAAATTATTTTTAGAACAAATGATTCAAAAAACAAGAATAATAATAATAAAAATAATAATAAGACAACTTGTATTCCCTTAATCTTGATCTCTAGATTGAGCTCTTGCCCCGCCTGTTGTTATCTTCTCATGATATTTTCTAAAAGTCGCTATAAAAATTCCAAATATCTAATCGAGTACATCAATGAATAAATGAGTCTTTTTTTTATTTTTAGTATACACAATAAATTGTTTTCTAGTCTCAATTTTCTTTCATTAATGTTAGTTTTTTTCACTTTGGCCTTTTTCCACTACCCTATTATTTTAATTATTACACCGAACAGATTTGGGCATTTGTACATTCAATCAATAATTTATTATAACACCACGAGTGTTCATGAAATCATTATATCCACTTAAAAAAAATTCTCAATATAAATACAATAGTCTATCTCTTTGAATCTTAATTTTATCTTGGTATCTCACATATTTGTCCTTAGATCAAACACTGCCATAAAAAATAAACATTGAACTAGCTTCAGTTCTGTACTATTGAGTGAACCTAGAATGAAACATTCCTTGATCCCCAAAGAGTTCAGTAATTGGAATCTCTTATATAGCATTGACACAAACTAGTACACTTAATCTTTAATCAATGCATCAAAATATTATTTTTTCATCCTCTACACACAAATTATTCTATTTTATTTAGTAATTACACTCAATCATTCTCTGAGATGAAGAAACCAATTGAAATCATGTAAGGTCATCCTCATTTTTCATATTTATTCGATCTTTGAAGAAACAATATGAATTTGGTATATATTTCTTCAGACTCAGATGGTAGATATTGAGATCGCATGTTTCTATTTCAATTTTGTGAATGATTTAGTAGTGTCCTACATTTTAATTGATCATGATCATATAAATGATATTATTTTATATGGGTAATATATATTATCATAATAAAATGAAACTTTTAAGATATTATCTCACATAGATTATAATTATCTTATACAGACGACATATTAATATATCACTAAGGTTTGTATTACGGGAAACACAACATTATTTCATGTTGTATGGATAAAATTTATCATATGTGTTAGAAATAAAATCCTCTTACCCTTCTTCTATTAAAAAATAGAAACACATGAATAATTTTACAAATATAAAAATCAAAATAAAAAAAATATTAACATTGTAAATTAAAATATCAATGTAAAAAAACACATGATAAATGAAACTAAAAACTAAAACATTATTAATATAAATTTTTACAATGTCTAAGAAAAGAAACAATAAAATATAATAAACATAAGATTAAAATTCAAAACATAAAATTAAAATTTTAAGAAAAAGTAGAAAATCAAATAAAAAAATAAAATAAATAAGCACTGATGTACATAATATTTATTAATTATATAAGACATTATTGAAAAATTAATAATCAATTAACTAATAATCAATAGATAAATAAAAAACTATAACTAACCCCTAATATAATTTTTTTATCATTAAATGTACATTAGAAAAACAAAAATATATAAAAAAATAATATAAAAGCCACAACAAAGGGTATTAACCTGTTATCTTTCTCTAATATTGTTAACCATTGACCATCACCGATTGAAATCATATTTAAAATGGAAAATAATAAGAGTTACCTTTTGAGGATCTGAATAACCCATGACATAATATTTCTTTTATATAGTGTTAACTCATATTTCAACAATCACATGGTCATATGATCAAATTAATACTCGTGGATTCTGTTTTATAAGATACCCACTATGGACTTGTTCCTCATTGTTGAACATTATTGTTATCTCTCATGGATACCTCATCGATTTATAGACCATTTCATTAGATACATCATTGTATAAAACTACTTTATTCAAATCCCAACCATTTTATGTTAATTATTTTGAAAGATATTATCATCTTGGTGTCTTTATACATCATATTATTTATTTCCTCCATAGAAAACCATTATGAACATTCAAAATTTAGATTAAACATGATGATAATATTAAATGGACATATCATGATAACTATAAATTATAATATCTTGGGGTTACAAAACAACATTATCCTAAAATATAAATATTTCTTAACCATTTTATCAGATACCCACTATAAGGACCTGATCCTTATTCAATCCATAATAACATATTTAGGACAAAAATTGAATTTTTTCACTCCGGATTACTTTTATAATTCTGTGTTTTAGATAAATTTTTCATAGATTATATAGAACAAATCATTACATTCTTTGGTGGACACTTTTTCATATTATCATTTTCCTACTATATAATAATTTTAAAAATAAACTTGTTTCTCATGATGAAAAATCATTATGATTTTTAATGTGAAATTGTGTTTATTTCTAAAAATCATTGAATTCTTTGAAAATTATTTAAAAATGGGGGATGACCAAAAAAACACATAAAAGAGAAATATGATAAAAATAAATCTATTATAAAAATTTAAAAACTAAAAAGTCATTAATGATAGTTTTAGTTATATATAATAAAATTTCCATCAAATTCTTATATTCTTACTCATGAAATTATCATTACTTCCCAATGTATTCCACAAAACAATTTATAAGAAAACATGAAGGAAAAATCGTAATCCTAATGTTTTCATAGAAAAGATGAGAACTCATGGGAAATTTTATCTTAGAAACATAAATTTTACTCTAAAATGTAATAATTTTTCCATTAAAAACATATCATTAACATACATTTTGAAATAAATAAATTCATGAAATAACATTTGCATGAATATAAAATTCATATAAGTGAATTGGGATATATTATTTATAGAACCATATAACCAATATGGTCAACTTAAAACATAATTATTTAGAGAACATAATAACTAAAAAAATGAGTTAGAGATATATTATAGGATCACCTAATAATAGAATAATTTTTAGGACTATAAATTTTAAAAAAGGCACTTTAATTTTAAATATCAAACTCATAAAAATAAAATTTTTAACCAATAAATAATACCTTTCTGAATATTTATATATACCTTTCATTAAAATCACAATTCTCAAACAAAAAGTTTATAAAAAAAGTGAAAGATGATGTTTTATTAAATAAAAATAAAATATTATAAAGGAAACCAAATATAAAATAATGGTTAAGGTTGTAAGAAAATTATTTGACACCATATATGATAAAATAGAACATTTCTTTTAACTTTTCTAAAGAAATTCAAAATGTTCTGTATAAAACATATAAAAAGAATAATTTTTAAATGTTTTCAATGAATGTAAAAAGAGGAATAACATATATATATTATAATTAATTTATATGAATATAAATAAATCCATAATATAAATTTAAGAATATGAACATGGAAGAAATAGTTCTCACACAAAAATATTTAAAACATTTAAAACAATGGTTTTAAGGTAAGGTCTCCCTTACTAGATTTCAGCTCATCATTTATGTTTATTATCTTCCTGGACAATATACTTATATTAATTATATTAATTATTTTGATCCGTGTTAAATTTTATAATTCCATTTATTTTTTTAATCACTATGTTATATTTAATTAAATAATAAATTAAGTACAGTTCAGATGTTTTAACAATATTTGACTCATATATCCAAAATGACTTTGCCATGCTAAAAATAGTAAAAGAGGTCATTATTACATAATCCACAACATAATAATCATCAAATAACAAATTTTTATATATCATGTTTTCTTTTCAAAATAACTGTGAAATTTTTTATAAAAAATGATTTGTGTTTCAATCATGGAGATGGTAGATTAGGCATACGAATTAGTAAAGTTTTCATTTTTCAATGAACATGATGAAAAAAGATATGTATTATTTTATATTTCCAAAATAATTATTATATCATAAATATAATTTTATTTTTTAAATACACTATATATGTTAATCCACGTGATGTGGTCATGAGAAATAAATCAGATCTATTCCTAGAAGATGAATTCCACACGCTTAAAAGTACCCCATTTTTATTTTATGATGGTATGATAGATACGAATTTATATTACATATTATCCAATCGTAATGATAAAATTATTATTAATATCATATATATATATATATATTGAATACTTCATTGTGAAATGTCAGGAGAGGCAATGATGGAAGATAAATTACAGCAGTTCGTGAGGTGGTAGTCCTCTGTACACACACGGATGATGGTTTTATTTCACATTTGATTGATAATAGAGAGGTATATTAGTTATTAAATTTACAAAAAAATATATAAATTTATTTAAGATACAATTTTTATTATTTTACCTTGGTTGAATATTATTTTAAAGAGTTAAAATTATAAATTAAACTAAAACATTCGGTCAAAACTATACCTCTTCTTTAGACAACCTCTTCTTCATTACACATTAATCTCTCGAAAGATAGTATTTTGACACACAAAAATTTATAGCATGGGTAGGGGTGTTATTAAATTTTTTTTATATGAATGTGTATATATATATTGTAAAAATGGTCTGAAGAAATGTGGAGATGAGGTTTTGTTCTATAATTGAGGGTAGGGGCATTATAGGTATTTCTTAAAGTATTACATTTGTATAAATTAATTTTTATATTAAACTTAACAAAAATTGATATAATTATAATATAGTATAATTTTTATTATAAATACTCTCATAAAATAAAATTAAGATAGGTTTAAATAAATTTTTTACCCTTAACTATTTGTTTTAACACCATGTTTACCCGCTAGACAATTTTGACGATATCATTAGTTTTTACTATTAAGGTATCCAAAAAGTCACTATAAAATGAAAAACAACCAATAAGTAACCTTGTTTAATATTTTAAAGCATATAAACTTCCATATTCTAAATATATGATATTTTATTAAATTTAAATCATTTAATAAATAATTGTTCATTATTAAATTTCATTAATATCTTTTTTAGAACTATGAATATTATTTGACATTAAAAATAACATGAAATAAAAATAATTAGAATATACAACTTTATAATATCTTGAATATACTAAATTTATATTTAAAATTATTATGTCACCATAACTCACATAAAAATATCACTTTTAGTGTTTTTAATATCATTTATTTTATTTTTATACTACTTACACATGTATTGCGTGTGTGTTGTGTAAGAATTTAAAATAATTCTATCATACAAAAAGTAAAAAATAAATTAACTTGATAAAAAAATGAATTAATACTTAAAATATCAATTTATTACCAAATATATGTTTTTTATCCCCATCATAAAATATTATAGACAATAAAAGCAAGAAAGCGACATTTTTGACTTTATATTTTCTTTAAATATTAGAAAGGTAAAAATAAAAGTTAACGAGAATAAAAATGTCATATTTTGAAATTTTAGATGATTATAGATGCAATATACTAATCCAATTAAATAGAGGTATTTTTTTGAATGAATTTGAAGCTTCATCTCATTATTTTTAATCCTAATTAACACATTTTACCATTATCATGGTAAAAATTTTCTAATGTTTTCTTTAAAAATAAAAAAAATAAAATGGAATAATTTAAAAAATTTGGAACTCCTGATCGAGAATATTTAATCAATTTTTAAATATCGGGATTCTATTAATGAAATAATTTAATATAAAATTTAACTACAAAATGAGATGAAAAATATATTTTCATAGAAATATCTTTAAAGTATAAATTTTTTTATTTGAAATTAAAGTATAAAACTAATTCCATAGTCCAAAATTATATATAAATAATAAAAATAAATAAATAAATTAAAAAAAATTCATAATTTAGTTTTTTCTAAATAATTGAAAAGAAATTACGGGTTTCAATAGAAATCTAAATTCCTCACTATTCATTAAAACAATAAAATTTTTAGAATATTCTCAAAAATTCTTCCAAACCAAATTTCTCATGTTAAATTAAAAATTTTAGTTTATTTTTTTAATTTCAAATTCTATAATTTGAAAATATAGACATTAATTAAAAAATATCGTGCAAGAAAACAAATTTTTTTATGAATAATGTTTTTTCACTGTCATAGAAAATTTACCCAATAATATTATAATGAATATAACTACATAAAATATAATAATTAATTTTAATGATACATGAAAATAATTTATCTTTATATTAATAGTTTTTTTATAATAATCACCTATTTCATAACAACAAACATATATAATTAATTTTAAAATTTTGAATTAGACATCCTTATAACATCTAATGTATACATAACTGATTAATTAATTAAATAAAAGGTCTAATGAAGAGGGTTAAAACCTTTAGTTTTTTCATGAAATTAAGTAATTATTTATTTTTTATTATACATGAGATAATGAACATACCATACATGTTATACTCAAGGTAAGAGTACCTTTTCCTTTAAAACCTTTGTTTAAATGCTTTAAAGATTTATTACCAAAATATATTTTTTCCAGATCTAAATTATTTAAATTATTTTATGATTTTAATTAAACGAATATAAATTAATTAGAAATTATATTTTATCACTATATTTAATTTTTTTAATGGTTTTCTAAAGTAAAATTTTAACATATTTATTAATAATGTTTTAACAAGAACGAAAAAAATGGAAGGTTCTATTTTAATATATACGATCTAGAAGGTTTTTATCAATGTATTAACCATTATTTTCTTTTTGGATTTATATATAATAGTAAATATTTTATAAAAATCAATATGTTATTTCCCATTGTTCTAGGTATTTTTAGAAATGTTTTTAAATGGAATAAATATTTTGACATATATATAAATTTAATTTTTGTTAGTGAAATGAATATTTATATGATTATGGTGATAGAAATGAAAGATTTGTTGTGTTATGATTGTGTTATGTTACTTTGGAATTACTTATGGGAGAGGTTGATATTTCTCTCCAATTCATTGGGTAAATAGATAGTGTTATTCAATTATAGTTTTCTCCTAATATTTTATTAGAATTTACCATGTTGGTTTTTCTAATTACAAGTGTGATTGTTAAAATTATATGAAATTGATGTACCAAGTTACCAACATGATATATCTATACATGTTTTCATTATTATAGACATATTATTATTTAACATGGTATATCTTTGTGATTAATTTTAAAATAATGTTTATCATACTTCTTAAGGATGGAATATATAACTTTGTGAAAATATTTTCATGAGTTTTTCATGAATGTAAATGAAGAATTTTGATATTGATTTTTTTATTTTTTCTAATGAAATGTTTTATGAAAATATCTGTGCATTCAATTTGGCTTCATGGGAATGAAAACGTTTATTTCCACCTCAAAAATTTATTATGTAAAACAAAAAATTTTATAATAATTTTTCATGGACTGACGATGTTATTAATTTATATTTTATATTTACCTTACATAAAATTTTTTTGAAAAAAAATTTCAACTGTTTTTACTTGGAGTTTAAGGATGATTAGAGAAAAAATACATTAAAATTGTGAAGATAGTGAATCAAAATAAAAAAATATATATTAAAAGTGTTTTATATTAGAAAAAATGGATAATAAGTGGAGGGGTCAAAAATATGATGTAATATTTTAGTATATAAAGGTGATTAAATAATTATCTAAAACTATAAAATTTTATGTTTTCTAGAATTTAATAAAATTAATGTGACACCTAATGATTTCATAGAATGTTATTTTTTTAAAGTAATAAAATAGTTTTCACTACACAAAACAACGAGTTCGAGCGCACCACGACTTACCAAACTAGCAGTTTCAAAATTAGTTTGGAATAGTTTTACTTTAATTTTGAAATTTTTTATACTCCATATAATTTTGACATCCATATTATGCATTTCTTATATATGATGTATAAAAAATTAGATTTTTAGGAAAAAAGATGTATTTTTTTAAAAATGAAATTTTACCCCCTTTTAATGACAAACTCTTTTTAAATCCAACATTTGACGCTTATATATATTAAATTTGACTCAATAAACATCTTCCTTATAATTCGGACATAAAAATTTAGATTGGATAATGTTTCGGTGCTTTTTTGATAACTTTTATATTTTGATGAATAATGAAAAAACGGCGTTATTGTTTAAAGATGACGTTTTATTTAACTAATTATTTTTAATTTAAATCCATTTAAAATTCAAAATAGTTAAATAATACCTATATTAGACCAATTTAATTACTTAAATTCAATTTATAATAATATTAGATATATAAAATTTTATTGAACTTTTTACCATATTTTACCCACATTTTGGACACATTTTCAAATTTTCATATAATGTAATTTTATCACTTCTATGAATTGAATTTAAAAAATCCAAGAGAAATTGTAGCCATCAGTATGTTAAATGTGGTTCAATAGGATGAAAATAATTTTTGGTTAATAGTAACTTTTGAGTTTTATTTACCATGGTTAAAATTAAATAGGGTAATTAATGGTAAAAATGATATTATAATTACCCTAAAAATGACATAATTCTATTAGTTAAGTGTATTTAGAAAAAAATAAAACTTAGTAAGAAAATATGATTCTTTTTTATCCACATGGATTAGATTAAGACATTTGTTATATTTTATTTAAAGAATAGTTAAAAGTGTTAAATTCAAATTTTAATAACTAAAACATTTTTAGCATAGGGATATTCATAAGATAAATTAGACTATAAATATTAATTAGAAAGATAAAAATATTTCCTATATCAGGGTATTTTATTTATAATTTTTGGACAATAAATAATTGAATTTATTTATAACATAATGATGATCCAATAATTACCTTATTAATGAAATATTAAAATAATTGATGTTATAAATATTAAAAGAAAAGCAAATTGATACTTTTGTTGCATTCCAACAATTTACATGGTTAAAATAACTTGTTAGGGTGGATTAAGTAATTTTTTTAAGTGATAATTTTTTTATGATTAAAAAAACCAAATACCAAATTATGTCAAAATTGATATAAATGAGTTTTTAAAATAAATACCATTTTATTAAATTATATAACATTCCTAAAAAGCTATGGTATGGCCAAAGGACTTATATAATGATATATATGTTGTTAGTGAACCACTGGAAGTTCTCTTGACATTTTATAGTAAGTTTTTTAACCATGTATTATAATAATTTAATAATCCATGGTAAAAGTTAAACTATTTAACTAAAAGTTAAATCTGAAAGATATTTTTAATACAGTGAACTAAAATTGTATAAAACCTATTGGTTGAGAGGACTTCGAACCGTCCCATCATTAGCCTTTAAATATATCCATTTAGAGCCATTATAAACCAAAAATTAATTTATAATAAAATTACATTTCAAGATTTTTATAAAGTGACCCCACCTCTCTTATAAATGGCTACTTACCCTTCTTTTAACATCGCTCCTCCAAAGATATTTGGCTTAGAAAACACCTAATATAATATCCTCCCAACTACCTTGACATAATCCTATAGTTATTAATTTTATCAAAAATCCTACCTAAGAAGCCCTTTTGTTCAAATCAAAAGGAAGAACCTGAAGAAGAGGTAATTACATCATATCCTTTTTCAAAGTTCTTTTCTTCTTCCACTTCATCTATCATTTTCGTTACCATTAAAAAATAATAACTGCAGTAACTTACACATACAATGATGTTATAATAAATATGTTACAAGAATATTCATTATTCTATCCATCCTATTAATGAAAAAGACACCATACATGCATATGTACAGCTACCGTCTCAATGTCATGGTGTAGCTTGTTATTCCAAGCTTCATTATCTGTATTGGTATAATAATGATTATAATTGATGTAAATAAAAAATGTAACAAGTTAAGGATTTTTTATATATAATATACCATTCAATTATATAATATTTCATCATCAATAGAATGATATTATCGCTCGTGCGTACTTACGGCTTACCATCTTCAGGAAGTGATGAAAATTCATTCCCCATCATAACCGTTCAAGAATAATTTTGATTTGATGATTAATAATAATTTTTAAAGAATTTAATATAATTTTTTATTTGAATCCAATACATCCTTATCCATAATAAACTTGACTTAATTAATAAAACATAAAAAATAAAACAAAACAGTTAACACTGGAAACAATGATTCTTCCTAAGTATTATTAACAATGAAATATATGATATCATATATGATATCATATTTATATATGTGGTTCTTGATTAATTTAATGATTCAACCATTATACATGTGGTTAAGGTACCCTCAACTAAGGAAATGTACATGGTAAGGGTTTTTCATCTCACTTTTTTCTCATGATATTCATGTTATATTTTCCACAATTTCTATTTGTGTGGTGTAGGTAATACCCAAGATTGAATTCATTGTGTAATAAATACAAATTTATGGGTATTTACATCATCATTTTATGATCTATATTTCATGGAGTGTATGCTTCGTATGTTAGAAAATCGGTAAGGGAATTTCTATCTTCAATTTATACTCATTGGGTTTTATTCACATCTCATTGATTATTTTACTCCAAGATTATGTGAGAAATTACTTTTTATTTACATATGTAGTAATTTACAAACCACATTGTGTGTATATTATTTTGACACACATAATCACTCCATTGATAAATTCTTATGTAATTGATATGGAATTGATAAGGGTAATCTTAAATCAATTTCTATTCATTGAGTTAATTATTTAAGTCATTGGTTTTATTTTTACATGAATATATTGGAATGTCCTCTGATTGATTTACACTGAATATCCAATCATATTGAGTGTATTTATATCTTTTTCACACAATTATGTCATTAATTGATCCTTAATCCAAGGATACAGTTTTTATAAGGGATTTCGTCTAAATTTCCAGTCCATTAAGGATTATTTGTTGTTATGCACCAATTCACTATTATATGGTTTATATACTCTCTTTTGACATATTATATCATGAATCCTTTTATTCTCATGATATTATAATGTTTTGATTAATTTTATTCAACAATTTTTTGAATATAAGAGTCTTTCATTTGGTTAAGAAATTTTTTAACAAAAATAAATCTATATATGTTTTAAATATTTATTTGTATAAATCTTTTATATTAATATCCATGTTTTAAAAATTATCGTAAGGATTTATTTATAAGGAAATAAATTTTTTAAAATTAATATTCCTTTAAAAAGTTTCAATGTGGTATGAAACACTTTGATTCAAAAATCTCTTCTAAAAAACATCATTGATAAATAGTGCAACTTTTAAAAATTCTTAGGTAAAGGGAATATTTCTATCAAATAGTTTTGCAGATTATTTTCCACTATTTCAATATCCTTCATTGTATTTTATTCTTGATTGATGTTTAATTTTTATAATAAAATCTTCTTTATTGTATTCAATGACAAATTTTTGATTGGGGATGTTCTATTTTTAAAACGTTCATGGTTTGTGATTAATGTGTTGACATTTCTTATTCCAGTTTCAATACGAATGCTTAGATTAAGTTTCACTATTTTAATATGAGGTAATAATTGGAATTAGTAAGTGACAGTTCGGGCCTGCAATATCTCTTTGATGCATCGGTAGGTCTAATGAGACAAACTAGTGTCTTGGCACAAGGCTTTGACAAAATTTTTATTTTTTATTATTGGCATGAGGCCTTGAATATGTGGTTATGATGTCCGAAATTATGAATTCCGTTAATCTGAAATTAGATATTGATATTACATGTGATTATTGACTAGTAGAATATCTATTTGAATAAGTAAATAGAATTATTTTATTTATCTTTTACATATTATTCTGAAGTTTATGTTTAAATGGCTTGTATTTTAGTCTTATACATTGCCTTAAATGTTTATGTTTTCTTATGATAGTTTCCACTATATTGTTATCCTTAATGAGCATCTAATATCTCCCATTTATAATGTTTTATTTTTCCCCAGATATGGAGAATTGCATTATGGTTGACCTACATGAATAGGCAAAGGGATATTAGTGTGTTCAAAGGAGACACAATGTTGTAGTTTTTCCATTTCATAATGTAATGAAATACGTAAGTATGTATCTAGTACATCAAAGAAAAATAAACTAATTGGTCATTTGGGACATGATCTCTTGTGATCATGCCAATGTTACTTAAAAATGCACAGACTCTGGGTAAAAGGGGTCGGGGCATTACATTTGGTATTACAAGAAGTTTAGTTCAAACATTGAAAACAAGATTTAGAAAAACTATGATTAGAGAACATTACCCTAAGATATAAATTTAGGATTAATATAGATGAACATCCATGTATTTTGTAAATTTAGGGATTTTGTGAATTTTCCCAGCAATACATCCCTCTCCAGATACGAGCAGGTACAGGTGGCTCTGGCACATATTTATCTAGCGGTAAAACCCAAAAGCACCGCTTTGAGCTAGACTCAAATGGGAACTACTGCACAACAACGAGCCTTACTTCACTGTTTATTACGACACTCATAGGGGATATGCTTAGTATAATTCACATTTTCATTAAAATATATTTGAAGGATTTTAATATAAGATGAGAATAAAAAAATTTAGTTAATCCTAAGGTGTTTTAGATTGAAAATAATGTTCCATGATATTCTCTAAATGATTTTATGACTATTGTTACTCACACTATGATTTTTTTTTAGTCAATGGATGCATTACAAGGAAGTCATAGTAACATTGAACATGATGTATAATGTGGGCACAATGGTGGAAATGAGAAACTAAATGGAATTTTTATAGGATTAGAAGATATCATGTTCATACCACAACAGATTTCCAAAACAAATGATCAACAACATACACAATAACCAACTCCCAAACTCAATAAAGAAGATATATGTGGAGAATGATAAAATCTCTAGTACTGGAGACCATGGAGAAAAAAAATCCCAATTTCCATCATGCATCAAATGTGGAAGGGGACACCTTGGATAATGTCTCAATGGAACGAAGAAATGAATTATGTGTGGGAAAGAAGGACATAAAGTAAAGAATTGATGAGGAAAAATGAAGAGTACTATGGAAGAAAATAAAAATAATCCTAAGAATCAATTTTCAGTCATTTTATGTAAATTTAGGTTACTTGGTGTGACACCCCAAGATTTCAAAGTAAGTTATTTTCTTTAAAATAATTCAATAGCTTGCACTACATGCAACACCGAGTTCGAGCACACCACGACTTATCAAACTAGCCATTCAAAAAGTGGTTAAGAATAGTATTAGCTGAATTTTGAATTTTATATACTCCATATAATATTAACATCAATATTATGTGTTTCTTAGATATTATATACGAACAAATTCACTTTTTTATATAAAAGAAGTATTTTTTAAAAAATCAAATTTTACCGTTTTTTAATGGTTAACCCTTTTAAATCCCATATTTGAGACTTTTATATATTAAATTTGACAAAATAAATATCTTATTTAAATGTGGGACAAAAAAATTTAGTTTGGATAAAATTTAGGTGCTTTTTAGATAACTTTAATATTTTCATGAATAGTGAAAAATACAAAAATTTAATTGGAAACAACTTTTTTAATCAAAATAACTAATTATGTTAAATTATACATTTGAATGATTTTGAAGTCTAACTAGATTATATATTTATCATTTAATCCAATTTTTGTCACTGGATGTAATTTTAAATTTTAATTGGACATAAACACATATCAATATTTTGATTGTTTTTACTTCTAAAAAACCAACTTTCTAGTTTTGACAACGAGAATTATTTTTAAAATAATTAATACAACTTCTATGTTATGAATTTGATAAAATATACATAATTTTTTATTTTAGAATATCAAATTTATATTTGGGTGATTTTTTGGTATTTTCTGAAAACATTCTATTTATGATGAATAATGAAAAATAATTCTTTATTATCAAAAATCGAATTTTTATTTAAATAATTATGATTTTTATTTAAATTTAATTTATAGTAAATATTGTCACATAATAACTATATAAGTATAATGTAATTTCATTGAGTTATTTTTATAATAATACTAGATATAAAAAAATTTGTTGAACTTTTTACCATCTTTTACCCACCTTATAGGCACATTTACAAATTTGCATAAAATGTAATTTTACCGCTTCTGTAAATTGAATTTCAAAAATCTGACATACACGGTTGAAATTAGTATATAAAATGTGATTCAATAGGATGAATTTTTTTTTGTGAATTGTTACTTTTGAATTTTATTGACCGCAATTAAAATTAAATAGGGTAATTAAAGGTAAAAATGATATTATAATTACCCCAACACATGTTATAATTCTATTGGATAATTTTATTTCGACCAAAATCAACCATAGGACAAAAGTATTATTCTGTTTTCATCAACTTGGATTCGATTTGGACATTTATTATATTTTATTTAATGTAGAGTTAAAAGTTTTAAATTTAAATTTAAATAACTCAACCATTTATATTTTTTATATATTAAATTATAATATTTATTTTTGACACAATGATGATGCAGTATTTACCTCATTAATGAAAGATTAAAATAATTGATATTATAAATTTTAAAATAAATTTAAATTCAGACTTTTATGCATTACAATAATTTTATTGGTTGATATGAAATGTTTGGGTTGATTCAATGTTTTTTTCTATGTAATCACATTGTTATAACTTTCACAAAAACCAAATACTAAATAGTGTTAAAATTGACATAAACGAGTTTTTAAAACAAATACTATTTTATTAAATTATATAATATTACTAAAAATCTAAGGATCAGCCAGAGTACTCATATAATTTTAGATATGTCATTAATGAACCAGTTGAGTTTATGTTGGCATTTTATAGGATGTTTATTAACCCTATAGTGTAGGAATACAAGAAGACATGGTAAAAGTAAAAATATTTAACTAAGAGTTAAATATAAAAGACAAGGTTATTATGGGGAACTAAACTTGTATGAAACATATTTTATGAGAGTTTTGAGACCCATACCCACATTATAAACTAAATAAATCAATTTGGAACCATTAGAAACCGAATTTTAATTTTTAATAAAATAATATTTAAAGTTTTTCATAAATTTCCCCTCACCTCTATTATAAAATGGTACTTCCCCTCTCTCAACTCCACATATTAAAAGCCATTTTTATTGGCAAAAACCTACTCAAATATCCTCTCAAATACCCCACTTAAACATAGAGGCCTTACATTGATCAAAAATCTAACTAATGGTGTCTTTTTTTTCAAATAAAATGGCAACACTCGAATAAGAGGTAATTACTTCATCACATCTTTGAGAGTTCTTTTCTTCTTCGACTTTTGAGTTGTTTATTGATTCCACACTAAAATAATAATTCCACTACCTTATACATAATGAGATTTTATTATTTATATGGTAAAACAATATTCATTACTATATCCTACCTATGAATGAAAAAGTCACCATACGTGTGTATGTACGACTTACTGTCTCCACATCGTGGTGTAGTTTGTTATTCAACACTTCATTATTTGGATGGGTATAATAATGATTATAATTTATTTAAGTAATAAATATAACATGATAATTATTCCTTTTATACAATTTACCATCCAATTATATACCATTTCACCACTAATAGAATGATATTGTTGCTCATACGTACGTACAGCTTATCGTCTCCACGACGCAAGGAGATTTTGTTCCTCATCATATCCATTCAAGAATGATATTTATTTTATGATTAAAAATAATTTTTACGAACATAACATAATTCTCTATATGAATAAAATACTTCCTATCCATAACAAACATGACTTACATAATTAAAAATATAATGAAAAATGACTCAGTTAACACCAGAAACAATGATACTACTGGAATATTATTAAAAATGAAATATTAAAGGATTATATATGATATCAAATTTATGTATGTTGTCATTTTATTATTTTATAACAATAATTTAACCATTATAAATGATTTTAACATACCCAAAACAATGGAAAAGTACAAGGTACAGGGTTTTCATCTCACTTTTACTCTCGTGAGATTCATAATGTAGTTCCACAATTTCCTTTTGTGTGTTGTATAAACTACCCATTATTGTATTCATTATGCAATAAACATTAATTTATTGTTATTTACATCATAATTTTATTTTAATTCTTTCATGGGGTGTATGTTTCGGAAGTTACCAAATCAGTATGAGAATTTATAATTTCAAATTCCACTCTTTGGGCTATATGCATACTTCATTGATTATTTTACTCCATGATTTTGTGTGGAATCACTAATTATTTATTTATGAAGAAAATTGAACTCCCCATTGTGTTAATATTATATTTATACACTTAATCACACAATCTATAAATTCTTATGTCATTGATAAGAACTTCATAAGGGTAATCTTAACTCAATTTCCATTCATTGAGTTAAACATCCCTGAAATTGGTTTAGTTTTTAAAATAATATGTGTGAATTTCCTCTGATTGATTTACACTGAATTTACAATTATATTAAGTGTGATTATATTTTTCACACATAATTATTTCATTGAGTTATCATTAAACTAAGGATATAATCTTTATAATGGATTTCATCTCAATTTCTATTCCATTGAGACTTTTTTGTTTTTATGAAACAATTCAATTTTATATGGTATATATATTGTACTTTGACATATTAAATAATGAATACATTTATTATCATGATATCATTAAGTTTTGATGAATTTTATTCTTAAATGTTTTGTATTTAAGAATCTTTTATTTGTTTAATAACACTTTAAGTAAAATATCATTCTACATGTTTTAAATATTTATTTTCTAAATCATTCTCCTTAATGTCTCTGCTTAAAAAATGATTAAAAGTTTTCATTTATATAGAAATAAATTTTTTAAAATTAATCTTCCATTAAAAATTTAGAAATTATTATGAGACACTTTGATTCTAAATTTTTTTTAAACGACTTCTTTGACAAATAGCGAGACATTTAAATGTATTCAAGAAAATGGGATATTTCTATCAAATAGATTTTCTAATTATATTAATCAATGTCAATATATTTAATTGTATTTTATTCAATATTTAGGTAGATATATTATAATAAAATCTTCCATATTGTATTTAATGAGTAATGTTTTCCTGTGGATGTGCTATTTTTATTCCATTCATGGTTTGTGGTTAAAGTATTTACATTTATTATGCTACTTCTAATAAAAATGTTTGGATTATGTTTCTTAATTTTCATAAGAGGAATGCATTGGACATATTAAGTGATAGGTGGGTCCTGTTATAGCCCATCGATGCATCGGTAGGTCTCATGAGAGAAACTACTGTATTGGAACAAGGCCTTGAAAGAATTATTATTTATAGTCTTGAAACAAGGCTTTGACTATATGGTTATGATGTATGGAATTATGAATTACATCATTATGAAATTAGTTAATGATATTAAATGTGATTATTAAAATAGTAATATACCCATGTGAATAAATAAATGAAATTAATTGATTTATCTTGGCCATATTATGTTGAAGTTTAATTTTAAATATCTTGTGTTTTAGTCTTATACACTGCCTTGAATTTTTATGTTTTCTTAGGATATTTTATGTTATATTTTAATCCTTAATGAGAATCTGATCTCACCACTTTATTCAGTTTTATTTTTCCTAGGATGTGAAGAATTATATTATGATTTTTCTACAGGGATATACTATGGGATATAAGTGTGTTATAATGAGACACAATGTTTTTTACATCATAATGTAATGTAAAACTTATGTATTTATCTAGTACATACAAGGATACTAAACTGATCGGTCTTTCGGGACATGATCCCTTGTGACCATTGAAAAGTTTTATAATAATGCACTGACTCTAGGTAACAAGGGTTAGGGCATTACCTTTGGTATTAGAAGAAGTTTAATAGAACCTTGGAAACTAGATTGAGAAAAACTCAAATTAGAGAACGTTACCCTATGATAGACATTGAGGATTAGTATAGAATAATATAAAAAACATTTCGTATTGTAAATATTATGTGGGTTTTCCAATCAAAACATCCATGTCTTGATACTACTAGTGGACATGGATCTAGAATATATATACCTAGATGTGAGAGCTATGACAAGGAGTTTCGGGCTTGACCTGGGGTATCCTGGTACAAAATAACGGACCTTACTACACACCTGATTTGACACTCCCGGAGGATATTCATAGGATAATTCACATTTTCATTACAAACAAATTTGATGTATTTTAATATAAGATGAGAAAAAAAACAAGGTTAATCCTAAGGTGCTTTAGATTGAAAATAAGGTGTCTTAATATTCTTTAAATGATTTTATGACTATTGTAACTCACAATATGATTTTTGGTTTTAGTCAACAGATGGATTTGAAAGAAGTGATAGTAACATTGAACTTGATGTACAATGTGGATACAGTGGTGGAAATGAGAAACAAAATCTAATATTGATAGGAGTAAAATATATAATATTTATTCCGAATCAATTTTCCAAAAATATAATCAACAACATATACATTAACAAACTTCCAAACTCAAAAAATAAAAGAATAGAGGAGATTAATAAGAGCTCCTGCAGTACAGAACATAGAGAAAAGAAATCTCAATTTCCATCATGTAGGAATTGTGGAAAGATACACCCAGGAAAGTGTCTCAACGGAACCAATAAATGATTTATATGTGGGAAAGAAGTACATAAAGTGAAGAATTTCCAAGAAAAAATGAAGAGTACTAAAGAAGAAAAGAAAAATGATCCTAATAATCCATTTATAGTCATTTTTCATAAAATTAGGGGACCTAGAAATTACCCGAGTCAGTGCCCTTTTATATAGGATAACATCTATGTCAATTAAAATACAATGGGGAAATAAATGAATGGTGAAATGTTTAAAAGTATTAATGCTCTTTCTTGATGGGATTACTATTGAAGACTTTCTCTTGTATGAGTAACACTGGTTTTTTTATATGAAAATATTATTTTTGGAATAATTATCTTTTCTTTTTTGGATATAGTTACAAAGAATCATTTTGGTTTATATTATCCTTAAATTGGAGGCAATTATAGGTGAGTTCATTTGGGATGAAAATTTAAGTCATGAGATGACATTTGTGGTTAAAATCTGTTATGGTGATTTATGAGGAATTTACCTCATTTTTTTAATGCTATAAAAAAATATAGGTTTTGAAAAAGGACAACACACAAACTGTGTTACAACCCATCACGTCAGACAAATATGCGAGAATGAAACCCACAACCAAAGTGAAATTGGGATTTATCACCTACCACTGAAGTACGAGAACAATCTAGTTAGTATGACTAATTATTTTTAGTTAAATTATTATATGGATCAAGAATATGTTAATTTTGGGATATTTTAATTTATAAAATTTATATCCAATGTATTGTAAAATGATTTGGTGATTAAGTGATAACTTTTATTTTGGAAGACGTTTGGCCTTTTGGGAACACTATATACCTATGAAAAATAGAATGCTATGGGATTTCATTTGAGGATTAATGGTGGAATTTTTTATTCTGTAAGAATCTATGTTTTTATTGGGGACTTATAGAAATTTAGTTTATTTATGGAAATGATTAACCTTTCATAGAGAACATGTGATTAGATTAATTACTTTTAAATATGTTACTTTAAGAGTTGCCGATGTTATTTGGAGATAAATGTTAAGATTTATCGTGGAAGACTATGTGATCAAATCCATCTGACTTTTGGGTTTGAATCATAGTTTGGATTATATTGAAGAATTTTATTTCCAACTTTTTTATTGAATGGTATTTGTTGAACTTTGTGTATTTTGTTTAATTTTGGAAATTACGATTGGTATTTCTTTCAATAAAGGATTATCCATTTTTGGGATCATCTAATATTGTACTAAACATTTTGTTTTTGGCTAATCTCTAAAAGAAAGAGTAATAAATAGTTCATATTTTGTGGATTATGTGATTCTATAGAAATTGATTCTAGCACATCAGGTGTGACCAAGTCATCATGAATACTCATTGTTTGGAGAAAAAATGCGTTAGTGGTAGATATTTATTAAAGGATGAAACACTACTTGAAAATTAAGTACATAGCTTTATGTTTATAGTCAATATCATAAATAAATTCCTCAACTTTAAGAAATGTATCTTAAAAAAATCGTTCTCCATTTACTTTTCATACTGGGAAACCAATAACCATTAATCTTATCAGAGGTTTGTGATTTTCTTATTGTTAAATTTCTCCTAGTCTTGTTTTATATCAATATCTATCAGAATATGATTGTAACACCCCGAGATTTTATGAAAAATATTCTTTTTAATTTCATTAATGTCTTGTGTTGTACGGTACAACAAAAGGATCTTGCACAACACACATCCTTGACTTTCCTTTCATTACACGCAATTGTGACCTTCCTCGATAGCGTGTGTAGTACGCAATAACGAGTTTCACTAAACAAAAATATGCTATTAAAATATTATTAAAACAAGTAGTTATGATTATTAATAACCACTTTTTGAAATTTTTTAAATTTTATTTTTCAAAATGGATTCATTTTTTGATTCGGAATATCGAAATTAGCTTAGGGTGAAATTTTGGTACTTTTCAGATAACTTTCATTTTCTGATGAATAGTGAAAATTAATAAATTTTAATTAAAAACAACCTTTTTAATGGAAATAATAAATAGTGATAAATTATTAATTTTAGTGGTTTTAATGTATATATATAATATATTTTTACAATTTAATACAATGTTGGTCATTGGATGTAATTTCACATTTAAACCAGAGATAAACAAGTGTCAATCTTTTGATAGTTATTATCTCTTAAGAACACGCTATTTGTTTTGACGACGGGAATTAATTTTTAAATTAATTAATGCAACTGATATGTTTTGAATTTGGTAAAATAGACATCATTTTTGAGTTAATAATATCAATTATAGCTTAGGCCTAATTTTTGGTATTTTTCTGGAAACTTTCATTTTTTGATGAATAGTGAAACCACTAAGTGGTAGTTAAAAAATGAATTTTTTCATAAAACATAATTTTACCGCTTCTGTGAGTGGAATTTAGAAAATCTGAGAGACACGGTTTATGTCAGTAAGTAAAATTTGGTTCAATGAGATGAAAATAATTTTTGGTGAATAGTAACTTTTTATTTTTTTTACCACGGTTAAAAGAAAATAGGGTAATTAAGGGTAAAAATGATATTATTATTACCCTAAAACATGTACTAATTCTATTGGATAAGTGTTATTCGACCAAAAACAATCTTAGGAATAACATATGACCATTTAGGCCCACTTGGATTAGATTAGGACATTTATTATTAATTTATTTAAAGAAGGGTTAAAATAGTTTAAATCAAAGTTTAATAAGTAAATAATATTTAATATAAGTTTATACATAAGATAAATTCGACTATAAATATTAATTAGAAAGATAAAAATATTTCCTACATAATGGTATTTTATTAGTAATTGTTAGACATTAAATAATTTAATTTATTTATGACACAAAGATGATGCAGTAATTATCTTATTAATGAAATATTGACATAATTGATGTTATAAATACCAAAATAAATGTAATTTTAGACTTTTTATGAATTCCACTAATTTTCTAGGTTAATATGACATGTTATTATTGATTTAATTAACATTTTTTGAACTAATAATTCTGTTATAATTTTTACAAAAATCAATTACTAAATTGTTTCAAAACTGAAATAAAATAGTTTTTAAAATAAATATTATATTATAAATTGTTATTTTATTCCTAAAAATCTATGTTTTGGAAAACTGACATAGATAAGGTTATATATATTAATAATAAACAACTTGGGGTTCTTTTGGCTTCTTATAGTATGTTTATTAACCTTATAGTTTAAGAACACAAAAAGACATTGTAAAAGTAAAATTATCTAACTTAAAGTTAAATATAAATGATAAGGTTAAAATAGGAACCTAAACATCTCTAAAATCTATTGGATTAAATTATTTCGACCCATCCCCACCATATATTCAAAATAACTCAATTTGGAGCTATTTAAAACCGAATTTGGCTTTATAATAAAATAATATTTTTAGTTTTTCCAAAGGAGCCCCTCTCCTCCCTTATAAAAGGGCACCTCCTCCCTCTCTTCCTCACACTACTTTGAGCCTTCAAGCTCGTCCAACCCCTGCCAAATTATCCCCTCCAGTTCCCTAGAAACATCCTATAGGTTCTGGTCTTCTTCAAAGACCTATTTTAGTACCCTAAAAAGAGATCTCAAAGAGGCGCTTCAAAGAAGTGGTAATGTCCATTACCGATTCTTTCAACTTTATTTCTTCTTCCACATATTCTTCTTAGGTTTTTTCATTATGAAGTAATAACATCAGTATCACTCATATACTGATTTGTTATTATAAGTATGAAACAATCATATTTCACCATCTATCCATCCTACAGAAAAAGAAATCACCGCGCGTGCGTACGTACGGAATACCGTCTCCACACCGTGGTGTAATCTATTTTCCACCACCACCTTACTTGGATGGGTATAATGGTGTACATAATAACTATATATTATTATTTTAAAGAGATATTGATTCTGAAATAGTATACATACACTCCAATATAATTCCACGATCATGAAAATGATATCATCGCTCGTGCGTACTTACGAACTACCGTCTCCACAACGCGATGAGATTCATTCTCCACATTAACCATTCATGAATGATTATAAAGTACATATAATAAGTAATAATGAAATATATGACATTATAATGATACTGTATTTATTTGTATATATATGTATGTCGTCTACTAAATTCCATTCAACGCTATAAGGAAACGAAAACAGGGTTCATGTGTACGTACGGCCTACTGTCTCCATGAACGGTGGTGTATTTATTTCCATTTATTGACCTATTATATATATGTATATTCTGAATATATATTATATATAAATCATGTTTTATATTCTGGAATTATTTAATCATGATCTAGGTAATCATATGAATAATTACAAGTCAAAACATGGACAACAAATGAAACGATTTTACCCAAAACGCTCTTTAACATGGAATTTACAAAAGAATGGGTAAAATAAAGTCATAAGTGAACCATATGTGATATCATCACAATGTGTTTGATTCTGTAATAAGTCAATGACATTATTTAAATCATTATACAGGAGGTTCAGACACTTACGATGCAAATCAGACCTAAGGTAAGAGAAATATAACAACCTCATTTTTATCCGAGATTGTTTATACTTTGAAATTTACTGGGGTGTATTTTATCATCCACATCCATGTTTCCTAAATATGTAATATTATTTACATCCACATAAAATTGTTTAAATCCAATTTTACCCTTCGGTGAGTTTTTAATAAAAGATATGAAAGGAATCTTTTGTCGTTTTTCGTACGAGGTATTTTTTGACTTTTCCGACGAAAGTACGAGAAGAATGATTTTTTTAACTTATATAGCATGAATGGATTTTTAAAAAATTATTTCCAAGAATATTCCTTTAAATGTTTTCAAGTTTATTTTTAATCAACATCTTTTAGTTTATAATTGTATGACATGTTAAGAAAGGAAAAGTGTTTTTGAAGAAGAAATGATATTTTCCTCAAGAATGGAGTTCAAGTGCTTTATCAAAATTATTTTCCATCTAAGATAATATAGGGTTCTATTTATATTCATATTATTACATAGATTTGATTATGTTGAGATGGAAATATTTTTTATGAATTCCTTTATCTTATATGAATTGTTTTATGATGTCACGATGTTTATGATTCCCATTTTTATTACATGGGTTATGCTATGATGTATGGTTTATGATTTTGTGGCACACATAATAATGGTATCATTATGAGATGGGTGGGACCTACATCTCCCTCCAATGAATTGGGTAAATATTTTATATCTCATGAGATAGACATGGCTGGAAAGGAAGGTTAAACCGGTTCAGTGAAACAGGACTGAAACGAGGAGGGAACACGGTTCAGAAATAGACTTTGTCCACTAAGATAGTCTTGGCAATGAGTCTTGACTAATAAGAAATGATTCTCTATGATTATGTGTGTATTCCATAAAGTTTCATGTTATATGTTATGATTATTTGGAATACATTTCACCACTATTATTTATCCCATGTTATGATATTATGATCTCTTTTGCAGGTTAAGATTTCAAAAAGTTATGTTCTTATGTATATGATGTGATTTATGTTTCTTTTGTTTACCCTTACTGAGCATTCGAGCTTACCTTTTTTATGTTTTCTTTTCCCCAGGGTATAAAGAAAGGTTTTAGGTAAAAAAGGGAATATATTTATGGGGGATGTTGAAGATCTTTCACTGCGATTAGAAGATTATATTCCGAGTTTCCAAAGACACTAAACTATTATGGTCCTTGTGTGTGTGTTTTTGTTATGTACTATGTATTCCGCAAAAGTAATGTAATTTCCATGTACGTCAAGATTAGGGTCTCTACAGTTGGTATCAGAGGAAAGGTTTAGTCAGCTGTTGGAAACTAGGATGCAAAAACATTAGTGAGATCCCTAGAGATATTTCTAAGGTATGTCTAGGGATGTCCCTAAGGTTAAGTATAAGTATAGGTTATAGTACTAGAATTACGGTAACCCAAGATGTTAGATATTAAAGGTACGCTTCCTTTATTGTATTGTTTTCCCTAGCATTATTTTTTCCTCTCACGCTATTCTTTTTGGGTTTTAGACGATTTGGAACCCGGAGGAACCGTCTTAATCAATGCAATGGGCAATGCAATGATTGTCCTCGTGAACAAACAAATGTTTTGGGAGATGGAGTGAAAAATATTATTGCTATAATTACACAAGATATGAATCATTCTGGACTTCCAAATGACCAGAGAAGGGAACAATATTCTATTGAATCCTTCATGAGGCAACATCCACCTTCTTTCAGTGGATCTTCTGATCCACTTGTTGCTGAATAATGGATCAGTTTCACTGAAAAGATATTTTCAGTTCTTCAATGTTCTGAACATGATAAAGACATCTTAGCAGTATATCGTTTGGAAGGTGAAGCTGATCAATGGTGGAATCTTATCAAGAATACAAGGCCAAGAGATGAAATTGAGTCCATGGAATGGGACGAGTTCAAGAACTTATTTTTCAATAAGTACCTCCCTCGTATTCTTCGAACAAAGATGGAGAAGGAGTTTCTTGAACTAAAGAAAAAGTATGTTGAATCTTTTGGTATATACGAAGAAAATTTTTCAAGGCTTGCAAGGTATGAATCTGGATTTATCATCCAACCGGAAAGTAAATTTGATCGATTCTTCAGTGGATTAAAACCAAATCTTCGAAGGGCATTATCTATAAGAGACTTCAGTAGCTATGAAGAAATTGTGCGTCGTGCTATCAAGGTAGAAATGGAAGTTGGTGTTACTTATCAATCTCATATTGTTGACAAGAAACGAAAGATGGAGTTCAAGGAGAAATCTCTGAATAATGGTGAAAAGAGGATGAATGTTTCCTTATGCTCAAAGTGTGGAAAGAAGAATGGTGGAGATTGTCTTAAAGGGACAAGTAAATGTTTCAAATGTGAAAAGGAAGGTCATCAGGCATTTTCATTCCGTAATGATGGGAAGAAGATTTCTAGTGATGCAAACAAAGGAAGGGATACACAGAATGAACCTACTACACTTCAATGCTTCAAGTGCAAGGACATGGGGCATTATTCTAATAAATGCCCTAATCCAAGGGTTAGTGATGATCGACATGAGAAACCACTTAAGGAAAAGGAAAAAGGGAAGTCACATGCGATCACTATTGGCGATGTTGAATATGACAACGATGTGGTGGAATGATTAAGTGTTTATGTAATGGGATTCCAAAATAATGTTGTATATAGTATTTTGGAATATTGGAATATTTATGTATTGGTTTATTGTGGTTTTCAATAATTATTTGGTACCGGTAACCATGGAAAGTGATTGACATATTTTTGGAAAAAAGATGATATGCGTATAATGAAGGGATAAGGAAAAAATGAAATGTTTGATAGTATACATGAGCTCATGATTGATATAAGGACTAAGTGATATCATGGTTTGAGTATATAGAATTTTGAGGATTTTGGTTTGTGGAAAGAGTTAACATTTAACAGCATTCATGTTTTCTATAAGGTTCAATGGGTATTCATTTTTTTTCAAGAGAATACATGATTAAGGCCTTTGAATGTCTGGAATGTGACCAACAAGACATATCTCATGATATATGGGGATCAACAATGGTATTAACATGCTAGTTGTAAGAACTCTTCAATAATCATTTTCACTATAATATGAGATTAGATAGCATTATTTTGGATAAGCCTAAAGATTGGAATGGATTATGTGGGACATAAGTTAGTATTGTTTAAGGATAGAAGTTTTTTCGATAATATTTATGGGATGTTATAGTAATGTAGTTTTAGAAAAAGGACAACCTGCAGGTTGGGCGACAGCCCATCACGTCGGACAAGGCTGTGGGAATCGAACCTACAACCGAAGTGTGATAGGCCTTTATCGCCTACCACTGGCATACAAGAAGTATCTGGTTAGTAGAAACTAGTTTTATTTTATTAAGCGGTATGATATATGAAGTATAAGTCCATTTTAGGAACCATATATGATTAATCTCACCATAGATGGACTTATGTGATTGTTGATATCTTTTCTAACCTTTTGTTTGAGACAGATGGAATGACCCATCATTCTATCACATGATCTACTAACACATCACGAATGACAAATTCAACTTAATTTCTTTAAGATATGATGTGGAAATTGTCCAAATAAAGACCAATGGTGAGACTATACCAAAATCACGAAAGTATTTCTTCTAATTCCAACTTCATCAACTTTAGGGAAATGACTTTGAAAACCAAAAATGTTTTCCTAGTGCCCTTATATCCGATGAATCAGATGGTACCCTAGATCATCAAAAATTTATGGCTTTGTGATTGTTGTCTTTTTCATAGCCATGTTCTCTACCACTCTCCATTAGAACATGATGGTTAGATTTCTCTTCCATATCCATATTTTCACCTATGTGGAAACCCAGTGATTAGTTTATTTGGGTAATCGTTACATTTCATACTTTTGTGTTTAAAGATTGGTTTTGGTATTCCTTTTACGATGTCGGTTTCTGTTAAAGAAACTTTCGAGTAGTAAACCATTTATAACCTCGACAAATTTCGAGGGAGAAATTCATTTTAAGGGGGGTAGAATGTAACACCCCGAGATTTAATAAAAAATATTATTTTTAATTTTATTAATGTCTTGTGGTGTATGCTACAACAAAAGGAGCTTGCACAACAGACATCTTTGACTTGCCTTGCATTACACTCAATCGCGACCTTCCTCGATAGCGTGTGTAGTACGCAATAACGAGTTTCACTAAACAACAATATGCTATTAAAATATTATTAAAACTAACCATTATGAATAGTAATAACCACTTTTTAAAATTTTTAAATTTTATTTTTCAAAATGGATTCATTTTTGGATTCGGAATATCGAAATTAGCTTAGGGTGAAATTTTGGTACTTTTCGGATAACTTTCATTTTCCGATGAATAATGAAAATTACTAAATTTTAATTAAAAACAATCTTTTTAATCGAAATAATTAATAGTGATAAATTATTAATTTTAGTGGTTTTAAAGTATATTTAGAATATATTTTTACAATTTAATACAATTTTGGTCATTGGATGTAATTTCACATTTATTCGAGACATAAACAAGTGTCAATCTTTTGATAGTTATTATCTCTAAAGAACACACTATTTGTTTTGACGACGGGAATTAATTTTTAAATTAATTAATGCAACTGATATGTTTTGAATTTGGTAAAATAGACATCATTTTTGAGTCCATAATATCAAATATATCTGAGGCCTAATTTTTATTATTTTTCTGGAAACTTTCATTTTTTGATGAATAGTGAAACCACTAAGTTGTAGTTAAAAAATGAATTTTTTAATAAAACATAATTTTACCGCTTTTGTGAGTGGAATTTCAAAAATCCGAGTGACACGGTTGATGTCAGTAAGTAAAATGTGGTTCAATGAGATGAAAATATTTTTTGGTGAATAATAACTTTGTACTTTTTTTTACCACGGTTAAAAGTAAATAGGGTAATTAAGGGTAAAAATGATATTATTATTATTACCCTAACACATGTCCTAATTCTATTGGATAATTTTAATTCGACCAAAAACAACTTTAGGAATAAAATATGACCATTTAGGCCCAATTGGATTAGATTAAGACATTTATTATTAATTTATTTAAAGAAGGGTTAAAATAGTTAAAATCAAAGTTTAATAAGTAAAAAAATTTTAATATAAGGTTATACGTAAGATAAATTTGACTATAAATCTTCATTAGAAAGTTAAAACGATTTACTACATAATGGTATTTTATTTGTAATTTTTAGACATTAAATAATTTAATTTATTTATGACACAAAAATGATGCAATAATTATCTTAATAATGAAATATTGACATAATTGATGTTATAAATACCAAAATAAATTTAATTTTAGACTTTTTATGCATTCCACTAATTTTCTAGGTTAATATGACATGTTATTATTGATTTAATGAACTTTTTTCGAACTATTCAATCTATTATGATTTTTACAAAAATCAATTACTAAATAGTGTCAAAATTGACATAAAATAGTTTTTTAAAACAATATTATATTATTAATTGTTATTTTATTCCTAAAAATCTTAGGTTTGCAAACATGACTTATATAAGGTTATATATATTAATAATAAACAACTTTGGGTTCGTTTGGCTTCATATAGTAAGTTTATTAACCTTATAGTGTAAGAACACAAAAAAAAAGGTAAAAGTAAAATTATCTAACTTAAAGTTAAATATAAATGATAAGGTTAAAATAGGAAACTAAACTTGTATAAATTCTATTGGATGAAAGTATTTAGACCCATCCCCACCTTTTCTTAGAATTAACTCAATTTGGAGCTATTTAAAACCAAATTTGGCTTTATAATAAAATAATATTTTTAGTTTTTCCAAAGGAGCCCCTCTCCTCCCTTATAAAAGGGCACCTCCTCCCTCTCTTCCTAACACCACTCTGAGCCTTCAAGCTCGGCCAACCCCTGAGAAAGTATCTTCTCCACTTCCCTAGGAACATCCTAGAGGTTCTGGTATTCTTCAAAGACCAATTTTAGTGCCCTAAAAAGAGATCTCAATGAGGTGCTTCAAAGAAGAGATAATGTCCGTTACCGATTCTTTCAACTTTATTTCTTCTTCCACTTCTTCTTCTTATGTTGTTTCATTATGAAGTAATAAAATAAGTATCAATAATATACTGATATGTTATTATAAGTATTAAACAACCATATTTAACCATCTATCCATCCTATGGAAAAAGAAATCACCGCGCGTGTGTACGTACGGAATACCGTCTCCACGCCGTGGTGTAATCTATTTTCCACCACCACCTTACTTGGATGGGTATAATGGTGTACATAATAACTATATATTATTATTGTAAAGTGATATTGATTCTGAAATAGTATACATACACTCTAATACAATTCCACGATCATGATAATGATATCATCGCTCGTGAGTACGTACGGACTACCGTCTCCACGACGCGATGAGATTCATTCTCCACATTAACCATTCATGAATGATTATAAAGTATATATAATAAGTAATCATGAAATATATGACATAATAATGATACTAGATTTATGTGTATATATATTTATGTCGTCTACTTAATTCCATTCAACTCAATAAGGAAACGAAAACAGCATTCATGCGTACGTACGGCCTAACGTCTCCATGAACGGTGGTGTATTTCTTTCCATTTATTGACCTATTATAAATATGTATATTCCGAATATATATTATATATAAATCATTTTTTATATTCTGTGATTATGTAATCATGATCTATGTAATCATATGAATACTTACAAGTCAAAACACGGACGACAAATGAAACGATTTTACCCAAAACGCTCTTTAACATGGAATTTACAAAAGAACGGGTAAAATAAAGTCATAAGTGAACCATATATGATATCATAACAATGAGTATGATTCTGTAATAAGTCAATGACATTATTTAAATCATTATACAGGAGGTTAGGACACTTACGAAGCAAATATGACCTAATGTAAGGGAAATATAACAATCTCATTTTTATCCGAGATTGTTTATACTTTGAAATTTACTAGGGTGTATTTTATCATCCACATACAGGTTTCCTAAATATGTAATATTATTTCCATCCACATAAAATTATTTAAATACAATTTTACCCTTCAGTGAGTTTTTACTAAAAGATATGAAAGGAATCTTTTGTCGTTTTTCGTACGAGGTACTTTTTGACTTTTCCAACAAAAGTACGAGAAGAATGTTATTTCAACTTATATGGGATGAATGGATTTTTAAAACATTATTTCCAAGAAGCTTCCTTTACAAGTTTTCAAGTTTATTTTTCATCAACTTCTTTTTGTTTAGAATTGTATGACGTGTTAAGAAAGGAAAAGTATTTTTGAAGAAGAAAGGATATTTTCCTCAAGAATGGTGTTCAAGTGCTTTATCAAAATTATTTTCCATCTAAGATAATATAGGGTTCTGTTTATATCCCTATTATTTCATGGATTTGATTATGTTGAGATGGAAATATTTTTTATGAATTTCTTTATCTTATATGAATTTTTTTATGATGTCACGATGTTTATGATTCCCATTTTTATTACATGGGTTATGCTATGATGTATGATTTACGATTTTCTGGCACACATAATAATGGTATCATTATGAGATGGGTGAGACCTATATCTCCCTCCAATGCATTGGCTAAATATTTTATATCTCATCAGATATGCATGGCTAGAATGGCAGGTTAAACCGGTTCAGTGAAACAGGACTAAAACGAGGAGTGAACTCGGTTCAGAAATGGACTTTGTCCACTCAGATAGTCTTAGAAATGAGTCTTGAATAATAAGAAATGATTCTCTATGATTATGTGTGAATGATAAAAAGTTTCATGTTTTAAGTTATGATTATTGGTATTACATTTTACTACTATGATTTATCCCATGTTATGATATTATGATCTCTTTTGCAGGTTAAGATTTCCAAAAGTTATGTTCTTATGTATATGATGTGATTTATATTTATTTTGTTTACCCTTACTGAGCATTTGAGCTTACCCTTTTTATTTTTTCTTTTCCCAAGGATATAAATAAAGGTTTTAGGTAAAAAAAGGGATGATATTTATGGGAGATGTTGAAGATCTTTCAATGCGATTAGAAGATTATATTCCGAGTTTCCAAAGACATTAAATTATTACGGTCTTTGTGTGTGTGTTTTTGTTATGTACTAAGTATTCCGAAAAAGTAATGTAATGTCCATGTACGTCAAGCTTAGGGTCTCTTCAATGACACTTAGTTTATCTTCTATATCCATGTTTTTCTACATGGAATATTTGTATGGTTTTTCTTGGGTGACCTTTATACCCTTCTTTATTTCAGGTAAAGTGATAGTTTTATTAACTCTTTTTACAATTTTTTAATTTCAATAAAGTTCCCAAGACCAAATTTAAAATTGAGAGGAAACAATTTCTTAAAGGGGGGAAGAATGTAACACTGCAAAAATTTAGATTATATTATTTTCTTTAATGTAATTCAATAGATTGCACGATAGAGAACACCGAGTTTGAGCGCACCACCACTTATCAAACTAGGCTTTAAAAAAGTGGTTATGAATTGGATGAACTGAATTTTGAATTTTATATACACCATATAATTTCAATATCCATATTATGTGTTTCTCAGACATAATATAAGAACAAATTCTATTTTTCAGATAAAAGAATTATTTTTCAAATAATTAAATTTTACCACCTTTTAATGGAGAACCATTTTTAAATCCAATATTTGACACCTCTATATATTCAATTTAACAAAATTAACTTCCTATTTAGATTCGGCACATGAAAATTTATTTTTGATGAATTATTAGTGATTTTTTGATTACATTCATATTTTGATGAATAGTGAAAAATACATAATTTATTTTGGAAAAAATTTTTTAATCAAAATAATTTATTGTGTAAAATTATATATTTGAATAGTTTTGAATTATAATTAGATTAAATTTTTTCATTTTATCCATAATTGGTCATTGTATGTAATTTTAAATTTAAATTGGACATAAACATGTATTAATCTTTTGTTAGTTTTTACTTCTCAAAAAACCAACTTTCTGGTTTTGACAACAAGAATTATTTTTCAATTATGTAATACAAAGTATATGTTTTCTATTTGGTAAAATAGGAATTAATTTTTAATTTAGAATATAAAAATTATCTTTGGGTGAATATTTGGTAATTTTCTTAAAACATTCAATTTTTCATGAATAGTGAAAATCACTACGTTATTATTTAAAACAAAATTTTTATTTAATTAATTGATATATTTATTTAAATTTATATTGAATTATAAATAGATAAATAATACATATATTAGTCCAATTTAAATCATTGAAGTCATTTAATAATAAAATTTGATATATAATATTTTATTAAAAATTATACCGTCTTTTACCCACCTTTTAGGCACATTTGCAACTTTGCGTAAAACATAATTTTACCATGTTTGTGAATTTAATTTAAAAAATAATAGATACATGGTTGATATTAGTTATTAAAATTTGGTTCAATAGAATGAAATTATTATTTTTTGAATAGTAGCTTTTAATTTTATTTACCACGGTTATAAGTAAATTGGGTAATTAAAGGTAAAAATGATATTATAATTACCCCAACACATGTCCTAATTCTATTGGATAAGTGTATTGAGACCAAAATAAACCTTAAGACAAAAAGATGATTCTTTTTTATCCCCTGGTGTTAGAATATGACATTTATTATATTTAATTTAAGTTAGAGGTAAAAGTGTTAAATTAAAATTTTAATAACTAAACCATTTTTAATATAGGGTTATACATTAAATAAATTTGACTAAAAATATTCATTTCAACTATAAAAAGATTTCCTACATCATGGTATTATATTTATTATTTTTTAAAATTAAATAATTAAATTTATTTATGAAACAATGATGATGTATTAATTACTAAATTAATAAATGATTAAAATAAATGATATTATAAATATTAAAAGAAATTTTAATTGAGACTTTTGAGGCATTCCAAGAATTTTATAAGTTAATATGACATTTTTGGGTTTATTAAATGATTTATTTTCATGTAATCATGTTTTTATGACTTCCAAAAATCCAAATACTAAATAGTGTAAAAATTTACATAAATTAGTTAAAAAAAATACTATTTTATAAAATGATATAGTATTACTAAAAATATAAGGAATGACCAAAGGACTTACATAATGTTATATATGTCATTAAATAACCACATTATGTTCTCCTGGATTTTTTTGTACGCTTATTTACCCTATAGTGTAAGAATACAAGAAGACATGGTAAAAGTTAAACTATTTAACTAAAAGTGAAATCACAATGATATGGTTAATATGATGACCTAAACATGTCTAAAAACTATTGGTTGAGAGGATTTTGACTTATCCCCACCTTATACTCAAAATAAATACATTTGGATCCATTAAAAACCGAATTTGTTTTATAATAGAATAAAATTTCACGTTTTTCCTAAATTTCCCCTCGCCTCTTTTATAAAAGGCTACTTCCCCTTCTCTCAAATTCACACTTTAATTTCCATTTGGCTTGGAAAAAACCTAATAATATCTCCTAAATACTACCTTAAATTATACCTAGTGTCCTTACATTGATCATAAATCAAACCTTTGGAGCCCTTTTATTCAAATCAAATGGGCACACCCGAAGAAGAGTTAATTACTTCATCACCTCTTTCAAAGTTATTTTCTTCTTCCACTTTATGTTTATTTGTGGTTTCCGTAATAAAATAATAACTAAAGTAAATTATACAGCCTGTGATGTTATTATAAATATGGTAAAACCACATTCATTATTCTATCCATCATAATAATGACAATGTCACCATACATGCGTACGTACGACTTACCGTCTCCACGTCGTGTTGTAGTTTTCTATTCAACACTTAATTACTGGGATTGGTATAATAATGAGTATAAATAATTTAAATAATAAATATAACATGTTAATGATTATTTTTATATAATATACCATCCAATTACCTATTATTTCAACACTAATGGAATGATATTGTCTCTCATGTGTACGTACGGCTTACCGTCTCCATGACATGATGAGATTCCGTGTCCCATCATAAAAATTCAAGAATAATTTTCATTTGATGATTATAAATAATTTTTGAGAACGTAATATCTTTCTGTATATGAATAAAATACATCCTATACATAACAAATATGTTATATGTAACAAAACTTATAAAGGAAAATGAATTAGTTAACACCCAAAACAATGATACTATTGAAATATTATTAACAAAGAAATATAAAAGGAACATATATGATATCAATTTTTTGTATTTTTTTCCTTTATAATTTAATAAAAAATATTTAACCCATATACAGGAGGTTAAATTAACCTCAACTAAGGGAAATTATATGGTAAGGGGTTTTTATGTAACTTTTATTCACTTGAGATTCATGATATACATTCCACAATTTCCTTTTGTATGGTGTATGTACTACCCATGATTATATTATTTGTGTAATAATCTTTAATTTATGGGTATTTAAATCATAATGGTATGATAATTTTTTCATGGGGTGTATGTTTCATAAGTTACCCAATCATTAAGGGAATTTCTAATTTCAATTTCCACTCATTGGGTTTTACGCATACTTCATTGATTATTTTACTCCAAGATTATGTGTGGAATCACTATTTATATATGTAGTAACTTACAATCCCATTTGTGTGGATATAATTTTGGTACACATAACCACACACTTGAAAAATTCTCATGTCATTGATATGAACTTGATATGGGTAATCAGAACTAAATTTTCATCCATTGAGATAAACATCCAAGTCATTGGTTTTGTTTTTAAAATAATATTTGTTTATGTCATATGATTTATTTACAATGTATATCAATTAATATTTTTTGTATTTATTTTTTTCACACATAATTATGTCATTTAATTATATTTAATCTAATGAAATAGCCTTTATAAGGGATTTTGTCTCAATTTACATTCCATTGAAACTTCTTTGTGGTTATGCACCAATTCACTTTTATATGGTGTATTTAATATCCTTTGACATATTATATAATGAATACCATTATTGTAATTATATTATAAAGTTTTGATTAATTTTATTCCTAAATTGTTTGTATTTAAGAATCATTTATTTGGTTATAAACTCTTTAACTAAATTATAATTGTACCTGATTTAAATATTTTTTCTTCTAAATATTTTTCATTAATGTCCATGTTTTAAAAATTATTTTAGGGATTTAATTATATGGACATGAATGTTTTTAAATTTATATTCCATTCAAAAGTTTCAAAGTGGTATGGAACACCTTGATTGAAATATCTCTTCTAAACTACTTCTTTGATAAATAGTGTGACTTTTAAATGTGTTCAAGAAAACAGTATATTTCTCTCAAATAGTTTTACTGATGAGTTCTATCTAGGTCAATATAATTCACTATATTTTATTCCCTTTTTAGGTTGATTAATTATAATAAAATATTCCATATTTTATTTAATGAGTTATGTTTGACTCGGGTAATGCCCAGGTGTGAATTATTTTAAGGAGAATTATTTATTGATTGACATTTATTGAACTTTGGGTATTTTTTGTTTAATTTTGGAAATTAATTTTAGTATCTATTTCTATAAAAGAATATCCATTTCGGGGATCATCTAATCTTGTACTAAGAGTTTTTATTTTTATTAATCCTTAAAGACAAAAGAAGTATATAGTCTATCCTTTTTCGATTATGTGATTCTCTAGAAGTTGATTCCAGCGCTTTAGGTGTGACCAAATCAACATAAATAATCATCGTTTGGGGAAAATATGAGTTAGTGGTAGAAAAATTATTAAAGTATGAAACTCTACTTGAAAAGTAAGTATATCACATTACTTTATTAGTCAATCTCATAAATAAATTCCTTAATTTTATGAAATAGAACTTAAAATACAAAAAACATTGTTTTTTTACGTTTTCAAATGGGAATCTAATGACTATTTAAACCATCACAAGTTTGTGGTTTTCTTGTTGTTAACATTCTCCTGATAATGTATTATATCACTCTTCTTCTGAACTTGACACTTATTTTATCTTCCAAAACAATGTTTTCCTACATGGAATCCAAGTATGGGTTATCTCGGGTGACCTTTGGAGTTGTCTTTATTTTTTTTAAGTGATATTTTTATTGAAATTTTTTCTAATGTGGGAGTTTCAATGATGTTCCCATGACCAATTTTAAAATTTCGAGGATGAAATTTCAAAAGGGGGGAAGAACGCAACACCCCAAGATTTCATAGTAAGTTATTTTCTTTAATGTAATTCAATAGCTTGCTATATAAGCCCCATCGATTTCAATCACACCACACTTACCAAAATATCCATTCAAAAATAAGATATTAATAGTTTTAATTTCATTTTGAATTTTATAAACTCTATATAATTTTAACATCCATATTATTTTTTTCTTAAACATTATATAAGAACAAATTCAATTTTTCAGATCAAAGAAGTACTTTTCAAAAAATGAAATATTGCTACCTTATAATGGAGAAACCTTTATAAATCCAATATTTTACACTTTTTAATAATCAATTGAAAAAAAATCTTTTCTTATAAGAGGGAAAAAAAATTTAGTTTGGATAATTTTTTTTTCTTTTTTGATAATTTACATATTTTGATGAATAATGAAAAACACTTCGTTATTGTTTTAAGACGTCTTTTTATTTAAATAATAATTACTAATTTAAATTTATTTTAATATAAAAATAGTTTCATAATACCTATATTATTGCAATTTATGTCATTGAAATAATTTTATAACAAGATTATATATATTAAATTTTATTGAACATTTTACTGTCTTTTACCCACGTTCTAGGAAAATTTAAAAATTTGCATAAAATGAAATTTTATTCTTTTTTGAATTGAATTTAAAAAATACAAGAGACATGGTTGACATCAGTAAGTAAAATTTTGTTCAATACGTTGAAAATATTTTTTGGTGAATAGTAACTTTTGAATTTTATTTACCATGGTTAAAAGTAAATCTTGTAATTAATGGTAAATATGATATTATAATTACCCTAAAACATATACTAATTCTATTAGATAATTTTATTTCTCACCAAATAAACCTTATCAAAAGAATATGATTATTTTTTATCCACTTGGATTATATTAGTATAGTGATTACATTTTATTTAAAAAAGAGTTAAAAGTGTTTAATTCAACTTTTAATAAAGAAAACATTTTCAATATGGGGTTGTACATAATATAAATTAAACTATAAATATTCATTAGAAACAGAAGAATATTTCCTATGTCATGGTATTTTATTTATAATTTATAGACATTAAATAATTAAATTTATTTATGCACAATGCTAATGTAGTAATTACCTTATTAATGAAAGATTAAAATAATTAATGTTGGAAATATTAACGTAATTTTAAATTGAAACTTTTGATGCATTATAAGAATTTTATAGGTTAATATGACATGTTAGTGTTGATTAAATTTTTTTGAAGTGATAAAGTTGTTATGAATTTCACAACAACCAAATATCAAAATGTGTCAAGATGGACATAAATGAGATTTTAAAAGAAATAAAATTTTCATAAATTATATAATAGTAATAAAAATATAATGTTCAGAAAAGGACTTATATAATGATAGATATGTAATTAATTAACCATTTGAGGTTCTCTTGGAATTTTATAGTATGTTTATTAACCATGTATTGTAATAATACAATAAGATATTGTAAAATTTAATCTATTTAACTATGAGTTAAATCTAAAAGACAAGGTTAATATACTAACATATATCTGTATAAAACCTATTGGTTAAGAGTATTTCGACCCATAACCACCTTATATTAGAAATAAATTCATTTGAAGCCATTAAAAACCGAATTGTTTTTATAATAAAATAATATTTCAATCTATTCCTAAAGTGACCCTTACCTCTTCTATAAAAGGGTACTTCTTCTTATATTAATTTTTCTCCCCCAGAGCCATTTGTCTTGGAAAACCCCTGATCAAATATCCTCACAACAACCCTCAATTAAACCTAGAGGCCTTCCCTTTATTATAAAGCCAACTTAAGGATCCCTTCTGTTCAAATCAAAAGGAATAACCAAAGATGAGGTAATTATATCATCACCTCTATCAAAGTTATTTTCATCTTCCACTTTCTATTTATTTTTTGATTTCATAAATAAATAATAACTAAAGTAACTTATAAAAAATGTAATGTTATCATAAACACGGTACAACTATAATCATTATTCTATCCATCCTTTAAATGACAATGTCACCATTTGTGGGTACATACGGCTCACAAACTCCACGTCATGGTGTAGTTTTTTATTCAATACTTTATTATTTGGATGGGTATAATAATGAGTATAGTTGATTTAAATAATAAAAAAAACATAATAATGATTGTATATATATAACATACCATCCAATTATATAATATTTCACTATCCATAGAATGATATTGTCACTCGTGTGTACGTACAACTTACCGTCTCCACGACACAATGAGATTTTGTTTCCCGTCATAACCATTCAGGAATTATTTTTATTGGATGATTAAAAAGACTATTTAAGAACTTAATATCATTCTGGATATGAATCAAATACATCCTATACATAACAAACATGTTATATGTAACAAAACATATAAAGAAAAATGAATCAACTAACACCTTAAACAATGATACTACTGAAATATCATTAACCAAGCAATATTGGAAGATCATATATGATACCATATTTATGTATGATGTTGTTCTATAATTTAATAAAAATGATTTAACCATTTTAACTTAGGTTAACCTACCCTTTACTAAGTAAATGTATAATGTAGGAGTTTTCATGTCACTTGTTTTCTCGGGATATTCATGCTATATTTGCCAAAATTTCTTTTTGCGTGGTGTATGTCCTACCCATGATTGTATTATTTGTGTAATAAACATTAAATTATGGGTATTTACGTCATCATTGTATTATATTTCATTCATGGGGTGTATATTTCCTATGTTACCAAATCGGTAAGGGAATTTCTAACGTCAATTTCTAATCAGTGGGTTTTTTGCACTCTTCATTAATTATTTTACTCCATGATTATGTTAGAAATAACTATTTATTTATTTATGTAGAAATTTACTCTCACCATTGAGTGGATATAATTTTCATACATGTAATAACTCAATTGATAAATTTTCATGTCATTGATATGGAATTGATAAGGGTAATTTTAACTAAATTTCCATTCATTGAGCTAAACATCTAAGTATTTGGTTTTATTTTTACAAGAATATGTGAAAATGTCCAATGATTTATTAAAACTAAATATTAAGTCATATTGAGGGTATTTATATTTTTCACACGTAATTACATCACTTATTTATCCTTAATCCAAGGATACAATCATTATAATTGATTTCCTCTAAATTTACATTTCATTGAGACTTCTTTGTTTTTATGTGCCAATTCACTTTTATATGGTATATATATATTCCATTGAAATATTAGATCATTAATCCCTTTATTCTCAAGGTATTATATAGTTTGTACTAATCTTATTCCTCAATTGTTTGTTTATAAGAATCTTCCATTTGGTTAGGTACAATTTAACTAAAATACTATTTAAAATGTTTTAAAGAGTTATTCACAAAACTCTTTCTCATTAATTTTAATGTTTAAAAAATGGTTTTAAGGATTTATTTATATATTAGAGAATGTTTTAAAATTAATAATCCTTTATAAAATTTCATTTTGGTTTTAGACACTTTGATTGAAAAATCTCTTTTAAACGACTTATTTGATAAATTGTTTGACTTTTAAATGTTTTCAAGAAAATGTGATATTTTTATCAAATAGTTTTACTTAATATTTTCATCTATTTCAATATCCTTTATTGTATTTTATTCATTATTAAGGTTGATATATTATAGATAAATCTTCTATATTTTATTTAATGAGTTATGTTGGACTGTGGATATGTTATTTTTATACTATTCATAGTTTGTGGTTAAAGTATTGACATTTCATATAATAGATTTAGTATAAATTTTTATATTATGTTTCACCATTTTCATTAGAGGAATGCATTGGACATTGTAAGTGATGGTCATGGCATGCTATATCCCCTCGATGCATCGGTAGGTCTCATGAGACAAACTGGTGTCTTGGAACAAGGCATTGAAAAAATTATTATCTTGTAGTCTTGGAATGAGGCATTGGCTAGTTGTTATGATGTCTGAAAATATGAATTCCATAATTATTAAATTAGAGATAGATATTACATGTCATTATTAGACTAGAAAAATATCCATGTAAATATGTAAATTGAATTATTTTATTTTTGTTTTACATATTATGTTGATGTTTATGTTTAAAATTCTAGTGTTTTAGTCTTCTAAATTGACTTGAATGTTTATTTTTTATTATGATAGTTTCTGCTATTTTTTTATCCTTACTGATCATTATAGATCACCCATTTGTTATGTTTTATTTTTCCCAGGATGTTATGAAGTGTATTATGATTGACTTACAAGAAATTGTCTAAGGGATATGAGTGTGTTCAAAGGAGACACAATGTGGTAATTTTTCTATTTTATAATGTAATGTAAAATTTATGTATGTATCAACTACTTTCAAGGATAATAAATTATTCGTACTTCTAAGAAATGATCTCTTGTGATTATGCCAATGTTATGTAATAATGCACCGACTTTTGGTAACTGGGGTTGGGGTGTTACAGTTGTCATTGGATGAAGTTTAGTACAAACCATGGAAACTAGATTTAGAAAAACTCTGACTAGAGAACATTACCCAATGACAGAAATTGAGGATTTGTATAGAAGAACATCCTAGAATTTTTGTAATGTAGATATTTTTTGAATTTTCCATGCAATACATCCCTGTCTTGATACAGGCTGGTAGAGGCATCTTTGGAACAGATGTATGTAGGGGTAAAACCCAAAACACCGCTTTAATCTTGTCTTAAATGGTAATTGGTGCACAACAATGGGCCTTTCTGAACTATTATTTATGATACACTCAAGGGATATTCATAGGATAATTCAGATTTTTTTTACAAACCAATTTGATGGATTTTAATATAGAATGAGAATAAAAACATTTTCTAATACAAAGGTGTTTTAGATTGAAAATAAGGTGTCATGATATTATCAAAATGATTTTATGACTATTGTTACTCACACTATGATTTTTGGTTTCTGTCAATGGCTGCATTCCAAGGAAGTCATAGTAACATTGAATATGATGTACAAGGTGGGAATGATGGTGGAAATAAGAAACTAAATAGAATGTTGATAGGAATAAAATATATTTTCTTCCTGCCGAAATAGGTTTCCAAAAATATGATAAACAATATATAGAATAACCAACTCCAAAACTCAATAAAGAAGGGAATGTTAGATAATGATAATAGCTCCAACAGTGGAGACCATGTAGAAAAGAAGGTTCAATTTCTATGAGGCATGAATTTGGAAGGAGACACCCTGGAAAGCATCTCAATGGAATAAATAAATCCTTTATATGTGGAAAATAATGACATAATGTAAATAAATAACGAGAAAAAATGAAGAGTAATATGAAAGAAAATAAAAATGATCATATTAATCCATTTACAGTAATTTTCCATAAATTTATTGGACCTAGCCATTACCTGAGTCAATTACCTATTCTATAGGCTAACCAGTACATCAAGGAGGAACCAATCTAGAAATAAATTTATGGAAAAATGTTTAGAAGTATTAATGCTCTTTGTTGATGTGATTACATTGGAATAATTTTCTCTTGTATGTATAACCCCTCGTTTTGTTATTGTAAAATGATATTTGAGGAAGAATTATATTTTCTTTTGGTGATATAGTCATAAACAACCATTTGTTTTTATATGATCCTTGAATTTGTGGAAATTACAGGTTATAACTTTTTCGGGATGAAAAAGTAATGTATAATATATCATTTTTATTTAAATTATGTTATGATTTTTTGAGGAATTTATCACATTTTAGGAAAGTTATAAAATATATTTTTTGAAAAAGGAAAACACGTAGAATATGTCACAACCCACCACATCAGACAAAGCTATGAGAATCAAACCCAAAACCAAAGTGCAATGAGGATTTATACTCTACCACTGGACTACATCAGCACCCTAGTTAGTATGATTAATTATTTTTAGTGAGGTGATTTTCTTAATCAATAATAATTTATTTTGGGATCTTAGGTTTTATCAATTGGATATCCTAAGTATAGGTAAATTATTCGGTGATTATGTGATAATTTTTTTTTGAAGACGTTCACTCCGTTGGGAATACTATATGGCTATGGAAAATAAAATATTGCGAGATTTAATTTGAGGAATAAATGTGGGTTTTTATTTTGGAAGAATCTATGTTTTTTATAGAGATCCAGGTTAATTATGGAAATGATTAACCTATCATAAATAATATGTGATTTGGTTAATTATATTTCATTATGTGACTTTAAGAGTAGTTTATATTATTTGTAGATACATTTTATGATTTACTATTAATGACTCTGTGATTAAATTATTTTTCATATTGGGTTTCAATCATAGTTTGGATTATATTGAAGGATTTTGAATATAATTATATATTGAATGGTCTTTATTGAACTTTGGGTATTTATAGTTTAATTTTGTAAATTAAGATTAGAATTTCTTTCTATAAAGGATTATCTATTTTGGGGATCATCTGATCTTGTACTAAAATTGTTGGTTTTTTAATCTCTAGAAACTATGGATGTATATAATTCATCCTTTTTGGATTATGTGATTTTCTAGAAGTTGATTCTGTTGCTTCATGTGTAACCAAGTCATCTTGAATACTCATCATTTCGGAAAAGAAGAGTGGGTGGTAGAAAATTGTTAAATGATGATAATGTACTTGAAAAATAACTATATATATTTATGTTATTAGTTAATCTCATAAATAAATTTGTTAACTTTATCAAATGAAATGTAAAACAAAAAACATTTTTCGTTTACTTGTCCTGCTGGGAATCTAATGACCTTTTAACCCATCAAAATTTTTTGGTTTTCTTGTTGTTAAATTTATATTGATCATTTTTTTTATCAAACACCATCAGAACATGACAGTAATTGTTTCTTCCATATCCATGATTTTTTACATGAAATCCTAGTATGGGTTATCTCGGGTGACCTTTGTACTTGTCTTTGTTTATTTTAAGTGATAGTTTTATTGACATTTTTTCTAATGTGGGAAATTCAATGATGTTACCAACCCCAATTTTAAAATTTCAAGGATGGAATTTCCAAAATGGGGGAAGAATTCAACACCCCATGATTTCATAGCAAGTTTTTTTTTTAATGTAATTCAATAGCTTGCACAACACGCAACACCGAGTTCGAATGCACCATGACTTTCCAAAATAGCCATTCAAAAAGTTTTTCTGAATAGTTTTAATTTTATTTTGATTTTTATATACACCATATTATTTTAACATTCATATTTTTTTCTTATACATAATATAAAAACAAATTCAATTTTTTAGATAAAAGATGTATTTTTTAAAAAATGAAAATTTTCTGCCTTTTTATTGAGAACCATTTTTAAATCCAATATTTGAAATATTTATATATTAAATTTGACAAAATAAATATCTTATTTATAAGAGGGACATAAAAATGTAGTTTGGATAAATTTTCGGTTCTTTTCTAATAATATTCATATTTTGATGAATAGTGAAAAACACTGCTTTATTATTTAAAGCTAACTTTTTATTTAATTTATCTTAATTTAAATTTATTATAAAGTAAAAATCGATAAATAATACCAATATTAGTCCAAAAAAAAATAATTTAAGTCATTTTATAATAATAAAAGATATATAAAATTATATTGAACTTCTTACTGTGTTTTACCCACCTAATAGGCACTTTTGAAAATTTCCATAAAACAAAACTTTACAACTTATGAACATTTGTCTTCAAAAATACAAGAGATACGGTTGACATCAGTATGTAAAATTTTTATCAATAGGATGAAAATAATTTTTTGTTAATAGTATCTTTTGAATTGTATTTAGCACAGTATAAATTAAATAGGGTAATTATAGGAAAAAATGAATTTATAGTTATTCGAAATATTGTCATCATTCGATCAGATATGTTTATTTCTATCTAAATCAACATTAGTGAAAAATACAATTCTTTTCTATCCACTTGGATTAGATAAAGACATTTATTATATTTTATTTAAAGAAGAGTTAATAGTGTTAAATTCAATTTTTTATAACTAGAATAGTTTTAAATTGGGGTTATACATAAGATATATTTAACAATAAATATTAATTATAAATATAAAAGTATTTCCTAAATCATCATATTTTATTTATAATTTTGATACCTTAAATAATTAAATTTATTTATGACACAACGATGATGCAGTAATTACCTTATTAATGAATGATTATAATAATGGATATTATAAATATTACAATAAATTTAAATTGAGACATTTTATGCATTACAAGAATTTTCATGGTTAATATGACATTTTAGGGTTGATTAAATATTTTTTTATCAAGTTGATAAAGTTTTTATGACTTTTAGAAAAACCAAATACTAAATAGTGTCTAAATTTTCATAAATGAGTTTTTTTAAAAAAATATTATTTTATTAAACTATATAATAGTCCTAAAAATATAAGTATCAGAAAAAGGACTTATATAATAATAGATATGTCCTTAATTAACCACTTTTGGTACTCTAGTAATTTTATAGTATGCTTATTAACCATATATTATAATAATACAATACGACCTGGTAAAAATTAAACTATTTAACTAAGAGTTAAATATAAAAGATAAGGTTAATATGATGAACTAAACATTTATAAAAACTATTTTTTGAGAGGATGTTGACTCATACCCACCTTATCCTCGAACTAAATCCATTTTGAGCCATTAGAAACCCAAAATTACTTTATAATAAAATAATATTTCATGCTTTTCCTAAAGTGACCATCACCTCTGTTATAAAAGGGTACTTCCCTGTCTTATAATTTCACACCTCCAAATCTGTTTTTATTTTCCAAAACCTGCTCAATAACCTCTCAACTACCCTCAAATAATCCTTGAGTCCTTACTTTTATCATAAATCCAACCCAAGGAGCACATTTGTTCAAATCAAATGGAAGAACCCGAAGAAGATGTAATTACTTCATCAACTCTTTCAAAGTCCTTTTCTTCTTCCACTTCCATTTTATTTGTTTTTTCCATAATAAAATCATACCTCCAATACCTTATAAATACTGTGATTTTATTATTAATATGGCACAACCATATTCATTATACAATCCATCATTTAAATGACAATGTCACCACACATGCGTAAGTACGGATTACCGTCTCCACGTCGTGGTGTACTTTGGTCTTCAAAACTTCATTATTTGAATGGGTATAATAATGATTATAATTTATGAAAATAATAAATATAACATGTTAATTATTCTTTATATATATTATTCCATATAATTACATAATATTTCTCCATAAATATAATGATATTGTCGCTCGTGCGTACGTATGACTTACCGTCTCCACGGTGCATTGAAATTTTATTACCCATTATAAAAATTTAAGAATAATCTCCATTTTATGATTAAATAATGTTAAAGAAATTAATATAATTCTATATATTAATAGAATAAATCCTATCCATAATAAACATGACTTGCGTAATAAAACATAAAATGGAAAACAAATCAGTTAACACCCGAAACAATGATACTACTGAAATATCATTAACAAATAAATATTAGAAGATCATATATTATATCATATTTATTAATTTGGTTATTTTATAATTTAATAACAATTATTTAACCATTAAATTGGAGTTTAATTTACCCTTGACTAAGGACAAATACAAGGTAAGGGGTTTTCATCTCACTTTTATTATTGTAAGATTCATGCAATATTTTTCATAATTTCCTTTTGTGTGGTGTTTGTACTACCCCTGATTGTATTATTTTTTTAAAAAAATTTAATTTATGGGTATTTAAATCATCATTGTATTATCCTTATTTCATGGGTTTTATGTTTCGTAAGTAATCAATTCAGCAAGGGAATTTCTAATTTTAATTTCCACTCATTAGGTTTTTCGCACACTCCATTGATTATTTTACTCCCTGATTCTGTGAGAAATCACTATTTATTTAATTATGTTTTAATTTACACATCCCATTATGTGGATATAGTTTTGATAGAAATAATCAATACGTTGAAAAATTCTCATGTCAATGATATGAAATTAAAAAGGGCAATCTTAACTAAATTTCCATTCGTTGAGTTAAACATACAAGTCATTGGTTTTGTTTTTACAAGAATATATGTGAAGGTCCTATTATTGATTTAAACTGAATATTCAATCATATTGAGTGTATTTATATATTTTTCACATAATTATGTCATTTATTTATCCTTAATCTAAGGATACCGTCATTATAAAAGATTTTGTCTCAATGTTCATTCAATTGAGTCTTCTTTGTTGTTATGCACCAGTTCAATTTAAATGGTGTATATACTATCCTTTGAGATTTAATATCATTAATCCATTTATTCTCATAATATTATAATCCTTTTATTAATATTATTATTCTATTTTATTATTTAATCATCTTTCATTTGGTTAGGATCTCTTAAACTAAAATATTGTTATAAATGTTTCAATGATTTATTCTTCTAAATATTTCTCATTAATGTATATGTTTTAAAAATTGTTATAAGGATTTATTTATATGTAGATGAATGTTTTAAAATTTATATTACTTTTAAATGTTTCAAATTGGCATGGGAAACTTTGATTCAAAAATCTATTTTCATGGACTTTTTTCATTAATAGTGCGACTTTTAAATGTTCTATAGAAAAGAGGATATTTCAATAAAATAGTTTTATGGATTAATTTTATCTTTTTCAATAACCTCTATTGTATATTATTATTTATTGTGGTATATTTATTATAATACAATCTTACCAATTTTATTGAATGTGTTATGTTTTACTGTGGATGTGAATTTGTTATACCATTCATGGTTTGTCGTTACAGTATTGACCTTTCATATGCTTGTTTTAATTGGAATGTTTAGATTATGTTTCACCATTTTCATATGAGGAATGCACTGGACATATTAAGTGATGGGATGGGCCCTCAACAGACCCTTGATACCTCAGTATGTCCCATGAGACAATCTAGTTTCTTGGCACAAGACCTTTACAAAATTATTATTTTGTAGTCTTGGTACAGGGCCTTTACTATGTGGTTATGATGTCTAGAAATATTCATCCCATCTTTATAAAATTATCTATTGATATTACATGTGATTATTTGACTAGTACAATATTCATTTGAATAAGTAAATGGGATTAATTTATTTATCTTTTCCATATTATTTGGATGTTTATGTTTAAAAGGATTGTGTTTTAGTCTTATAAATTTCCTTAAATGTTTATGTTTTCTTATAATAGTTTCCATTATATTTTCATCCTTAGAGAGCATCCTAGATTACTCCTTTGTTATGTTTTATTTTTCCTAGGATATAAATAAGTATATTATGATTGAACTGTATTAATAGGATAAGAGATATGAGTGTGTTAAAAAGAGACACAATGTTGTAGTTTTTCTATTTCGTAATGTAATTTAATGCTTATGTATGTATCTAGTACATACAAGGATAATAAACTAATTGGACTTTCAGTACATTATCTATTATCATCATTCCAATGTTATATAATAATGCACTGACTTTGGGTAACTGGGGTTGGGGTGTTACAGTTGGTATCATATGAAGTTTAGTACAAACCATGGAAACTTGATTTAGGAAAACTCTTATTGGAGAACATTACCCTAAGAAATACATTTAGGATTTGTACAGAAGAACATCCTATAATTTTTTAATATATAGATTTTTTTGAATTTTCTAGGAAATAAATCTCTATATAAATATGAGAATGTAGAGGTGGCTCTGACATAAGTGTATCTAAGTGTAAAACCCAAAACACTACTTTGATCTAGACTTGAACAGAAATTGGTGCACAATAACAATCCTAGATGCACTACTGGTTATGACACTATCAGGGGATATTCTTAGGATAATTCACATTTTCAGTAAAACACATTTAAAGGATTTTAATATTATATGAGAATAAATTACCTTGTTTAATCCTAAGGTGTTTTAGAAAGAAAATAAGGTGTCATGATATTTTCTAAATAATTTTATGACTATTGTTACACATACTATGATGTCTTGTTTTAGTCAGTGGCTGCACTCCCTGGAAGTCACAGAATCATTGATAATCGTGTACAATGTGGTCACGATGGTAAAATTGAGAAACTAAATAGATGTTGATAGGCTTAAAAGATATCTTCTTCATGCTGAAGTAGGTTTCCAAAATTATGATCAACAAAATATACAATAACTAACTCCCAAACTCAAAAAATAAAAGAAAGGTGGTGAATGATAAGAGCTCTAGTAGTGGAGACCATGGGGAGAAGAAATATTAACTGATATCATGTATGAAATGTGGATGGAGAAAACCAATAATGTTTATTAATGGAACAAAAAAATTATTTATGTGTGTGAAAGAAGGACATAAAGTAAAAAATTTATAAGAAATAATTAAGTTTACCATGGAAGAAAATAAAACTTATCCCAATAATTCTTTTAAAGTCATTTTCGGTAAATTCTAGGGACCTAGGAGTAACCTCAGTCAATGCCCAATTCTATAAGATAACCACTAGGTCAAGGAAGATCCATTGTGAAAATAAATGGATGGATAAATGTTTGAATGTATTAATTCCCTTTGTTTATTGGATTACAATGGTGGACTTGTCTTTTGTATTTGTAACCCCAATGTTAGTTATGTGAAAACTCTATTTGAGGAATATTTATCTTTTCATTTGTGGATATAGGTAAAAAGAACCATTATGGTTTATATGATCATTGCATTTGAGGGAATTATAGGTTATTTAATTTTTGGGATGAAAAATAATGGTATTAGATAAAATATGTGGCTAAATTAAGTTGTGTTTTTGTTGAAAATTTATCACATTTTGGGAATGTTATAAAATATTGTTTTTGAAAAAGGAATACATGTAGACCGTGTGACAACCCATCGCGTGAGACAAGGATGTAAGAATCAAACCCACAACCAAAGTGCGATTTTGATTTATCACGTACCACTGTACTACATGAAGTCCCTGGTTCGAGTGACTAATTATTTTTAGTTAAATGATTTCATTAATCAATACTAATTTGATTAGGGGTCTTATGTATTATTAAATGGATATCCTTATTATAAGAAAATGATTTGGTGATTAATTGATAAATGTTATTTTAGAAGACGTTCGCTTTATTGGGTACACTATATGCCTAAGGAAAATAGAATACTATGGGATTTAACTTGAGGAGTCATGGTGGATTTTTATTTTGGAAGAATATATGTTTTTATAGAGGTTCAAGTTATTAATTGAACTGATTAACCGATCATAAGGAATATGTGATTTAGTTTATTACACTTTAGTATGAGAGTTTAATAGTAGTTGATATAATTTAGAGATAACTGTTATGATTTACTAAGAAAGGAAATGTGATTAAATTCTTATGTGTTTTGGGTTTCAATCATAGTTTGGATTATATTGAAGAATTTTAATTACAATTGTTTATTTAATTATTTTTATTGAACTTTGGGCATTGTAAGTTTAATTTGGGAAATTAAGATTAAAATTTCTTTCTATAAATAATTATCCATTTTGGGGATCATATTATCTTATACTAACCATTTTTATTTCCAATAACTAAAGATAAGGGAAGTATATAGTCCATACTTTTTGTATTATTTGATTCTATATTAGTTGATTCTACCACTTTAGGCCTGACCAAGTCATCTTGAATAATTAGTGTTTTGGAAAAATATGAGTTAGTTTTAGAAATTTATTAAAGGATGAAATTATATATGAAAAGTAAGTATATCTATTTACGTTCTTATTCATTCTGATTAATAAACTACTCAACATAATTAAATAGAAAATCAAACAAAAAATATTTGTCAGTTTACTTTTTTTAGAGGGAATATAATGAACGTTTAACCCATCACAGGTTTCTGTGTTTCTTGTTGTTAAATTTTTCTTAATCATGATTTCTATCACTATTTATCAGAACATGACACATAGTTTATCTTCCATATTCATTTTTTCCTACATGGAATCATAGTATGGGGTATCTTGATTTACCATTGTACTTGTCTTTCTTTATTTTAACTGATAGTTTTATTGACACTTATTCTAATGTTGGACTTTCAAAGAAGTTCCAAAGCACAATTTTAAAATTTTGAGGATGTAATTTTCAAAATGGGGGAAGAATAAAACACCCCATAATTTTATAGTATGTTATTTTGTTTAATGTAATTTAATAGATTGCGATACATGCAATACTAAGTTCGAGTGCACCATGACTTACCAAACTAGTCATTCCAAAAGAGATTATAAATAGTTTTAATTTCATTTTGAATATTATATAATACATATAACTTTAACATCCATATTATGTGTTTCTCAAATATAATATAAGAATAAATTCAATTATTCATATAAAAGAAGAAATTTTCAGAAAATGATATTTTACTTCCTTTTAATGAAGAACATTTTTAAATCCAATATTTGACACTTTTAGATATTCAATTTAGATAAAATAAACTTCTTCCTCATAAGAGAGGCTTAAAAATTACGTTTCGATAATTTTTTTTACTTTTCGGATAACATTTATATTTTGACGAATAATGAAAACCATTGCATTATTGTTTAAAGATGGCTTTTTATTTAAATAATTTTTCACTTTTAAATTTATTTTAAAGATAAAATAGATACATTATACCTACATTAGAACAATGAAATTCATTGAGGTCATTTTATTATAATATTAGATATATTATATTTTACTGAACGTTTTACCTTTTTTTATATACCTTTTAAGAACATTTGAAAATTTTCATAAAATTTAATTTTACCACTTCAAAAAATATAATTTCAAAAATATGAGGGAAACGATTGAAATTAGTAAGAAAAATTTGGTTTAATAGGATGAAAATATTTTTTGGGTAATAATAAATTTTGAATATTATTTACCACAGTTAAAAGTAAATTTGGTAATTAATGGTAAAAATAATTTTATAATAACCCTAACACATGGCCTTATTCAATTGGATAAGTGTATTTAGACCTAAATAATCCTTAGGACAAAAATATGATTCCTTTTGATCCACTTAGATTATATTAGGATATTTATTATATTTTATTTAAGGAAGAGTTAAAAGTGTTAAATTCAAAATTTAATAACGAATTTTTTTTAATATAAGGTTATAAATAAGATAAATTAGACTATAAATACTCATTAGAAATATAAACCTATTTCCAACATATTGATATTTTATTTATAATTTTTAGATCTTAAATAATTAAATTTATTTATTACATAACGATGATGCAATAATTACATTGTTAATGAGGGATTAAAATAATGGATGTTATCAATAAAAAAATAAATTTAAACTGAGACTTTTTATGCATTATAATGATTTTCTAAGTTACTATGACATTTTAGGTTTGATCGAATAAATTTTTTTCGAAGTGATAAAGCTGTTATGACTTTTACAAAAACCAAATCCTAAATAGTGTCAAAATTGACATAAATGAGTTGTTAAAACAAACAATATTTTATTAAATTATATAATAGTCATAAAAAACTAAGGATCTCACAAAATACATATATAATGATATATAATTAATTAAATAACCACTTTAGGTTCTCTTGGCATTTTATTGTCGAATTATTAACCATGTATTATAATAACAAAATAAGACATGGTAAAAGAGATATTATATAACTAAGAGTTAAATCTAAAATATACTATTAATATAGTCACCTAAACTTGTCTAAAACCTAATTTTGAGAGTATTTAGATCCAACCATATATTATACTCTAAATAAATCCTTTTGGAGCCGTTATAAACCGAAAATAATTTTATATTAAAATAATATTTCAAGATTTTCCTAAAGTTACCATGACCTCTCTTATAAAGGGTACTTACCCTTATCTTAATTCAACACCTCCAAATCATTTTCTCACAGCCAAAAACTGATAAAATATCCTCCTCACTAACGTCACATAAACATATAGGCCTTAAATTCATCATAAATCCATCATAAAGATCCATTTTGTTCAAATAAAAATGAAATACCCGAAGAAGAGGTAATTACTTCTACACCTCTTTCAAAGTTATTTTCTTCTTCCACATCCTATTTATCTGTTGTTTCCATACCAAAATAAAAAATATACTACCTTATACATACTTTTATATTATTATAAATATGGTACAACCATATTTATTATTCTCTCCATGCTATGAATTACAATGTCACCATACGTGCGTACGTATGGATTACCGTCTCCACATTGTGGTGTAGTTTATTATTCAACTCTATATTTTTTGGATTGGTATAATAATAAGTATAATATATCTAAATAATATATATATCATCTTAATTATTCTCTATATATTATATACTATCCAATTACATAATATTTCACCATCAATATAATGATATTGTGGACCATGCATACGTACAACTTAACGTCTCAATGACGCGATGAAATTTCATTCCCCATCGTAACCATTGATGAATAATTTTCATTTGATAATTAAATTTTGTTTTAAAGAACATAATATCATTACATATATTAATGAAATACATCCTATCCATAAAAAACATTACTTACTTAACAAAACATATAAAGGAAAACGATTCAGTTAACACCCGAGACAATGATACTACTAAAATAACATTAGCAAAGCAACATTAGAAGATCATATATGATATCATATTTATGTATGCGGTTCTTGTATTATTTAATAACAATGAGTTAAAAATTATATAGGAGGTTAACATACCTTCAACTATGGAAAAGTTCTAGGTAAGGGGTTTTCATCTCACTTTTGTTCTCGTGAGATTCATTCTATATTTGCCATAATTTCCTTTTAAGTAGTGTATGTACAATCCATGATTGTATTTTTTGTGTAATAAACATTAATTTATTTATATTAACACCATAATTGTATGATTATTCTTTAACGGTGTGTTTGTTTTTTTATTTACCAAATTTGTAAGGGAATTTCTAATTTCAATTTACACTCATTGGGTTTTACGAAAACTTCATTGATTATATTACTCCGAGATTATGTGAGGAATCACTATATATTTTTTTATGTAGTAATTTTCACTCCCCATATCATTTATATACTTTTTATAGACATAATAACTCTATTGATAAATTCTGATGTCATTGATATGAAATTGATAATGGTAATGTTAACTCAATTTCCATTCATTGAGTCAAACAGCAAAGTCATTCGTTTTGTTTTTACAAGAATTTGTGTGAATGTCCTATGATTGATTTACACTGAATATCCAATCATATTGAGTGTATTTATATTTTTCACACATAATAATGTCATTTATTAATCCATAATCTAACGATACGGTATATATAAGGGATTTCGTCTCAAATTACATTCTATTGAGACAACTTTGTTGTTACGTGCCAATTCACTTTTATATGTTGTGCATACTGTCCATTGTAATATTATATCATGAATCCTTGTATTGTCATGATATTATAAATTTTTTATTAATTTTATTCCCTAATTATTTGTATTTAAGCGTCTTTCATTTGGTTAGGAACTCTTTAACTAAAATATCATTTTAAATGTTTTAATGATTTATTCTTCTAAATCATTCTCATTAATGACCATGTTTTTAAAATTGTTTTATGTATTTAATTATATGTACATGAATGTTTTAAAATTGATATTAATTTTAGAAATTTTAATGTGGTATGGGACACTTTGAATCAAAAATCTATTTTAAATGACTTCATTGATAAATGGTGTGACTTTTAAAAGTTTTCAAGGAAAAAAGATATTTTTATCAAATGGTTTTACTGATTATTTTCATCTTTGTCAATATAATTCATTGTATTTTATTGTTGATTGAGGTTGATTTATTATAATATAATCTTCCATTCTGTATTGAATGAGTTATGTTTGACGTTGGATGTGCTATTTTTATACCATTCATGGTTTGTAGTCAATGTATTGGAATTTCATATGCTAGTTCTAATACAAAAGTTTATATTATGTTTTTCTATATTCATATGAGGAATGCACTGGACTTATTAATTAATGGGAGGGGACCATTATAGCCCATCGATGAATTGGTGGGTCTTAGGATGCAAACTAGTGTCTTGGCATAAGGCCTTGACAAAATAATTATTTTGTAGTCTGGGCACGAGCCCTTGACTATGTGGTTATGATATCCAGCATTAAAAAATCTATCATTATGAAATTAGGTATTGATATTACATGTGATTATTCGACTAGTAGAATATTCATGTTAATATGTAAATGACATTATTTTATTTATCTTGGCCATATTATGCTAACGATTAAGTTTAAAAGGCTTGTTTTTAGTCATATTCATTGCCTTAAATGTTTATGTTTTCTTATGATAATTTCAGCTATATTGTTATCCGTTATGAGCATCTAAGATAACCCCTTTTTTATGTTTTATTTTTTATAGGATGTGAAGAAGTATATTACGATTAACCTGTAGGAACATGATAAGGGATATGAGTGTGTTAAAATGAGAAATAATGTTTTAATTTTTCAACATCATAATGTAATGTAAAATGTATGTTTGTATCTAGTACATACAAGACTACTAAACTAATCGGCCTATCCGGCCTTGATCTCTTGTTATCACTCCATTTTTATGTAATAATGCACCAACTCTATGTAACTAGGGTCGGGGGGTTATAATGAATTCTTGTCTAAATCTTAAATTAATGGGTTTTCTATGGTTGGGTGCTTATATAGAATCTTAAAAGGTATTATTAGAAGAAGTTATATTTTTTGAAAAACATAAGGTAAAATTACTGAATGTTAGCCAAATCTAGGATGGCGAGAAGAGTGTTTTCATTATAAAAAATTAAATTTTGTTATGATTTTTGAAATATAGGGTATTTTTCACATTGGGAGAAAGAATTTAAAACAATATTTTAAATATTTAAGATCCTAGTAATTGTTTTTATTTAGGTTATAAGGATTATAACAAGAAATAAAAGTATATACATGGTAATATTACCTAGAAATGTATTGAAATGAATTCAAGAAAGACTACATAAGAGACTTACCACAACTAAAAAGGAAATATGATGATTTTTGTAAAAAAATACTAAAAATATGAATGGTTATAGGAATACATAATAATGGTGAAATTCAATCCACGAGACCTCTTATGATCATACTCTCTGATCTATATGGGTAAATGAGTCATCGTTCAACAAATACTGATTTTCAGTTTATTATTTTCATTCATAATTTTCTAAATATGACTAGCGTAATATTCATGATAAATTAATAAGTGGAATAAAAGGTTTTTATATGTTTTAGAGAGGATTATGGGAATGTTATGTGTGTATATATATTGATATGAGACAAGATAATTTAATGGAGTACCCAAGTAACTATTTTTATTTGTATATAAAGAAACTTGTAATTAAACAATAATATAGTTACCCAAACACTCATAAAAAATTGGATTAGCTAAAAGAAAAAATAAAAGTTTAGTTAGAAGTAGATGAGGTATGCCAGAAAAATATAATATTTCAAAATTATTCTGGAGAGAATATGAATATAAAAAAGAACATGTTCAATTGTTTTTCTTTGATCAAAAATTAAAAAAAACACCCTATGAGATGTGGTATAAAAACATCCATAGTGAAATACGTTATTATTTTTGGATACCTATTTTTCTTAAATAAAAAAATAGAGATTTATGAATGTTTTATTAAATGTTGGAAGGAGGAATTTATCTGGGATATTCATCCACTGAAAGATGATTCTAGTGCTAAAATAAATGACTATATAAGGTAGTTGATTCCTTTGATGTAAAAATCATTGAAAAGTAGTCCACATTAAAAAAATCTATTAAAGGTGATGTAGAATGTGTAATAAAAGATAAAATGATGACTTATATGGAAATTATTTAGAATGAAGATGAATGTGGGCGTAATATTGTTCAATATGATTCTGATAGTTGTAGTTATTTGGAATGTAATCCTAGAATAAAAAACCAAAAAATCGAAAATTTATAAAAATATTTTGAATTTGGTAATATTATTATATATTAGGATGTTATATTTCATACATGATAGAAATTGAGGTTTGAAAATAAAATTCCACTTATATCATAGTTTGAACCATAACATCTTCCAAAAGAAGTTGGGAATAAAGAGTGGTCAAATATGATTAATGAAGAGTTCGATAAAACTGAGAATAATAAATCTTGGTATATTATTCCTTGGTGGAAGGGAAATAAAGTTATTGGAAAATATGGGTGTTTAAAAATAATATCAATGAATAAGGAAATGTTTCAAGTAATAAATATTGACATGTTTTAAAGGTTAATTAAAGGTGGACCGTTATTATTTTTTTAAAAAATATCCCACTATTACTAGGATTGAATGTATTAGAATGTTTTTAGAAATATTTGATCTTGAAAATTTCAATTTGTATCAGATGGAAATTGAGTCACATTTATTCAATGGATAAATTTAATGAAAATTTTATATTGAGTATCCTAATTGGTTCATACTAGATAGTGATTTAAATATGGTGTTTATGCTGAAGAAATATTTGTACAGGTTGAAATAGGCCCCACATACCTAATATATTAAACTATATATTTTTCTAACGTATTTTAATAATTCAAAAATAAATTCTTATAGAAACTTATACGTTAAATAAATGAGTAAATGTATCAAGTTGTTTATTTTTTATATTGAAGATATAATTTTCCCAAGTGAAATGGATAAATATTGTGAATATTTTACTAAAAAAACAATGAACAAATTTGAAATATCAATTCTTAAAGAGTTGAATTTATTTATGATATTACATGTTTAATAAAAAGGGAAATATATTTTATAATCATAATAAAATTAATTTAAGGATCTGCTAAAAAAATTTTGTAATTAAATATTGAAAAGTGGTTTCTACACCTGTTACGGTTGGAATGAATAGAATTAATATTGAAGTTGAAGAAAGTGTAATTCAGAAGTATTTTTGAATGTTCATTAGAAATTCACCATGTCATAATACTTTAAGATCATATATTTCATATATTGTGAAATTGAGTTGAATGTATCATTGTGATATTATATAATCACACATTTTTGGATAATTATGAATCCATAGGTGTGTTAATAGAACATCTAACTATGTCATGAATAATATAGGATGTAATGAGTTTAACATTCATAGTTTCCCTGATGCTGATTATGTTGAATATTGTAATGATAAAAAATAAACATAAGGTTTGAAATTATTATTGGCATAAACATGAATTATCAAGTATATAAAAAAATTAGGTTACCTTATATATAAAATAAGAAAAATATTTTTCCTTCACCGAGGATTATAATCATGTGACGTGGATTAAAGTTCATATAGAAAATTTGAGAGTGATTGTTGAAATCCCATTAAAGATTCTTTATGATAATCTGAGTTCCATTGATCTGTTTAATAATCTATTCAATATTCTATATCAATAAACATTTAGATTAAATACAATTTTTAAAATAGAATTTTTATAATAGAGAATTAATTCTTCAGTATATTAATTTAAATGATCAACTTTCTAATATCATAAATAATTCCATTTCATGGGAAATATTTTAAGAAATGATTCTAAAAATATATGTACATCCTCCATCAATTACTAAAGAATGTTGTTGGGTTAACCTCCATGATCCTTTTGATTTTATGGATAAAAGGGGTAAATAATTATAACTCAATAATCTATAATATTTGAATCTAAATCTAGAGTTATCACAAAAGGGTGAGCAAGTGAATGGTATAGACGTTATAATTCTAAATGGCGAGATTATTAAGGGGTTGTTTATCAATATCATGGTCAAAAATTTATATGTCACCAGGGGATAAAATTCCTTCAAAACCATTTATTAATGTGGATGTGTGGTGTCAACATATTTTCATTGATAAAGGCTATATTTGGCGGAATTTAAGAAAGGACTTGTTAAAAATATTTATAATGTTTCCCATAAATCCAATGGTGGATATTAAAAATCCATTTGGTTTATTTTTTAATGATTGTTATATTTATTTTCATCCTATTCTTTTCAAGATATTTTTGTGATTCAAGATAATGAATTTATTCTTATCAAAACGTTTGTGACTTCTTAATCATACTAAGTTAGATGAAACACAAACAATTCTTAATTTTTTTATCATCTTGACTACTAAAAGTTTTGATAATAAAAGATGACATTTATGTACTGATACATGTTTTATAATGCTTAATCTATAATGTCATGAAGCCAAAAATTATTCAATGTTAAAATTATTACGTTTTATTGAATTGAGTCATATAATGTACATCAGTTGGATGGAGTGATGATAATAAAAAACATTCATGGAATAAAGTGAGATTTTCAGCTATAAAAACCTCAAGTTATACAAAAAAAAGTCTATTTGATGAAAAATAAGGTGACAATTTATTAAATAAAAAATAAAAAAATTGAAATGAAGTCAAGGTCAAGAATAGGTTACAAACATCAACTAAATAGTAGAGTTTCAGATCATAGTAGGACAAATGAAAAAAAAATCATACTCCTCAGTAGTTTCCAACCCAGACTAACAGTTACCTCGATTAAATATCTTAAGGATCTATATATGAACACATATAAATTTATATCAGTATTAGAAGTATGAATTCTATTAGAACATGTCAATTGGATAAAATCTTGAAATATCGTTATAATAACATCTGTAAAATACATAAAACAACCATTTAAAAAGTTATTATGAGGGAATAAATATGTTGAGACACCATACAGAGAGATATAATTTTACCAAAACAATATGGTTATATGTAGATGTTCATATAAAGAAGTGATATATTAGTTGTAAATAGTGGAAGGAATATCAATTCTATAGGATAGAGAAAATATAGATAGGTTCTTGAAAAAATCACATAAAATCTATAAGTCCTATAACTATGAATATGTTGGGAGATTCATTAATTATTTATAAACCATGATAAGATTTAATTTATACTCTAATAGATCAACGACATTGATATTTGAGAATGCTATCTTAATGATTTTTTATTCTGAACTTTTAGAAGCATTGATGGTGGTAAAATTAGAGTTTAATTGATCAAGAAATTCAATATTGAAACACATGCCACTCCCTTTAATTTTGATGACTGTACTATTATATAAAGGTTGTGTTAGATCATTGAGTAGTTTATTTTGTGTGATATTATAAATTATAATGTTTTTATACCAAGAGTATATATCCCTGCAATCAATTGGTTTATGTAAAGGAACCTAATAGTGAAACTGGACATAGGTTCATTAGACTAAGGCACTCTGAATTGAGGGAACATGAAGGATTCATACTATATAGGGATTGAAGAGAACCATATAGGGTTGAAGTAGACCTAGTACCATGAGATATGGAATTTTAGGAAAGATTTTGGTATGAAATTTTTTTATTTTTTAACATTTTCTTGTCTTGAAAGTATAACCAACCATTTTAAAAGGTTGGTTATGATAATTTATTAGAATGGGAAAAAATTATCTTGAAATGAGTTAGCTCATTTTTATTCACTACATTATATAGTGGATATACAAGGGTTAATGAGAGTTAACATGAGAAGTAATTATACACCCACCTTGGGGGAGAACCTTATAAAACTTTTTTCATTATTTTCATACTTATTGTTGAATTTTATTGATATTGAGTTATAAATTTGAGATGTTAAAAAATTTGACATGATTCATAGGATAATTTTGAGAGTAAGAAAATTTTAAATGATCACTACTGATTTGACCCCCCTTCTTAGTGGTCAACAAATTCTTGGACACTTCATATAATTTATGATATGATCACTAAGGAAAATTAAAAATATATTCCAAAATTAACTCTAAAACATTATAACTAAACAAAAATGATACTTGTAAATTAACCCAGGACAATAAAAAACATTTGTTTTAGAAATATATGAATATATTTATTTTTTCCAAAAGTCATTGAGTAAAAGTGATAATTGTATATCTCTTGCTTTTTTAAAATTTTGCAGGTATAAAGGTTATATAATTACATATTACCAAAGGAAAATATATTTTAATTAATAATAAATTAATTATTGAAGTTATGTGTGTTATTTTTTAGTTAGTGATAAATATATTTTATGATAATAAATAATAAATTAAATAATGGGATTGAAATTAATAAACATGAGTAGTTCCTATAAAAAATAATTAGTAATTTCTTTAGGAATAACGATGTGATAGTGAAAATTTGGTAGAATGTGTTGAAAGGGAAAAAATTTATAAAAATACACATTTATTTTTCTGATGAAAAAAAGAACGAATATGAAGAGGAATAATTTGTAATGTTTCCATTCAATGAAAACAATTGAAGTATTGTTTGGATCCATAATATTGGGAAATAACCCCAAGTGGCTAGAAATTTTGTGTTTTTGATAAATTTACTAAAACAAGTTAGTAGAACTATAAAATTTAATAATGATGGAGCCCTTTAAATCAATAAAAAATGGAGTATAAAAAATTGATGCAGAAGGGTTAGGAAATAAGTAATTAAAATTGATTGATTGATAATGACAAAATATTTTATATGAGTGGAAAAATTATAAATATAGATTATAATTCTCAATTAATTAGTAGGGAAAATAAATATAAGGTAAATATAATAAATTTTTAATCTAGTTGAGGTATCGTTGATATAATTATAAACTTGAGAACACTGAAATTAGCATTACACTCCACATTGATGAAGAAAACAAGTTATTATTCCTAATATAACACCATATTCTTCAAATAAATGAATAAATTATAAAAATATGAATGTTGAAGTTGATATGACTATATTTTACATTTTTTAATTACCTTTAATTAAACTTCCCATGAATACCATTAATTGGTTAGTGGATAGTGACAAGTGTAGAGGTATTTTCTCAATAATGGGAAAAATTTACTCTAGAAATTCCTATAAGCTATAATGGTGAAACAGTATCCACAATAAGGTAAATAAATCAATAACTATGGTATATGACCCATGCATATATATAATATCATCCCATGTCAAAATATACATTCAAAACCTCCTCAATATATATAAGCTGTACTATTGAAATAAAATATTGGCCAATGTAAAAGAAACTCTAATCCCATACTTATTATATTGAAATACTATATCTAGCCTCGGTAGTGATCTAACATCTTCTCATTGATCATTATAAGATCAAGTGAATTAATATACATGTTCTTAAATGAGGGTAATGAATAATAATTAATATTATTTTCCCAATATGTTATATGACCACGTACACATCATGTTTATTTAAAAATTAACTATAAGTAATATGAATACAAAAAAATTTAAATTGATTCCATCATTAAAAATAAGAATATCCATTATCAATCACTGTATAGCTTACCGTATGACTCCATTTTACCACTTCCAACAAATGAAAATGTTTACTTATTTGGCATGTAAATTATAACGAATAATAAGGAACCCCAAGAACAACATCCATCTTGAGTTTCAAAAACATACCATAGATTTTATTTGTATCCTTCTTAGTATAGCTGATACCCTAGGTACAATCCTAAACATCAATTCCAATTACATATTAGATATTGGAACACATCCCCTTCACAAGACAATGTTATCAAATAAATATATATAATAAAAAATAATATATTATAATATCAATTCCATTGAAATAATTGTTTGTTGATAACTCACCATATATTTTGTTATCCCAATGATAATAGATAAATAATTGGACTCCAAATATCTATGAGGTGATATATTAAGTTCACACATCCATTATTTGAAGTTTATACGTAAATACTAGAAGAAATACACATCTCAAAAATCCTTGTTTTGTACCCAATTATCATAGTCCCAGTTCTTTATGTAGATAAAGAGAATTTTTTTTTGTTATCATCCTGCTAGATCCCAAATGATGTGGCATATAATGAATGTAAAAAAATAAAGTGAATTTTTTTCTATCATAATCTTGCTTCTGGGATCATATAGGGATTACGCATCTCAAAATATACCATACCAACCCATCTAGAAGAATTTCAAATACTTATATGTATCTTAGTTAATATCTAGTTTTCTTAGGATGTAATATTTGATTCAATGTGTTCCACATTCTAAATTTAATATAATCTAGAATTAATAATTTTAAAATAAATAAATGTTTTTATGGAATTAAATATCTATTCAATTTATTACTAGATCAATATCACTCATTGTCCTTTTATTTACATCCACATCATCTAATGTAACATGTGAATTTTCAACCATTTTCTTTAATCATTCCTATATAAGTATGAATTTAGTATTATATTTTTAAAAAATCATGCTACTACTGCTTATTATAATATGATTAGTTATAGTTAATTCATTAATTACATTCAATTCTATCATGATTAGATCTATTGATTTAGGGAATAACCCTTAGCTAGCGATATTCCTTCATCGATCAAACATAATGACGTAGACCTTTAGTCAACAAAAAATAGCATTACATTTCACCATATTTATTCATATATAGTTATTTAAATATATATCTTACCCAAATAAACTAAATATATTACTAGAATCCTTTAAACTCCATTGAGTTTCATCATGAACAAAACTTCTAAAAAAATTAATAATTTGTTTGCATTACTTTTCATTTAGGTACTAAGTATACAACATTCAATTATTAGTTACCCCCATCCAAGATCATTGACAATTATTATTAATCATTCAAATCATAAGATTATCTTTTTTTGTTAGATACCATTTATTTAAAAAACATTTGTATTTCAGATGTAAAATTAATCACACTATTCATTTACTAAGTAATTTCACAACTAAATTATGCCATTTTCATTATCTAATTCCACAATAAATCATTATATATATAAATATAGTATCATTTATAAATAATATCTTATAAAAATTGAATTTGAGATCTCACTAGAATAATTTTAATCACTTCAAGCCCATTTCTATTACTAAATTAATTTTAATTATCAGATGTTCTCAATTACCAAAAAATATTAATTTAAAATATCTTAATAATTTTTATTATTTTAATAATTAGAATTTTTTTTTTACAATATGATTATTTTATTAATAATTTTTTAAAATATTAACAAAGTTATCCTAACACAATTCCAATTTTCATGGAATGTTGAACGGTGACAATAAAAAATTTTCACTTCGCAATTTCAAGAACCACACACTCCTACATTCCCCAAAACATTTTAAAAAATATATTTTCTTCCAATTTAAGACCCCATTTGTAAATCTCAACATACCATACAATTTTTTCACATCAATCACAAGGCAGGATACTTGTCATTTAATTATTGAACAAGTAGTTGGGAGTGATTGGCTTAGAACATACTAATCCTTTCCCACTTTGATGAAATGTCCATATGGGATTACATATAATCCATTTGATTCAGTGGACCTTGTTTGACTGGGATACCATGGTGCATGATTGGTATGAACAGACCACTTACCACCCTATTAGACTAATTGGGTGATCATAATGTGTCTATATTGCATTATGAATCTTCCCTCAATAAGGATGTGGTTGAAAACCCTATAACATGCATTCATCTAATTATATTTTCATGAGATATCTTTACCACCATGTATATGTTATTTCATGTCACCTTATGATATGGTTGATGTGTTACACACATAGTTTTGCAATTACATATGTGGTGGTTGGGGTTCCATTATCGATCTTTATCACATATACCACCAGATTCCATGGTCACATCGTCCTGTGATTGTTTTACTATGGTGGATGACCATTGATTCATCATATAATTACACATTATAATCTTCTTGATACATGGATTATAAATATAGCCACTGATTTCTTGAATTAATTTGTTTAGTAGGTCAACTTAAAGAAATAATTTATGAAATATTGGAAATTATATCACACCAATATCATAAAACATAGGCCTAATCAATGTAATTCAAAATCCATTAGGCGTGTCTCCTTTTGATATTTTATTTAATATTGAGTTCCCTATTTTATTTAACTAGGATAAAATATAATCTTTGATTTAATAAGAAAATATGTAATAGTTTGATTTATTATTTTCTGAAAACCTTTCCTACGATTTTTATGATTTAGAGGTATTAGATTTTTTTTCATCACATAGATTAAGGATCCAAAAAAAATTTAAGATTTTTTTTAAAAACGTACGAATTAACTGTAATATTTTTAAATAATAAAAAATATAACATCAATATTTACTAATTAATAGGTAATATGTTTTAGATTTTTGATCTAATAGTTTTATATTGAGTGAGAGATAATCATATAATGATTACATTAAGTGATTTAAATAATATGAAATATATATTAGGGAGAGAATTTTATGCGCTAAAATAGTTATGAAAAATATGTCATAATTATTGAACCATAATTTTTATATGATGGTCTAGTGATATTTGGAAAATACCCCCTATGATCGGTGCGTCTATGGTGGTGAAAACTTTTAAAAGCTAGCCAACTATTATGTATTCTAGAATAATCATACATAGGGTAGTATTAGATAAATAATACTTTGTTATGGATTATTTATCCTCTAAAATTACTCTATATCTATGAAATAGTATAATAATAACAACTAAAATTATTAAAACATTTACCATAATGGAAATAGGCCATTTTATATTCAATGTATAGGCCCATTTAATATTAAAAAATTATGTTGAGTAGGAGTTTATCATTATATACTTTTTAGTATATATTAAAATATCCTCTTAAATAATCCCATAGAAATGAAATTTTTCCAACAAATCATTAATTTAAATTTATGTGAGATCCAAAAAAATTCGTGACACTGAAATGGGAACCAAACATTGAGAACATGGAAATTAGTTCCTAAATAGACAACCATACTATCACAATTATGATATTTCCAATATATATGACTTTTGATTCTTATATAAAATTAAATATTTTTAGAACACCAAAAAATCCCATAATGTAAATATAAGAAAATATCTCGGACCTTTATCACTTGATTGGTGTAAAACATGGACAATTAAATGATTTAAATATGATCAATATAATTTTCTATAGGAAGCTGTTTTTTATTTATTAAATTTAGCGACTATAAGGCCAGATATTGCAGATGAAGCACACATGGTATTGGTGAAACACATGAAAGTTACCCTAAGAGGTTGTGAGTCATTTTATGTAAATTTCAAACACCATTTCATAATGATATATTTTTAGAAAAATTATATTCTCTTCTCATATTAAATTCACAAGTAGTAAAGTATAAAGAAGATACCAAATTTGTTTTATATAGTGAACCATTATTGGGATATCTCTAGGGACCATAATCTTGGTGATATGTCAATATACCAAAATCCTCTAAATAAACAAATTATATATTATTTAATTAGATTCATCTCATAGAACATCATGGTTTATAACTATCAGAAGATATTGAGGACTGTATAATTTTCTTTCATTGAATTAAGATACTACTTCTTCATGTTATACCATGATCATCCATGATTTGGGAATAAGAATAAAACCTCAATATATATATATATATTATCCACTTTCATATACAAGATAAAAATCCTTTAATTTATAAGATAATAGTCCTTAAATGTCTCATGATCTCTCTATTTTTTTACCACTTTAAAATTCCATAATTTCACACTTGAAATTCCAATTTCAAACCATTATATTGTTCCACTATATTCATTAGCATGTTACCTTCTCAAAAATAGAATAAAGTATTTATTTTACATAAGTTAACTTATTCATACATTCATTAAATTAAATAGAAAATTTAATTATAAATGGAATATAAATTTGAGTCAAACAAAATTAATTCAAGTTATATAATATATCTATAGAGGTTTTAATTTTTAAATGTGAAATTAATTGATGCTTGATCTAAAACTATACGAAGAAATTTACCAAGGTGTGACTACCTCCTAGTTTAACATTAAATTCATGGATTTGAGTATTCAGATCATTATATACCATAACAATCTACTGATATCAAAATTAAGATATCTCATACCGGAAATAATCTATGAAAAATTAATTTCATGGACATGTTGTTATCTTATTATTGAAAAAACAAAAGTCACAATTCCTTATTACATGATTTTTTATCTCTGGTTTCTAAAGAAACATGAGAAAACAAAATTTAAATATGTATTTATACTTAATGAAGTAATATTTAGATTCTTTTTTTAATAATCAAATATAAGGAAACCATGGATATATTGACACATATTTAAATCCTAATCAATTCCAATTGATTTTTTTTCAACCAACCAAGGTCACACAACTATATTTTTAAGTCTCAAAATCTCATTTCTATACATCTTGAACAACCATGATGTTCATTTTATTCTCAAAAATGGATTTCCTTTCTATTTTACCCTATTAAATAACTTCATATATGATTAAAAGTTTCTAGGTCCCCCATTTATAGAGCCCATATATGCACCACATGGTTTCCACCCGCATTCCATCCATTTATAATAGTCTTTGTAAACACTATGCCATGTCTCACATAGAATCACAACAGAAACAATATTTTTAAACCAATGTTTATTGAATCACATTCCAACAATCCCCCAAGATTAATTTTATGAATGGTAATTATTTTATATTTTTTTGAGTTATTTAGTGGTTATAATCATTTTATTTTAAATTAATAGAACCCAAAATTCCTCAAGATAATTTTTTATAACAATATCCCCCGTGGATTTATTGAAAACCATCCTACATCCCAAAAAACCACCTTCAAAGGAATTAAAAAAAATCAAACGTCAATTAGATATTGTACTCAATAATAGACTAATAATTCACTCTGAGCTCACATGATCCATTTATATCAAGAGAAATAATATTTAATTGAAGATTTTACTATATAACAGATTATTGATAATAAACTTTTTTTCTCAACTCTACATGGTAGTAGTAATACTAAATAAATAGCTCTAAATAATATTCTTTAAACCCCATGTTTCCCTTCACATTTCATATGAATTCAAAATTACCTTTAAAAGACCAATTCAATCAAAATTCTTGTGATTTCTCATTATAATTTATATTGTAAATTTATCCTCATTATACAACATGAGATGAATCACTATTTTGTGAATAATAACTTATTTTTTATTTTCTCCACATTACCGAATATTATGAAATAGATTCCCATATCAAGGGATATTACTATCACTTTTTCAATGAAATCAAAGAAAAAATCAAGAAGGTTTACAAAATTGAAGTATTATATAATGATAACATCATTAAATTTAGACATATCCCTCCCTTTTTCAACAAATATAATCACCCATTAAATAAATGTTCACAAATAAGAATTTATAAAATACCCAATGAAACATTGACAGATAAGGTTGATTTTAATGAAAAGCATCACAGTGATACCCTTTGTTGATTGAAATTATGAATCTTTAACCATTTAATGGAAGAAACCATAGGGTATTGTGGTCCTTTATCAACGTCATTTTTTTTGTATAGAGATGGTTAAAATCTATGAGATAACTTATGCTTCAAGAAAAAATATTTAGAGATCTATTTTATCACATTTTCAATATTTTCACTTTGATTAGTGACATATTCCAATATCAATATACCATTCTCAACATTATCATTTATAAAGTGATATTTGATCTTGGTATGAATTTTCCTTCAATGATAAAGAGAATTTTTAATCAGATAAATAGTAATCAATTTCTCAAACAAGACTGTAATATGTTATTTCACCTAAAATAAAATATTCCCAAGTATTTTATTTATCATTAAAAGATCTATAAATGAATATTTATCTATGATGTATTTATCTTCTATAATTCTCAATGAGACTCAATATTTTTTATTTCTCAAATAATAAGTAAAAAAATCCTCCATTATAAAATCTTCGACCCAAGGTTGATTTCTTATCATTCATAAAAACCACCCTATCCCTATCCCTATACACTATTAACTTTTATCTATAATTCTTCATTATAGAAGAAACAAAAATACACTTTGTCTTTTATGAACCATAGTAAACCTTCAAAATTTGTTACTGGATTTTCATACTACTAAATTTAAACCTTTTAACTTGACATATGGTAAAAAATAATAGGTTTTTATGTGTATTATGTAAAATATGATACCAATTATTTTTATATACTCAGTTGAATTGACCATATTTCAGTTTTTATCTCTTAACATCATCATATAGATATAATTTTATTTTTCGTGATCCTTTGAATCATTTATTTATAATATTTTTAAAGCTACATTAATATATTTATATTGATAAATAAATTGGCCATTCATTCATTTTATCGTCTATAATCAATTACATAAGGTTTTTTATATATCATCAAGGTGTCAAATTCAAACCTCATGAGTTATTCAAAATCCATAAATTACGGTTCACTTAATCCACCAAATAGTTTTGTCATTAATATAAATGATAACTATCATCCTATAATAATTATCATTTTAAATATAGATATTATTTTCAACACCTTAATTATAAAAAATATGTATTTTTAATTATATATCAAGATAATAATACAATTATTTTTTTATATATCCCATAATGATATCTATTCAAAATAAAAACTTTTTACTCATAGTAATTAATAGTAAATAAATTTATATACTATATTTAAACCTCATTCATAGGGAATCCATTATGCAGTGATAATTACATATCTATTTGAAAAGAATTTAACCTCACTTCCCCTGATAAGGCCAATAATATGAAAATAAGTTCCCATTATGTCATTGGAGAAAAGATATAATCAACATTGTATCTTTAGATTTTATAATATTCATTTAATATAACATACAAATTTTATTGAACCAACATTCACTCTACTCTGAGTTATAATATTAATACCCTTTTGGTTATGAAAATATTCATATCTAATAGCATCAATTTTTTTGAATGTTTTATTCTTCTAAATTTTTTTATGAAATTCGTTTAGTAATTTGAAAAAACTCTCATCTTTCACAACATTATAAAAACTAATAGTATTTAATTTAGATATGAGTGAAAATTTTTATAGAAACTTCATTCAATATATTTGAATTAAAACATTCTATTTCTCACTATTGTTTTCATTATTCATTTATAATCTTTTTCCAAACATATATGTAGAAATTGATCTTGAACCGTCGACCTCATCATTGGTGTTTTCTTCAGTGTCAATACGATTTTCTACTTTTCCACTAGATCATTATCATTTATTCTCAATTCATATGCAATGATGTGGAATGAATAATTTAAATGAATCTACCTTTGGAACCTACCCCACAACCACCATTATCATTAAATTAAATATAATTGAAAACCATGTCATCATAAAATTCATAATTCTGATATCATCATGGTCTTTTACAAGTCTATGAATATCCTCAATAATAACATTCATGTCATCAATATAAATTATCAAATAATTTATTATGATTTATCCTTAAGTCACTACACTTGTTCCAAAGATCATATAATTGTTCATCATGTACTTATAAGCTACCTTTATAGTTTTTGAGAAACATTTAACACATAGAGTACAATGATTTACATGATAATATAATTTTTAAAATTTTATTAGAAAACCCCCTATCATATTGAATCCATTTGAATCATTATTCATGTTTTTATAGTGTATTATGAATAATTATATGATTTATATGTTATAAATATTCTATATATGAATGTTTTAAAATAATCCATATATGTAATATTTAAATCGAAATGTTTTTGGATTAAAATATTAATATACCCCATAAATGTATCCATTTCAAAATTGAAATAGATTATATCTAAAATATACTATAGAATAATAAACTCCATGAAAAGATATAATTCAAATGGGGAAAAATCCAATTCACTATGAAATTTAAAACAACTTTTTTCCCATTTATAGATAAATTAATAAAACATTATGTGAAAAATATATTACATAAAAACAAAGGCCAATCAATATTTTTGTTTAATATATTATACATGTTGAAACCACAATTACCTTTTTTGACCATTTTAGATGTCCTTATTTCCCATAAGAATAATTTAAATACACAACAGTCATAGAACACTAATTTTCGATCTCCATAGCCCATTTTCTTTCAATCATAAATAAAAGTAATTTCAAAATGAGGTTAAAAATTCAAATACCACACCATTTTATATTGTTAAAAACCTTCTTATATATTATAGTACTATTGGATTCCGTATTTCTAGAACCCATATAATCACTATGAGGACTCCTATAGTATATTAGCTACTTACTTTTGTAATTATCACCTTCATATAATGTTTAAAATTTCTATATGACATAAGCCAAATCATCATGCTAATATGTAACCATAATAATTCCAAACATTCTTCAAGAAGTCATTTTCCCATCACGATGATTCTTAAAAACTATTATTAGTATTTTAAAGGATCAAATCCTAATATTGTGATGAAATAAATCCCAAAAATACTTTATAATATATTTATTAACACATTGATATTCTATTTTAGAGTGATCATATCGAATAAATAATTAGGATTATTAATATGATTCTAATATATAAATCAAAATTTGAAATATGGATCATGGTATTCACCTTGTTGGGAACATTATTTCAAGGCATGCAATGACACAGATTGGGATGTATTCATAATGGATAAGAATTCAAGAAGCATATAAGATGAGTATATATCTATTAATAAGGTTTATACACATCTTATTTATATAAAATATAAATAAATATATTTTAGTGAAAATGTGGAGTATGACATGATGATTTTAAGTGACATAAATAGTGTTGTAAAACGTACAAAAACCTAGTTTATAACATATACACCAATAATAATTTAATTTTTTTAAAATTTATAATATAAATTATTAAATAAATACAATTAAATTTAGATAACATTTCAAGTAGTGATGAAGTTTCCAATATAATCATAAATTAATTTACATGACCATTAACTAAGAAAAATTAATTTAACATCATTGTTCAACCATATCTACAACGTCATGTGGTATAGAAGGTACCACTCTACCCAAGTTCATTACTTTTTCTCAAATAAATTTTTCGACGATTAAATATTAAGAAAAATATACAATAAATGATAATTTTAATGATTAATTAGAATACAATGTAGTTTATTTTTAAAATTTGTAGAGAATAAAATTGACAAAATCAAGAAATTATTTTAAAGGAAGGTGATATGAGAATTAATATATCATTTTTTAAAACCAATGTTATATTATTTCATCTAATTTGGTTTTAATAACATAATACCATATATGATTATAGATATATAATTTATTTATAGGAGTAACAACAAATTATTAACTGAATTTTTATGTTATTTAATTTTTTGTCCAATGAGGATAATGTTTTGTGGGATGTGGGTAGTGTACCGAGTTCCAAGTAGAAGACACATTATAGTGTAGGGGAATTTAGAGAGTTGATTAAGTGGAATAACATGTAGATAAATGTTTTAATGATATAGGAAGTCTTTAAAAATAATTATGTTGAATGTTAAAAGAAATAAACATTCATAAATTTCTTATTCTGAAAAAACAAGGTATTAAAAGGTTCATGAATTTATTGAATAACAGATCATGTTAGTTGAAGAAAATTTGAAAAATTATTTTGTTATAATTACATATAATTAAATGTTGAAGTAAAAATTCTAAAGAATAAAATATTTTAATTATCATATAAATAGAATATTCATTTCATGTATTTCTTTTAAACATTTATACTCAACAATATATAGATCAATTTTTAATATTTTTGTATAAAGATACTCCAAAATTAATTAATTCTTGTAGATAATTCTAGTAATGAAAATTTCCAGTAATATTGAAATATGTTTCTTTTGAGGTTATGAATGAGTGAGATGAGTTAATATAATTAAGATTTTAATTTTTAACATGTCTGTTAAGATTAACAAGGAAAAATCAATTTCAATGTGTGATTGATATACAAAGTAATCTGCACATGTAAGGTAGATATAAATTATTAATTTGTTATGTAAGATTTAATTTATGTTTATATATCTAATAATCAATTTATCTGAGAGTAAAAATACTCATGTCTTTGAGACCCAATTATATGTTAGATCGAATAAAATGTTTTAAATATCAACCAAGTGAGAAGAAATATTTTTGAGTGTAACACCATCTATTTTCAGGGAATTTATTATCGCTGTTTCTAGTAGAAAGGAGGAATTTGATTTTGATTTTTTAAGTTTAATTAGATACAACAATTTTGAGCTTGTTTTTTTTCCATGGAGGTAGAGGTTATGGAGTTTTTGGGGAATTTTTATATATTGTATATTATTATCATTCTGGTTATTTTCATATAGTTGTGGTGTGGGGAGTTAGCTACAATGTTGAATTAGAGAGGCAGAGAATAAGGAATTTCTCTTATATTGGGTTCACTACACCATTTATTAGTGGTAATGGGATAATTTCCTTTTAAGGAATTGTTGGTTGAAGTGTATTAATGGAAATTTCTTTATATTTCATTACCTTTTATTATAGGATATTTCCATTTTTCACAATATAGATTTTGAATAAACTTTTCACTAGGCACCACAATAGGATGGAAAACTACCTTGCAACATAGTCCTTTTAATTTTGGGACACATTACAGAGTAACTCTATGTATGTCATTGTTGGGATAGTTTTTTTTCATATTTCATCTATATTTTTAGTCCCCTTGAACTAAGACCTCTCTCATCCTTTCCTCTAATTGTTTAGGAAAATGATAGGCCTCTTTAAAGGACCTTATTGTCCCCATGTTCATAGATTTGTTCCTGAAATTGGAGGATCCATTCTCAATGATTCAGGGTATGTGTCTTCCCAATTTAACTTTCATTTTCCCCATTATCTTAGGGTGAACCACATATCTAATCTTATGTCACTATCTATTTCTCATATCTTGATCTAGAATCTCAATTTTGATGAATAGATATTGGTTCTAAGGATCATTGGAATGTGTGTTTGATCCTGTTGGTGCATAAACATGATTTGGGTTTTGATTCATGGAAAATGTTGATGCGGATATAGAAAGGATTGAGGTAGGAAGTTTGTACCATATAGATCAATGATCTTGAGTTTTTCCCATGTCATATTTTACTTTCATACATTTCCATATGTGGATTGTATGACATGACATGTTGGCCTACATATTAACTTAACATAAATAACCAATATATGATATGGTATTCTTGAGTTTCCATGTGTATACCTAGGGAGATATGTTTTTTGTGTTATTACTGTAGATATATGTGACTCTAATAATGAATAATTTTCCATGATATTTCTAGGTGTATTCTATATTGTTGTTTTTTTCTACATTGTACCAAAGTGATAGGTTGACCAATCCAAGATTAGTGGCCTCAGAGGGGAATTGTGTTCCAATACTGCATGTGACATGATGACCTAACTGATTTAGATGAAGGGGAATTCTGACCTTGTGTGGAATGACAAGACGATAATATAATATTATGTGATTTGAATGAACAATTCATAATAGGGCATGACAGTATTATGTGATGTGACTTGTGAGATAATAATAGGGAATGATGAAATCATGTTGACTGACTTTATGGGATAGGGTCTATACTGCTACCGATATTCCTTGTGGCTAGATCTTACTATTGAGAATCATTGTCATTAGATGTTCATCTTGTGATGTTCTTATGACCATTTTAGAGACCGCAATAGAATGAAACAAAAGAGGGTACGACACTAGTCCATAGGGGCTTGGATAACACTCATATGATAATTATTTTATTATTTCATTATGTGTGTATTAGTTTTTATATCATGGTATAAAAAACAATATACAATAAAACATATGTTAAACATGTGTTGGGGATGTCCAACCAGGTTTTTCTCACATCCTGAAAGAGAATCTCGATGTGCATGCAAATTTCAGGATCTAGGATCTAGTGAAGGGAATGGTCCCCAGGATAGGGAGCTAAGGAGATAGATTCTTGGAGTTGTAAGGGATACCAATAAATACTATAGACTATTGTTTCAATATTTATTACTTTTATATTATTTGATATTTTGTTAGTACTACTTCATCGGGGTTCAATCTGATTAACCTTGTTTAACATTTCATGATATCTACTTATAATTACTAAAATTTATTTTTTAAGTTTATTTATTTTAAATTTACGTTATTATTTATAAATGATGTATATGATTATATAGGTTATAGTATAGTAATGTTACTTTAGACCCTCCCTACTCTTTGGTTACCTTTTATAGACATGGAGGCACTCATGGGGTCTTATAGAGTATCCACTTCGGTGCTTTATGGGTAATACACAATGGGCCTTATTAAATAATATGAAATTCTCATGGTTCACTTTTTTCTTTTTGGGTTATGGTATAAAGGAGATATGATCTATGGAACTCATGTATGGGAGCTTCCTTGTGAATGAATAGATAATTTGTAACTACCCTCCGAGTTACCTTTAATTGGATTTCTATTACATTTTAATGGGATTTTGGTGCATTCAGGGATCAAGAGTGGGAACATAAAATCACTGTTAATATAAATACCTATACAATTCTATATATTAGTTATTAAATTTAATTCCTCGATCAGGGATAATTATTGAGTGATATACCAGTGTTCACTTCTATTGAGTTATATATCTATTTGGAATTAATTAGTTACAATTGATCATACTGAAATGCATATATAATATTTTCACTATCATGTACTTACAAAGTAATAGGCCTAAGATATGGTAGAATTAGGAGGGTTATACCTTATTTATTTGTACCTCCTATGATATGTAATGCCCCAACCCCAGTTACCCAAAGTCGGTGCATTATTACATAACATTGGCATGATCACAAAGGATCGAGTCTCCAAATACCGATTAGTTTAGTAGTCATGGAAACTCTAGATATATTCATAAGTCTTACATTACATCATAAGTAAAAAAACTACGACAAAATCTTGTATTCATATCCCCTCATACTGTCCCTGTAGGTCATTCATGAATTACTTCATCACATCCTTGAAAAAGTAAAACATTGAAAGAGGTGAGCTCAGATGCTCAATAAGGATAACAATATAGAAGAAGTTTTCATAGATAAGCATAAACACTTTAGGCAATGTATAACTAAAACAAAAGACTTTTAAAATTGAACTTCAGCATAATATGGAAAAGATAAAATGAAATAATGCCATTTACTTATTCACATGGATATTCTGTTAGTCGATTAATCACATTAAATATCAATAACCACTTTTATAATGATGAAATGAATAAGGCCAGACTATCATAACCACGTATCCTAGGCCTCATGCAGAGAGTACAAATAATATTTTTTCAAGGCCTCATGCCAAGACACAAGTTTGTCTCATGAGACCAACCGATGCATTGATAAGCTATAGCGGGCTCCACCCATCACTTACTAGGTACAATTCATTCCTCATATGAAAAGTTTGAAATATAAAATAAACATTCGTATTAAAACTAGCATAAGAAATGTCAATACTTGATCCACAAATCATGATGGTATAAAAATAGCACATCCATAGTCAAACATAACTCATTCAATACAATATAGACGATTGTATTGTATCATATTAATCTCAATCGAGAATAATGAAGGATATTGACATTGATGAAAATAATCATCAAAAAAATTTGTGAGAAATATCCCCCTTTTTCTTGAAATCATTTAAAAGTCACACTATTTGGCCAGAAGCCATATAAAAAATTGATTTTTTGAATCAAAGTGTCCCACACCACTTTGAAACATTTAAAATTAAATTTAATTTTAAAACATTAATGTCCATATAAATAAATCCTTAAAACCATTTTTAAACCATGGACATTAATGAGAATGATTTAAAAGAATAAATAATTAAATCATTTAAAAATGCATTTTAGTTAGAGTTTATAACCAAAAGAGAGAAACATGAATACAGATAATTGAGGTAATCAAAACATTGTAATAACATGAGAATAAATGGATTCATGATATACTATGTCAATGTACATTATATACGCTATATAAAAGTGATTTGGTGTATAACAACAGATAAGTCTCAATGGAATTTAAATTGAGATGAATTCTCTTATAAAGACCATATCCTTAGGTTAAGGATACATGAACGACATAATTATGTGTGAAAAATATAAATACACTCAATATTATTGGATATTCTGTGTAAATAAATCAGAATACATTCACACATATTCTTGTAAAAACAACACCAATGAATTGGATGCTTAACTCAACGAATGGAGATTGAGTTAAAATTTACTCTTATCAAGTTCATATTGATGACTCGAGAAATTATCAATCGAGTGATTATGTGTATTAGAAATTATATCCAAAGAACTGGGAGTGGAAATTATGACATAAGAAAATGAGTAGTGATTCCAGACATAATCTTAGAGTAAAATAATCAATGATGTATGTGTAAAGCTGAATGAGTGGAAATTGAAATTTCAAATTCCCTTATCAATTAGGTAACTTATGAAACATACACCAATGAAAGAAGGATCATACAATTATGATGTAAATATCCATAAATTAAATTATATTACATAATTAATACAATCATGGGTAGTATACACACCACATGCAATAAATAAGTGGTGAACAATGGAAATCTCACAGAATTAAAAGTAAGATAAGAAACCCCTTACTTTGTACTATGTCCTTGGTAGGGGGTAGGAAAAACTCTTGTATAATTGTGAAATAATTGTTATTTAATTATACCAGAATCATATACAATAATATGATATCATATATGGTCTTTTAACATTGATTTGTTAATAAGATCTTTGTATTATCGTCATTTTGGGTGTTAATAGATTCGTTTTCCTTTATATTCCTTGTCATGTGAGCCATAAATTTTATGGATGGGATGTATATTATTCATATCCAGAATTATATCAAATCTTTGAAAATTATTTTTAATAATTAAATGAAAATTATACTTAAATGGATTTGATGGAGAATGAATCTCATCACGTTCGGGGAGACGGTACTGCTTACGTACGCACGAGCGACAATATCATTATTTTTATATTAAAATAATATATAATTGGATGTTACATAATATATACATAATCATTATCATGTTATATTTATTATTTACATTAATTAAATATCATTATTATACCCATCTAAATAATAATATATTGAATAACAATTACACCACAACGTGGAGACGGTAGGTCGTACGTGCGCACGTATGGTGACATGTCATTCAAGGGATGGATAGAATAATGAATTTGTTTTTTCCATAATTATAATAAAATCATATTATATAGAATATACTGGATTTAATATTTTAGAATGGAAATAACAAGGAAAAAATAAGTTGAAGAAGAAAGGAAATTTAAAGAGGGTGGTGAAGACGTTACGTCTTCTTTGGGTTCTTCCTTTTAATTTGATCAAACGGGCTCCATAGGTTGGCTTTATGATCAAAATAAGGCCACTAGGTAAAATTTAGGGAATTTGGGTGGATATTTGAGTAGAGGTTGGCTGATCCAAAATGATTTCAAGGAGTGAATAATTGGTTAGAAGTGGTGTCCTTTTATAAGGGGGAGGAGGGGCTCTTTATGGAAAACTTAAAGTATTATTTTATAATAAATTGATATTTGGTTTCTAATGGCTCCAAATTGGATTATTCAAAGACTAAGGTGGGGATGGGTCTAAATAATTTCAACCAATATATTTTAGACAGTTTTGGGTCATTATATTAACCTTATCTTTTAGTTTTAACTCTTGGTTAATTAGTTTGACACTTACCATATCACTTAGTATTTTTATATTATATAGTTAATAAACTTACAATATACCTCCAAGAGACCCCAAAGTGGTCCATTAATGATACAAATATTATGAAATAAGTCCTTTGGCCTAACCATAGATTTTTTGGAATTTAATATCAATTAATAATATAATATTTGTTTTAAATAATCTTTTTTGTCAATTTTGACACTATTTGGTATTTGATTTTTGTGAAACTCATAACAACAATATTATTTTTATCAAGGTTATTTAAATCAATCTTAACATATCATATTAACCTATAATATTCTTGGAATTCATTAAAAGTCTCAAATTATATTTATTTGGGTATTTATAATATCAATTATTATAATATTTCATTAATAAGGTAATTACTGCATCATCATTGTGTCACAAATAAATTACATTATTTAAAGTATAAAAATTATAAATAAAATACCATTATGTAGAAAATATTTTTATATTTCTAATTAATATTTATAGTCGAAAATATAACATATATAACCCTATGTAAAAATTGTTTTCCCAAAAGATATAGGCTTATGTCATTTTTGTATTTACTTTAACTTAATTAATATAAAGTGTCCCTATCACCTACAAGTGGCTCTATGGGGTCCCAAAATCGACCAAGATAAGACACTTGTCGGAAATTTATCCAACAATAAGGTTAGGACAATATTTAGGGAAATTTATTATTATTATAATATTATTTTTTAACCCTTATTTACAAGATTTATCCTCTAACCATGGTAAATAAAATATTTACCGAAGTAAATATTCAAAATGTCTAAAAATTAAAGTTACCTATTTACTCAATTTGGACATCCTGATTCCAAATATGGAATACATTTTTCCATATTCAAAACACAGAAGTGGAAGAAAATTATTTTAAAATTAATTACCGTTGTCAAAACAAAAACCGTGTTTTTAAGATATAATAACTATCAAAAGATTGACACTTGTTTATGTCTGATTTAATTGAGAAATTATGTCCAATTACTGAAATTATATTAAATGGTTAAAATATATTGTAAATATACTATAAACCACTCAAATATATAATTTATCACTATTAATTATTTTGATTAGAAAAGTTGTTTTTAATTAAAATTTATTAATTTTCACTATTCATCAAAATATAAAATATGTCTGAAAAGTACCAAAATTTTACCCTAGGCTAAATTTAATATTAAGAATCCAAAAATGAAGTCAATTTTGAGAGTTTAAATTTATAAAATTTCAAAAAGTATGTATTACTATTCATAACAGCTACTTTGATTGGTTGTGGTGTGTGTTGGAATCTCAAAGTTGCGTACAATGAAAGCCATTACATTATTCAAAGGGTAATGTACCGAGGAAGCTTGGGGTGTTACATTATCCCCTGCTTCAATAAATTGCGTCCTCGCAATTTTTAGAATTAGGCTTGAGAATATAATGGAAAGTCCCACATCAGAAAAAGATTAAAAAAACTATCATTTTAAAAGAAAGAAAGAGAAGTATAAAGGTCACCCAAGATAACCCATACTATGATTCCATGTAGGAAAACATGGATATGGATGATAAAATAAGTTTCAAGTTATGATGGAGAGGGATAGAAAACATGATCACGAGAAATTTAACATCATGAAAACCACAAAATTATGTTGGGACAAACAGTCATTAGTCTCCCAGTAGGAAAAGTAAACAGATTTTTTTTTTGTTTTAGGTTACATTACATAAGGACGAGGAATTAATTTATGATATTGACTAAGAACATAAAAAGATATACTTAATTTTTATGTAGAGTTTCATTCTTTAATAAATTTCTACCACTAACTCAATTTTTTTTAACAAGGAGTATTCAAGAAGACTTGGTCACACTGGAAGAGCTAGAATAAAATTCTATAGAATAACATGACCCACATAGGATAAAATATATATTTACCTTGTCTTTAGAGATTAATCAAAACCAAAATGGTTAGTACAAGATCTAATGATCCCCGAAATGGATATTCCATTAGAGGAAAAAACACTAACCTTAATTTCTAAAAAAAACCAACAATAACCAAAAGTTAAATAAATACCATTCAATAATAAATTGTTCATAAAATAGTTCAATATAATCCAAACTAATATTGAAACCCAAAACATAGTAGAATTTGGTTATGTAGTCTTCCATGTTAAATTTTATCTCCAAATGACATCAACTACTCTTAAAGTCACATACATAAAAGCGATTAACCTAATCACATATAATCAATTATAGGTTAATCATTTCCCTTTATAACCCAAATTAATATAAATCCACAATAAAAATCCACCATTACTCCTCAAATGAAATCCCATAGAATTCTATTTTCCTTGGGCATATAGTGGTCCCAACAAAGCGAACATCTTCGAAAATAACATTCATCACTTAATCACCAAATCATTTTCTTATAATAAGGGTATTAATTTGATAAGACATAAGATCCAAAATAAACTTATAATTGATCAATAAAATCATTAAACTAACAATAATTAGTCACACTAACTAGGGAATTCACGTAGTCCAGTGGTAGGCGATAAATCCGAATTGCACTTTGGTTGTGGGTTCGATTCCCACAGCTTTGTCCGACGAGACGGGTTGTCAAACAATCTATGTGTTGTCCTTTTCCAAAGTCTATTTTTTTATAATATTAAAAAAATGAGATAAATTACTCAAAATAACCATAAAATAATTTAACCACAAATGTTATCTCATACCTTGAATTTCATCCCAAAATATATTAACTTGTAATTGCCTCAAACCCAATGATCATATAAGACCAAATTGTTTTTCTAACTATATCTGCAAGAGAAAAGATAATTCTTCCTCAAATATCATTTTCACCTGATAAATTTTAGGGTTACACAAACAAGAGAAAATTATTCAAAAGTAATCCCATCAATAAAGAGCACTAATAGTTTTAAACATTTCACCATCCATTTATTTCCACATAGGTTCTTCATCATATGTTCCTCGAGTTCCCACATTGACTCTTCCATCTTATGATTTCTCCATAGAAAATTTACCAGACGAGTCATCCGGTTTCTCAACACTTGATCTTTGGTATGAAGAATTCTAATAGGCTCTTCACAAAGATAGATAAGGTTCCAGTTCTAATTCTTCATTGGTGATTACATGAGTTGGGTCAGGCATGTATTTTTTCACCAGTGATATGTGGAACACATCATGAACTCTAGAGAGACTAGGCAGAATTTCCTTTTGGTAGAATGTGTTCATGTGTCACAATGGTACCTCAAGAATTTTTCAAAATCATCTACTTCCTTTACCCAAAAACTCCTCATCCATCTTGCATTATATCGATGGAAGCATCGATGAATAATAGAAAAATAGTAATTTCTTATATATAATTTTGAGACATCATCTTTGACATGTTTATTTAGAAAAATTCTTACTGATTCATCTTCAAATATTTCAAAATAAGGTTTTGGTAAATCAGTTTCCATATATCCCAAAATACATAAATGTATAATTTGATACATATAGGCTGCTCGAAGGTCTCCTTCTTCTGCAGCATCTAGAAAATCATTTAGTGCATCGTAATTTTGAGATAAAGTGAAGAATTTGAAAAGACCCTAATGGTACTTCCCAAACATAGCATGGTAAAAAGTTGAGAGCATAATATTATCCCATAGTCGGTACTTTATCCTTGAATGAATCATGCAATTCTAGAGGTATTGGATGTCTCATAAAGTTGTTTCCATGTAACTTGGACATTTGAAAAGGTTTCAACATCATCTGCGCATGACTTATGGATAGTAAGTGTAAGTAGTTCTTCAAGAAGAGTGAGAAGAGTTGATCATGATCTTTCTCCCTCCATGATTTAACTAAAAAAATAAAATACAATTAGGGTTTTTGAATACATATCTAATGAGAATGTAAAAAAAATTAGACATAATAGGATAATCTTGTAATTGAACAATATATCCAAACTTGGGGTACCCTATGTTAAAATCTAGGTTATCCACTATCTATTTCCCGACATATATTCTTAGGGGATTTTTTTATTCCCTTTATAATAGTTCATACTAGTCTTGTGCATTTACCAAAGAATATCACTCGGGAGTGTCATAACCAAGAGTGCAGTAAGGCCCGTGGTTGTGCACCAGTTCCCGTTAGAGTCTATCTCAAAGTGGTGTTTTTGGGTTTTACCCCTAGGTACATCTGTGCTAGAGCCGCCTCTACCTGCTCATATCCAAACAGGGATGTATTTCGCGGAAAACTCACAAAATATCTACAATACCAAAATTTGAGTATGTTATTCTATACTAATCCTCAATGTCTATCTTAGGGCTATGTGAACTAATCAGAGTTTATCTAAATATAGATTCCAAGGTTTGTACTAAACTTCCTCTAATACCAACTGTAATGCCCGGACCCCAGTCACCCAGAGTCGGTGCATTATTGCATAACAATGGCATGATCACAAAGGATCAAGTCTCTAAAGACTGATTATTTTACTTGTCTTGTAAACGATAGATATATTCATAAGTCTTACATTACATCATAAGTTAAAAAAACTACAACAACATCTTGTCTTCATATCCCCTCATATTATCCCTGCAGGTCATTCATAAATTACTTCATCAAATCCTGGGAAAAATAAAACATTGAAACGGGTGAGCTCAGATGCTCAATAAGGATAACAATATAGCAGAAGCTTTCATTGATAAGCATAAACACTTAAGGCAATGTATAACTAAATGAAAAGCCTTTTAAACTTGAACTTCAACATAATAAGCAAAATATAAAACGAAATAATTCCATTTAATTATTCACATGGATATTATACTAGTCGATTAATCACATGAAATATCAATAACCACTTTTATAATGATGGAATGCATAATGCGAGACTATCATAACCACATAGCTAAGTCCTCATGCTGAGACAAAAAATAATATTTTATCAAGGCCTCGTGCCAAGAAACTAGTTTTTCTCATGAGACCTACCGATGCATCAAGGAGCTATAGTGGGCTCCACCTGTCACTTACTATGTCCAATGAATTCCTCATATGATAAGTTTGAAATATAACATAAACATTCATATTAAAACTAGAATATGAAATGTCAATACTTGATCCCCAAACCATGATGGTATAAAAATAGCACATCCACAGTCAAACATAACTCATTTGATACAATATGGAAGATTTTATTGTATCATATTAATCTCAATCAATATTAGTGAAGGATATTGACATAGATGAAAATAATAATCAAATCTATTAGAGAGAAATATCCCCCTTTTTCTTGAAATCATTTAAATGTCACACTATTTATCAAGATGCCATTTAAAAATATATTTTTTGAATAAAAGTGTCCCATACCACTTTGAAACATTTAAAAGTAAATTTAATTTTAAAACTTTAATATCCATATAAATAAATACTTAAAACCATTTTTAAAACATGGAAATTAATGAGAATGATTTAGAAGAATAAATCATTAAAACATTTAAAAATGTATTTTAGTTAGAGTTTCTAACCAAAAGAGAGGCACTTGAATACAAATAATTGAGGTAATCAAAAAATTGTAATAACATGCGAATAAAGGGAATCATGATGTACTATGTCAAAGTAAATTATATACACCATATAAAAGTGATTTGGTGTATAACAACAAAGTAGCCTCAATAAAATATAAATTGAGATGAATTCTCATATAAAGACCATTTCCTTAAGTTAAGGATAAATCAACGACATAATTATGTGTGAAAAATATAAATACACTTAATATTATAGGATATTCAGTGTAAATAAATCAGAGGACATTCACACATATTCTTGTAAAAACAACACCAATGAATTGGATGCTTAACTCAAAAAATGGAGATTGAGTTAAAATTTACTCTTATCAAGTTCATATCGATGACTCGAGAGATTATCAATTGAGTGATTAAGTGTATTAGAAATTATATCCACAGAACAGGGAGTGGAAATTATGACATAAGTAAATTATTAGTGATTCCACACATAATCATGGAGTAAAATAATCAATGATTTATGTGTAAAGATGAATGAGTGGAAATTGAAATTTCAAATTCCCTAATCGATTAGGTAACTTGCGAAACATACACCCATGAAAGAAGGATCATACAATTATGATGTAAATATCCATAAATTGAATTATATTACACAATGAATACCATCATGGGTAGTACACACACCACATGCAATAAATAAGTGGTGAACAATGGAAATCTCAAGGAATTAAAAGTGAGATAAGAAACCCCTTAATTTGTACACTTTCCTTGGTAAAGGGTAGTTAAACCTCGTATATAATGGTGAAATAATTGTTTTTTAATTATAAAAGAATCATATACAATAATTTGATATCATATATGATCTTTTAACATTTACTTGTTAATAATATCTTGGTATTATCGTCGTTTTGGGTGTTAACAGATTTGTTTTCCTTTATATTCTTTTTCATGTGAGCCATATATGTTATGGATGGGATGTATATTATTCATATCCAGAATTATATCAAATCATTATACATTATTTTTAATAATTAAATGAAAATTATACTTGAATGGATACAGTGGAGAATGAATCTCATCATGTTCGTGGAGACGGTAGTCCTTACGTACGCATGAGCGACAATATCATTATTTTGATATTAAAATAATATATAATTGGATGGTATATCATATATAAATAATCATTATCATGGTATATTTTTTAATTACATTAATTATACATCATTATTATACCCATCTAAATAATAATATATTGAATAAAATTACACCACAACGTGGAGACGGTAGGCCGTACGTACGCACGTATGGTGAAGTGTCTTTCAAGGGATGGATAAAATAATGAATTTGTTTGTTCCATAATTATAATAACATCATAGTATAAAGAATATACTAGATTTAATATTTTATAATAGAAATAACAAGGAAAGAAGAAGATGAAGAAGAAAAGAAATTGAAAGAGGGTGGTGAAGACGTTGCCTCTTCTTCGGGTTCTTCCTTTTAATTTGATCAAAAGGGTGTTGAGTCAATAAGGTTTTCCTTATGAATTTTCCATTCCTTCTTGTTTTTAAAATCACAAACACCTTATACCAAAGCAACTATAATTTTTATCCCCATAAGATAAATTTACTTCCCTAAAGAAATTTACCTTAACCGAGACTTTCTTATACATAACAATATTATTCTTAAATTCAAAAATCAGATTCATAACCAAATTTCCGGAGCCATATAATGAAAAGATTTGGAGCATTCTTTTTTTAGGATCCAAATTCTGCATGTGATCTGTAATTGAGTTTTAATAAGAATTCTGGACTCCGAACTCTGAAGAGGTGCGACTCCGAACTACTCAAGTAGTTCGACTCCGAACTCTCAAAAATTTCAATTCCGAACTCTTAAGTAGTTTGACTCCGAACTCTGAAGAAGTTCGACTCCGAACTCTGAAGAAGTTGGACTCCGAACTCTCCAGTAGTTCAACTACAAACTCTTAGGCAGTTCGACTCTGAACTCCTTAAGTGGTTCAAATCCGAACTCTCAAGTAGTTTGACTCCGAACTCTTAAGCAGTTCAACTATGAACTCCTTAAGTGGTTCGACTCCGAACTCTGCCAGTTCAGAATCCGATCTCTGGTGAAACCAGACTTCGAATTCCTATAAAACAGAATCTGAATAATTCTTAACATAGACTTCGAAATTTTTTTGGTTAGACTCCAAACTTTTATTTTTCTTACACTTCGAACTATTGATTAGCTTTTACTTACATATGCTTTGTTTCAAAACGATGTCGTGCATTCAGTTATACATAAGTTTATTATAAAACGATGTCGTCTATTCTGTTTCTAATTAACCGTTGGTTGAGTTACATGTGTACAGGTCCATCCAAATTTCATGGAAAATTTGACCGTTGGAAGAGGGATCCAAACGTTGGAAATTTTCCTATAAATAGGGGCTCATTTGAAAGAGCTCAAATAATGAAATGAAGATGTTGATCGATCTAGAGAACACATGCTGTTAAGGTTATTTCTAGAGAGGGAAGCTTTTCATGCCTTCTATGTACAAAACCACTCATTCAGATTGATTTGTGTGACTCTGGATGTTGGTGATTACATTCGAGGACTTCCAGGGATAGGAAGATAGAGGTGCCGACTACCTTGAAGTTTGAGGGATTCCTTGCTGAGGAAGGCAGAGGTTCCAACTACCTTGAAGTTGAGGGCTTGTGGGGATTTCAAGACAGAGATTTCGATCTTCGTATCGAGGGTTTACCCTGGTGTGGGTAAGATATACATGCTTGAAAGTATAAATCAAGGGAACTTTATCCATGGTTGTTGGATACCCCTCTCTTTGGGTTAAAAGACTTATATCTTGTTACTTGTAGTTTTTCTACTTGTTTTTTTCCACTACAAATTGTATTGTAAGGAATGTATAACCTTCTTGCATTTCCTTACACTTTTAATCTAATTAGTTTAAGATTCTATATGCTTTAAGGTAGAATATTATATTGTAAACCTTGGTTCCACTATTCCAGTTGGTGATTAGAGGTGTTGTGAATTTTCTTAGTTTAAATTTGTTAAACTTAGTAATTTCCTTGTCTAAGGAAAACATAGTTATCGGTAACAAACATTAAATGTTGCAAAGGATTTTTAAAGTGTACAATTCACCCCCTATTGTATATTGAGCATCTACATTGTTATTTCGATCCTACAATTGGTATCAGAGAAGGTATCTGAAATAATCATACTCACGTATAAGTTTTTCTTGCTCATTATTCATTCCAAACTTTTTCATTCCGAACTTCTTCATTCCGAACATTGTTATTCCGAACATTTTCATTCCAAACCTTGTGGTTAAGAACTTTTTCTACTAACTAGTTTGGTTTTCCAAGTTGTTTTAGTATGGTAGTAATCAATGTCGGTTCTATTGATAATCTAAATCCTACAAGACTACCAATCATTGATGGTAATGACTATGAATACAGGAGAGATCGAATGAAGAATTTTGTCATCAACACTGGAGTGGACAATTTTGTTATGCTTATTAGTGATTATAAAATTCCTGATAAGGACGTTAGAACTTTCACTAATGAGGAAAAGAAAGAGTATCAACTCAATTATAAGGTACACAATACATTACTATGTTCATTGACTAGAATTATATATAGCCAAGTTTCTTCTTGTGAAGCAGCAAATTGTATCTGGAAGAAGTTAGTATTTACACACTTTGGAACTTCTAATGTGATTGAGACTAGGAGAGATATGCTTAGAGGTGAATACCATGGATTAAATTTTCTGTATGGTGAACCAATCTGCAAATTTCAACAGAGGTTTATGACTATAGTCAATAGCTTACAGTCTATAGGGGAAAAAGGATTAGATGATGAGGCCCTTGTAGATAAGATAATTAATATTATTCACAATGAGTGGGAATCAAAGAGAACTTCCATAGATGAGAACAAGAAGGTCACTCAAATTTGTCTTCATGAGCTATTCAGAACTCTTCTCTAATATGAAACCAAAATGAAGACAGATGCTGGGAACATCAAAAAGAAGAATGGGAATGGTACTGTTGCTTTTACAACTACTCTGAATCATATGAAAGCCAAGACTCCTAAAAGAGTAACCAGATCCAAGTCTAAGAAGGTGGTTGTTCAATCAGATTCTAGTGAAAGTGAAATATCAGAAAATGAGTTAGAAAGTCATGCTCGAATGATGAACAAGATAGCCGACCAGAGAAATTTCCAATACAAGTATAAGAAAAAGGAAAGGAAATAATGGAAAGATAGAGAAGTTACTTGTTACGAATGCAAGAGAGCTGGACATATTAGACCAGATTTCCCTCTAATAAAAAAGAAAGAAAGGAAAGAAAGGAATTCTGAAAGGAGCAGGAAAGAAGTATTACAAAACCAAAGCTAAGAATATTCTTAAAGCAAATGATACCTGGAGTGCCAGTCGTGGTGACACTTTAGATGAATCTTCTGATTATGAATCTTCAGGAATGAAGAATCTTGGTCTTATAGCCAGATTACCTATTGACAATCATTGCTTTACTGCTAAGGTACGAAATGCTGAATCATTGACCAATGTAGCTTTAAATCCTAATGATAGTAAGTATTTTAACTCCTTAGATGAAGAATTATCTTCTGATGAAGAAAATACTTCACATACCTATGAAGAAGTTTCTAGGTTTTCTAAACTTCTTGATATTGAGAACTCTAAACTAAATAAGAAACTTGATAAGGAAAACTCTAGGAATTATATTCTTACAAAAGAGATATCAGATATTTCTGAAGATCTTGATATGAAAAATGCTGATTTTATAAGTATTTCAAAAAATCTTGAGGAAGCAAGTTCTGAGAGGAACAAACTTTCTAAATAGTTAGAAAAAGTAATTTCTAAGAAAAGTGTTTTTGATCCTAGATCTAGTTCTAAATCTAATAATTTTGAAGATAAACACTTGGTTATCAAACAAAAGTCCGAAATCTTTTACATAAATAAGTGTTTATCAAACTTTACCCATGGTAAGGAAAATTTTGATAAAATGTATTCCAAAATACGACCTTTAAGAAATAAATCCGGATTTGGTTATACCCATGAAAAACTGATTTTCGGTAACAATTATTTTGTTCCGCAAAGTGCCCCATTTTGTACCAAGTGTCAATGTGGTGGTCACTGAGCAAAGAATTGTTCCTTAAGCAAAACTGAATCTCTAGGATTTCACAAGGCTTATTTCTCTAAGATGCTATGGGTTCCTAAAATTTTGTTGTCAGGAAATTTCTGATCCAAGCATGTTTGGATTCCAAAAGTCTAATTATTTTTTTTGTTTTCCGGAAAATAGAGGAAGTACCAACAACAATACATTGTACATGGATAGTGGATGTTCCCGGCACATGACTGGTATCAAAATATATTTTGAAATTATTATCAAAATAAAAGGAGGAAAGGTGACTTTCTAAGATAATGCACAAGGAGAAATTGTTGGTATTGGTAATATTGTTATTCTAGGTAAAATTTTGATTTGAAATGTTTTATTTGTTAATGGTATTAAGCACAAATTCATTAGCATAGTGTCAGTTATGTGATGAAGGGTACCTTGTGAATTTGAGGAATGATAAGTTCTTAGTACAAAATTCCAAGGAAGTATTTATTCTCTCAGCCAATAGGCAAGATAATTTTTACACTTTGAACTTATAAGACCTATGGAGCCAAGATTTACCTTGCCTAAGTGCAATGGAAGATCATTCCTGGTTGGGGCATAGAAGACTAGGACACTGTAACCTTAGAAATTTATTTAAACTCTATAAGAAGAAACTAGTTAAGGATATAACAGAGCTTAGATTTGATTATTCAAAAGTTTGTGATCCTCGTCAATATGGAAAGAAACATAAATCTAGTTTTAAATCAATCGGTGAAGTCTCAACAACTGATGCATTACAGTTAGTGCACATGGATCTTTTTTTGTCCAACTCAAACTAGAAGTATTAGAGGAAAATACTATTCGTTTGTTCTAGTTGCTGATTACAATAGATTTACTTGGGTATATTTTCTAGCAAAGAAGTCTGAATATTTTTCTTATTTTAAAATATTTAGATTTCATGTTAAAAATGAGAAAAACCTTCCATTGAAAAGTATTCATAGTGATCATGGACGAGAATTTCAAAATTCTGATTTTGAAACTTTTTGTATTTGGAAATGCATTACTCACAATCTTTCAGCACCTAGAACTCATCAACAAAATGGTGTAGTTGAGAGAAGAAATAGAATTCTTCAGGAGGTAACTAGAACCATGTTGAGTGAATATTCTATAGCTAGAAATTTCTGGGCTGAATCTGTAAGTACCGCTTATTATACTATAAATTGAGTTTTGATTAGACCTTTTCCTAATAAAACACCTTATGAGTTATGGAATGGTAGAAAACTAAGACTATCCTACTTTCGGTTATTGGTTGAAAAGTATTCATTCTGAATACTAAAGATAAATTACATAAATGCGCAACAAAATCTGATGAAGGAATTTTTTTAGGTTATTCCAGAACTTCTAAGGCTTATAGAGTTTTTAATAAAAATACTTGTACTGTTGAAGAAATAGTGCATGTAAAATTTGATGAGTTTGATCCTTTTGTTTTTAAACTATCCCAACCTACATCCTCAGATGTGTTTTCAAAAACTGATTTTCAACCCTTGATAGAAGATGCTTCTAATAACGAAAATGTTCAAGAAGATACTTCTGAAATATTTACCCTAGAAGAATTTCTACCCTATGTTGATGAACATTTTTTACAAAACCCAAATCAGGTGTTTCTTAAGAATCATCCCAATGATAGTATCATTGGTGATGTAAATCAACCTATAAGGACTATAAATTCCTTAAGAAATGAAGTAGAGCATCTAACATTTCATTCCCAATTAGAAACAAAAAGCACTGATGAAGCTTTAGGTGATGATGATTGGATCAAAGCCATGCTAGATGAACTATATGAATTTGAGAGGAATAATGTCTGGACCTTGGTTGAAAGACCTAAGGAAACTTCAGTTATTGGAGTAAAATGGATTTTCAGAAAAAAATGTGGTGAAAATGGAGTCATAGTATGAAATGAAGCTAGACTCATTACAAAAGGCTATAATCAGCAAGAGGGAATAGACTATGAAGAAACCTATTCTCCAGTAGCTAGACTTGAATCTATTCGTATTGTACTTTCCTTTTCAGCATTCTTCAATTTTAAACTTTTCCAAATGGATTTGAAATGTTCTTTTCTTAATGGTTATGTTTAAGAGGAAGTTTTTGTTGAACAACCTCCAGGTTTTGAAGATACAAAATATCCTGATCATGTTTTTAGACTTTCCAAAGCATTGTACTGTCTTAAACAGGCCACACAAGAATTGTATGGTAGACTAACATGATTTTTGCTTCAAAATAACTCTATTAAGGGAAATGTAGATCCGAATCTTATTATAATGAAAGATAACAAAAATGTTTTGATTGATCAAATTTATGTTGATGACATCATATTTGGTTCAACTCAGCAATATTTAACTGATTCTTTTGCAAGTATGATAAAGTCTGAGTTTGAAATGAGTATGATGGGTGAGTTAACTTTTTTCCTTGGTTTTAAAATTTCTCAAAAACCAGAAGGGACTTATATATCTCAACATAAGTATATTAAATATCTTCTCAAAAAGTATGGTTATGACAACACTAAGAGTATAAGTACTCCCATTGGTACCTCAAATTCCTTAGATCTTGTTGAAGAAGGGAAACCAGTAGATCAAACATCTTTTAGAGGTATGATAGGAAGTCTAATTTACTTAACAGCTAGTCAACCAGACTTAATATTTTCAGTGTGATTATGTGAATGATATCAATCCAATACTAAGGAATCTCACCTAAAGGTTGTGAAAAGAATTTTTCGCTACCTAAAGGGAACCATGGATCTAGGATTATTTTATACTTCTGGAAATGATTTTGTTCTAAAAATCTTTTCTGATGATTACTTTGGTGGATGTAAAATGGATTGAAAAAGTACATCAAGACCATGCCATTTCTTAGGAGATTCACTAGTTTCTATATCCTGCAAAAAAGCAATATTTTGTAGCACTTTCCACTGCTGAAGCCGAATATGTGGCAGCTAGAAGTTGTTGTGCTCAAGTGTTGTGGATGCAAAACACACTCACAGAATATGGCCTGAGTTTTACTAAGACTCAAATACTGTGTGATAATACAAGTGCTATTGCCCTAAGTAAGAATCATGCACATCACTCTCGTGCAAAGAACATAGATATTAGGCATCACTTTCTTAGGGATCACACACTTAAATGATATATTATTCTTTAGTTTATCGGAATGAATGATCAACTTGCTGGAATTTTCACAAAATCTTTACCCTCCTATAGATTTGAATACATTAAACAAATGTTAGGAATGATAACTATAAAGTAATTATTCTTTATTAAATTCTTGTTGAAAAATTCTCCTAATAGAAATAAAATCCTCTTTATATGGGGGTACATTTTATTGATAGTGTAACTAAATTTTTTTTAAAAAAACTTTCGGAACTGAACATCCGGAATGGAATTTTCTGAAACTAAAATTTCCGGAATGGGAATTTCCAGAACAGAAATTTTCAGGACTGATATTCTCGGAATGAGAACTTCCAGAATGGAATTATTCGTACTAAAAACTTCTGGAATGGAATTGTCTTACTGATAAATTTCATAACGAGATTTTTGGACTGGAGTTTTCGTAACGATATTTTCGTAATAATGTTTTTTGGGAAGAATATTACCTATTACGAATAATATTTCTTGTTAATCGGTAAGTTATGATTTTCTTACTTATAGTATTGTAATCAAATATTTCTTACTAGTATATTCCCTGTTTTTAGAAGTTCAGATTCTAGTTTTTCCACAAATCTGAATTTTTTCTTTTAAAAACATAAAAAGATCGAAGTCATGTTTTCCTTACGGGATTGTTCTCAACCACCAGATCATATCAGAGATTTTTCAACCGTTAGATGGCTTTTGGAAGACCAACGGTCAAATTCTATGCCTATATAAATGGGACCCCGAGACTCATCCCACATCGGTTTTTCATGCTTTTGCGTCTCGAAGCTCTGATACTCCTCTAAAGGTCAGTTCCGAACCTTGTGAAGCCAATCTGAATCTCACAGTTTACATCACTCCGAATGTCTGTTGAAGCAACATCTCAAGATATGTCAACTGTGAAACCTATCTCAATGTTGTTAGTTTTCAAGGAAAGGTTAGTTCACACGGATTTTTATAAGCTTGATTCTCTTATTTCGATGAATATTATACTGAATGGATGGGAAGATGTATGCATAGAGAAGTCAGATAAACATGATCTACATTACACTGATTTGTTGATAGAGTTTTATGAGTCTGTTTCCTTCCTGGTGGAAGATGGTAGAGAAAGGTTTTCTTTCAAGTCTTATGGGAAGACTTATAAAATTTCTTACAGTAAGGCAGCGAGCCTGGTTGGTTTATCATATGAGGGAGAAGCTGAATTATGTTCTCACAAACTTCCCAATGTGAAAGGAAGCTTCAATAAGTAGAAGGCACTAAAGTTTCTTGGGATTAAGTATGATTCAACAATTAAGATTGCTCGGCTCACTCCGAACAATAGAATACTTCAACTTTGGGTGCAATGTTTTCTGGTTCTGAGAAGAGGAGATAAAGACAATCTGTAGAAGAGTGATATCTATGTGTTAGATTTCCTGGTAAATCTAAGAAAGATAAATCTGATGAGGCATGTCTTCGTTACGATCAAGAATATCAAAGAATGAAATTTGAGAGCTCAGATTATTATGTTTCCTACCTTATTGTCAAAGTTGATAGTTTGATTCTTAGAATCCTTCAATGTTTCATGAAAATCAATGATCCAGAATTGAAAACTCATGATTGTCAGTGATGATACTCTTAAGAGGATGAAGATGGGATTTTCCAGTGAATCCGGAGAATTCTACCCCTTATTTGTGGAGGAGTCTAAAGTAGCTGAAAAATAACACAATCTCTGGAACCTTCAAAAAAGAAAAGGAGGAAGATAAAAGATAAGTAAGTGGTTACTGATGAAGAAGTGCCTCTGCCTAAGGAAACTTAATCTTCTCCCCCCAAGCCGAAGAAGCAGAAAACATATAGAGGTGAAGTAGCAGCAAAGTGGAGGGAAGATAAAGAAATGAGGAAGGAAGGGGATCCTCAATTCGGACTAGACCCTATTGAGGCTAAAGTATTAAAGGAAAAAGTTGCTGAGGAGCTAGAGAGACACGCAAAGGAAAAGAAATTGAGAAAGAAGATGTCTAAATCTGAACAAGTGTGATCTTTGCTAAAATATACAGAGTTGGCTTCCAGAAGGCTTCTAGTTCCGGAAACATTCAGTGTTGAACCTTCTTTACCAAAAACTCTAGAGAAAAACTATGTCACTCCGGAAAAGGACAAGGGTAAAGAACTAGTAGTAGAAGCTGAGAAGGAAGTTGCTGAAGAAGTAGAGGATGAAGTTGAAGAAGAATAATAAGAAGAGGAGAGTGAAGATCCAGATACTATGATCAAGCAAGTACAAAATTATAAAGATAAGGCTGAATCTGCAAAGATAGTTACATCAGGTAAGGGAGATGAACAAGACAACAGGAAAAATCAAGAAGAAGAAGAAGAAAATGTGATGTATGATGAAGAAGAATCCTATGAGAAGAATTTTATTGAGGAAGGTCAAGAAAGACAGAAACCAGTTGAAGATCAGATCGTTCACGTTTCTGAATCTAGGAAGTATCCCTTAAAACGGATCCTATTCTGAGAGCTGATAAATGGAAGAAAACACTCATGGAGACACCTATTAAATATGTCATCAGAAGGAGAGAGGTTGGTGGTACCTCTAGAAAGAGGATGATGCTGGTTGAAGAAGAGGAATCTCAAAAAGAAGTTTCTGATTCAGAATCATCATCCCACGGGCATGATTTTGTGGTAAAATCTCTGAGAAAGCTAGTGGACACAATTCCGATTATTCCAACAATAGATTCTAGATGTCGGTTGCTGCAACAATCTCTGATCAGAAATAAGATTATTTATTCATGGTAATTGATATGTTTGTGAAATTAGAAGCTGAACAGAAATGTTTTATGATCGATTATGATGTGAATAGAAAGTCCTGTAGTAAGGTAACCAAGTGGTCTAAGAGAGTTGATGAGGATTTAGTTCACTTTGATAATTTTTAGGCTGAAGTTCAAAATTCTTTTTAAATGGAGGATAAAGGGGTTAATGAGATTTCTGAGAAGTTTACCCAGGAGAAACATTTCTAGAATCAACGGGTTTGGGATCTGAACGGGAAGCTTAACTCAGTATCTCAATATTTGAAAACTGAAAGAGATTTCCGGATTGAATTTCAGCAGAAGATGGAAAAGCAAGATGAGTTGTTGAAGTTGCACAAAGAATCCTTAGAGGCTCAGGCAGAGGCTTTAAAAGCTCAAGAAGAAATTGTAAAAGTCTTGGAGAGGCAATGAGAGGAAGATCGAAGAGACTTGGAGAATCTCAAAGCCTTGTTAAATCAGCTCATTTTGATGGAAAAGGAAGACAAATGAACCTACTCTGATCTTTGATTGTATTTTTCTTTCCTTGTAAATTTTTTGTTTCCTCAACTCTAATGAAATGGTTATCTAGTTGGTTTGTATATTGTTATATACTAATGCTTCAGGTACCATACTTTGTTTTCCATTCCCTTAAATTATTTTTGAAAATCACAATGGGGGAGAAGGAAAAAAGAACTACTCCTAAGAAGGAGAAATGAAAAATTTCTAAGAGAAATATCCTTAAATAAAGGGGGAGTTTCACACATTGAAGTTTTTCATTCCTACATTAATGAAAAATCCACTCCAGAAACTAAGAATACAATCCTTAGAGTTTCAATGACTAAGGGGGAGTTAGTTGAATTCACTTCCATCCATGAACAAATGGAGATAAGTTTTATATTTCAAAGTCTAATGAAATTTTTCAAAATACTTATATGTTTTTTTCGAAAGGATGTTTGTGATTTCCAAAAAGGGGGAGATTGTTAATTCAATATGGTTTTCCTTATGACTTTTCCATTCTGTCTGGTTTTGAAAATCACAAACACCTTATACATAGGAAAATATTATTTTTATCCCCATAAGAAAAATTTACTTCCCTATGGAAATTTACCATAACCTAGATTTTCTTATACATAGAAATATTATTCTTAAATTTAAAAACCGGATTCATAACAAAATTTCCGGAGCAATATAATGAAATGATATGGAGCATTGTGTTTTTAGGATCCGAATTCGGGATGTGATCTGTAATGGAGTTTTAATCAGTATTCTGGACTCTGAACTCTAAATAGGTTCGACTCCGAACTACCGATGTAGTTCGACTCCAAACTCTCAAAAATATCGACTCCAAACACTTACGATGTTCGAATCTGAACTCTGATGAAGTTCGACTCCGAACTCTGAAGAAGTTCGACTCCGAACACTCATGTATTTTGACTCCGAACTCTTAAGCAGTTCGACTCTGAACTCCTCAAGTAGTTCGACTCTGAACTCTCAAGGAGTTCGACTCTGAACTCTTAAGCAGTTCGACTCTGAACTCCTTATGTGGTTCGACTCTTAACTCTTAATGTTCAGAACCCGATCTCTCATGAAACAAGACTTCGAATTCCTAAAAAACAGAATCCAAATAATTCTTAACATAGACTTCAAACTTCTTTTTGGCTAGACTCCGAACTTTTAATTTTCATACACTCCAAAATATTTATTACCTTTTACTTACATATGCTTTGTCTCAAAAATATGTCGTGCATTCAGTTATAAATAAGTTTATTATAAAACGATGTCATCTATTCTATTTCTAATTAACCTTTGGTTGAGTTACACGTGTACAGGTCCCTCCGAATTTCATGGAAAATATGACCGTTAGAAGAGGGAGCCGACCGTTGGAAATTTTCCTATAAATAAGAGATCATTTGAAAGAGCTCAAATAATGAAATGAAGAAGTTGATTGATCTAGAGAACACAGTCTGTTAAGGTGATTTCTAGAGAGGGAAGCTTTTTATGCCTTGTGCGTACTGAACCACTCATTCAGATTGCTTTGCGCAACTCTAGATGTTGGGGATTACATTCAAGGACTTCCGGGGATAGGAAGACAGAGGTGCAAACTCCCTTGAAGTTCGAGGGCTTCCTTGCTGAGGAATACAGAGGTTCCAACTACCTTGAAGTTGAGGGCTTGCGGGGATAGCAAGACAGAGATTCCAATATTCGTATTGAGGGCTTACCCTGGTGTGGGTAAGACAGACTTGCGGGAAAGTATAAATCAAGGGACCTTTATCCAAGGTTGTTGGATACCTTTCTCTTTGGGTTAAAAGACCTATATATTGTTAATTGTAGTTTTTCTACTTGTTTGTTTCCGCTACATATTTCATTTTATTGAAAGTATAACCTTCTTGCAATTACTTACAATTGTACTCTGATTAGTTTAATATTATATACGCTTTAAGGTAGAATCTTATATTGTAAACCTTGGTTCCAATATTTTAGTAGGTGATTAGAGGTGTTGTGAATTTGCTTAGTTTAACTTTGTTAAACATATTATTTTCTTTGTCTAAGGAAAACGTAGTTATCTGTAACCAACATTAAAGGTTGGAAAAGATTTTTAAAGTGTACAAATAACCCCCCCCCCCCCTCTTGTATATTGAGCATCTACATTGTTATTTCGATCCTACAAAGGGATCCTTAGGTTGGCTTTCTGATAAAACTAAGGCCTCTAGGTTGAAGTGAGGGATGTTGGGTTGATATTTGAGCAGAGGTTGGCTGACCCAAAATGCTTTTAAGGTGTGAATAATTGGTTAGAAGTGGTTTCCTTTTATAAGGGGGAGGAGGGGCTCTTTAGGAAAAACATAAAGAATTATTTTATAATAAATTGATATTCGGTTTCTAATGGATCCAAAGTGGATCATTCAAATCCTATGGTGGGGATGGGTCGAAATCCTTTCAACCAATAGATTTTAGACAGTTTTGGGTCATTATATTAACCTTATCTTTTATATTTAACTCTATGTTAATTAGTTTGACACTTACGACATGACATTGTATTTTTATATTATATAGTTAATAAACATACAATATACCTCCAAGAGACCCCAAAGTGGTCCACTAATGATAAAACTATTATGATACAAGTCCTCTGGATGAACATCAGATTTTTAGGAATTTAATTTTAATTGATAATATAATATTTGTTTTTAAAAATCTTTTATGTCAATTTTGCCACTATTTGGTATTTGATTTTTGTGAAAATTATAACAACATTATTACTTCGAACAAGGTTAATTAAATCAATAATAACATTTCATATTAACCTATAAAATTCGTGAAATTCATTAAAAGTCTCAAATTATATTAATTTGGTTATTTATAATATCAATTATTTAAATATTTCACAAATAAGGTAATTACTGCATCATCATTGTGTCATAAATAAATTACATTAATTAATGTCTGAAAATTATAAATAAAATACAATTATGTAGAAAATATTTTTATATTTCTAATTAATATTTGTAGTCAAATATATAACATATATAACCCTATGTAAAAATTGTTTTGCGAAAAGATATAGGCTTATGTCATTTTTGTATTTACTTTAACTTAATTAATATAATGTGTCCTTATCACCTACAGGTGGCTCCATGGGGTCCCAAAATCGACACAGAGATGAACATTTTCGGACACGTATCCACCAATAAGGTTAGAACATTGTTTATGGTAAATTATTATTATTATTATAATATTATTTTTTAACCCTTATTTACCAGATTTACCCTCTAACGATGGTAAATAAAATATTTACAGAAGTAAATATTCAAAATGTCTAAAAATAAAAGTTACCTATTTACACAATTTGGACATCCTGATTCCAAATATGGAATCCATTTTTCAAAATTCAAAACACATAAGTGGAAGAAATTAATTAAAAATTAATTCCCGCAGTCAAAACAAAAAGCGTGTTTTTATGATATAATAACTATCAAAAGATTGACACTTGTTTATGTCTGATTTAATTGTGAAATTATGTCCTATTACTGAAATTGTATTAAATGGTAAAAATATATTCTAAATATACTATAAAACCACTCTAATTCATAATTTGTCACTATTAATTATTTTGATTAGAAAAGTTGTTTTTAATTAAAATTTATAATTTTCACTATTCATCAAAATATAAAATTTATCCGAAAACTACCAAAATTTTACCATAGTCTAAATTCAATATTAAAAATCCAAAAATTAAGTCCATTTTGAATGATAAAATTTATAAAATTTCAAAAACTAGGTATTACTATTCAAAATAGCTACTTTGATTGGTTGTGGTGTGTGTTAGAATCTCAAAGTTGCGTACAATGCAAGCCATTGAATTATTAAAATGGAAACGTACCGTGGATGATTGGGGTGTTACATTCTCGCCTCCTTCAATAAATTTTGTCCTTGAAATTTTTAAAATTAGGCTTGAGAATATAATGGAAAGTCCCACATTGGAAAAAGAGTAAAAAAATTATCACTTTAAAAGAAAGAAAGAGAAGCATAAAGGTCACCCAAGATAACCCATGCTAGGATTCCATGTAGGAAAACATGGATAGTGATGATAAAATAAGTGTCATGTTCTGATGGAGAGGGATAGAAAACATGATCAGGAGAAAGTTAACAATAAGAAAACCACAAACTTGTGTTGCGACAAACGGTCATTAGTCTCCCAATAGGAAAAGTAAAGGGAAAACATTTTTTGTTTTAAGTTACATTATATAAGGGTGCAGAATTAATTAATGATATTGACTATGAACATAAATAGATATACTTACTTTTTATGTAGAGTTTCATTCTTTAATAAATTTCTACCACTAACTCACTTTTTTTTTAACAATGAGTATTCAAGAAGACTTGGTCACACTTGAAGAGATAGAATAATCTTCTATTGAATAACATGATCCACGTAGGGTAAACTATATATTTACCATGTCTTTATAGATTAATGAAAACCAAAACGGTTAGTACAAGAACTGATGATCCCCGAAATGGATTTTCCATTAGAGGGAAAAACACTAATCTTAATTTCTAAAATTAAACCAAAATTACCCCAAAGTTAAATAAATAAAATTTATTAATAATTTGTTCTTAAAATAGTTCAATATAATCCAAACTAATATTGAAACCCAAAACATAGAAGAATTTGGCTTGTAGTCTTCCACGTTAAATCGTATCTCCAAATGACATCAACTACTCTAAAAGTCACATACATAAAAGCGATTAACCTAATCACATATATTATATTATAGGTTAATCATTTCCAAAAATAACCCAAATTACTATAAATCCACAATAAAAATCCACCATTAATCCTTAAATGAATTCCCATAGAATTCTATTTTCCTTGGGCATATAGTGTTCCCAAAAAAGCGAACATCTTCCAAAATAACATTCATCACTTAATCACCAAATCATTTTCTTATACTAAGGGTATTAATTTTATAATAAATAAGATCCAAAATAAACTTATAATTGATAAATAAAATCATTAAACTAAAAATAATTAGTCACACTAACTAGGTACTTCACGTAGTCCAGTGGTAGGCGATAAATCCCAATCACACTTTGGTTGTGGGTTCGATTCCCATAGCTTTGTCCGACGCGACGGGTTGTGACACGGTCTACGTGTTGTCTTTTTTCATAGACTATATTTTTATAATATTAAAAAAATGAGATAAATTCCTCAAAATAACCATTATATAATTTAACCACAAATGTTATCTCATAATTTGAAGTTTCATCCCAAAATATAATAACTTGTAATTGCCTCAAACCCAATGATCATATAATACAGAATGGTTTTTTATAACTACATCTGCAAGATAAAAGATAATTCTTCCTCAAATATCATTTTCACATGATAAATTGCAGGGTTACACAAACAAGAAAAAATTCTACCAAATTAATCCCATCAATAAAGAGAATTAACCCATTTAAACATTTCACCATCCATTTATTTCCACATAGGTTCTTCATAATATGTTCGTCGAGCTCCCACATTTCCTCTTCCATCTTATGATTTCTGCATAGAACATTTACCAGATGAGTCATCTGGTTTCTCAACACCTGTTCTTTGGTAGGAATAATTCTAATAGGATCTTCACAATGATAGATCATGTTCCTATTCTAACTATTCATTGGTGAGTACATGCGTTGGGTCAGGCATGTATTTTATCACCAGTGATATGTGGAACACATCATGAGCTCTATAGAGACTAGGCAGAATTTCCTTTTTGAAAGATGTGTTCATGTGTCCCAATAGTTCCTTAGGAATTTTTCAAAATCATCTACTTCCTTTACCCAAAAACTCCTCATCCATCTTGGATTATATCGATGGAATCATCAATGCATCATAAAAAAATAGGAATTTCTTATATATAATTTTGAGACATCGTCTTTAACAAGTTTTTTTTAGAAAAATTCATACTAATTCAATTTCAGATATTTCAAAATAAGGTTTTGGTAAATCAGTTTCCATATATCCCAAAAGACATAAATGTATAATTTTATACATATAGTCTGCTCGAAGGTCTCCTTCTTCTACAGAATCTACAAAATAATTTAGTGCATCGTAATTTTGAGATAAAGTGAAGAATTTGAAAGGACCCTGATGGTACTTCCCACGCATAGCAGGGTAAGAAAGTTGAGAGAACAATATTATCCCATAGTCGGTACTTGATCGTTGGAAGAATCGTGAAATGATAGAGGTAATGGATGTCTTATAAAGTTGTTTGCAGATAACTTGGACATTTGAAAAAATTTCAACATCATCTTCGCATGACTTCTCGATAATAATTGTAAGTAGTTCTTCAACAAGAGTGAGAAGAGTTGTTCATGATCTTGCTCCCTCCATGTTTTAACTAAAAAAATGAAAATACAATTAGGGTTTTTGAATACTTATCTAATAAGAATGTAAAAAAATTATACATAATAGGATAATCTTGTAATTGAACAATATATCCTAACTTGGTGTACCCTATGATAAAATCTTGGTTATCCACTATTTATTTCCCAACATATATTCTTAGGGGAATTTTTTTATTCCCATTATAATGGTTCATACTAATCTTGTGAATTTACCAAAGAATATCCCTCGGGAGTGTCATAACAAAGAGTGCAGCAAGACCCATTGTCATGCACTAGTTCCCATTCGAGTCTAGCTCAAAGCGGTGTTTTTGGGATTTACCCCTAGGTACATCTGTGCTAGAGCCTCCTCTACCTGCTCGTATCCAAATAGGGATGTATTGCTCGGAAATCTCAAAAAATATCTACAATACCAAAATTTGAGTATGTTCATCTATACTAATCCTCAAAGTCTATCTTAGGGCTATGTGATCTAATTAGAGTTTATCTAAATCTAGCTATCAAGGTTTTTACTAAACTTCCTCTGATACTAACTGTAACACCCCGACCCCAGTTACCCTGAGTCGGTGCATTATTACATAACATTTGCATGATCACAAAGGATCATGTCTAAAAAGATCGATTAGATTAATAGTCTTGTAAAGGATTGATATATTCATAAGTCTTACATTACATCATAAGGTAAAAAAACTACAACAACATTTTGTCTTCATATCCCCTCATACTATCCCTGCAGGTCATTCATAAATTACTTTTTCACATCCTGGGAAAAATAAAACATTGAAAGGGGTGAGCTCAGATGCATAGTAAGGATAACAATATAGCATAAGCTTTCATTGATAAGCATAAACACTTAAGGTAATGTATAACTAAATCAAAAGCCTTTTAAACTTCAACTACAACATAATATAGAAAATATAAAATGAAATAATTCCATTTACTTATTCACATGGATATTATTCTAGTTGATTAATCAGATGCAATATCATTGTCCACTTTTATAATGATTGAACGCATAATGGTAGACTATCATAACCACGTAGCCAAGGCCTCATGCCAAGACTACAAATAATATTTTGTCAAGGCCTCGTGCCAAGAAACTAGTTTTTCTCATGAGACCTACCGATGCATCAAGGAGCTATAGCGGGATCCACCTGTCACTTACTATGTCCAATACATTCCTCATATGAAAAGTTTAAAATATAACATAAAAATTCTTATTAAAACTAGCATACGAAATGTCAATACTTGATCCTTAAACCATGATTGTATAAAAAAACACATCCACAGTCAAAAATAACTCATTAGATACAATATAGAAGATTGTATTGTATCATATTAATCTGAGTCAATAATAAAGAAGGATATTGACATAGATGAAAATAATCATCAAATATATTTGAGAGAAATATCGCCCTTTTTCTTGAAATCATTTAAATGTCACACTATTTTTCAAAAATCCATTTGAAAATAGATTTTTTGAATAAAAGTGTCTCATACCACTTTGAAACATTTAAATTTAATTTTAATTTTAAAACTTTAATGTCCATATAAATAAATCGTTAAAACCATTTTTAAAACATGGAAATTAATGAGAAATATTTATAAGAATAAATCTTTAAAACATTTAAAAATTTATTTTAGTTAGAGATTCTAACCAAAAGAGAGGCACTTGAATACAAATAATTGAGGTAATAAAAACATTATAATAACATGAGAATAAAGTAACTCATGATATACTATTTAAATGTACATTATATACACCATATAAAAGTGATTTGGTGTATAACAACAAAGAAGACTCAGTGGAATATAAATATAGATGAATTCGCTTATAAAGACCATATCCTTAAGTTAAGTATAAATCAATGACATAATTATGTGTGAAAAATATAAAGAAATTCAATATTATTGGATATTTAGTTTAAATCATTCAGTGTTCATCCACACATATTCTTGTGAAAACAACACCAATGAATTGGATTCTTAACTCAACAAATGAAGATTGAGTTAAAATTTACTCTAATCAAGTTCATATCGATGACTTGAGAAATTATCAATTGAGTGATTATGTGTATTAAAATGTCTATCCACAGAAAGGGGAGTGGAAAATATGACATAATCAAATGAGTAGTGATTCCACACAAAATCATGGAGTAAAATAATCAATGATGTATGAGTAAAGCCGAATGAGTGGAAATTGAAATTTCAAATTCTCTTATCGATTAGGTAACATAAAAAACATACACCCATGAAAGATGGATCATACAATGATGATGTAAATATCCATAAATTAATGTATATTACACAATGAATACAATCATGGGCAGTACACACACCACGTGCAATAAATAATTGGTGAACAATGGAAATCTCACGGAATTAAAAGTGAGATAAGAAACCCCTTACTTTGTACTCTTTCATTGGTCGAGGGTAGGTTAACCTCTTGTATAATGGTGAAATAATTTTTATTTAATTATACAAGAATCATATACATTAATATGATATCATATATGATCTTTCAACATTAATTTGTTAATAATATCTTGGTATTATCATCGTTTTGGGTGTTAACAGATTCGTTTTCCTTTATATTGTTAGTCATGTGAACCATATATGTTATGGATGGGATATATATTATTAATATCTAGAATTATATCAAATAATTAGAAATTATTTTTAATCCTGAAATTAAAATTATACTTGAATGGATACGATGGAGAATGAATCTCATCGCGTTCGTGGAGACTTTAGTCCTTACGTACGCACGAGCGACAATATCATTATTTTTATATTAAAATAAAATATAATTGGATGGTATAACATATATACAGAATAATTATCATGTTATATTTATTATGTAAATAAATTATACATCATTATTATACCCATATAAATAATAATATATTGAATAACAATTACACCACAATGTGGAGACAGTAGGCCGTACGTACCCACGTATGGTGACATGTCATTCAAGGGATGGATAAAATAATGAATTTTTTTGTTCCAAAATTATAATAACATAACATTATATATAATATAAAATATTTCTTATTTTATAATGGAAATAACAAGGAAATAAAAAGTTGACGAAGAAAGGAACTTTAAAGAGGGTGGTGAAGACGTTACCTCCTCTTTGGGTTCTTCCTTTTGATTTGATCAAAATGGCTCTTTAGGTTGGATTTATGATCCAAATAAGGCCTCTAGGTTTAAGTGAAGGAAGTTGGGAGGATAATTGGGCAGATGTTGGCTGAGACAAAAGGTTTTGAAGGTGTGAAGAATTGGTTAGAAGTGGTGTCCTTTTATAAGGGGGCGGAGGGGCTCTTTAAGAAATACTTAAAGTATTATTTTATAATAAATTTATATTCGGTTTATAATGGATCGAAAGTAGATTATTCAAATAATAAGGTGGGGATGGGTCGAAATCCTTTTAATAAGTAGATTTTAGAAAGTTTTGGGTCATTATATTAACCTTATCTTTTAGTTTTAACTCTAGGTTAATTAGTTTGACACTTACCATGTCACTTTATATTTTTATATTATATAGTAAATAAACATACTATATACCTCCAAGAGACCCCCCAAGTGATCCATTAATGATTAAAATATTATGATACATGTCCTTTTTTCGATCCTTAGATTTTTAGGAATTTAATATCAATTAATAATATAATATTTGTTTTAAAAACTCTTTTATGTCAATTTTCACACTATTTGGGATTTGATTTTGTTAAAAATCATAAAATCACTATTAATTCGAAGAAATTTAATTAAATCAATCCTAACGTGTCATATTATCATATAAAATTCTTGTAATTCATTATAAGTCTCAAATTATATTTATTTGGGTATTTAGAATATCAATTATTTTAATATTTCACTAATAAGGTAATTACTGCATCATCATTGTGTCATAAATAAATTACATTATTTAATGTCTAAAAATTATATATAAAATAACATTATGTAGGAAATATTTTTATCTTTCTAATGAAGATTTATATTTTAAAATATAACATATATAACCCTATGTAATTTCTTTTTCTAAAATATATAGGCTTATGTCATTTTTGTATTTACTTTAACTAAATTTATATAAAGTGTCCCTATCACCTACAAGTGGCTCCATGGGGTCCCAAAATCGACCCAATGATGCCAATGGTCGGACATGTATCTACCAATAAGGTTAGGACACATTTTAGGGTATTTTATTATTATTATAATATTATTTTTTAACCCATTTTTACCGGATTTACCATTTAACCATTGTAAATAAAATATTTACCGAAGTAAATATTCAAAATGTCTAAAAATAAAATTTACCTATTTACACAATATGGAAATCATGCTTAAAAATATGGAATACATTTTTCCAAATTCAAAACACAGAAGTGGAAGAAAGTAATTTAAAATTAATTCCCGCTGCCAAAACAAAAAGCGTGTTTTTAAGGTATAATAAATATCAAAAGATTGACACTTGTTTATGTCATGTTTAATTGAAAAATTATGTCCAATTACCGAAATTGTTTGAAATGGTAAAAATATATTATAAATATACTTTAAAACCACTCAAATTCATAAATTATCACTATTAATTATTTAGTGGTGTGTGTTAGAATCTGGAAGTTGCGTACAATGCTAGCAATTTCATTATTCAAAGGGAAACGTACCGTGGAATCTTGTGGTGTTACAGATATGTCTTGATATATGAATCCCTTATATGTGACTTCAGGTTCATAATATATTTTCTTAATAAAATTTTTATCATTCATTTGTATTTAGTAAATTCCACCTTGGATATGGATGATAGGACCGCATACTATATTAGATCAGCATATCCTCATAAGGTAAAATTACCCAATTACACACAAAAAAATTTATAGGAAGGTGAAGATGAGTATTATACAACACTAGATGCATTGATTTAAGAAATTAAGTTGATCCAAGAAAGAGTTTTTCAAAATGCACCAATTCAATGTGGGAGATCACAAAGGAATATGGATGACTAAGTACAAGAATTAATGCTCTAGAATCCCTATATTTCCATGTAACTGGAGGTACTTTAAATGGAGATGTTATTATTCACATCATTATAAGAATATTCAAATTTGTAGACACTCCTCATTACAAAAAATTTATTTTAGCATCCATTATGTTTCATGTATATGCCTTGAGTTAGTGGAATATCATAAATTAGAATGGAATATGTGAGGGTGTGATATGTGATGCCTTTAAGGATTAATTCTTCAAGGAGTTCATTAATGACTCAATGATTCTAGACTGTGTATAGGATTTGTTCATGGAACTTCTACAAGGGACAATTTTGGTATCTTATTATTTAAAATGTTTCATAGACTTTCCCCATTTTATCCTTTTTTATTAGGAAAAATGTATAGAAGTTGAGGAGGTTCAAGATAGTTATTCATCAAGATTTAGAATTCCATATCCATACCTTTTACGTGATTACATACGATGAGGTTTTAATAAATCTCATACCATCAACAAGGGGTTTGATGAGGACTCTATAGAAGGAATTATTATAGTTCATAGTGGATTGATGGGTGGAATAACTACTACTCTTATGAGTAATTATTCTAGTGGAAATAAATGGTGGGTTGAGTAATTAAAAGATGACATTGATATGTAGATAGTGTGTGGTAGGTATCATTTGGTTCCTGCAGGTGAAAGTATAGTTTAACAATGATAGAACTATGGTAAGAGAATAAATTACTACATGGATTACCTAGATCACCATATAAAGTGACACTAATTTAGAAATATGATAGTCTAAAACATTTTTACAAAAATAATCATGAATAAGGTATCACATGGGTTTGATTTATACATAATAAATTATCTATGGGATTGGATGGGGTTTTCAATATATGGTTTAAACCCCTCAGACAATGATGACTCGGGAGAGTCATGAAAATTAGGGACAAGGATATAGAGCTGAGTAAGGAAGGGTGTATACATTGATCTTTGGGAACAAATGTAGACAATATCCAATGATGTCTTGAGTATCCAATCTCATTTTTAGGTTTAGAAATATATGTAATTTTATGATACTTAAAATGACTTATTTTTATATGATCATTATGATAAACAAGTTTATATGGTTTTTTTCTCACATAAACTTTTATTTGAGATGGGTATCCTTCATTTCACCTATGGGAGAAAAGTTCCTTTTCGAAATTTATTGATATGTGGAATATATTATAGTGGAACTAGATTCTAGATATTTTGGAGATATAATAGCTAAGGTAGAGGGTATGGTTTTTGATGGTTCCAGTAGAGGCCTCTTCATTTCCTCCAATAGTAGAACACTTCCAGGAATTCTTATCTGAAGACTTATATGGTTTTATTACTAATATAAAGTCTAGATATGAGTTTGAAATAAAAATAAGGGAACTGCCTATATTTAATCCCCTATATCATATGTCATCAAATGATATGATGGAACACATTGTAGAAATAATGGATTTGGTGATGAAGGGATTTACCCAAATGAGCACATTACCTTATGGTTGTGTAGTCTTGTTTGTTAAGAAATAAATGGTAGTATATGGATCTATCTGGACTACAAGAATCCTACTCTGGTAATTTAGAAGAATATAAACCTTTACCTATGATTGATGATATGTTCTACTGGTTATAGTGATCCTAGTGATTCTCCTTGATTGATATTAATTTAGGATACCATAAACTATTGTTCATTAATGAGTATATTCCCAAGTTAATATTTGAGAGTAGATATAGATTTTAAGGGTATATAATTATACCATTGGGGTTAATAAATGTTCTAGGAGTCTCCATATATAGCATGAACATGATTTTATATCAATATATTGATTCCTGCTTCATTATGTTTTTTGGATTATATCTTTATATGTTCAAGAACATCATAGATAATTTCAATGAACCTTGAGATTGGATTTTATACTCATAGAGTGCATCAACATGAAACCAATATATTTAATTTTAACCATTATGTTATGTAGGTATAGTTTCTTTAGCATGTAATTTTAGTTGTATGAATTTCTGTAAACCTAGAGAAGTTATATGTAATAATATCTTGGCCATTTCCCAGGAATATATTCAAGATCAGAAATATTCCGTGAACTTGTGAGTTATTGTTGAGGATTAATCTATAACTTCCCTTTTTAGTACCTACAATGGGTATTTACAAGAAATGATTGACGTATAATAGGACTGGTTAGTGTGAGGAGGATTCTCATAAGGTGAAGAAGATATTTAAGAGAACTCCAATTTTGATTATTCTAGAGACTAGGATAATATATGAAATTTATTTTTATGCCTCAGGTGTTGGGTTAAGAGATATATCGATTTATGTGGATATAGTATTTTTCTACAGGTCATGTCAATTGTATCCCCATGATAAATACTACCCATCAAATTAATAATAGCAAGCATCTATGGTTTGTCATCTTGAATTGTTTCAAATTTTATCTCTTTAGGGAGAGGTTTATCATCTATAAAAATAATTGGACCATGAGATATATCCTATATAAATGGGGTTTTAATTTTAAGGAAATAATCTAGGTAGTGTATCTAGAGAAATTTTATTTTAATATGACCTAATTTCTATGGTATGCTAATGTCTTTTCAAATTCACTTTGTTGGAAGATATTTAAGATTTAAGAGAATAGTGAGTGGTGTTCCTAGTAATAATTCCATATAGTGAGTTTTTTTGATGAATGGTTTGTGGATGAATCAATGGATCTCAAATATATTTCATTTTTAATTTATTTTTCATGTATTCTATGGTGGACCATTTTGAAAGTGATCCAAGAGTCATATATCAATTGTGTAGTGATGTGGGAATTCATAGTGGGTGATGATTTTGTCATATAAATTTATTTAAATGACGAATATATGAAATTAATTCATGAAATGTTAGTAATTATAGTTTAATTAATGGAGGAGTTGATGAGATACACCCATTATTCAAATTGGGAAGTTCATAAAGGGTCAACAAAGATATACCATGATATCTGAGAACAATTTTAGGGACCATGGATAAATAGATACATCACTAGTATTGTCTTATGACATATAAACTATTAGAGTATAAGGGATGATCAAGAACATCCTAGTGGTTTTCATTAGTCACCTACAATGATTTCATGGGAGTGGTATAATGTGATGATGGAATTCCTGATGGGGATACCCAGGATGTTAAAGAGTGATGATGTAATTTCCATGATAGTCAAGTATTTGGAATGATGGATCAATTCATTTCTATTCAATAGACCATTTCATTAGAAGAGATTGGAATGATATGTATATGTGTGAGATTTTACACCTGTATGGAGCTACATTGAGCATCAAATTAAAAAGAGATGTTTGAATCACATCGTAGTTTTGGAATGGCTAATAGAAGGCTCTTGGTACCCATAAAAAAGTTGGTGCAATTTATCATCTAAAAACGAAAGGAAAATCATAGAGGAAGATCCAATTATTAGATGATATTATATGGGCATAGTTCCATGATATTGGTGGAGATTTGGATAATTATCTCTATTTTTTTGAATTCATATATAAAAATATATTCAATGCTTATATTTAGATGGTACCTTCTGAGACTCTCTATGGTCAGCCATGTCCTTTACCAATATATTGTCATACAGTGGGAGATTCATCTATTGTGGGACCTAGCATGGTCTAAGAGACCTTTGAGAGAGTGAATCTAATCATTATGTAGTTTACAACTACCTAAAAAAGTTTGAGGTCATATTTAAGTAGGAGGAGGCGAACCTTGGAGTTCATTATAGGTGACCATGATTTCATAAGGGTGAATCACAAACTAGGTAATCAAAAATTGTAGAAGGAAATCTAGAACTGATATTTTTAGACCATTAGAGACTTTCAATTGAGTCAGGATAATGAACTACTATTTGGATAATCTTACTTGCTACCGATGTATTCACAATGTCTTTCATGTTTCCAGAGCTCTAGAGGTCCACACCAAATAATACACATGTGACATAATACAAGTATTTTTGAGTTTGATCATGAAATATCATAGGTTGAACACCAAGTATAGATCATATATTATTCGGATAATGGTTTTTAGGGGAAGATAGTGAAACATTTTCATGTATTTTGGCCACATGTAATAATCATATATAATCCATGGAAGTATAATTTTTATATTTGGTAATGATGGATTTATTTGTTGGACTAGGAAGCCTATATGCCCTCCTCAAAGAAAAATATACATTATAGGGTGAGATATGTAACAACCCTGGTTTCTATGGAGTAGCCTAAGGTGGGTTCAATAGGAAATGAAGATGTTGAGTTGAAATTTTTCTGTGGAACTGGATACTTCGATGAGGATCTTGGTTTATTCCATAAATGTAATGAAAATAGTGTTATTGGGGAACTATGATGTAGTGGTCAATTATGGTGGATCTATTTATTTTTTCATAGATAATCATGATGCATAATCTATGGTGTGGAGGCTGGAATGTGGATTTCAAAATGTTTTCCCTATATCAAGGTCACTATGCAATAGGGTGGTGGTTAGGGTGTAGTGTCCCTATGAGGGAATATATGATATGGAGTAATGATGGCCATTTAATTATAGTAGTTTCTTGTGATTTATAAGATCTCACCATTGAGCAAGATGGGGATTCCAAACATGATTTTTACTATTCACAACTATGGAATAGCTAACTCCCTTATCCCATAGTACATTCCATTTTGGGATGCATTGTAGAATAAAACTACATACTATGTTGTGACAACTATTTTCTCCAAATTTTCTATATATTTATGATACCCCATGAGCCTAGAATTCTTTAATAATTTACTCACATAAATTATAATACCTTAGGTATTTTTAAATAGATCTTATAATACCCATTCCCATTGATATGTTCTTTGAATTACAGAATAAGCTCTTGAAGATTCATAGTGATTTTCGTCCAAATTTTGATTTGGATTTCCACCATTATCATGAGTTCAATCATATTTCCAACCCAACATTTAAATATATTACCCATATATTTATCTATAATATATTTTTTGATGAATTTATCATTGGTATATAGATCCATGGAATGAAGTCTTGACCCTTTTGGTGCATGGTAATTATTCAGGTATCATCTCTTATGAAAGATTAATTTTGATGAGGACATGCTTGATATAAGAATTCATTAACATATTAAGCCATTAACATGAGTTTTTTCCATTTTTTATTTTATTTTAATAAATTTACATATATTTATTATGTAAGATAATAATTAATCCCATGTTTATACATATCATAGGGAACCATTGTGTGATATGGAATACTTATGTTTGAATGTGTTGCTCATAAGAACCATGTTTGTTTAACAATTATTAGGGATATATGTGACCGGTATGATTCAACTTGTCACATTTAATTTTTTTAGTATATTCTATATTGTTTATATTCTATATTTGGTAAAATTTTGATAGGTTCACGTTTCATGGATCAGCTGGCCTAGATGGGGAGCGTCTTCATATAATGTCTCTGACATAATAGAAATATTGATCTAGATGATGAGGCAAGATAAACATGTGTGTCCTAACCAAGGTGCATGATGGTCCTATGTGATCTTACCCAAAAGGTGAAAATAGGCATTGTGATCACATTCCATATAAAGTGAGAGATAAATCTTGTGAATGATAACTTCATTTGGAACGCCCTCGAGGTAAAGAGCTTGTACTATTATTGAGAGGTCATATGTCATGCTCATAATATTGGGAATACTTGTAGATAGTTACTATACTTGTGACATTTCCATTATAATTTGTGATATTTTTTCAGTATAGAGTTGAAGCAGTTGTATATGGTGTTCATGGTGGCTTGTTTAGGACAAAAATGATTGATATTTTACAGTTTTTTATGTGTTGATTTATTTTATTATCATGGAATACACCTACAAATACATGTTAAATTAGGATAAAGATGAATTGGTTTGTCAAACTGGGTTATAATCTCACATTTTTTGGGAATAACAATGTGAATATGAATTTTTTAACCTGGGTTCCAGTAATGGGAGATGACCCAATGTTAACGATCTAAGGAGATAATTTCTTGGAGTTAAATTAAATTATAGGACACACTCTAGACTATTTGTGCAATGTTTATTCATTTTTTATTTCTATGATTTATGGTTTCAGCCAAAACATAGGTGGATTTTTTTTATAATCCTTATATAACACGACAATCTATCTATTTATCATTTTTAGATACCTTTTTCTATAATGATTATTTTATTGATATTTATAATTGTGAGTTACAAAAATATGGATCTGATTAAAAAGGGTATAGTCTCTCCATATTTTGTTAGACCCTCACCTCTAGTCGACAGCATCTTGTGTATGGGGAGGCACACACGTGGTCATGTATTGCCTTCACATAGGTAATATTCAAAAAACTCATGTTAGGGAATTTTATTTAAGTATTACTTGACATGGTAGAAAAATTGTAAAACATTACTAATGAATTTTTGAACTAATTAAAATAATGGATATTTAATTATATTAATGGGAAAATTAACTATGATTTATAAATTATTGAGTGAATATATTGGTTTCCATATTTAAATTAGTAATATTAACTTTTTGGGGGATTTTAGATGGAGAATATGGACTAATTTTAATATAAATATTATTTCTTATTTTTGAACAAATATTCAATAGAATTTAATTTAATTTTCAATATACACTTATATGAAGAAAATATCTCATACATTTCTGGTATTCAAATATATTAATATTAATAAATTGTGAATAATTGAAAAATCAGAATTAAAGAGATTATCAAGGTATAATACTAAAGAAAAAAAATTCTTGTAAAATTGGTGTAATTAAAAATTTATTTCCATAATTTACTAATGCCTATATTCCAATTCATGGAATACCTTCTTTACATAGGAAGTTATTGAATTATGGAGAGTTACTCCCAGAGAAGCTATGTGAAAAAATTGAAAGGCACTGTGTTATTTTTTATCTCCTTTAAAAAACATTTTAATTAAAAAAGATAGTGGTTTTTGTTTCACAAACACATTTCTTTATATATGATCCACTGATGATTCTTTTTTATGGTAAACAATATAAAATAGGAGTACTCCTTATATTTAATGTTATTTAAGATAGTTTTTATGGTTGAAATATAAATATAAATATAAGTTGTTTTAGATTATATATTTCATATAATATGGACATTTGATCCATATTGAAAGAAGAATATTTGATACATTGATTCACCCCATCGATTAAGGTTTATATGTGGTAATGTATAAAATAATTTATCTTCTTATCATATACTTATTATGAAAAATTATATAAATTAAAATATATAAATAACAGATATTTATTATAATCAAATAAATTTTCTATCCACAATAAACAAACAATAGGATCATACCTTTTAAATCAAAATGGAAACAAATAAAAATAATGATTTAAATCATGAATAGTAATCACTCACACAATTAATTATTTTTATTATGGTAAAAAATGATAATATTACCATTTATAACTGAAATAGATATATGTTATTATATGATTTTTTCTCTTCACTAAGGTATCATAACCTAATGATAGATGACAAGGATGGGGTATGGATATCATACATGATTATATTAGAGGTTTGATTATAATGATATAAATTTTTAACCTTTATTATTCATATTATATTAAAGAATGATATTCTCTATAAAACTAATAAAAACATATGTATTTAAGAATTATTTTTATAAGAATTAATTTAATTGAAAATTTTTATACTATGAATTAATTAGATCCACCTTAATTTCAATGTATGTATTTTAAACAAATCATTCTCATTTCATAAATAATCATAAAAAATTTCTCTACTTTATACATATTCGCATGTTGTATCCAAATTAATAAATTCTTTTATGTATTCTTAGATATTTTAAAAAAACCATAATGACTATAATTTTTTTACATGGGTTAAAGAAATCTTAAAAAATATTAGTATTTCAATTATCTCACAGAACATTAATATTTTATATATTATATATAATAATATATTTATCCATATTAACATATCTAATGTGATTCTATTTATAGTGAACAATATGTAGGATATATTAAATATTTCATCTTATATTTACATTTATATGGATAAAAGGGATAACTATTTATTCTTATATAGCACATTTTTTTATAAAAGTTCATTTAACTACTACATAAAAACATTGGAATTAACATAAAACGTTTTTTTTACTTTTTAGATTTTATATTTGGAATTTTCATTACTGAAACTTATTATTTTTACTATATTTTAAGTAAAAATATTCTTTTTAATATGGAAATTTTTTCCATTTTTTATCCCTTGTGGTGACCACATAGACTCATTCATATATCTTTTATGTGATATTGTATTCTTCTCACTCTCTATCTTCTCCATGATATTCTTCAATGGTTTTTATTATTATTAGTTTTTTCTATCCTCTTTCAATGGATGCCTTTTGTAATGTAAATTTTACATACTATCTATTATAAATCAACACAAGGGCCAATACTAAAATGATATCTTCAATTTCATTTTAAAAATATATTTTATAGTCGACCAATTTACTCAAGAATTCATTATTTATCATTTTATATTTATTAAATCTCGATATTTCCTAGGGTAAATCGAGATAACATTGAAAAGTATTTTATTGTTAAATATATAGTCTCTAACATTTTATAATTTATTATTTTTTATAGAAAAATATATTTTCTATAATTATAGGTATCTAAAAAAATCTTAACCTACCAATCAATCAAGGATATATGAAATTTTAGCATAGTGATTACTTTATCCTTTCCAAAAAAACATTCTCATGTATCTTATTAATTACCATTTTCATATCCTACAAATATTTTAAAATTTTAATCCATAATGATAGTTTTTAATTATTTATTTAAAAAATTTATTAAATGTTTTTTTTCAAAAAATAATATTTATTCAACAAGCTAATCATTTTATCTTTCATAAAATAATTTATTACTTATTAATTCATCCATATTCACATCATGAACGTACTCAAATATCCTTATTATATGTTAAAATTATTCCTGATTTATAGAGGTAGATTTCATGATAATTTATTATACATGAATGAAAATTTTAGAGTTATAATCATAGTGGAATGATTTAAATAATTTAACAATAATGTGTAATTATTTTTTCATGGAATTATTTTCATTGAGATTTCAATAAACCATTTATCTTAAATCAACAAAACAATCATTAATACTATTTTGATGTCCCTATTATAAGTCCCCAGCCTTAAACCATAATTAATACTGAATTAAATGAATAATTCACAATGAGGATCATTTCAGGTTTAGAGTTTTAGAAAATTAGATCATAAAACATGTATTAAATTCCACATTTAAGCAAAGTGGTTACATAAAATATAGTATTCATTTTCCCCATCAATGGAAACATATTTAAAATAAAACATGGATTCTTTTTTGACACTTCCTTGAAACTATCATCATATCATGGACCTTTCCCTTGACCTGTGAAAAACATTTCAAAAACATTAGATGAGCATAGAAAGCTCAGTAAGGGTTATAAAAATATGTAAATAAAACATGGGTTCATATATACATAAGAATGAAATAATAGTTTACCAATAAAAAATAGGCACTTTAACATACCTCATCAAATCATGAATAAAGCATATAAATCATAAGACATAAAGATAACTTGAGGCATTCAAAACAATCTTACGTAGGGAGTAACCCTCTTGGTTACGTTTGGAATACCCATCACAGTATATTCCCTAAATCTCTTCAGAGAAACCTTAACGTTTCACTCCTTTGCCTTACCAAATGCATTGGGGAGCTATATCGGGATCACCCGCCGTTAGTTTATCACGGAACCACCTGTCTTCATTATAATGCCCAAGCACCACAACATAATCATATCACATAAAATATGCACTAAGGAAACGTAACATTTCCACATTTCAATCACAATATATCAATACAAAACATTGATATAAATACAGTATGAAAACCATTTTCAATTCCAAAATAAAAGAAAAGTAAAACATGGTATTTATTTTTATTTTAAAAAAAGTTTGTCTCGTAGAGGAAGCCGGAACTCAAATAATGGTCACGGCGGAAGAGAAGTCGTTGTCACCGCATATGTACGACAAAAAAACATTCCCTTTTGTCATTTTGTAAATTCATAGTATAAAAAATATTCCTTTTGAATAAACGTAAAAGTAAAAGGAGTTTATACACCCTATAAAAGAAGGTTGTGTATAAAACAAAATATGCCTCAATGAAAAGAGATTGAGACAAAGTCCCATACCTCATATCCAACTTGACGTGATCGTTCTTTAATCTATTGAATAATAAACATGAGTTAATTTCTACTTTCTTAATAACCTTTTTCAAGTTCATTATTCCTTTTATATCACTTATTACCATGTCATGAACACTATGTAATTATTTTAGTTAATAATGATCGTTTTAACGATCATTGGTACTTGAGTCAAAATATGATCTTTATAATTACAAGTTGTTCATGTATCAATTATATCCAGAGTTATACTCATGATGTATATATCATATATATCATATATATCCAGTATATACATGCATTTATAATATTACACAACATGTAGATGTAAGAAATGAAATGCACCGTTCATGGAGACGGTAAGCCGTACATACGCATGAACGCTACTTTCATTTCTATTTCGTATTTTATGGAATTAAAACATAATGATACGTAATAGTATTTTAATTCCAGTATGGTATCATATATAATATCATTAAATATATCCTTTATATGTACCACATATGGTATTAAGGAATCAAATCACTTTGAGGGGGCGGTAGTTCGCACTTCCTAAAATGAAGATATCGCGTTTACTCATAATGGTATCCATAAAGATATGCCATAAACAAAAAATAAATAAGCTTAAGTAAAACATAAACATATTATATATAATATCTAAATATAGTGACATCTTAATGGGCACCTTTGAAGGTGATATATGAGTGTTGAACAATCATCGTTTCGTGAGGCAGAAATTCGCCATCCACGGAAATAGTATGTTCTTTAACCATTAGATGTAGGTGTGTGTAAGTCTAGCTTGAATCCTTCTTATAAAAACATCCTGGTATATGGAAGATTGTGGTGTTTTTACAAATGAAATTAATAAAATTATTTTAGGGGGTTGGAGAAGCAAAATAAAACATAAGAACACAAGCGAATACACTACATTTAAATCGTGTAACTCTTTTTTATTTGAGCTCAAAGGCTTCCTTGGGAAGCCTTCTGCCCAAATTGCGGCTTCTAGGAGTTAGAGAGGGAAGTGGGGAGACAAAATGGGCAGGGTTTGGCCGATCCAAAGGCTTTGGAAGTGTGGGTAAGGTGGTATAGGTGGGGTCCTTCTATAAGAGGAGAGGAGGGGAACTCTTGGAAAGTAAAGAACTTTTACTTTATTTTAAAATGAGTTTCAGGTTTAAAAGGTCACAAATTTATATAAGTCAAGGATAAGGTGATAATGGTTAGAAATCCACCCATAAAATAGGTTTTGGACATGTTTAGTGCATAGATTTTACATTATCTATTAATTTTAATTAAATCGTCAAATAATGAGGTCATCGCTGCATCATCATGGTGTCATAAATAATTTACTATATTTAATGTCTAAAAATTATAAAACAAATACTATGATGTAGGAAATTATTTTATATTTCCAATGACTATTTATAGTCAAACTTCTGACTTGTATAACCCCATGTAAAAATTGTTTTAGTAAAACAACTCATGTTTGTGTCATTTTTACTTTAACGTTAAATAAAAAGATATTAATGCCATTTTCCTACCAAAGTGGCTCCATGGGGTCCCCACGTTTCCCCATGGATTTTCTTGGTCGTCCATGACACATCCAATAAGGTTAGGACAAGTGTCAAGATCATATAATATTATTAAACCATTATTCTTACCTTAAATTACCCTAATTACCTCTAATCGTGATTAAAAACATAAAAGTTACTATTCACAAAAAAACTTATTTTAATCCCATTGAACCTCATTTTACTTCTTAATGACAACCATGTATGTTAGATTTTTTAAATTCAATCCAAAGAGGTGGTAAATTTTCATTTAAATGAAAAATCAGTTTTTATAAGTACCACTTAGTGGTTTCACTATTCATCAAAAATTGATGTTTTTCAGAAAAATACCAAAACATCACCTGAAGCTATATTTGATATTACGAATTCAAAAATTTATTCTATTTTACAAAATTCAAAAAATATAAGTTTCATTAATTAATTTAATAATTAATTCCCGCTGTCATAACAAATAGCGTGTTTTTTTGAAACAATAAGTATCAAAAGATTGACACTAGTTTAAGTCCGATTTCAAAGTGAAATTAATTCCAACGACCACTATTGGATTTAATGGTAAAAATATATTCTTATTTCACTTTATAACCAATTAAAAAGATAATATAATCATATAAATACATTAGATTAAAAAGAGGATTTGAATTAAAATACATCATTTTTCACTATTCATTAAAAAATGAACTTTATCGGAAAAATACAAAAAATTTACCCAAAGTAAATTTTGATGTCCCAATCATAAATAATAAGTTTATTTTGAAAAATAGAGCTTATAAAATTGTCAAAAGATAGATTTAAAATATTGTTTTCCATCAAATGGCAGTAAAACAGTCTTTTAAAAATATTAGTGTATTCCATGCTTATGGTTGGATTTATTCTCATTTTAAGCCTCTAAAACACTATGTAATTCATTAATAGACATATTTAAAAATATATATTATTAATTACATACTTGGGATGTTACATCCCTCCCCCCTTTAGAAAATTACATCCCCACAATTCATTTACTTATCGAATAAGTGGGGGGTATTTATACGTCATTGCATTTTCAGATTCCCATGTTTCCTCTTCAATCATGTGGTTTTTCCAAAAAACCTTTACATGATGAATCACCTTATTCCATAACACTTGCTCCCTATGGTCAAGAATCTGGACCGGTTTTTCCTCATAAGATAGGTTCTCATCCAGCTGAACTACATCTGGACTCAAAACATGAGATGGATCTGGCATATACTTTGTCAGCATCGAAACATGAAAAACATTGTATACCTGAGATAAACTCGGAGGTAAAGCCACTCGGTAAGCAAATGATCCAAATCTATCCAGAATTTCATATGGTCCAATAAACCTTGTACTCAGCTTTCCATTCTTACCAAATCGCATCACACTTTTCCATGGTGATACTTTGAGAAAAACATGATCACTTACCTCAAAAGAGAGATCCTTCCTCCTATTATCCGCATAACTCTTCTGCCTGATCTGAGCAGTTCTCATGTGTTTCTGTATCATTTGAACTTTTTCTGCAAACTCTTCTACCAATTCTGGTCCATCAACTTCCTTTCACCCACTTCATCCCATAAAGCTGGAGTTCGACACCGCTTCCCATATAATGCCTGAAATGGTGTCATCTGTATACTGGAATGAAAGCTGTTATTATAAGAAAATTCAACCAAAGAAACAAATTGGTACCAACATCCTTGATAATCCATCGAACAAAAACATAGCATATCCTCCAAAGTCTGGATCGTTCGTTCTGACTGCCCATCTGACTGAGGATGAAAAGATGTACTAAAATTTAATTCAGTACCCAACGACTTCTGACGGCCTTTCCAAAAGTTAGAAGTGAACTTGGGATCATAGTCAGATACAATAGAGAGAAAAACTCCATGTAACCTGACTATCTCGTTAAGATACAAACAGGAAAGTTGATCTAGGGAAAACGTATCTCGTATAGAAAGGAAATGAGCATATTTGGTCAAGCGATCAACAATAACCCAGATTGCATTATTACCTTGAGATGTCTTCAGTAATCCCACAACAAAGTCCCTGGATATATTCTCCCATTTCCACTATGGCACTGGTAAAGGCTGAAGTATCCCTTTTGGATACTGTGGCTCTGCTTTAACCTGTTGACAAGTCAAACACTTCACAGTAAAATAAGAAATATTTCTTTTCATTCTGTCCCACTAGTAATTCTCCCAAATATCTCTATACATCTTAGTACTACCAGGATGAACTGAAAATAGAGGACTATGAGCTTCACATAACAACTCTCTCTTTAACTGTGAGTCACAAAGCACACACAATCTCTTCCCAAATATCAAAACACAATCATTGTCAATGTTGAATTCAAGCAACATACCCTTCTGAACCAGCTCTACCTTTTTCTGCAACTCACTGTCTTGCTTCTGTGCTTGCTTGATTCTGTCTGATAGAGATGATCTCACTGATACCTGAAACAAAATAGAAGAACTTCTTGTACCAACAACTTCTATGCCATAGTTCATCAAATCAAAAACCAAAGGGTCTCATTCCAAACGTAGCATTTTTAATGAAGCATTACTTTTCTGACTCAAAGCATCAACCACTTTATTTTCTTTTCCCGGATGGTAATGAATTGTACAATCATAATCCTTGATTAATTCCAGCCATCTCCTCTGTCTCATGTTCAACTCTTTCAAGTGAATATATACTTTAATCTTTTTTGATCAGTATATATTTCACACTTACTCCAAACAAATGATGACTCCAAATTTGTAAAGAGAATACAACAGCAGCTAATTCCAAATCATGTGTAGGGTAATTTACCTCATGAGTTTTCAACTATCGTGAAGCATAAGCAATTACCTGATCATTCTGCATTAGGACGCAACCAAGTCCTTTCAATGAAGCATAACTGTATATAACAAACTCACCACTCCTGGAAGGTAGTGCCAAAACTGGAGCATTCACCAATATTCTTTTCAGTTCTTGTAAATAATCATCACATTCTTTTGTCCAGATAAACCTTACACCCTTCCGAGTTAGCTTCGTCATTAGACTATATAACCGTGAAAAATTTCTAAAAAACCTTCGGGAATAGCCTGCCATGCCAAGGAAGCTGCGAATCTTAGTTACATTTGTGGGTCTTGGCTATTCTTCCACAACCTTTGTTTTTGCAGGATCAACAGTTATCCCATCTTCAGATACAATGTGACCATGGAAAGAAATTTGATGCAACCAAAACTCACACATACTAAATTTCCCATACAATCTCTTTTCTTTCAAGGTTTTAAAAATAACCATTAAATGTATTTCATGCTCTTATTTGCTTTTAGAAAACACCAAAATATCATCAATGAAAACAACCACAAACTTATCCAAAAACTCATGGAAAATTCAATTCATTAAGTCCATGAATACAGAAGTGCATTGGTTAGCCCAAAAGGCATTACTAAAAATTCATAATGGCTATATCTTTTACGAAATGCAGTATTCGGAACATCTTCTTCCTTTACCTTCAGCTGATGGTACCCCGATCTCAGGTCAATCTTTGAAAAATACTGAGCTCCCTAGAGATGATCAAACAAATCATCAATATGAGGAAAATGATATTTGTTCTTAATAGTGATGTTATTCAAGGCTCTATAATCAATGAAAAGTCTCATAGAACAATCTTTCTTTTTGACAAATAAAAAAGGAGTAGCCCATGGTGATGTGCTAGGTCGAAAGAAACCTTTCTGTAATAAATCATGCAATTGCTCCTTCAACTCTAAAAGTTCAATTTGGGCCATTCGATAAGGGGGTTTTGAAATTGGCTTAGCATCAGGAACGAAGTCAATAGTAAACTCAACTTCCCGATCTGGTATTATTCCAGGCAACTCATTAGGAAAAACATCAGGATGCTCATTTACCACTGGCACATCATTAATCTGGACAGTTTCCTTGTTTTCAACAATATGTACAAGGTAACATTCATTTCTATCTTTTACAGGATTCTCAGCCTCTTGATATGTTATCAACACTAAGGGTTCATTCTTGTACACAAACTGAATGTCTTTATGAAAAGAAACTTCTTTATCTCTACAATCAATTTTAGAATGGTAAATAGAAGCCGATCCATACCCAGGATAACATCACACTCTACTAGAGGTAAAACAATAAGGTTCGCAAGTAGGTTCTTTCCACGGATAAGGATAGGAAGATTCTTATATATTCTTTTTTCCTCAACATTTCCCCAGGAGTTTTTAACACAAGTTTAGGAGTCATTTCTTGAAATTGTATTCCCATTTTACTAGAAATGGGTTCATAGATGAAAGAATGTGTGGACCCCGAATCAAACAACACACTGGCATAATCTGAAAAAACAAAAAAAGTACCTGATACAACTTCATTTGATGGCCAGACATATCCTGAAGTAGTTGCAAAGGATTTCAACACCCCTTTTTGCTTGTAGTCTAACTGCTTCCCATCACTCAAGTTATTTGGCGGACACTCGTTTTCATAGTGACCCATCTCATTTCACTTAAAACATTTCACTAACTATAAATCGAATTTGGTATTACCATCACCCTGATCTTTTTCAGTGCAATCACGAGCCTTATGTCCCATCTTACCACATCGGTAGCACTTTCCAGAATTCAAAAGACATTCCCAGGCATGCCTTTTCCCACATTTATCAAAAACTGGAAACTTAGTTTTCTTACCATCAGACCTTTTTGAAGAATTTTCCCTTTCTCCTGCCACCTCATTCTCTTCTTCTACTGGTTGTTTTAGAACACTTGATCATTGTAAAACACCATTTCCACCTTCTCAGCACATCAAAAAAGCTTTTCATAACTTTTGAACTCACGAGAAGTGAAAGACCTTCGATATATTGGCTTTAATCCTGAGTAAAAATGATTGATTTTACTATCAAGGTCTCGGATAATATTTAGATCATACCATGCCAATTGAGTGAACCTTTATTCATAGGCAGCCACTGAGTCTTCCTCTTGACTCAATTCCAAGAATTGATTTTCCATCCTAAGTCAAACATCCTTAGGAAAATAGTTATCAAGAAACATACTTTTAAATTCACCTCAGTCGAGAGTATCAATGTCATCAGCGTCCCTGATATTTCTAACCATCGACCACCACTGATCTGCTTCACCCTTCAAACAGTAAATAGTAAGACTAACCTTTTGATTGTCTGAACACCCCATGACATCGAAAATCTTCTCTAGTCCATTAATCCACCCTTCAGCTAGGACAAGGTTAGATGATCATCTGAATGTTGGGGGATGTTGCCTCATGAAATGTTCTGCCACTAACATGTTCCACTGCGGTTGATCTGGCTGATCTCGTGCATGGATACCGCCACCATTTATCGCTTCAGTCAACTACGCCATTACTGCAACAAACTGTTCAGTTCCAATTCCGACCATCTCAAGATTCTGATTCGGAAGGTTATTTCCTTCTGTATGCCTTCCAAGTACTGCTTCCCTATTTCCTCTGCAGAAAGTCATTCTGAACAAACATTTCTTAGATGAAGCAACATGGTAATCTTCAAATGCTATATCATTTCAATTTGACCATAAACAAATATTTTTTGATAATCATTTAATAAAATTATAACTCCTAATGCTATCTAAACCGACATCTGAAACCAACTATAAGGACCCAACCATAAACCATACTTAATACTAAATTAAATGAATAATTCACATGGAAAATATTTTCAGGTTTAGAGTTTTATAGAATTAGATCATAAAACATGTATTACATTCAACATTTAAGCAAAGTGGTTACATAAAATATAGTATTAATTTTTTCCTATCAACGGAAACGTATTTAAAATAAAACATGGATTCTTTCTTGAAACCTCTTTGACACTAACATCATATCATGCACCTTACCCTTGACTTGTGAAAAACATTTAAAAAACATGGGATGAGCATAAAAAGCTCAGTAAGGTTTATAAAAATAAGGAAAGGAAACATGAGTTCATATATACATAAGAATGAAATCATACTTTACCTACAAAACATAGGAAAATTAACATACCTCATCATATCATTAATAAATCATAGAAATCATAAGACATAAAGGTAACCTGAGGCATTCATAACATTCTTACGTATGGAGTAACCCTCTTGGTTACGTTTGGAATACCCATCACAGTATATTCCCTAAATCTCTTCGGAGAAACCCTAACGTTTCACTCCTTCACGTTACCCAATTCATTGGAGAGCTATATCAGGCTCTCCCACCCTTAGTTTATCATGGAACCACCCGTCTTCATAAAAATTCCCAATAACGAAAACATAATCGTATCACATAAAACATGAATAAAGGAAACATAACATTTCCACCGTTTAATCACAAGATATCAATACAACACATTGATATAAAAACATTATGAAAACCATTTTCAATACCAAAATAAAAGAAAAGTAAAACATTGTATTTATTTTTCTTTTTAAAAAAAGTATGTCTTGTAGAGGAACCCGAAACTCAAATAATGGTCACGGCGGTGGAGAAGTCGCTGTCATCGCATACGTGCGACAAAAAAACATTCCCTTTTGTAATTTAGTAAACGCTTCGTATAAACAAGATTCCTTTTGAATAAACTTAAAAGTCAAAGGGGTTTATACACCATATAAAATAAGGTTGTGTATAAAACAAAATATGCCTCAATGAAAGGAAATTGAGACGAAGTCCCATACCTCGTATCCGACTTGACTTGATCGTTCTTTAATATCCTGAATAATAAACTTGAGTTAATTTCTACTTGATTAAGATCCTTTTTCTAGTTCATTATTTCTTTTATATCACTTATTACCATGTCATGAACACTATGTAATTATTTTAGTTAATAACTGTCGTTTTAACGATCATTGGTACTTGAGTCAAAATATGCTCTTTATAATTACAAGTTGTTCATGTATCCATTATATCCAGAGTTATACTCATGATGTATATATCATGTATATCATATATATCCAGTATAGACATGCATTTACAATATTACACAACGTTTAGATGTAAGAAATGAAATGCACCGTTCATGGAGACGGTACGCCGTACGTACGCATGAACGCTATTTTCATTTCTATTTCGTATTTTATGGAATTAAAACATAATGATAAATAATAGTATTTTAATTCCATTATGGTATCATATATAATATCATTAAATATATCCTTTATATGTACCACATATGGTATTAACAAATCAAATCACTTTGAGGGGGCGGTAGTCCGCACTTCCTAAAATGAAGATATCACGTTTACTCATAATGGTAACCATAAAGATATGCCATAAATGAAAAATACAGAAGCTTAAGTAAAACATAAACATATTATATATAATATATAAATATAGTGACATCTTAATTTCCATCTTTGAAGGTGATATATGAGTATTGAACAACCATCGTTTCGTGAGAAAGAAATTCGCCATAAACGGAAACAGTATGTTCTTTAACCATTAGATGTAGGTGTGTGTAAGTGTAGCTCTAATACTTCTTATAAAAACATCCTAGTATATGGAAGATACTGGTGTTGTTACAAAAGAAATGAATAAAAATAGTTTAGGGGTTGGAGAAGCAAAATAAAACATAAGAACACAAGAGAAGACATTACCTTTAAATCGGGTAACTTTTTTTAATTTGAGCTCAAAGGCCTCCTTGGGAAGACTTCTGCCCAAAGTGAGGATTCTATGAGTTAGATAGGGATGTGTAGAGACAAAATGGTCAGGGGTTGGCCGAGTCAAAGGCTTTGGATGTTTGGGTATGGTGGTAGAGGTGGGGGCCTTTTATAAGAGGAGAGGAGGGGCACTCTTGGAAAGTAAAGAACTTTTACTTTATTTTAAAATGAGTTTCGGATTTAAAAGGTCACAAATTTATATAAGTCGAGGATAAGTTGATAAAGGTTATAAATCCATCCATAAAAGTGGTTTTGGACATGTTTAGGGCATATATTTTACATTATCTTTCCATTTTATTTAAATAGTTAAATAATGAGGTCATCGCTGCATGATCATGGTGTCTTAAATAATTTAATTTATTTAATGTATAAAAATTATAAAAAAATACTATGATGTAGTAAATTATGTTATCTTTCCAATTAAAATTTATAGTCAAAATTCTGACTTGTATAACCCCATGTAACAATTGTTTTAGTAAAACAACTCATGTTAGTGTCATTTTAACTTTAACATTAAATAAAAAGATATTAATGTCATTTTCCTACCAAGGTGGCTCCATGGGGTCCCCAAGTTGACCCATGGATTTTATTGGTCGGCCATGACAAATCCAATAAGGTTAGGACATGTTTCAAGATCATCTCATATTATTAAAACATTATTCTTATCTTAAATTACCCTAATTTTCTCTAATCGTGATTAAAAACATAAATGTTACTATTCACAAAAAATATTATTTTAATCCCATTGAACCTCATTTCACTTCTTAATGCCAAAAATGTATGTCAAATTTTTGAAATAAAAACCACAGAGGTTGTAAAATTTCAATTAAACGAAAAACCAGTTTTTATAAGTACCACTTAGTGGTTTCACTATTCATAAAAAATTGATGTTTTTTAAAAAAATACCAAAACTTTACCCTAATCTATATTTGATATTACGAATTAAAAAATGAAGTATATTTTACAAAATTCAAAACATATAAGATTCATTAATTAATTTAATAATTAATTCCCGCTGTAAGAGCAAATAGCTTGTTTTTATGAAACAATTAGTATCAAAAGATTGACACTAGTTTAAGTCCGATTTCAAAGTGAAATTAATTCCAATGACCACTATTGGATTTAATGGTAGAAATATATTATAATTTCACTTTAAAACAAATTCAAAAGATAATTTAATCATATGAATAAATTATATTAAAAAGAGGTTTTGAATTATAATACAACATTTTTCACTATTCATTAAAAAATGAACTTTATCGGAAAAATACAAAAATTTACCCAATGTAAATTTTGATGTCCCAATCATAAAGAATATGTTTATTTTCAAAAATAGAGCATATAAAATTTTCAAAAGATAGATTTAAAATATGGTTTTCCATCAAAAGTAGTAAAACAATCTTCTAAAAATATTAGTGTATTCCATGCTTAAGATTGGATTTATTCTCATTTTAAGACACTAAAACACTATCTAATTAATTAATAGAGATAGATAAAAATATCTATTATTAATTACTTACTTGGGATGTTACATCCTTCCCCCCTTTAGAAAATTTCATCCCCGTAATTCGTTTACTTATCGAATAAGTGGGGGTATTTATCACTCATTGCATTTTCAGATTCCAATGTTTCCTCTTCAATCATGTGGTTTTTACACAAAACCTTTACCTGATGAATCACCTTATTCTGTAACACTTGCTCCCTCTGGTCAAGAATCTGGATCGATTGTTCCTCATAAGATAGGTTCTCTTCCAGCTGAACTACCTCTGGACTCAAAACATGAGATGGATCTTGCATATACTTTCTCAACATCAAAACATGAAAAACATTATGTACCTGAGATAAACTCGGAGGTAATGCCACTCGGTAAGCAAATGATCCAACTCTCTCCAGAATTTCATATGGTCCAACGAACCTTGGACTCAGATTTCCATTCTTACCAAATCACGTCACAATTTTCCATGGTGATACTTTGAGAAAAACATGATCACCTACCCAAAAAAGAGATCCTTCCTCCTATTGTCCGCATAACTATTCTGCCTGCTTTGAGATGTTCTCATATGTTTCTGTATCAGCTGAAATTTTTCTGCCAACTCTTCTACCAATTCTGGTCCCATTAACTTCCTTTCACCCACTTCATCCCAGAAAGCTGGAGTTTGACCTCGCTTCCCATATAATGCCTGAAATGGTCCCATCTGTATACTGGAATGAAAACTGTTATTATATGAAAATTCAACCAAAGAAAGAAGTTGGTCCCAACTTCCCTGATAATCCATCGAACAAGCACGTAGCATATCCTCCAATGTCTGGATCATTTGTTCTGACTGCCCGTCTGACTAAGGATGAAATGATGTACTAAAATTCAATTCAGTACCCAACGACTTCTCAAGGCCTTTTCTAAAGTTAGAAGTGAACCTGGGATCAAGGTCAGATACAATGGAGAGAGGAACTCCATGTAACCTGACTATCTCTTTAAAATACAAACGGGAAGGTTGATCTAGGGAAAAAGTATCTCGTATAGCAAGGAAATGAGCAGATTTGGTCAGGCGACCAACAACAACCCCGGTTGCCTTATTACCTCGAGATGTCTTCAGTAATCCCACAACAAAGTCCATGGATATATTCTCCCATTTCCAGTCTGGCACTGGTAAAGGCTGAAGAATCCTTTTCGGTAACTGTCGCTCTTCTTTAACCTGTTGACAAGTCAAACACTTCACAGTAAAATCAGCAATATCTCTTTTCATTCCGTCCAACCAGTAATACTCTCAAAGATCTCTATACATCTTAGTACTTCCAGGATGAACTGAAAACGGAGGACTATGAGCTTCACATAACAACTCTCTATTCAACTGTGAATCACAAGGCACACAAAATCTCTTCCCAAATCTCAAAAAACAATCATTATCAATGTTGAATTCAGGCAACTTACCCTTCTGAACCAGCTCTACCTTTTTCTGCAACTCACTGTCTTGCTTCTGTGCTTGCCTGATTCTGTCTGATAGAGATGATCTCACTGATACCTGAAACAAAATAGAAGAACTTATTGTACCAACAACTTCTATGACAATGTTCATCAAATCAAAAACCAAAGGATCTCATTCCAAACTTAGCATTGTTACTGAAGCATTACTTTTTCGACTCAAAGCATCAGCCACTTTATTTGCTTTTCCTGGATGGTAATGAATTGTACAATCATAATCCTTGGTTAATTCCAGCCATCTCCTCTATCTCATGTTCAACTCTTTCGAGTGAATATATACTTTAAACTTTTATGATCAGTATATATTTCACACTTTACTTCATACAAATGATGCCTCTAAATTTTTAAAGCAAAAAAAAACAGCATCTAATTCCAAATCATGTGTAGGGTAATTTACGTCAAGAGTATTCAACTGTCGTGAAGCACAAGCATTTACCTGATCATTCTGCATTAGGAAGCAACCAAGTCCTTTCAATGAAGCATCACTGTATATAACAAACTCACCATTCCTAGAAGGTAGTGGAAAAACTGGAGCATTCACCAATCTTCATTTCAGTTCCAGAAAACAATCATCACATTTTTTTGTACATATAAACATAACACCCTTCCGAGTTAGCTTCGTCATTGGACTAAATAACCGTGAAAAATTTCTAACAAACCTTCGGTAATAGCCTACCAAACCAAGGAAGCTATGAATCTCAGTTACATTTGTGGGTCTAGGCCATTCTTCAATAACCATTGTTTTTGCAGGATCAACAGTTATCCCATCTTCAGAAACAATGTGACCAAGGAATGAAATTTTTTGCAACCAAAACTCACACTTACTGAATTTCCTATACAATTTCTTTTCTTTCAAGGTTTACAAAATAACCCTTAAATGTCTTTCATGATCTTCTTTACTTTTAGAAAACAGCAAAATATCATCAATGAAAACTACCACAAACTTATCCAAGAACTCATTGAAAATTCTATTCATTAAGTCCATGAATACAGAAGGTGCGTTGGTTAGACCAAAAGGAATTACTAAAAATTAATAATGGCCATATCTTGTATGAAACACAGTCTTCGGAACATCTTCTTCCTTTAACTTCAACTGATGGTACCCCGATCTCAGGTAAATCTTTGAAAAATACTAAGCTCCCTAGAGCTGATCAAACAAATCATCAATATGAGGCAATGGATATTTGTTCTTAATAGTGATGTTATTCAAGGCTATATAATCAATGAAAAGTCTCATAGAACGATCTTTCTTTTTGAAAAATAAAATAGGATCACCCCATGGCGATGTTCTAGGTCAAATGAAACCTTTCTCTAATAAATCATTCAATTTCTCCTTCAACTCTAAAAGTTCAATTTCAGCCATTCGATAAGGGGGTTTTGAAATTGGCTTAGCATAAAGAACTACGTAAACAGTAAACTCAACTTCCCGATCTGGTATTATTCCAGGAAACTCATTAGGAAAAACATCAGGATACTCATTTACCACTGGCACATCATTAATCTGGACAGTTCCCTTGTTTTCAACAATATGTGCAAGGTAACATTCATTTCCATATTTTACCAGTTTCACATCCTCTTGATATGTTATCAACAGTACGGGTTCATTATTGTACACAATCTAAAATTCTTTTTGAAAAGAAACTTCTTTAGCTCTACAATCAATCTTAACATGGTAAATAGAGAGCCAATCCATACCCAGGATAACATCAAACTCTACTAGAGGTAAAACAATAAGGTTCGCAAGTATGTTCTTTCCACGGATAAGGATAAGAAGATTCTTATAAATTCTTTGTGCCTCAAAATTTCCCCCAGGTGTTTTTACCACAAGTTCAGGAGTTATTTCTTGATATGGTATTCCCATTTTACTAGAAAAGGTTTCACAGATGAATGAATGTGTAGACCCCGCATCAAAAAACACACTGGTATAATCTGAAGAAACAAACAAAGTACCTAATACAACTTCATTTGATGGCCTGACATCTGCTGAAGTTGTTGCAAATGATTTCACCAACCCTTTCTTCTTGTAGTCTAACTGCTTCCCATCACTCAAGCTCTTTGTCGGACCCTCGTTTACATAGTGACCCATCACATTGCACTTAAAAGATTTCACTAACTATAAATCAAGTTTGGTCTTACCATCACCTTGATCTTTTTCAGTGCAATCAAGAACCTTATGTCCCATATTACCGCATCGGTAGCACTTTCTAAAATTCAGAAGACATTCCTTAGCATGCCTTTTCCGACATTTATCTCAAACTGGAAACTTAGTTTTCTTACCATCAGACCTTTTTGAAGAATTCATCCCTTTCTCCTTCCACCTCAGTCTCTCTTCTGCTGGTTGTTATAGAACACTTGATCATCAGAAAACTCCATTTCCACCTTCTTAGCACATCAAACAAGCATTTCATAACTTTTGAACTCACGAGAAGCTAATTCCCATCGACATTTTGGCTCTAATCCTGAGTAAAAACCATTGATTTTACTATCAAGGTCTCAGATAAAATTTGGAGCATACCTTGCCAATCGAGTGAACCATTATTCATAGGCAGCCACTGAGTCTTCCTATTGCCTCAATTCCAAGAAATTCTTTTCCATCCTAAGCCGAACATCCTTAGGAAAATACTTCCCAATAAACATACCTTTAAATTCATCCCAGTAGAGAGTATCAATCTCATCAGTGTCCCTGATATTTCTAACCATCGACCACCACTGATCTGCTTCACCCTCCAAACGGTTAGTAGCAAGACTAACCTTTTGATTGTCTGAACACCCCATGACATCAAAAATATTCTCTAGTGATTTAATCCACCCTTTAGCTAGAACAGGGTCAGATGATCCTTTAAATGATGGGGGTGTTTCCTCATGAAATGTTCCACCACTGACATGTTCCTATGCGGTTGATCTGGCTGATCTCGTGCATGGATACCACAACCATTTATCGCCTCAGTCAACTTCACCATTACTAAAACAAACTATTCAGTTCCAATTCTGTCCATCTCAAGATGCTGATTTGGAAGGTTATTTCCTTCTGTATGCCTTCCTAGCACTACTTCCCTATTTCCTCTGCAGAAAACCATTCTGAACCAACATGTCTTAGATGAAGCAACATGGTAATCTTCAAATGATATATCATTTTAATTTGACTATAAAAATATATTTTTGGATAATCATTTAATAAAATTCTAACTCCTAATGTTATCTAAACCGACCTCTGATACCAACTATAAGGACCCAACCTTAATCCTTACTTAATACTGAATTAAATGAATAATTCTCATTGAGGATCTTTTCAGGTTTAGAGTTTTATAGAATTAGATCATAAAACATGTATTACATTCCACATTTAAGCAATGTGGTTACATAAAATATAGTATTCATTTTTCCCATCAACGGAAACATATTTAAAATAAAACATGGATTCTTTCTTGAAACTTCCTTCACACTATCATCATATCATGTACCTTTCCCTTGACCTATGAAAAACATTTCAAAAACTTGGGATGAGCATAAAAAGCTCAGTAAGGGTTATAAAAATATGGAAAGGAAACATGAGTTCATATATACATAAGAATGAAATCATACATTACCTATAAAACATTGGCACTTTAACATACCTCATCAAATCATGAATAAATCATAGAAAACATAAGACATAAAGGTAACTTGAGGCATTCATAACATTCTTACGTAGGGAGTAAACCTCTTGGTTACATTTGGAATACCCATCATAGTATATTCCCTAAATCTCTTCGGAGAAACTTAATGTTTCACTCCTTCGCGTTACCCAATGCATTGGAGAGCTATATCGGGCTCACCCTCCCTTAGTTAATCACGGAACCACCCGTCTTCATAATAATTCCCAAGAACCACAACATAATTGTATCACATAAAACATGCATAAAGGAAACATAAAATTTCCAAATTTCAATCACAAGAAATCAATACAACACATTGATATAAAAACATTATGAAAACCATTTTCAAAACCAAAGTAAAATAAAATTAAAACATGGTATTTATTTTGCTTTTAAAAAAAGTATGGCTTGTAGAGGAAGCCGAAACTCAAATAACGGTCACGGTGGCAGAAAAGTCATTGTCGCCGCATACGTATGACAAAAAAACATTCCCTTTTATCATTTAGTAAATTATTCATATAAAAAAGATTCCTTTTTAATGAACGTAAAAGTCAAAAGGGTTTATAAACTGTATAAAAGAAGGTTGTGTATAAAACAAAATATGCCTCAATGAAAGGAGATTGAGATGAAGTCCTATACCTCGTATCCGACTTGACTTGATAGTTCTTTAATCTCCAGAATAATAAACTTGAAATAATTTCTACATACATAAGAACATTTTTCATGTTCATTATTCCTTTTATATCACTTATAACGATGTCATGAACACTATGTAATTATTTTAGTTAATAACGGTCGTTTTAACGATCATTGGTACTTGAGTCAAAATATGCTCTTTATAATTACAAGTTGTTTATTTATCCATTATATCCAGAGTTATACTCATGGTTTATATATCATATATATCATATATATCCATTATATACATGCATTGATAATATTACACAATGTTTAGTGGTATGTAATGAATTACACCGTTCATGTAGAGGGTAAGTCTACGTACGCATGAATGCTACTTTCATTTCTATTTCATATTTTATGGAATTAAAACATAATGATACATAATAGTATTTTAATTCTAGTATGGTATCATATATAATATCATTAAATATATCCTTTATACGTACCACATATGGTATTAACGAATCAAATCACTTTGAGGGGGCGGTAGTCCGCACTTCCTAAAATAAATATATCGTGTTTACTCATAATGGTAACCATAAAGATATGCCATAAATGAAAAATACAGAAGATTAAGTTAAAAATAAACATATTATATATAATATATAAATATAGTGAAATCTTAATGGCCATCTTTGAAGGTGATATATGAGTGTTGAACAATCATCGTTTCGTGAGGCATAAATTCGCCATCCACGGAAATAGTATGTTCTTTACCATTAGATGTAGGTGTGTGTAAGTGTAGCTCGAATACATAATATAAAAACATCCTAGTATATGGAAGATACTGTTGTTGTTACAAAAAAAATGAATAAAAAGAGTTTAGGGGGTTGGAGAAGCAAAATAAAACATTAAAACACAAGAGAAGACACTACCTTAAAATCGGGTAACACTTTTTGATTTGAGCTCAAAGGCTTCCTTGGGAAGACTTATGCCCAAAGTAAGGCTTCTAGGAGTTAGATAGGGATGTTGAGAGACAAAATGGGAAGGGGTTGGATGATCCAAAGTCTTTGGAAGTGTTGGTAGGGTGGTAGAGGTGGGGGCCTTTTATAAGAGGAGAGGAGGGGAACTCTTTGAAAGTAAAGAAATGTTACTTTATTTTTAAATGAGATTAGGATTTAAAAGGTACCAAATTGATATAAATCAAGTATATGATGATAAGGGTTCAAAACCCACCCATAAAATAGGTTTTGGACAAGCGTAGGTCATAGATTTTACATTATCGTTTCATTTTATTTAAATCATCAAATAATGAGGTCATCACTGCATCATCACGGTGTCATAAATAATTTAATTTATATAATGTCTAAAAATTATAAAAAAACTACTATGATATAGGAATTCTTTTTAGAGTTCCAATTACCATTTATAGTAAAAAATCTGACTTGTATAACCCCATGTAAAAATTGTTTTAGTAAAACAACTCATGTTTGTGTCATTTTTACTTTAGCATTAAATAAAAAGATATTAATGTCATTTTCCTACCAATGTGGCTCCATGGGGTGCCAAAGTTGACCCATGGATTGTATTGGTAGTCCATGACACATTCAATAAGGTTAGGACATGTGTCAAGCTCATCTCATATTATTAAAATATTATTCTTACCTTAAATTACACTAATTACCTCTAATCGCGATTAAAAACTTAAAAATTACCGTTCACCATAAAACATTATTTTAATCCCATTAAACCAAATTTTACTTCTTAATGACAACCATGTATGTCGGATTATTTAAATTCAAACCACAGATGTGGTAAAATTTCATTTAAACGAAAAATCAGTTTTTATAAGTACCACTTAGTGGTTTCACTATTCATCAAAAATTGAAGTTTATGAGAAAAATACCAAAACTTCACCCTAAGCTATATTTAATATTCCGAATTCAAAAATGAAGTCTATTTTAAAAAATTGAAAACATATAAGTTGCATTAATTTATTTAATAATTAATTCCCGATGTCAGAGCAAATAACGTGTTTTTATGAAATAATAAGTATCAAAAGATTGACACTAGTTTAAGACCGATTTCAATGTGAAATTAATTCCAACCTCCACTATTGGATTTAATGGTAAAAAAATATTCTAATTTCACTTTAAAACCATTTTAAAAGATAATCTAATCATATAAATAATTTATATTAAAAAGAGGTTGTGAATTAAAATACAACATTTTTCACTATTCATTAAAAAAATTAACTTTATCGGAAAAATACCAAAAATTTACCCAAAGTAAATTTTGATGTCCCAATAATAAAGAATAAGTTTATTTTGACAAATAAGGCTTATAAAATTGTCAAAAGATATATTTAAAAGATGTTTTTACCATCAAAAGGCATTAAAACAACCTTTTAAAAATATTAGTGTATTCCATGCTTAAGATTGGATTTATTCTCATTTTAAGCCTCTAAAACACTATCTAATTCATTAATAGACATAGATAAAAATATATATTATTCATTAATTACTTGGGATGTTACACCTATAGTTTTTACTTTCTAACAGAACAATTTTACTTCATAAATGTCGTCCATGATCCTTATTTGATGCTAAAATTGTCATTAATTCATGGAGGTATGTTTTCTGAAAATGATTTATATACCCAGTAAACATTTATAATTATAATATATATATAATTAAATTAAATATTTTTTATTAAAATTGGGGTAATTAAGTTCTCATGGTCTTCTTATACTTGAGGCCTAAATCACCCATATATCTAAAGTCAATAAATAATATTTTATACTGTTTTTATACAAAATAATATGTCTTCACCATGTGATTATCCTCCTTAATCTAAAAAAATTTGTAATTGTATTGTTATCCTTATATTAAATAGTATAATCATCTGTATCCTCATCATATAAAAAGTTTCTATTTTTTTGAAATGATTTATCGTTTTTTATATATAATAATTTTAATTAAATGATCACTATTTTATTTTCAATTGATATGTATACTATTCTAGATTATGTTAGTCTTGAACACCATTCATTTAAAATTACTAATTTCACCTACTATAATACCAATCATAGTGAAATATTTTCTGATTTTGGTATTTATTTACTTATTCAAAACACTATGGGATTATTTAGTTATCAGGATATATTTTATATATTAATTTCTTATACATTGATTTATGTTATTCTTACACTTTTATAAAAAATATAGTGATCCAACATATTCAAAAAATTCTTATTGAAATGATTAATAATTATTATTTGACATTGAAAATAAAACAAGGATCTGATACAAATTCAAAAGCAGATGGATTAATTGGTATATCTTAGAGGTGGTCAATTAGTGATCCAATATTGATTTTAAATATTAAATAATTTTATTAAACATTAAATATTCTTTTTTATATTTATATTAGTCTGATAATGATGACATCTATCAATCTAATCTTGTCATACACACCTGAAAAAAATGTAATACGAAAAATAAATTTCATTATAAATAATTTTCTATTTGATGCATGGGTAATGTCCTTGGTTTTTAGTTGAATATACACAACCCCAAAGACTGTTACCAATTTACTAGTTAAAAAAATTAGAAGATATAAGAAAACAATAAATTTATATTAAATATATCTTTCATTTTTAGTGTTTCTTTCATACTGGAGAACCATTGTGATAAACTGTTTTAACATTATTTTTTCTTTCTTGACAACTAAAATTTTTGTTCTAGAATGTTTTTTCTTATTTAGTAATCAAACCTTGTCCATCATAACGATTTATCGATCTGATTTGAAAGTTAATGAGTGTTAAACCCCAAAACTAAATGGGGAGAAATTTTTTTTCCTTTAAGAATTTTTTTTCTGAAAAAAGGTTCAAGACTCACGTTTTCTTACTGAAAAGCACCAAAATCATATCATCCGATTCATCAGAATCTGATTCAGATCATTGAATCAAAAGTAATAATAGGTATAATTTTTGTTTTCTATATGTTTCACCCTATCATAATTAGAGGAATAAAGAGGTTTATGAGTTTTAAAAACATATGTTACTAAGTGAAGAAGTCATAATGATGCTAAAAATGTTTGTTGAAGAACGTTAATTCAAGAGTTAAAATGTTACCATAAATTATAATAAAAACAATATGATTCCTTACTAATAAATTAGTTATTATAAATCATGAAACATACTCATGATAAATTATTTTGAAAAAATAGAGGAATTGTAAGGATTGTATCAGTTCCAGTGATCAAGGAATATTTTTTACCAGATCTAGAAGTACCAAAAATAGAAGATAAGAGCAAGAATTAAGAATGTGTGAAGTTAATACTTTTTGAATAATTTCAATGTTTCTAAGTGGATTCACCTTGGAATACATTCCATATTTGTTGAAAAAATAATCATAATGGGAAAATCCATCATAATTAGAAAATCCATCATAATGGGAATTCCATCGTGATATGAATTCCATCATAATGAGTATTCCATCAGTCTATCTCTAAGAAGTAAAAAATGGACAATTTTATGACAAGAAGGAAATGTAGAATCTAATGAGTTGAGAATGAAATGAAGATCATAATTAGTTGAGATAGATAGGTATATCGTAATGACCTGATAATGAACTGTAGACTGCAATGAGCTTAGAAATAAAAGCATATCAGAATGAGTTGATAATGAAGTTTTATCATAATGAGTTGAGGAGGTTTCATTGTACTGATTAAAATATAATAATTTAAATAAGTATTAATAAATATAATTATTTATGTGAAAAATTGAAGTGTTCAAACATGAAATTCAATCTTGTGTAAATCTTAGAGAAATATGTGATGGTTGGAAATGTTATGCATGAAGTTTAAATGAGATATTTTTATAGTTTTAAATTCAATTAAATCATTTAATGTTTTCATGTTTCCAAACATGAAATTATTATTCACTAATAAATACGTTCTCAAATCATTCGTTCGTGGTTAACATTCATTTAAGAGTAAAATGTAGAGCAGTAAGAAATTAGAGGGAAATTTCTTTCAAAACTAAGATCTGAGAAAAATATTAGAAACATGAATTTTTTTACCAGTTATCAGATTCATATTGAGTCAATCAGACTGAAAAAGAACATATTTATCATTTGAGAAGAGTTTTATAATTAAAAATTGACAATAGGTTCATCATATTAATAATATCATACATATTACATTTGACTGAGAAAGATCTTATTGAGTTTTTGAGTAGTGTTTGAGAGGTGCGACTGAGTAGTGAAGAATTTTATTGACTTCGTCAGATTGAGAAAATTGGATCCAGCCAAATAGGATTGGGGATTTGGATAAATAAATTGTTGAGTAGTTTCAAAAATGTCTTTATTATTCTGTACGGATCATTTTTTTGAATGAAACATCGTATAACAATTAGAGTTAGTATAATGTTATCTATTTGGAGATAGAAGGTGTCAAATGTTAGTTAGCATAAGGTTTATTCATTTATTTAAAATAGTGAATTTCCATAGACCCATGGGAGTGGTTATTCCTAGGATGTTGGTTCTCATACTGAGGCTAAAACTTTTAAAAATTTTATGCCTTATTTCCTTCCAAAATTTTCATGCATGAGTATTTACTAGTAGTTGATATGGAAATAAATCAAAATAGTTTAACTAGGTAAAGTTTCTAAATGTTTTAAAACTCATAAAAAGTGAACAACTTATTCAAATCCCCATTCAAAGTTGTTATTCGATCCTTTGTAACATGAATTAATCTCAGAGAAAGGTTACCTTTTTGAATATCTATCATGGACAATATCAATTCTATCACCATTAGATTCATTCTTACATTGTATGGGAAAATTATTTTTGATGAAAAAATATGATGATTCTTTATCTCTAATATCTTTCCTTGGAAGTTATTGATCCAATTACTATAAGTTTTATACATATTAATTAATATTCTACTATGATGTTTCTTAATAAGATAAGTACATAAGTTGATAAATATCCTATATATTTAATCCTTATATCCATTTCAGAGAATATTTATTAGAAGGTTATGGATATGAGTACTTTAAAATGATTGTGGGATAAGGTGAAAAATGATTTTGAAGGGAATAAATTTGAGAATGAAGAAAAGATATAAATATCGAATATTATGTATGAATACATCATAATGAGAGATTAATAAACTACTAATGAATACTTCACCATAGTAAATGATTTTTTTGTGACATCAGATTATTCAGAGTTGTCTTGAACGATTCTACTATTATGAAGAAATTTATACAAAATTTCCAAAATTGGTTTGATTCTAAATTTTCATCTTCAAAAGATAAGTATGATTTATCTCTTGATAAATTTCATAACATGAAAATTTTATATGAAATAAGAAAATATCAATTGTTTGAATATAAGATGAAATATGAAATGTCCTTTCAAGTTATGAGAAAAAAATTTGAAGGTGATGATGATTTTTATTCATCATGAATATGAAGGAAAATAAGATGAATATTTGAATTATAAAATCATGTCCCTTATATCCAAGAACTATCAAAGAGGAAGTGTATTGTATGGATTTAGACTTCCTATCAATTTTTTTGACTGTGGTGGAATTATAAACATTCTTATGAACTTCCCCAAGAAGAAAGATGGAAAATAATTAGAAGAGTCTGATGAAAATCCTTGATGGAAAAAGAGGGTAAAAATTTCTAAAGAAGACATGTAATCCAAAATATCAAAAAAACACGTTTAATGGGAAAAAGATTAGTATGATGAGTAATAATGTTGAAAAAGACTAAAATAAAAAAATTCTTTAGAAGATGAATGTTAATAAATAATCAAAACCTTTATTGTAAATGTTGATAAATTTGATGTATCCTAAAATATTAAATAATGAGATGAAGAATATTACAGAGAGTATAAAATCTAAACAAGAATTAATACATGTATAGTTAAAACAAATCTCTTAAGAAAGACATCATAGTAATAAAGATATATTATGAATAAGTTAAGGAGGGATGAAAATATTTCATCAAGTAAGAGGATGAATACATATAAATGCTATTAATTTTAAAAAATAGAATTTATTAACATGGAATTTTTTTTGAAGATATCAGCAATAATTTGGAAGTTAATAAAGATTAAGTTAAAAAGTCTCAATATAATTTTATTGAGTATGAAAATACCATGATAAACATGAAAAAAGTCGTCAGAAAATCTATTTAAGAACAAGTTGTGACTTCTAAATTTCTGAGAAGAATTGACTCAAGAATCAAGTGAATACCCCACCCACTAAAATTAATTTTTCAATTATTTTTCTAATATTTCATGTTCCAAAAAAATTATTAGCAATGCTTGGGTGGAGAAAGGATCTGTGAAGCCTATCACATCTACAAAAGATGAAAACTCTCATTAGAGGAAAGATGGTCCATGACAAGATTATGTTGAAATAATAAGATTTAATCATACTAAGTAATTATTATTTTAATAAAGATCATAATTCAATTGAAAATCATGATAGTATGGATATTACTAGTTTTTTAGAATCTATTACCACATATCTTATAATTGATGGCATAACACATCACTTAAAAAATGAATTTTCTATAAAAAAAGAATTAATAACTTGTGTAATCTATTGGAATTTGAAAATGTAAAATATCATTACGTGAGAAACATTCCAATAAAATATAAATTTGAAACTATGGAAGAAGTTTGTGGAATGTGTGATAAGTCATGTACTCAAGCTAAAAAATGTATGAAACTTCTTCCAGAACAAGTTTATTTGAGCTGAAAATTAAATGAAGTTGGAAAGGAAAAAGTTGAAGAAATATCTTCTATTGTTGACACAACATTACAATCAATTAACAAGAGAAAACAATGGATACTTAATATTAGTTGTTATTCAGATATGAAAAGTGATATAAAAATATTGAAGCTTGTCTAAAGTCATAATGGATGAGTAGCTACCATTGGTAATGGTAGTTCTTTATAAATCAGAAGAATCAGAATGGGTGATATTGAAGAAGAAATGTTAAAATATAAGGAATTATTTATTTGTTGATGTGACTAAACAAAACTTATTAAATATACGTAAACTATGTGATGATATAAAATATATAATCTTCACAAATGATTCTTTGGTTATCAAAACCATGTAAGATGGAAAATTGATTATAAGAGGAGAAATAACCTATTGGAATATTTTCCCAATAGAATAATTTAAGAACTGTTGTTAATTTAGGGATGAAGATGAAAATAAATTATAGAACCAATGACTTGGCCATATTGGATAGGAAAAAAAGAACAATAATTCTAAATTTAAAGCTTTCATAAGATTTCTATAATTGAAAATAGGAGAGGATGATGTCTGTATTAATTTTTATAAAGATAAAATTTCAAATAAATGGAATAAGGGAGTTGCTATTCAGTCTAAAAGAACTGTTGAACATAATAATTTTAATTTATGTGGTCTGATGGGACACCAATAAACAAAGGTATATTATACGTTATCAAATTTATTGATTATTTCACTCTGATAAAAAACATAATATACATGAAGCCTAAGGTAGAGGCATTAAAAATGTTAATGTTTTTGAAAAAATAATTTAAGAATGAAATGGGGTTTTATATAAAGAATTTAAGAATAACTAATAGTATAAAACTCAATAAGATTTTTTATTAATATTATCTGAGAAAACAGGTTATCAAAGATTAGTATATTACTCCCTATAGTCCATAAGAAAATGTTATGAGAGTAATAAATATAATAATCTTGATGGTTATGGGAAGAATAATTTTAATAGAACAAACAAATTGAATGTTTTACTATAAAAAAGATGTTAGTAATGTTGTACATATTCAGAAAAATTTCTTATTGATAAAGGAATCTATCATGAATTATTATGAAATATGGTATAACAAAAAACCTTCCTTGATGTACCATAATGTCTTTGGATGTCCATGTTTTTGAAAATAACTAATATAGATGTATTAATGTCTGATGGGAAAGATGAGGAAGTTTCTTTTGTCAGTTATCTACCAAATAGAAGAATTAAAAAATGTTGTAACATATGTTTACAAATGATGGTGGACTGAAATGATGTGAATATAAATGAAAATCAAAATTCATAAATAAAATTTCTTGCGAATATCGAGGAGGATGAAATTTATATTTCTAGAAATAGTGAATGTAAGTCAAAACATACTTATCATGGTTAAAAAAATTCATGTGATGAGGATTGTGTTGTTGGAAAAGAAACATTGAAATATCAAAATATTTAAAAAATGTTGAGTATGGAATCATTATTATAATTTAGAATGCTACAGTTTAGACAATAGGAATATTGATATTAGAAAATAAGAATTCACTTACCTCAAAATTTGACCCAAAATAAGTTTTAGAAGCAATTGAATACAAAGAATGGGTGGATTCAATGAGTGAAGAGTTGTATAAAATTGAGGAGAATGAAACATGATAACTTGTTTAATTCCCATTAAATAATAATTTTATCATAACCATGTGGGTTTATAGAAATATGTTAAATGAACATGGATAAGCCTCAAGAATCAATGTTAGGATTGTTTGAAAATGATATGAATAGGTGGAATGTGGGGATTTTGAAAAACATTTACCACAATTTTTAGATTAAAAACTATTATATTGTTTGTTTCAGTGGCTTACCATTGGAATTAAAAAAATTATCAGATGGATGTAAAGTCAGGTTTTGTAAATATTAAGAGTGAGGAAGAAGTTCAAATTGAGTAACCATGTCTGTTTCTAAATAATGTGGATGAAAAATATGTTTTTAAACTGAATAATTCTCTATATGGACTGAAACATACACCAAATTCCTAGTTTTAAAAACATGGATTTTTTTGATTATGTTAAATGTTTCTAAAGGAAAAGTTGATTAAAAATGATATGATAAATATTGTGAAAATAAACCTCTAATTATAATAGTTTATGTTGATTACATAATTTTTATAGGGATAGAGAATATGTTTTAAAATCATTTTTTGAAAAAATTAAGATTAATTTCCAAGTGTCAAATTTTGGAGAATTATCTTTCTTCCATGACATACAAGTTTAACAAAAACAAAACTATGTTTTATTATATAAAGAAATGTATAATAGGGATTTTTTAAATAAGTTTTCCATGTTATATTATAATAAATATAATACTCTTATTTCAATGAGAAAAAAGTTGAGTAAAGATGAATTCAGAATAATGATGAATCAAAATGATTTTTAGAAGCTGATAGGCATTACACTTTATCATATAGAATCAAGGCCTGATATTTTTTATGATGTAACATTCTATACGTGGTACAAAAGTAATCTAAAATAATCAAATATTTTGGATGGAAGAAGAATTTTGATATATGTCAAATGAACAACATCACATGGCTTATTATACCAAATAAATAGTGAGGTGAAGCTACATGGGTTTACTGATTCCTAAATATTTTGAAACAATGTTCGATTACAATAAACATACCTGAATCCAAATATTTTTCAACTACTCAAGCTTGTAATCAAAGGTTTTGGCTGAAAGTTCATCTGAAAAATATGAATGTAATGGTTTCCAAACCATTGAAGAAACATTATTATAATTATAGTATAATTGAGCATTCTAATAATAATTTCCAACATTAAGATCAAAACATATTGATATAAGGTTTCACTATATAAAAAATATATTTTTTCTAGAGTTTTTATTCTAGAATACATCCCAAAAACAGTATCAAATTGATGATATTTCCACAAAATCCATGCCAAATGAAGGATATCTAGAATTGAGGCTATAACTTCATTTTTAAAGTCCCCTCATGACCTCCGAAACCACAAAAGGTTGTTTCCCCCACTATTATTTTGATTTTGTTGACAATGTGGGAGAGAATGTATCAACGTTGTGCTTTGTAAGAAGTTTTTAATTAACTTTAATTAATTAATATTAAGCAGTAGTTATCATAAAATAGGGGAGAGAAAATGAAAAGTGAGAGAAAAAGAAAAGTGACTGATTTTTAATATTTACATGGACACCAAATTTTATTTAAATCAAGGGATGAAATTAAAAAACATTACTTTATCTAGTAGGGTTGTTTCAGAACATTCTTTCTTGAGAAAGTTTATTCTTTTATAAAAGTCAAAAACATTAATTGTTTACAAAAACATAGTTTTAAAAACATGATAAGAGTATAATGAAGTTATCAACAAGGGTTTTCAAAAAACCCAAAGTGGTATATTGATTAATTTTTTTTGTAAATTATATTTAACAAAGTTTGTTTATCTTTTTGAAATCTATACTTTTTGTTTGGAATTTTTTTTCAGAAATAGGACCCAATATATTATATTATGTTTTGTAAGAAAGTTGAATTTTGATAAATGTTAAATCACCAATATATAGGGGGTAGACTTTTTCTTTAAGATTTTTTTTCCAAGCATAGGTTTCTAGGGACACATTTTGGGAATAAGGAAAACAATACCCAAATCACTGGAATAACAGATGTCAAATTCATGTCATAGGATTGAAAATAATCAAAGTCCTTTATTGTTGTTTACTTGAAAATTTCATTTTACATAATCATAGAAAGAAAGAAGTTGTTGGGTTAAAAAGATATATATTGTTATAGAATAAGTTGTAATGGTTCAGAATGTTTTGTTGAAGAAAGTGAATTTAGGAGTGAGAAACTTGTCAATGTTTTCAATCAAACTCAGATGATCCTTTTCTGATAATTAAATTCATATAATTCATGAAATATACTTATGATAAAATATTTTGATTGAAGGGAGTAATCATAATGATTTAATTGGTTCTACTGATTGAGAAAAAATTTTCTATCATATCAAAAAGCATAAGAAACAGATGATCGGATCTAGAAGTCAAAATGCATGAAGTTGATAATGTATTAAGAATTTCAAAGTTTCTATGTGGATTCATCATTTAATACATTTTTTTATTTATTAAAAAACCACTGTAATGGGATTTTCATTGTAATTTGAAAATCCATATTAATGGCATTTACATCAAAATAGTAAGATAAATAATAATGTCAATTCCATCATAATATTAGTTACATAGTAATTAGGATTCCATTTGACTGAATCTAAGAACTAAATTAATAGCATAATGTGCTGAAAAAGAAACGAAGATTGTAATAATATAAGAAAAAATGTAGATTGTAATGAGCTAAGAAAGAAAGGTAGATCATACTGAGATGAGAAAGGAAGGAATATTATAATGATACGAGAAAGAAATGTAGATCGTAATGAGATATGAAAGAAAGAAAGATAATAATTACTTGATAAATAAGAATCATTACAATGAGATGGGGAGGTTTCATCATACTGAAGTAAAGACATGAATTGTAATAATGATGATTATAGAGATGAATTTGTGTGAAGAGTTGAAGTGGTCAAACATGAAATTAAAATTTTTATAAATCACGTAGAAATACGATATGGTTTCATGAATTTATGGTTGATGTTTAAATTTGATATATTTTTCAAGTATTGAAATATAGTAAAGCAGGGAAAGTTTTCATGTTTCATGTTCTCTCTTTTCATAGTCTCCAAGAAATCATTGTACAGATTATTCTTTCATTGTTAAATTTCATGTAAAAAGAAACGCTAGAGTGTTAAAGAATAGGAGTGAAAGTTAGTTTCATACTAAGATCCTAAAAAATATTTTACACCTTAAATTTTTTTACCAGATAATATAATTGTATCGAGTTAATTGAATTATGTCAATCATTTTGAAGAAGATCACATTGGGAATTTCAGTAGATTTTGAGTCTTGGTGACTGAGAGTGGGTTATTTATATAAATAATATCATATTAAGTCAATCATATTTAGAAATATCATATTTAGTTTCTGAGTAGAGTTTAAGAAGTGTCGATTGAGTAAGGAATAATTTTATTGACTTCACTAGATTTGGAAAATCAGATTCAGCCAAATGGGATTAAGGATTCAGAAAGAGAAATTATGGATTAGTTTCAACATAGTATTTGTTGTTTTTTTTGTCTCAATATAATCAGTAAGAAAATTTTTAAACTATAAAGAGTAAGTAAAATCTTTCCTATTAGGATATAGATATTTTTAATGGGATTTGCTACATGTTTTATTCACTTCTTTCTAAAATTGAATTTCTATAGTACCAAATGAGTTTTAATGGAAAGGATGTAGGTTATCACCCTGTTCTTTAAACCTATTAATCACATGTTCTTTACTTTTTTTTTTCATAATTTTTAATGCATTTTTATTTAAGTAATGTTGGTAAGGAAATATATCATAATTGGTTTTAGAGATTAAGTTTCTAAATGTTTTGAAACACCTAAATGGTGAAAAACTAACTCAAACCCCTTTCTACATTGTTATTAAATCCTATGTGAATTTACACATTGTATAAGAAAAAACATTTTATGATATTAATGAATAATGTAATTTTAAAAAATTGTTTTTTAAATATTAAAGTTTTCGTCCTTAACATCGATGAAATTCATATAGATTTTACAAGACAATGAGAATTACTAGATCTAACCTTATAATTTAGTATTCAAATTATTTATAAAATATCATTAACTATGTGAACCAATATCCCTATTAATAATAATTAGATATGTATTTTAAAATTTCATTTTAACTTAATTTTCTTTATAATTTTCTGATGCTTGGATTGATGAAAAAAACTCAATTATATATTTTATATTTATAAATAGTCATCAAAATTTGTTACAGAAAACCATAAGATATCATTCGTAAAATATATAGATTCCTTTTTATAATATTATGATAAAATATTGATTTAATTATAAATATAAAATATAGTCCATGAATAAATGTATAATGAATAACTATATAAGATTCTAATACCTAATTTTTCTATTTTTATTATAAATAGTTATTCAGTGAAGCTTAAACTATATCATTCTTTGTTATATTTGTCAACCAATACACAAAATGATATCACAACAAGTATAAGAGCTCTAATTTTTATATTATTGATGAGAAATATTATAATATATAAGATGTGAATATCCTAAAAAAATATTCCTAAAAACATAATTTTTTGTGAAAAAAATATTTTATAAATTTGAAAACCACATTATTCTTCAATCTTGGCCTATTTTATATTATTCACCATTCTAGATTCTTTATCATTAGTGAAATAAAAAATGAAGGGGTAAAATCATTGTGGATAAAATAACCATATATTGTTTAAAATATTTCATGAAATTCACCATTCATGGTTCATAGTTTCCTGATAACAGTCCAATATTTTAAATTAATACCATGTTTGATAGCATATATGACACATAACCATGAGCCTAAATGAATAAGGAAATAAAATTTATAAAATTTTATTATTATAATGAAGAATTTAAATTTGTAAATATTAATTGAATTAATTTATTTATAAAATATATATAAATATCATACTAAATTTAAATGTATTAACAACTTCTTATAAAATAATCACTCAGCTATTAGTAGTGTAATTTTATTCTTCAAAAATATGTTTTATTCAAAAATGCATTTTATTGAATTTTATAGAAAAATGGAATAATTAATATCTATACCTTTAAAAAAATATTTTAAAAAAAGTTCATTTTCTTAAATCATAATATACAAATTATCATATTGTGAAATTTTGATATTTTTTCCCAAAATATTGAAATTTCAATAAATAAGAAAAATATTGATTTTTATTCAAAGGTGTATTTTTTAGTATTTAAAAACAAAAATTAAATTTTGATTAGTTTTAAATTTTTTTATTTCAGTTTGATTAAAAATAATCCAATTATATTATTTTTTATGATCTTTATACATTAATTTCATTTTAAAACATTTTTATAATTAAACATGAAATTTAATAAAAACCCATTTTTCATTGCATTTTATGTTTTAAAATTAAATTAATTTTTACCACTTCAATAAATTTATTCTCGAAAAATTTATTCCATATTTAGATTCATGAGGTCCATATATTTAAATAGGTCACTTTTGTTTTTGGTTATTATTAATAGTAGCCATATAAAAATGTTTTCACCACAAAAGGGTATATTATGTAGTTAAATTTCTAAATAATATGATATGTACTAAATAAAATACCATAAAAGATGATTTTATCCTAATTTATGTGTGTATTTTGCCCGTTTCCTTCCAATTTTATAAATATTGAAACTTGGTACCATATTTCTTTGATTTTTTCCTCTATAATAGTATTTACAAAGAAAATTTAAGAAATATCATTCTCTTTCTTTTATTAACTTCACATTTTTTAAAAATAGATAAATAGTAGTATCATTCAGATATAAATTGTATATTTGAAAAATAAATGATTTTTTATCATCAGAATATAATTGTGCTTTTTTGTGGTGAAATCATCACCTTAAATTCTTACACAACACTGACACATAATTTATTGAATTAATAAAGAAATAAAATAAATGTTTTTAAAAATATTAAATGTAATATAATTTGAATTAAGTATAGAAGTACATTAAATTTATAAATATAAATAACATTTTATATTGGTTTTAATGTAATAAATATTAACTACCTTATAATATTTTTGTTTTCAAACTCAAATTAAATGAAAAGATCAAAATTACATATATATTATTTTATAACAAATAAGATTTTATGAAATTATTTAAATTACCTAATAAAATATTTGGAATATATATGTATATAAATTAAATATTAAATATGGTACATTTAAGGGCCAATATTCCTTTTTTATTAATTATATTGATCCCTAAAGTTTTTTAATTTTTTTATAGTGGTAATTGTCAAAAAACGGACAGGGCATGTTAAAAAAGAGATAAAGGTAAAAACTAGTCTAAAATTGTCCAAATTTTATTTTATTATAAAATTAAATCCCATAAAAATCCTATATTATAATTATATCATTTTTGAAATTTCATTCTCTGAATAGTAATTTATATTAATTAAATTTTTAATGTTATTCCAATACTGCCCCTCCTCTCACATATAAAGGGGAACTTCTTATCCTATTTTATCTACACTTTCAAAGACATGATGTTAGAAAATTACATAATAAAATACCACAAAAAATCCCTAAACTTGTTCATGAGGCCTTATTTTGGTCATAAAATAAATGTTATATGGTTTCAGGTGAAATCGAAAAGATGTTTTTGAAAGAAGTGGTATAGTCAATAACCGAATGTTTTAGTATATTTATTCATCTACCAAATTAATATATTGTTAATAAATAATAGAATAACAATACCCAAATCATCCATATAATTATATTTTATTATGTTAATCGAATCACTTACATCAATCCTCTCTTCAGGTAGTTGGGATACATAATCGTTTCATGTGTTTAAGCCGGACTACTACGTCACGAACAGATGTAATTGGTTTTCCATCATCAACTCTCATAGCTTCTTTTGATGACAAATTATATATGTATTATTTATAATATTTTATTAATAATATATAATGGTTAATTATTTTTATCTATATTTTATTCTATCTATCAAAAATGTAATCAACATTCATGTGTTTAAATTACCTACCATCACGATGAATGGTATAATTAATTTTTTATATATACCATTTATAAATTTATATAAAAATATATAAAAATAATAATTTTTATGATAATCATATCAAGGTAAAAATTATTGTGATTATGGATCCATGCACAATGTATAGTTATCATGATTGTCGAATGAAAATATATACAAACAATAATGCACTTGTCATCGTGAAAAGTGATTCTAAAAAGAATTGTTAATAAATGGGTGGTAAGATGTTATAAAAAAATTATATATGGTATGATATATATTATTATGGTTCTAAAATAAATTTTTAATTAATATATATTTATTATTCAAGATTTTTGAATGTATATGAAGAAATATGAGAAATATGGTAAGCGATCCCCAAGAGCAACCCCTTTTCCTTCAGTTATGAGAATTCCCTCTCAAACTCTCTTTTTATCCCCATTTTATGATATTTATTATTTCTAAATTACTTATATATTTAACCTAAAAATATAAATATTTCATTCTATTTTATTTTTATAGGTTAATACTTTCCCTAAATTCATTTATCAATTTCATTCTTTAAAATCAAACCATATTTTGGGATACTTTTATATTACGTAATCATTTAATGTCACATTAATTTAATATTTTTTTATATGAAAACCCAATTTTGTGGCCTATTATTATTTAATAATATATTAAAATTTATAACTTTTAATTCCAAATTTTATTGGAGATATTTAAAAAAAATTCTATGATTATGTTATGAGGAAAAATTATGATACCCATTTCTTTCCAGGGGTTAATTTTATGATTATGATTTATGGTTGATTTATATTTTGTGTAATATAAAATAAGGAAACTTTATTATGGGAAAACCCATATATAAATCTAATTTATTGTGAAATGTTTTTGAATCAAGTGATATTATGTATGTGAATTGGAAGAAAACCAAATTCTTGATGGGAATTTGTTGACCATGTGATATTGTCATGGTAGTTATCCTTGAATTGTTTTTATGTCATGTTTTGTGTTTCTACAACATTTCATATGTTTTGATGATCATATGATACAATGTTATTAATGTTTTAATCCAATATTAATACTCATGACCCTTCAAATTTTAGGTTATCATGATATACCTATGACACACACATTATTCTTCCTTATCATGTTTATTCCGTTACTGGAATTTTTAGCTCACAACTTTTTCTTTTTACTTCTCGGGACATCCCCTGAATTTTTAGAAGCCAAAATAGATATATTATCTCATTAAGGATATGAAAATAAATAGGTTTTATTTTAACATGGATTTTTTATGTATCTAGTCTTCTTATGACACTTGAAATTTTTATCCTTATTTTATATTGGATGGATAATTATGTTAAAAATAAGGGAAAAATATGTGAAAATGTATTAGGTCTCTATAGTTGGTATTAAAGGAAATTATTGTTATTATTAGAGATTATGAGTTGAATACCATAGTGGTAAAACTAGATATGAGTCTAAATATAGGACAATATATTGTAATTTCAGTGAAGTATTGAGTTATTGGTTTCCTAGAATTTACATCCATACTAAGATAAAACAAGAAGATGTGGCTCGACATAATTGTTTTTAGGGATTATAAATATTAAAAGGGTTCATTGTGAGTCATTTCAACCATAACTTGTTTTATGACAAAGAGGAATTACATAACACCTAGTGTGAAAGTCTTTCCAGATATGATTTTATAAAAACAAAAAATCATTATGAACCATTATAAAGATAGATATAGATGTTTAGGATAGAACAAATAATAGGAAACATTTATATTTATAACCTAAATTTAAACCTAGAGAATAATAATTAAGGATATAAATTTCATTTATAAGTTATTCCTATTAAGATTGTATTTTCTGTGATTATATACTAATTAGTTTCAATATTCACATCCTTATGTTTTTTTGGTATTATAAATGATTATAACCATAATAAAAAAATGAAATTCCTAATAATTATTAATTTATATGCATAAAATTGTTTATATTAATATAATTATACTGATTATCTAATATATTTACATTTATTATAAATATTCAACCACCATATAAAAACATTAAGGTTGAGCTCTATATGAGAACATAAAATGCCGAAATTATTACATCCCAAGAATATAAGTCCTCCAAAGAAATTATTTTGGGACAAAATATTCTATAATGTCTTTCCTAACAACTCTTAGTGGTGTTTAATGATATATCGGTAATGGATAGGCTATAATTATTTATACTCAACATCAAATGGAATAATAGTGAGATCTCACTTAACATACCAAGTCAACCTTTAATTTTATATAACTATTAGGAGGAGGGTGAGCCACCCTTGGAATATTATCATTATGTGAGTATATTATTTCCTTATGATAACGAATAACTAGGTTAAACTATTGAGACAAAGTAGAGAACCATAGGTGAATACATTCCCATTACAAGGGATTGTACTCATGTATTCCATGAATAGTTTTTTATCTTCTTCCTAATTGAGAGGATTAGTTATCAATAAAAAATACACCAAGATCTATACCGATATCCATGACTCCTTATATAATTTGTACTATTGAGATAGAGGGACTAAATAATGTAGTGATAAAAGAATATAGAAAAAAAGTTATATGACCAAGTGTTTCATCGTGGGTGATGTGATCAAATTCAGAAACAAAAAGGTTAGTACAATGAACAAATATATTTATTATTACAGGCTCAACAAAATAATGATAAAGAAAATGTATCCCCTACCCTGACAAGATGACTTCATTATTCAGATATATAGGGCCCCATATTTATCTAAGGTGGTAGATCGGTGAATATATCCCTAATTAAATCAGAAGAAGGAATTTATCCTCAAAAAATGTATTTCAAAAAATTTATAAGCGCTATGTGTTTATAATTATACCATTAGAATCACTAATACACTAATAAAAATTATTGACTTAATGAATAGATTATTTAGAGATTACCTAGAAAAATGTGTTGTAGTATTTATTGATGATATTCTAATATACACAATAACAAAAGAAGAGCATGAGAAGAATTTAAATAATATTATAAAGAAGTTTTTAAAAGATAATAAATATGAAAAGTATAGTAAATGTGTGTTTTTATGAAGGAAATATAATTATTTGGTCATGTTATCACCAATAATGTGATATTTAAAATCATTTTAAGAAAAAGAAAATTTAGGAGTAGCCTAGACCACCATCTATATTATAGATCTGTAGATTCCATGGATTAACAAGGTATTAAAAATTAATTTAATGAAACCTATAATTATTTTTAAATCCATTAAACAATATATGTTGAGAGAGTGTACTGTTTTTCTGGACTAGAAAATGTGAATATAAATTTGTTGAAATAAAAATATAGCTTATCACTGCACTATTCTTCACACTTCCCTCAAGTAGGGAACCTTTTTTTGGTATATAACAAAACATCAAATATGGGGTTGGGATCTTTATTAATGTATAATAACAATGTGTTATCATGCTCGTCAATTCAGATGAAAGTTCATGAGAAGAACTATCCAAAAAATGATTTAGAGTTGGTTGTCATGATATTTATTTTGAAAATGAGGTGGCATTATCTATATGAGGAGAAGTGTGAAATATATATAGACCATAAGAGCCTAAAATATATATTCAATAAAAAATTTATTAGTATCTACCAAATGTTATGGTTATATCTGATAAAATACTATTAATTATCAATCCATCACCATCCCAGGAATGAAAATAAATTGGAATATTATATATATAAAAAGGATATAAAAATATTATCAATGATGAAAAATGAGAATGATCCGTTATTATTAAACTTGAAGAAGATAGATTTGTGAATCATTATGGAAGGAACAACATTATTAATATCTCAAATTATATTTTCTAATAATCCCTTTTGGAGAAAATAATGGATACTTAAAGAGATGTTATTGAAATTTTGAAGAAAATGGAAGCTATAAGAGATGGTGAATCAATGGTTTTCAAAATTGATGAAGAAGGTGTTAAATAACAATGATTATGACTATTTATACCATTAAACCTTGAGGCAGAGAAGGATATACTGAATGATATACATTGATCTACCTTCTCTCTCAATACGTGTAGAATAAAAATATATCAAAATATCTACGATAATTATTTGAGGGAAAATATGATGAAATAGATTTCAGAATATACATTAATTTGTCTGGTATTTCAGAAATTGCAAGATGAAAGAAATAATGTCCATGAATATAATTTAACCATTACCAAGACATATATAGAAATTTTAAAAAACCACTATGTACTTTTTCACTAGAGTTATAATGACATTATGTGGATGTAATGAAAAATGGGTAGTGATAGACTGTATTAAAAATAATTCTCACTTAATTTTAATTTGATAGTAATTATCACTTGATCAATATGAATGGATACACATGAGAGAGGTGGGGAAGCTTTAACTGAGATCCCAGACTTACCTACAAGTGTCGTAAGAGTCTCTATGGTTCTCTAAATTCTATGTTGAACTTCCATATGACTTACCACCCCCAAACCAATTTCCAATCTGAGTGAACTAGCCAGACTCTGGAATACATGCTGAGAGAATTCATGATTGGCCTCAATGGGTGTTGGGACCAACATTATCCTATGGTTTAGTTCTCATATATATATATATATATATATTATATCTCCATAAATAATTAAATTTTAATCTTATGATTCCATTTTTGTGATGAGATGTGAAACAACTATTTTTTGTGATGAAGTTGGTGAATAAACATGTTTGGAACTAAAATTCTTAGAGAAATGGTTAAAAAGGATTGGACCATTCTGAAAAATCCATGGTATACAGAGAGTTTTTAGATGATCCATGTTCATATTTTTTTATAATATTATCAATAACATTGGAGATGTGGACTATTGGGAATCACTCCTAACAACCATATCTCATGTATAAGATATATTCAATGTATCCCTCTTAAGGAATTATATATTAGATCCCTCACTTGTAATATTTTTCTAGGTGGTAAAACTAGAAAATGATCTCTCTTAAGATGATAATTTGTTAATGGTACTAGGCCTTGGAGATAAAGTTCTACAAACTAATAACACACGCCTTCTCAAATTACTATAGAAAAACTACGAATTTTAAGTGGAAAACTTGGAACCAAACGAATCAAAGAATCCAACTCACCAATTTTAACCTTTTAATATTATAAGAAATATTTCATGGTAAATTTGATTCATGGGGGAAGAACATTACACTCCCTGATTTTGAAATAAAACTTTGCAAGAAATCTTATATGGCATGCAACACCAAGACTAAATGAACCATGAAATATTATTTCTTAAATTTGACTATTATAACATAGCCTGTAAAGTAGATGGAATGTATAATATTAACTAAATTGAGAAATATATCTAAATTTCAGGATCAATATAAAATTATTGATAGATTCTTACTATATAATCACCCTATTTTTATTAATGTAATTTCATTCGTCAAAAATAAATTTTATTCTAAAATGATTTGTATTGGGATTTGTGAGAAAATGATACAATTAATTTATATAACATTTAAAAAATTTATTTGATAAAAAGGATGTAATTTTTAAATTACCATATCAAAATTATCCCATGATGACATTTGGATATTTGATGTAAAAGTATGATTATTAAATGAAAAAGGAATTCAATATTTAGAATCAGGAGAACCAAATTTTTTTAATATAACCCTTTTAATTTTGGTCATTTTGAATAGTAATTGTATTGAATAATTGTGACAAATGTAAGTGGGAATATGTTAAATATGAATAGAAATAATATAAGAAAGAATATTAATTGACTCTAAAGTATTCCTTTCACCTATTAAATAATTGTAGTTAAGAAATTCTCATCACTATTTTAAAAATATGGAAAATGGATGCCACCTTTCTTTTATATTTACCTTCATATTAATATATGTAATGAAATTTCAAAAATATCATTCTCTTAGATTTATCGTCACATATTTGTTTGAAATTGAAAAAATAGAGGATACTATATATAACATAATTTTTATTATAAAGGTAAATGATTTTTTTTATCATGGTAATTTATTTCTAATTATTATTTATTAAATTATTACATTAAATTTTTATGCAGCATCAATATTTTATTTATTTAATAAATAAAAATATAACATAAATTGGTTCAAAAATATTCAGGGTAATATAATTTGAATAATTTTTGTGATACAAGTATTTTTCAGTTAAAAGTAAAATATTATATAGATCTTAATATATTATATTATAATTCCATAATTTTTGTGATAATTTCGAAGTCCAAATAAATGAATAGTTCTAAAAAATTGAATTTGTGTTATTTTATAAGTGATAATATTTTATAAAATGAATTAAAAATAAAAAAATACTATATTTTGTAAAATTATTAATATGTGTTTTTAGATTATAGGATTTTAATCAATCCCCCTACAATCATAAAATTAATTCATTTCAAGTCCAAATTTCAATGAAAACATGTTTTTTTTAATTTTATAATATATGTAACTTTAATAGTTCTTCTCCCATCAATTATGAAAGAATACATATTATCCTAATTTTTTCACTCATCAAAAGTATATTAGTTCATAAAATAATTTCCCATATCCCATAATAACATACATAAACATTTTAGAGATGACTTATTTTTTTCATTATACCAACAATATGGGTTTTAATATGTAAAGAAAATAATGTTTTCTGAAGATTAGATATAGTCTTTTACGGAATGTTTTAGTTTTATTTCCCCCACTATACCCTTCCAATATTCTTAGTGAATGATGAACTTATAATAAAAATATATTATATATAATTATATGTTATTATGTTAATGTAATTACATATGTCCATCTCCTCTTCAATAAAATGGGAAACAAAATCTTCATTCGTGTGTATAACTCACTACCACCTCACAAACCAATGTAATTCATTTTCCCTCACCGCCTCCAGGTATAGATATAATGATTGATTTAATACATATAATTATTTATTTTATTAATTATAATTTTATGAATTTGTAATGTTTATTTATTATTTACCTTTATTTCCATCCATTGAAAATGGAAAAAATGTTCATGTGCATGTATGACCTATCATCTCCATGAATAGTGTAACACATTTTTTATCTATAATATTTATGGATTTCTCTGAATGTAAATATAATTTATATATATGATATTAATATTTTTTTAGAAATTTTTGTAATGATATAACCATGATTAATTTATATATAATGAGACTTCCAAACCAAAACATGCATAAACAACAAAGCAGTTATCAACTATAATACTGATTTTAATAAAGAATTATTAATAAAATGGTGGAAAGATGTTATAATAAAATATTCTAATGTATGATATATATGAATAGTATTCCTTATTTTTTTTAAATATATATCTATTATACATTATTTTCTAACACGTAAAAAGAAAGGAGATAATAAAGGTAAGATATCTCTCTAAACCACCATTCTTCTTTAGGCTGTGACCATTCACTCTCTAACTATATTTATCTATAACATTTTTTACTTTATTTCATTTATATTATATATATATATATCTTACATATATACCATTCTCATTATCCCTTACATTTACTATGTAATTCATAGCACAAATTCTTTTATGAAATTCCTTCTTTAAAATAACTCATTATAATGTGAAAATATTCTATTCTTAATCCATTTATGTAACACAAATTTAAATTTTTTATTTCCAATTAAGAACATTTTATTTAGGTAAATTATTATTTACTTTTATATTATAATTCATAATGTTAAATTTATTATTCTCTTTGTAATTTTTATGATTTTTTTGAGTATATTATGTAGAAAAATCATGCAACCAATTTTTTCCATAGGAAATTCTAATGATCATTATTTATGACTAGTTACCTTTTTATATCACACATTATCATGAAAATTTTATGACAAGGGTTCCCATATATATATATATATCAAAATCATTGGGTAATATTTTATCTCATGATATGTTATGTGAATGATATTTGGCAGTATACCTAATCCATGACGAGACTCTATCCACCATGTGATATTATATTGGAAGTTAGCCTTGACTTATTCATATATAATAATTTGTGTTTCTGACACATTTCCTATATCTCCATGATCTTATTGTACCATGTTATTTATGTTATTTTACCATATGATTACTCATGAGCCTTATGTTTAATGATATCATGTTATACCTTTGATCCATGCACTATGCTTCCTTATCTTGTTTATTACCTAATTTTTATTTTTCTCTAGCCAATTTTTCTATGTATTCCCTAGGTTATTCCAATATTTTTAAGAGGGAAAAATGGATTTTTTATTTAATTATATAGAATCAAATAATGATGTTTTATCTTTACATTGATGTTTTATAAACCCAGTATTTTACGGACACTGGGCCTTTCGATCCCCATTTTGTATTTTGTGGATAATTCTATTTAAAATCATGTTATAATATATGAAAACGGATTTGGTTTCTATATTTCCCATATAAATATTTAATCACAGTATTCAGTTTTTTTATTCTATGAAAATGAAAATTAATTTTTTTAGGTCAACTTAATTTTTTTGGGAAATAATATAATCAATTAAAATTAGAATTATCAATGGTTGGTGTAACAAGAATCCACATTCAACAATTATAAATATTATCTCATGATCTTATCATTATAAATTTACTTAATACATTATCCACAACATCACCCTCTTAAATAGTAAAAAATGAAAAAATTACTCAAATTAAATTCCATTAGATCCATAAATTTCATACAAAAAACTATAATTTTTACCAAACTCATAACAATAATATAATTCCAATTTTATTGCAACATTATATCCAACGATACATTTATTCAATTTTATGAGATACATATATACTTTTTTACAAAAAAGTATATTATTTCCTATATAAGGCCATTTTCCTTCACTCCTTGGATCACCAATAATTTTGTTTAACTTTTTCAAACATTAATTGAATAATAATTGTTATTGATTTAATATAAATTCTATAAAAATTAATACCATCAATAATGTTTCATTATTATCTCATAGATCCCATATTGAAAATTATGTATTTTTTTAAAATATGATTATGTTAGTTGTTTATATATTGTTATCATTTCACTTAATGTTTTTCAAAATTATCATCAAATCAATTAAAAATGCTAATAAAATTTGATAAAACTTGTTAATAGTCATATAATCAAAATGGAATTATATTGATATTATGAATTTTGTGTAAGTGTTAAATTTTATTGTATAAAAAAACATGAAATGCCATCCCATGTAATATTAATGATAAGTGGCCTCTTTTTTTCTGTAGAATTCATGTACATCTAATTTTATAAAAAATATCTTCACCAGTCATGTAAACCCTGTTATATAATGTTTAACATCATCATAAATACCAAAATCATATTCTAATTTTGATTAATGAAACTATATTTTCTATTGAATATTTCAATGGTAAATTACAAGTTATTTTCATATAATGAGTAAATCACCTAAATATTCATCATAATCATATGTATCACTTTTATAAACAAGATATATAATCATTATATTGATATTCTAAAATAGTATAATGATTAATGTTTTTGTAATAATATAATATATATCATATTCATAATTTTTATATCATTTATTCTTCTAATTAACTCTTAATGAGATGAATCACCAGAAATTAATAACATTTCTCTATATATTATATTAAATCCAATGAGATTTTGAGTAACCAAATAACATAAAATATTAAAATATAATATTTTTTCTTGACTTGTACTATTTCACGTTGATATTCTTGTTTTACTACTATTAAAAAAAGAATCATCATACAACATTATTTGGTAGGGTTATGATTCTATGGAATATCCATTACCTAAAAGATAATTACCTATTTGGATAATAGAATTTATATTTTTTTACTTTTTAAGGTGTTTAGTTCTCAAAAAACCATATAATGAATCTCTATAGTATTTTCATAACATCATCATGATTATAATTATTGTAAAAAAATAATCAATTTTTTAATATTTTCATCCATATTATAAATTAAATAAAAATAAAATATAAACACATGGGATAATTAATTTTTTGGAAATAATAATTCCTTTTCATTGATGACTCAAAATTGATTAAATACTGTTCATATCATAATGGATATGTGATATTATTACACCTCATTACATAAACAACCCATAATTACATGATTTATAACAAGTGATTGAATTATTTACAATCGATAGATCCTCTATATTTTTAGTAGTAGAGAGTCTGGAAAACGATTATACGCAAAAGTGTAAATTTCCATGTAGTGTTAATGTTTTTTTTTTGAAAAAAATAGATTCTTGGGTATATAATTATGCTTTATTCATGAATTTTGTTTAATTCATGAAATTATATCATTTATATTAATTAAATTACAACACAATAATAGGAATTTTTAATAAATATGGAAAATATATTATGTTTCAAAATATCATAATAACTGATATAAAAAGAAAAATATACCATTAATCCTTTAAAAAAACATAAAAATCCATATGAAATTTTTCCTTTAATGAAAAAAGCCATTTACATAAAATGATCAATTAGTAACTCATTAAAATATTTTTGTTACCCAATACATTTTATAAAAATAGTTATAACATGAATAAATAAAAAATAATAATCCATGAGGGTTTTGAAAACAACATGAAAACATTCCTTGAAAACTGTCCTTTCAACTGTAGAAGAACATAAATTTTCTTTTATGTTTAAAAAGGATTTTCATACCTTACACAATAATAACAAATTTAAAAAATCAAAATTTTAAACATAGAAAATACTATATAGGAATTTGGTACATTATTATTATTATCAACCATTTTGGAAACCATTGAGGTGAATAAAAAACATAGTTAATTCCATATACATATTCTTTAAAACAGACCATTATTCGATGAATTATTTAGATATATTAGACCCAACTATCTTCTTATAAAATTTAAAATTACCATATCACGTACATGAATTTTATAACTAAACATTTTCATCATAAAACTCATGAAAAAACAAATTATAATCCATAATGAAATTTTGTATCTGGGTTTTCATAAAATTGAGGAGAACTATCATTTTCAATTAAAAAATCATAAAAATAAGAAATTCTCAAAATAATGTAAATATTGTATTTTTTGGAAAAAAATAAAAAATTATACAAGAGTTTTTAATACCAATAATTTCTAAATGGATATAAAAGTTAAAAAAATATTTTTTTGTTCCTTGGAAAAACAACAAAATGTTTCTTGTCTGAAAAATAAGAAAAATATAAAATTTCAAAATATTTTGATGATAGATAAAAATTAGTTGAAAAATATCTACAATATGAAAATTGTTTAAATAGTTTGAGGAACATTGATATAAGATAATTTTTTCTTAAAAATAACATTAAAAAATATTTTAATAAAAATATTTTATTAATTTAATAACCTCGAATCAATAGGACCTTGAATGATAACATTGGAAAAAATATTTTGAAACCAAATTATTTTCAATAAATTTTTGATGAAATATGTATATAATGTTTTTTTATACACCATATAAATAGAAAATGTTGTGAAAATGATATAAGTTTTAATGAGAGGAAACTGAGACTAGAAATCACTTACCTTAGATATCCATATAGTTAGACATGATCTAAAATCCCATAAAATAAATTAATATTTAATTATATCTATATTTGAACCCTAATTTTAACTATATTACAATATAACATCAACTAAAAACTTCTTTTTACATATGCAATCTTAATATCATGTTGAAATCAATTTTTAGGTGTTAAATGTGTTCATTCCCATGCATGTTTCAATTATGTGGTTTCGGTATTTGTATCATGTTAATGGATTAATAATATAATAAATATTAAATATTTTATAATAATCATTTTTATATATTATATATACTTTTATAACCATCCACGTAATGAGATGATGAAAAATGAGATATGTTGTTTATAGAGTAAATAATCCACACGTACACATGACTGGGATGTTCATTTTTATAATGTATGAAGAGTAAACAAGGTTAATAAATTGTTTAGTTTATATAATCATATTAATATGATAAATATGATAATTTTTTATGATATATTTCCTTATCACTATCCATGTTATATGGTAAAGGAAAATGAAATGTGTTTCGTTGTAGAGGTGGTAGTCCACACATATGGAGGAGTGATGTTATCATTTTCCAATGGATGTGAGGGTAAGATAGTAAAAATATGATCCCTTTATAAAATCAAAATTATGTAATAAATATAATATATTTTCATTATTTCCATATTTATAACTGGCTATGTGAGGTAGTGAGGAAAAAAGTTACACATCACATCATGGGGGCATTATTGCATACATAAACACGAGCGACATTTTCACTTCCCATAAGATGTAATGAAGTAACAAAGTTGTGGTTATAGATAATTAATATCATTAATTATATTACATAAAATTATGTTATTTTTTTAATTATTTTAGGAATTTATTTTATTGAGGTCTGAGAAGAAATAAACTTGAATGGACTGCGTTAATAGTTTTACATCTCATATATATGTCCCCTATTCAATTGATCTTAGGGCCTTTGGTGGAGATGTTTATAGTCACCCCATTGGATTTGGAATAGGCTGTATGAAATTATTATTGGTTCTTGGGTATATGTTTTTAAGAAAAATAATCTCAAATATCAATTTTATAAGGATATATTAATTAATCTTTTAAAGGAAAAAACCAATGACATTTTCGCAAATATCAAGTCATTGAGGGTCTTAAAATTGATATTAAAAAATATTAATGGTGTTTAAATGGACCGTTCATGTAATTACAAACCATTTATCATCTGAATTTTTCAATTATAATATTATATAGCATTTAAATCAGTTAAAAAGGTAATTTTTTTAATAATTTAATATCATTTAAATCAGTTTTAGAATAATTCTAAAATTATCTATATAAAACATCATGATTAAAATGGAATACTAATTTAATATTTAAAAAATTAATTATATTCCACTAGTATAGTTAAAAGTTATCAAACACCATAAAGCATCCAAATAACTTCAATTTAAATAGTATTAATTCTATTTAATTTTATTTTTACCCGCTTGCACATGTGCTGTATCTGCTATGTGTAATTGTTCTAGGTAATTATACAATTAAAAAAGAAAAAAATAAATTAAGATAATAAATATAATTTTTTCATAATAAAAACATTGGTCATAAACCAATATTAACTTATTTCTATCCTTATCATTGTCATGAAATCATATTATGTTAGAGAGAGTAAAAATATTTGAGATCTAATTTTATTGTATAAAAGCATTGTCCAAACAAAACGAAGTGCTACCAAATGATAAAATTCATAGTGATATTATAATTTATGGTATTAATACACTCATAAAATCAGGTTTATACATTTTTATAGGTATGTGTGCCCCTATATCTTAGTTTATCCTCCCTAATTTATCTCTCTAAAATTTAATCTGATGATAAAAGTTTACTATAGGAACAATTTATTTTAAAAAAAATTAACTGAAAATTAATAAATTATTTTCATATAATAATTAAACATATTTAATCTATAATAAAATATTCAATGGTCATAAATGGTATAAATTAATTTTAATAAAATATGTAAAACTTAATAAAAATGAATTTTAAGATAAATTTCCTGTAACATATAAAAGTATTTTTTAGGAAAATTAAGAATAATGTTGATTAAAACTAAATTAGTTGAATTATATTAAATCAAATGAAATTTATTTTATATTAAATATAAATAGTACTTAAATTAACTTTTTTAATACATGATTAATATAGAAGAACCAAAATTATCTGTTACTTGAGTAAAAACATTACATTGATTTCCAAACTTTGAAGAATAGATTTCTATGTTAAACATTATTATTTTAAAATAAATTATATTTTTTATTAATTATATAATTTTTTTCTCGTAAAAGGGTTTCTAAAATGTTATTTACAAACATATATCATCATAATTTTAGAAAAGTTATAGTATTTGGGAGATACTATTCACCAAAAATCAACTATCTCAAAAGAATACCAAAAAATAATCGTAATATTATTCTAAAATAATTAAATAAAAAATTAATTCCATTTTATAAATTTCAATTACATAAATTTTGAAATTTACCTTTAAATAAAAATAAAAAATATAGAAAAAATCTTCTTCTATAGAAAACTGACCCTTTTAATTGATACATATTTCTCATATTATTTCATATAAATTAAAAAAATATATTAATTTATTATTTTACAGATTATTTAATCATATTTTATCGATTTTTACCTATTATTTTATTAAATTATTATTTTATTTAGTTTAGTGTTGGTTATATCACAACATTTTCAGTAAGATGTTTATTTAAAAAATGAATATTGAAATATAGAGGTGTTATATTCTCTTAATTGAAGAAATATCACCCTTTATATTTTTCTGTTTGGTGATAGAAATTATTATAAATAAATTTCAAAATCAATTTCACAGAATAGAGGAAACATTCTAAAATATTTAATTTAAAATTTTCCCTAATAATGGTACATTAAAATAGGGGAAATGAGAAGGGATGAGAAATAAAATATAAATATACATAAATGGAATGAAATAAATTTTAGTCCTCGTAGATTAAATTTCCTTTTGGAAATAATGTTAATTTATCAATTATTACATTGAAACTTATCATTCGTAAATATTTCTTAAATAATGATTCTATCATTTTAGGACTCATACTTGTGATGGTTTTACATAAATCAGAGATTTATAGCTGAATGATATAATCTATATAAGACCAGATAGATTTATCTTCATCTTATATAAGTTGATTAATGTTATAAAATCAATATAGATAATACGATAAAATATAATTTCTTCATTTCATTCAAGTCCACAAGAAAAATTTCATCATTTGATTGTATTCTATATAGTTTTCCATCTCTCATTCACCTAATATTTAACATGGTAAATAACCATTTAACATTTTTAATGCCAAAATAAAAAATTTAATTTTAATGGATTATAATATGAAAAAGAGAAGATAAGATATTCATATAGTTTATATACATTATCTAATACAAAATATAGTTAACACAAATTAATATAATATCTAATTTGTATAAATATTCATATGAAAAAATAATAAATTTATATTTAAAATTTCCAAAAAATCACCCAATATTAAACATAAAGCCTTCCAAAAACAACTAATACTAGAAATCTTAAAAATACAGTAGGCCAAATCCAAAACCCAATGATTATAATGATTTCATCAAAAATTCTACAGTAATCAACATATAAATGATCTCTAAATAAAATCAATCACCCATAATATAGAATAACAATAATTTATATTCTATAGTTATATAGTCCCCAAAATATTATAATATTTTACATAAATATATTTAATAAAAATAAATAATCAATAAAGACATATATGCATACCAAAGTTAGCTGAATCTTTGTTCCTCAATTAATATTAATAACTTTTACATAAAATCCCATACTGTAAATAATGTAATAGTCACCATGATTACTATAATATATTGAAAAATATAACGAATTTGTTCTAAAATAACCTTATCCACCTAATCACCAAATAAATTGTAATACAATGGTTATCTATATAATGAATCTCATGTTTCCACAAATATTATAAATTATTATCCCAATAGACCCCAACTACCATAATAACATAGATTAGATTAACTATAATGGTTATCATTACCTTGTATCTTTTATCCCAAATATAATAAAGTTAATTCCATATATGATTCATGGTACATCACTTGAAAATCCAATTTATTTAATATATCTCATGAATCTAGAAAACCTAGTAACTAACTCTAAAAGAAATAATTGATCACCAAAAAATAAAAAAATATCTAAAATCGGTGCCTATACCATTGAAAATATGATCATCCTTAAATTGTCAACATTTAAAAATTCTAACACTACAAAATATCTCTTTAAAACCTATTTGAGGACACTTAAATCCATTAAATTATTTAATAAAACTTTTATTTTTATTTTCTATCTTCGTCCTTAATTATTCTTCCATTCAATAAAAATTAAAAATCATGTCTTATAAATCATCAATCTTAACATAACATTTTTTCCTATATTAAACATAACTAAATACAGTAAACAAATTCCTTATTTTAATATCTTTTTAATTTTTTATTCATATCTAGTAAATAATCATTATATATCATTACTCATAAGATCTCATTGATCCCCTTTCTGATATTTTCTAATTAGGCATCTATTTTCATAATACTGATACATCCCACATTTAAGAAATACGATTAATAAATTACAGAAAACATTATTCATGTCCACTATTACAAATCAATCCTTCATTTTATATTACTATTTTATTTCACTCTTTCCACTATTCCCATTTTTAAATCACTATCATGTTATATTGAGACATTTTTTTGGGGATTCTTCTCACATAATAGGCACATTAGATGTCAGATATTTTTTAACTTACCCTATCAATAACATATGACCATTCACTAAACTCAATTTATTTCTTATTTGGTGTTTCATAAAAGTAAACAAGGTTAATTTCATTATTAATAAATCTATTTAGTTGGTTAGAAAGAAACAAAATAGTTTTCGCTCCAACTAATGTCCTGTTTGGTTGCATGTTTGTACGATCATTGCGCTGTCCTTCACATCCATTTTTAACATTGTTCCTGTAGGTTCCAAAAATTTAATAAAACCAAAAATAGTTACTTTGAGTATTAAATATTACCAATAAATAATACTATCTCCCTTTAATAAACAGACATTCATTTTTATATAATAATTATATCCTAAGATAAAAAAATCCAATCCTAAAATGATTTCTAAAATATAACTCTAATACAAAACAGAACAACCTGTAATAGAGAAAAAACTCATTTAAAATATTGATAACAAGGTTTTAACTTATATATATATAAACAATCTTTTAGTAAATGTGTTTTACATAATTAGAAAAACCATTACATGAAAAAATTTACATTTACACATAGTTTAATGTTTTATAAAGAAATTATTTATAAATTCATGTTTCATTCATGAAACTTTTGATTTATTGGATACATGTCACCATTAGAATATCAATAATTTATAAACATCTTTAGACCATATGAAAATTTCTTGAAGATAATGGATAAGAAAAGAGTAACTAAGGGATACAAAAATAAATTAAAATCATTAATCCTTATTTTGAAAACATGATAATACATAAAAATGATTTCCTTTTTTCAAAAAGTTAACATTGAGCTCTAATTATCATTTACTAACTTATAAAATCAAATTTGTTGAATATTTTTTCATAAAAATATTTTTAAGCATGCATATTATTAAAATCATATTCAATGAGGGTTTATAAAAGAACCTGAAATAATTTCCTCATAAAACCATTCACATTTAAAAGATCATAAATATTTCATTTAGGCATTTGAGGTTTCACTTACCTTATGAAATAAAGTTAATCAAACAGAAATCCATTATCAAGTATAAAGAAACCACATATTCATCTTAAAACATTATCCTTAAAATCACCATTAGAAGTACTCGTATAAAGGAAGAAACTTTCTAATTAGTCCCACATATGAGTTCTTGAGAACATATAATTACTCAATTTCGTTGTGGGATATATCAGAATATATATGTATCATTTGAAATAAAAAAATATTATAAAACAAATAAAAATTTATACTACTATCCTTTTTCATCGTAAAACTCTGATTAAAAATTTTAATCTCATTAGAGAAAACACATTAAATTTTTCATAAAAAAAATGATAAACAAGTCATTACATTGAAAAATCCTAAAAATAAAAATTCCTCCAATAACATGATTATGCACTTTATTGAAAACCCATGAATTATGGTATAAGATTATTTATATGAATAAAAAAAAAGATGGTGATAAAATGTGTTACTGTAGTAAATGATAAAAAAATATTCTTTGATATTTTACTACAACTATTACATAGTGACCCATACCAAAAATGGTGAAAAGAATTATTTTTAAAATATTTCAGAGATTTTAAAAATTTATTATAATTACCTCCAATTATATTTAATTTTTAATAAGAAAATTAATGAATCATTTAAAAAACATGTATGTTAATGATAAATATTTTTAATGGAAAACATTAAATTAATGTTTTATATAAAATATATTATAACTTCAATTAATTTTGAATAAAACTGAATTTTAAGAATAAAAATAAAAAAAAAATTTAAAAAAATTTCATTTATATTGATTATTGTTAAATTAAATACAAATTTTATTTTATACACCACAAATAGAAAACATGTGTCGAAAATGACATAACCCTCAAAGAAAAAAAAGAGATGATACATCCCTTTCACAGATATTCTACTTAGCCAAAAAAATTCTCAACCCTTTTATAATAAATTTAGCGATATAATGAATCTATAGTTGAACCATATTTATGAATATATTCCAAGAGACCATTTTATGATTACTTGTTTTTACCTATTTACTCAAAATTCCTTTTTAAAATTCAATATTAAGGCCCTAACTATTATGATTCCCATGGTTTTTTTGATTTGGTGGTTTTTTAACTACACCATGTTCATGGTTTCATCATAAATAAAATCATAAATATATTATAATTGTCATTTTTATTGATTTTATATACTTTTATAACCATTCTTGTATGGTATTTATGGAAAATGAGATACATCATTAATGGATGCAGTAGTCTGCACATACACATGAGTGATGTTTTCATTTGTATAATCGATGAAGAAATTATGGTAGATACTGGTTTTAATAAAAATAAATATAGTCATGTAACAAATATTATAATTTTTCATGATCATCCATGTGAGATATCATTGAAAAATCCAAGGCATCAATTCTTAGAGATGGTAATCCACACAAACACGCTTGTTACATTATTATTTTCAAACATATAAGAGTGCATAAATAATGATAATATTTTAACATTAAGGAATCATAATTTTGTCATATTTATCATATATATTCCTTATATTTAATTTTATAACCATTTGTGTGAGGTTATTATGAAAAAGGAAACATACTGCTCTGTTATGGGGATATTCCTCACACATAGATGAGAAACATTTTCATATCTCAAAATATGTGATGGTTGTATAAAATATTTATTCCATAAAAATAAATAAATTTCATTATATTATATATATATTTAATTAAAATTTTATTTTTAAAATATATTTTAATAATTTAGAATAATAAATAATCATGAAAGTATTCAATTAATACTTATACCTCTTATTTAATATTCTCATTTTGAAGAAAAATAAGTCCTCTGGAGGATTTTTTTATGTTCATGACATGTTCTTGTGAGAATAGTTTTTATTTTTTGAATAAGGAATTATTCATATTAGTTATTGAAAAGAAAAATCAAACATTCCTTTTTAGTGGTTAGATTATGTCCCCTTCTATAAGAAAAAATTAATGGGTTTTCCCAAATAATATGTAAAGACCCAAAAATTCCATGGGGAATTTTTTTGTCTTAAATGCACGGGAATTTTACATGTCCACAATTTCTAACAGCGCATGATTACGAGGCCCGGTGTGCCCAGAATCAATTTATTATGTTTTTTTAAAATTTAAGTTAATGCGCGTAAGCAGTTTTCCAGAAAAAGTGGAATAAATCATAAATGGGAACTCAGATTAGAAATCGGAGGACACCATTTCGCTCAAGATGGTGGGTTTACCCTAGGTGTGACTTATGTTTAGTCAGAGCAGGCCTCCTGTGAAAATTCCCAAAAGTGGTGTAACCATGAATGAAATAATTAAATAAATTATTTTACTTTTCAAATGCATATAACTCACAAACGATATCTCAGATTAAAAATACGAGACCACCATTTAACTAGTGAGGACATTCTTTATTTAAGAAGATACTAACTCTTGCTGGCGCGGGCCACCAGAAAATGATAGTTTTTGGCCCCAAATAAAATAATTAAGTGATAATTATTTTATTGTAAAAATTTTAACTTCTAAACGGTCAGTGGGATTAAAAATCTGAGATTAATTATGGGTTCGATTGGGAGTGATTCACCATGGAAGAGCATAACTGTGACCGACACGAGTCGTGGGTGACTGATAATAATTTTCCAAAATTTGTTCGGGTAAGTTCAGTAAATGTACGTACGAGATTTTATATCTTTTGAACCGATGCTCATAATTGAAATATGAGGGCACCGTTGAACTAGCAACGTTAGTGATTTCTTAGTGAGACCTTCACCATAGTTTCATTCTAATGTGAGTAGAAGATAGTTTTTGGGGGTTTTAATTAAATTGATTAAAAATAAAGTGTTAATATTATTTTTATATGAGGTCGTTAAACCTCCAAGTGGAGGTTAATGGTGGGGGCCATCTACACCATAACCTCCCTTGGGAGGATATATTTTAAAGTGGGACCCACACGAGCTTACCCACCTTAAACCCCCAATTCAAGATTGAATGGTGGGGCCCACACGAGCTTCTTAACACCCCTTAACTCTTGAACTCCCCATTTTTGTGGATGAAACCCTCCCTCATTAATTGAACCTCTCCACCTTCCCCATTAATCTTGTGGCAACCCAAGAAATTAATTAATTGAAGTTCTCTAAATTAATTGGCACAATTTGAATTCTTTTGAATTCATACCAACAAATATAATAATAGAAAAACTATTATTTAATTTGGTTGGAATTCACATTTTGTGGAACAAAGGAAGAGGAGAACTTCATTCTCTCCATCGAAGAACACGAAGAACACGAAGAACTCCTTTCCTCTCTACTGAAGAATGACGACGCCAATTTCTTCTTTCTTTATTTTTTTTCAACCAACACAAGGAAATGAAAGCGACGCCCATGGAGGTCGTCGCCAATGACGACTACCCCTTTCTCCACCAACGTTGACAGAACGACACCTCATTCTCGCGACTTCGTCAACAAAACATCATCGAGCATGGTAGGGTTTTTTATTTCATGAAGTTGTTATACTCTTTCTTATCCCCTTCATCAGATAGAAAGGGTTTGTTCGGGCATGTTTTAATCAACTTCTTATCTCATTGAGCCTTTATATTTACTTTCCAAACACGAAGGATGAAGGACAACCTAACATGGCCTGACATCCTCAATCATTCAACTTTCTTGTGACACCCTATGGAATAGCGAGGAAGAGGCGACGACAAAGGTGGTACACACAGAGATGGTGACGAAGGCAGGGAATGAAGGATGTGCTACACTCGTCCTCCCAGAACTGTTCCACCGCCGCAATACCCCGGTGCGCTACCCGCACCCGGCGCCCAGCGCCCAACCAGGCGCACACCTGACGCCCGGCTCCCCTCCCGGCGTGCACCTGGTGCCTCGTGCCCCTACCGGCGCTCACCCGGATCCCCCGTCCTTATTTTCACTCTCCTAGCTCCCCTCACCCCTGTTAGTGCACTGCCCTGCGCCCTACGACACTACTGGAATGCTACCTGGCGCCCTGCTCCCCCTTCCTTGCTCCTGCCGCGACCTGCCCGATGAACCCGCGGCCTGCCTGGTGTCCAGGCGGCCTGCCCATGCCCTGCGGGGCCTTCCTGCTGGCCTCTCAGCCACTGGCCTGCTGAGCCGACCCACGGTGCTCCCGCAGTGTCACCAGCCGAACCAGCCCGGTCTTCCGAGCCAAGATACAGAGCCGCTTATGTGGCGACTATTGGGTCGAACTTCTCTCACGGTCTGCTGGGCCGGGTCCAACGGACCGGGTCAAAACATAAAGGTATGATCCGCCCAATGGACCTGGTTAGACCCTACAAGCCTGAACAGGTTGACCCAGACTGGGTCGGCCCATACTGGGTTGGGCCGAGTCGGTCCGACCGGGTCGGACCGGACCCATTCCCAAAAATGACCCATTAGCTTCTTGGGCCATATATTTGGCACCTGACATCCGTTTGACGAACCGTCTAGGCCGCTGGTTTTCAGGGAACATAGCCATCCCTTTTAGTATACCTCACTAGAGTTTGGGGTATAGTTGTGTCACGGTCAGGTTGGTTCGTACAGGAATCCAACCGGGCCCTCGAGACTAAAATGCTAATAACTCACAGACCAGGCATCTGATTGACGCGCCGTCTGTAGCGTTGATACCCCGATGATGTGGCGGTCCATTGAGATACATCCACCTGATACTTCGTTACACTTGGGGTGTCAAAGAGTAGCTCATGGAGCAGATCCTCCTTGAGATAGAGCAGACAGAGTATTGAGACCTAGTAGGTGTAGACTTGACGAATACTTGACCGATTCGACTCGGAGTGATTCGACTAGCCTAGTGGACGGAGCGCCCAGTTTGGCGGCTGACCCACGGTGGACGGAGCGCCTGGTTTGGTAGAAGAACCATGGTACTCGACATGAGGAGTACCTCTGATGACTATTAGGGGGAGCGCCTGGTTTGGCGGCAGACCCACAGTGGACGGAGCGCCCGGTTTGGCAGCAGACCCGCAGTACTCGATAGGATAATTACCTCAGCATTATATGGTTAGTGAGTAGTGCCTAGGAGTCACGATAGGGCCACTGTACTCAACATAAGAGGATTTCTTCATTAGGCGTGGTTTCGATAACGAAAATCCTAGTTTGAGCCGAGTCAATGACCTTTGTGTTTTTCCTCATGATTGAGATGGGGTACAATATAACATAGGTATATGTATAGGAATATACCTAAATAATGGTTATCCATTTATTCATACTTTTTAGTTTATCCTTGTTGGATTTTTGAGACATTGAGGGTATTGGGGTCCCTACTGAGTATCTTTATACTCACCCATACACGGGCTCCGCCCGCACCTCATTGTGTTGGATGGAGATGATGGACAACACTAACCGAGGCAGAGTGTACGAGGACTCGATGGTACCAGAGGTGGACCTCACTACGAGTCGGTAGCCGGAGGAGACAGATGGACGTGGATCAATGAGGAGGTTATCTATACCTACCCTTCAGGAAGGATCCGTGGTGGATGATCTTGGAGCTGCTTGACACCTTCTAGTTGTTTCTTTTTTTAGTTGTAGTAGTTTTGTCTTTTCTTTGTACTTTACTGTTGGGCTTGTATTTCCAGCCCCTTTTAAATTCCATCACATCTATTTTATATAGTTCCTACTAGTTTTTTACTTCTATTTGTGTACACTGATATGGTGTGTTTATTTTATAATGGAAATGCCTTCCTAGATTAGGGATTTATGCCTTTGGTGCTTGTAGCCAGCCCCTGGCCTATAGAAGGTGGGCTTGGGGTAGTCATGACTTGGGTCCCAAGGACAGGTCGTGACATATTAAGTCATTAATGGTATTGAATGCAATTTTAAAATCCAAGAGTGGAACATAAATATAAAATAAATGTTATTCATGACCAATTAACATCCATATTTTCTTCTTATGAGATTTTATTATTTTTAAATCAATTATGATGATAAAAATAGAATTAGAAATTTTATAGCTAATAACTTTATTATATATATTTTTGATACATTAAATTATTTTAAAGAGAAAAAATTATTCAAAACACATCACTTTTTATATATTTTAAAACTATTTAAATTTATTTTTCACCCGATTTCATAAACATTGTATGAGTGATGCGTAATCATTCTGGGTTATTATACCAACAATATTTTAAAAAAACCATTATACACGTACTTTCTTCACCATTAAAATATTTATCTTTAACCTTCAATAATTTTTTTTCTTCATATCATTATTTGAAAAATTATTGAGTGAATGGGAGTGACATTTTTGTTTATATTAATTTTATAATATTAACAAAATTTTATAATAAAGCTATGTTTAACCACGAAGGAAATTATAATATATAATAATTTATGTAAAAATAACCTCAAAAAGTGAATTTTATACATTTATTATCCATATTATTGGCCGCATATATTTGTCTGACCCCTCATTAAACAATTTAACATTTACTTTAGTGATGATGTTTTACCACAGTAACTCCTAATTATGAGCGATAATGAGATTCATACTATTTAATAATTTTAAAATCCCATTTTTAAATGATGAATCCATTTTAAAATATTTCAACTATATAAGTGTTAAAAATAAATTTTAATATATGAATCAAAAATGTTATTAAAAAAATCTCTTTTAGAGAACTCTGTATTTAGGAATACAAATTATTTCTATCCTACATAATGTATAATATTGATTCCCATGTAGTAAATTATACTTGTATAAATAAAATGAAAAATAATTTACTTTCATACAAAATAGAACCAAAATGAACCTTATTGTCACTTTTTTAAAAGAGAAGAACTATAAATATCCATTTTTTTGAATTAAAACATAAATTGGTTTCCAAAATGTAAGACATAGATTTTTAACTTTATCATTACATGTATAAATAAATTTTACTACTTATTATATATATATATATATATTTCTTATTATAAAATGGTATCGAAAAATTTCAAGTGATACTTAAATCAGGATACTGTCTTAAAAGGTCAAGTGATAATTAAATGTTAAATATTTTATAAATGACTAAACAATATATCATAAGAATATTTTAACATTATTATATAAAAAATATGGCCAATTTTAACAATTTTTTATTTCAAAAATTTTAAAATCTATTATTTGAATAAAAATTATAATTATAGAGAGAACCCATTTTTATATTAAAATAACACATTTAAACATTACATTTTTATAACCTTATTTCCTATTAATTCCCAATGAATTTAAATTTCATTGTTTAAAAATTTAAAAGTCATAATTTATTTTTTATTAAATTTAATTTTAATTAATTAATACTGAGTTTTTTTGGTATTGCGTCTATTATATTATTTTCTAAATTTATTTGTTTAAATTGATACATACTAAAATATTGTCTTGTTATAAATATTGATACACTAACCCTCATTATGTTCTGATTTTGTATGATTTATTCATTTTCCACTAAATAATATAATTTTTCTTCTTCCATGGAATCATTTCAAGTGTGATCTAAATTACATAAATAGTTTAAAAAACTAACCATAATTTCCACCTAGTAGTAGGAATCAATAGTTATCAACTACTGTTGGGGGATGTGACCACTCCTCAAACATCATTATAATTATAATTTTAAAAATTATTTGTTTAATAGTCACAACATATACCAAGAATGGTACTTGTTATAAAATAAACATACAAATAAAGAATCGTGAAATAAAACTCCCTTTATATAGAGTTATAGAAAAATATAACAACGACTACCATTACCTATGAAATGTTTATAATAATATATAATTTCATAAATATAATAAACCAATTTTTTAAGGTTACAAATAATGTTAATATTCATAAAAAAATTAATTTCTTATGGTAATTTATTAATATAAATGGTATAAAAAATCATAATTTTCATATATATCTTAAAAATTATACTTGTAAATATTTTAATATTTTAACCTTTACAGGTAAAAAATTTGACGGTCACTTTTGAGGAAACTTGGGGTCCATGAACCAGTCCAGACTAATACTTATACTATTGAAGAGGGTACCTTCTATTTTTTTGATATAATTTATATAACTATTATAGATTCTTAACAATATTGAATGACCCTTGATTAAAACAATTAATAATGGTATAAATAAAGGAGTCAATCTAGGTGAAATTAAATTATTTTCCATGAGATGATGAAATTTTATCATTAACACATTTAACTCCACTGGTTCTTTTATATAGGTAGTAATTAATATAGGTTATAATATAGAAATATGTAATGTTGATAATTTTATTGATTAATCTTGGATTAATTAATTTAGTTTATCAATGATTTCAAATATTAATTCCAATAAAATTGGTATCTATTATATATAAATGTTTTCAAAAATTTATATTTGGTGCAAAAAATTTCCTTAAGATGTTATTTAAGGTGTGGTATCTTAAAAGAATTTATAGATATTATTTAATATTTGAAGATAAATTCATTTTAATCCTATATGAAGAAAATTCATTTCCCATATATTGATTTTATTTATTATACCACAAGGTCTAATAGGTTTTCAATATTATATGAAAATCTAAAATCAATGTAATTTTTAAATTTTTAACAAGAAAAATATCATAAAAATAATAATGTAATTTTTTCATGCACATATTATAATTTTTAACACTCCCTATATTCTAATTAAAAAGTTTAATTTTGGTATAATTTTATAAAACATGATATTATTTATAATTTTAATGTAATTAATAGAAATCATGTAAAAATAATAAAACAATGTTTTATATAGTTGTAAAAGTAAAATTAAAATATATACCTCTTATTCATTTGAGACCCCAAACTCATAAATAAGGCCTAATAATGAATGAACCCGGTCTACAGTTCATTGATTTCATTAATGATACTTCCCATATTATTTTATTTAATTATGGAGCTAATTAAAAATATTTATTTTTACTCAATTATTGTGAAAAAAACCATTGTATTTATTGTTAGAATCATTATATTGTCAATATTAATGTTTGTGTATTACGATATAATTTCCTAAATACCCTTACGGTCATGGTAATCTGTTATTAAAAAATTATATCACCTCTTTTTTTATAAATACTAAAATACATGAATGCTTATTTCAACACTTTTATCTTGATGGTACTTGAAAATTATATCATTTTCTTCTATATTTGGATAATAGTCAATTATGTAATTAAATATTTATCTTTTTGTAAATAAGTCATTTTAATTATTGAGAGTATAAAAAATCTATATCTATATTAAAACAAGAAATAGAACATTCTTAAAATAGTGAAAAATGATTCATGAATATAATTATTTCCACAGTATGAATCCAACTCATTGAATTGTCAGTGGATCTAACAGTTCACTAGAATAATCGATAGAGGCTTACTTGATTAGATTAGTAAATTTTAATTTAGAATTTTAACGATATAAAAAATATATTATAGCAATTTAATTATAAATCTTATTAACCAATTATTATTACAATGATATGAACAAATAATAATAAATAAAAAATTATTAATAAAATTATATCATGTAGATTTATCTTTTATATATTATGTTAATATGTCTCTTGTTATTTCCTTCAATGGTAATCCACCAACCGTGAAATCTCAATCAAACATTCAAAGGGTATTATTTGAATTATAAATAAATAATATAATCATAAATTTGTTTTCGGTGAAAGGTGAAATAAAATTTATTTTTTAAATATATATTAAAATTTTGTGTCCATAAAATTATCCACTAAATTATTATTATAATAATACTAAATAAATAAAGAATCCACATTTATGGGATGTGTTTCTGAAATGGATGACCAGATTTTTGGATCTCTATGTTATAATGCATAAAATATTTCCTTTATTGCCTGTTATTTTGGGACACTTCGATGATCAAACTTCATTATATTTTATAATATAAGATTTATAATTAAAAGATAATGATAATATTATGGGAATAAATACCTTACATAGTATATCTCATATGACTTTTACATCTCTAGAAATGAAATCCCATATCATGGGATGAAATATAAACTATACCATACATTTGATATTATCTTTTATGTGTTTAATATTTTTTAAAATAAACAAACACTTTTTTTCAAAACATTTATGATATATTTTATGAAAATATAAGAATTTATATCCATATTATGTTGGATAAATTAATGTAAACTCACTCATTTTAAGAAAACACTTTTATAAAATTTAATACTAATTTTGGAGACTTATATATGTCCATGATTGATTTTATTTTATTGAAAATCATTTTAAATTCAAAATAAAAAACAATATGAAAAGGCCAGTCCCTAGAAAAACATTAATTAAATTAAAAATAAAATATAATTAGATTTAATATATATCAAAGAACTATATGTCAATATGATCATATCCCCCAAATGTATCTCCAAACTTAACTTGAGTAAATATATAATATCATTATCTAATAAATTGAATACGGTCATGAGGCATGATAAAGTTATATCTCATATAGTATAACTCATACATTTTTTTATTATACATAAATTGACTCAATAATCTAGATACATTCATGATATTTCATTTTCAAACTATATGAGAACATCACATATCACTCAACAAATAACGGACATTATGTTATTCATCATAATTAAATCAATTTCCTATATGTAATAACTTTAAACCAAAATTCCTTATTCTATCTTAGTTATGAAATAATCCGTAAAAAAATCAACATACCAAACCATCGTAGATTTGATAATCCATAAGGATAGTATAATAAAACCAAAAATATATTAATTTACACATGATGGACAACTTGTTAACCTCATCTAATATAGATTAATTTAATATATATATCAATATATATTTAAAATATAATATATATAAAATTAGATGGTTTTCGATTAATGGTTTTTAATATATGTTGTGAATTTTAATTTATATTGTCTTGTAATTCATTATGGTTCATTTAGAATTAAATATTTGGAGTGTAAATAAAGAGGATGTTTTAGAGAGGGAAGACAAGTTGACTGAATAAATATTACATTTAAAAAATCCACTATAACTTTATTGGAATCCAATATATATCTAGTGATATAAAAATTTGCATAAGTGTAATCCACAAAGTGGTGGAGATAGGTACAAAAACCCTAAATGGAATCAAAAAATATAATGGGGGTACACAAAAAGAATCATAATTTAGTCAAACTTTTTTCAATGATTTAATTTTTTAATTTTTTATGTTATATGATTTGGAATAAATATACTAATTTCACATTATATGTTGAAATTGTTTAAAGAAATTTTATATCTAATATTTATCTTTTCATATCATGATTCATGGTTTTTTTAAATATATTTGATATGTGAAAGATCAATCAATAAGGGGCCATGTTAGTCATTATACCACTAAGTGGGGGGATAAATTACTATTACCCATTTTAATAAATTACTCCATCAAAACAATTCATTCATGTTTTTGGTTATATACACTCGTGATAACTATATTTCATATTTAATGTAAGAGTAATTTTAAAAATAATATATATGTGTATTTTTTACAAGTTTTATTCCTAATGTGGGTACCTAGTCCTTTATATATTTGGATCAAGTTTCAAAATTAAGATTATCACTAATGTATTCAATTATTATTTGTTATGAGAAAATTTTTTTCTTTAATATTTAAATGATATCAATGATGGTATAAGATAATATTAAAATAAATCCTTAAACCATTGAATAGTGGCATCAATAATGTGGCATTGTTTATATGAGAAAAACCAACTATACAACAAACACATCTAAACCTCCCGTGAACAATACCATCAATTGATTTTAGAATTTATCAATATATGAGAATTGGATCATTTTCATTAGGTTAATTATTTGACTTATAGATAAATTTTAATAGAGTAGTATGATATTGAGGCTCCCTTCTCAGTATCTTAGAATTTCATATATGTGTGTGAGATCAAGAAATATGGTAGTCTTCTTCTTCATCAAAATAATTACAAAACAATTTGAGGAACTAAATTTGAATTCCATGAAACTTAAGATAAATTTACTTGTAGTAATTGGTCAATATTATCATATTCATCTCTGTGTGATATAATAGTCCTTTATCATATCATTTCATTAGGGTTTTAATTTTAAAATTTATTTTCATTCATAATTTTATACTTTTATATTTATATGAATATATGAGTAATATTTCAATTATATAATATTGAAACTCCACTTAATTTTAAAATTTATGAAATTTCTTAGTCAATGTTTACTGGAAAAATAATATTATTGATCCGGAGTAATAATTTAATGTAATTTAATTTAAAATTACAATAAATAGTACAACCCATGATTTTATTTTTATCTCATTCAAAATACCATAAATTTTATATTACATTATATTTTTTTGAATAATAATCTACACATTTAATGATTTGAAGTTCATCTAAGAATCATTTTAATTTTTTTTATTTTATTAAAACTCATAAAATTAAATTTTATTCATATATATATATAATTCCCCAAGTGTAGCCCTTTTCATAAGAAAAAAATAAATATCATGAAAATACTATTTAACCCTTTGCATTTCCATATTTTCATCTTTATATAGTATTTATAACAGTTAACAAATATTAAGATGGTAATGAAATCCTAATGGAATCAACAAAAATAACTCTTATGATGTCTTCAACGATCCTTACAGAATTCTGTATTCATCGTTATGATGTTTCAATCATCATTATGAAGTCATGTATGATCCATGTAAAGGTGAAATAAATATTATAGGGCAAATTATATCTTTATAAAATTGTATAGTAATATTTAAGAAGCATTCAATCATACATAGGATGTTAGGGATTATTCTTGCAAATTTAAATGGAATCTTACAAATTTGTAGTCATTAATATATAATTTTATTGATTTTTCAAATTTCCACTGTATAGTTGAAATGACTCTTAGAAAATCCATATTAAAAAAAATATCCATAAAAAACAAGATTATTCCAAAACTATTAAAATTAAACTAAATTCATATCAAAACATTATATATAAATATAAATCAATTAATTTTCATTCAAAATTACAATCAAATGATTCAAATATCCATAGTTTATAACAAATTCAATCATCAAAAATTACATTGTTTAATTCAATATACCTCATTGGATTAGTTTTTTGTGTCACTTAAGTATATATAAAATAAAAAAATTCTAAACGAATCACTAAATCAAAACATATCTCATTGGAATATAATATTGAAACCAACTCACAGGATAAATTAGTTTTTAATGATAATTCCAACTCTTAGTGAGAAGAAACCTTTTTACAAGTAATTTGAATACTCTACCATTGAATTCATCAATTCCCCATTTTTATTAACACTCTCCATTTTATAATAATCATTGATTTAGATTCAAAATATTGTGGATTATGAATTTGTAATCTTATAACAATTTTAAAAAACATCCAAATCCTATTGAGAATCACCATAGTCCCTTGATAAAGAGTTAATGTCCGAATATTTGTGTTTACCCTAATTGTATCAAATATATCATTGGGAATTACCCTGATGAATATATCCGAAAGTCGATCTCAGGTAATAATTAATTCTTGCATAATTTTACCATTTTAAACCTTTATTTGTTTATTTTAAAATTGGTATAATAATACAAAAAAAATTATATTTAAAAAGGGTTTTTTAAATTATTAATATAAATTTAATTATCACATAATTTTTTTTAACTCATTAATTTTCCATTTTCAAATATCTAAAATTTTATAATAATAATTATAGTGAAATATGTATTAGTTTCCACGTATTTTAATTTTTTATATAATAATATAGTTTTTCTTAATACATTTGAAGATCAGTAATAATTTTCTTAATGTGACATGAGTTTGATGTTCCACCAGTACAATCTTCTACAATTTATACATCAGTAAAATAAAAAACATTAGGTACATTTATTTACTATAAACCAACCAATGAAGCATGGTTTATTTTATGTATTTTAAAAAACAATTAAACATCATAAGATGTGATTATTTATAATCACATTGATACCATTATTATAATTTCACACCATCGAGTATATCTACTCTAAACATAGTGTGGTAGAGTTGTGATGCCATACTATATTTTAAAATCTTTGATTATGATTTTTCATTTAATATAATTAATATGTTTAGGATAATTTCTATAGGTGTGGAAACTATTTTGGTTTCATCCATGAAAATATTATGCAATAATTATTTTTTAAACCTTTTTGGGGAAAAAATTAAATATCTTTCGTGATACACTTTTAATCTTAGAAAATATACCAACTCAACTTGTATGGACATCCCAGAATGTACCTTAATCTATCTAAAATATTATATTCAAGTACTTTATTGGTCTCCTTAAATGAAAATGAAATATATATTTATATACAATAACAATATGGATAACAATATTCGTCTTCATAATATTAAGGTTATTTTTACCACTTCTATATTGATTAATTTCAATTTTTAGGTTTATATCCTTCTTGGAGTTCCAATATGTAAGAGATTAATTTAATATATATAAATCCATATTCACTTTTCACACAATATATCTATAATTTTGTGCCATGAATCCCTTAGGATACTTAATATATAAATATTTTTCCAGCTCACTATTCTTATATGTAGATTTCAAATCCATAAAGTAGATTTTATACTATATATTGGTTAAAAAATCTGTGAAAATAATTATATAATTTACTCTACCAACATGAGAAATGACCTCTTCCAAATCATCCTATTTATCTTGGGATTTAACTTGATAAAAAAATTATATCCTCTTACATAATGAAGTTTCCCCTATCTTTCATCAAAAGTTTTCATATCCATTTATTCACAATAATATTTTTATCATTGGGTTTAGGGATATGAACCAAAATAGAAATATTTTCTATTTGGTCATGTTCCTCAGTCGTCACTCTAAAAAATTATTTTTGAATCATATATTGTTACACTAATCATGAATGAAACATTGATATAATGAATGTTTAATTATATTTTATTGATATTATCCTAGTTTAAATTGTTTTATTATAATATCCTAATATATTTTACACTTCCACATACTTCTTATGAATTTGATATTTCTATTTTTGAATGTATGGAATCTCTTTTTAGCCAATAGTTTTATAATATTGAAATAATCCACACATGGTTCAATTCTTCTATTCACTTCATTAACATTATATGAACCTACTCTCTTTCTTTATCCAAGTCATAAAAATATTTTTACACTAGAATATTAATGATAGTATTATTCTCAATATGTTTTACATCAAAACTGTGGATCAATTTATGTATCCATTTTTTTCCAACACAAGTATCCATTTCTATTGGATATAGACCCCAGACAAACAACATTATTGTTTACAAATCAATCATTACTATATTTTAGTTCTTGAGCTTTATCATGTAGGGACTACCAGATAATCTTTTGTAGTCCCCAATTGGATTTATCTTATATCACACCACATAAGAGGGCATATTAGATTTTTTCATAGAAATAACCAATTTTATCTATTCATAGCTATGCATATAACCGCACTCCAAAAAAAAACATTGTGATGACATATTCTGTTATCATGGTTGTCTCTATCGTAACCAATATTTTCTTCATTATCATTACTAATACATTTTTTGGGGGATGTCTAAGAAGTACCATAAAAACTATTCATTCAAAATTTCACAAGATATGACTCAAATTATTTACTCGTATACACAATAAAAATATTAGATCTGAGCATCATGACATACAAGTACAATTTTTTCTAAACACTAATCCTATAAACATTAAACATATCCTTTACTTATAATTTATATTTAATTAAAATAAAATTATTCATTCAGTTATAATAATTAATTAATTTTATGAAGTGATGATCACTAAAAGTATATAATTATCTGATCACATATATTAGCATATATTTCCTAGTAGAATAGATTTTAAAACTTTTGTTATATATTTGAGTCAGCATTCAATTTGGGAAGGATACAATGATGGTTTCTCTTTATCTATTAAGATTTATAAAGTCTCCTAATATATCTACCTATGAAAAACTTTATAAAAATAATTAACATGGGTTCCCAAATATTATATTCCATATTTTATCTTTTGAGATTATCATAGAATAGTTAAATGAGTCTCTAATTTAAGATAACTAATAATAGGTTCATTCACTTTCAATGATAAATCATTAATATTTTCTATTCATAAATATAAATGATTATTTACTAAAATTTGCCTCATTTCCATTAAAAAAATTGATTCATAGTCAGTATGTTATGTTTAATCCACCACATAAATAAATTATTTCGACATCATTTATCGAGATTCAATGTTAGATACATATATTAATCATATTGTAGTGAGAGATATCATTCAAAATTTTTACCACATTGCTGCATTTTTATTTTATATTATTCAATATGTTGATATATTTATTTATTTTCAATGAAAAACAACTGTCAGGAATCCATGTTTTTCATGTCATGTAATATTTGAGAGAAACTTCATAAACAAGTGATATTTATTTTTTTATTACTTCTCAAGGTATTATTATAATTAAAAACATCTTATTTATGAAATAAAAGTTTGTTTATAAACACACAAATATTGTGACCATAGTAATAAAATTACATAAAAATACATTAAAAGTATTAAAATACATTTTGAAACAGTATTGACATAACTTTTTACTCAATATATTCCCTCTATCAGACTTGATTCCTCTATATTTTTGATAGATACCCATTAATTATTTCTTTATATTACATTATCATTTATAAATATTATACCATAAAACAAAAAATTAATGTAAAACCACCACATAATAGATATATTATCCACTGAAAGTAGTTCTTCCTTGAAAATTTTGAGTCTGTTTTAATTATAATATTTTTGACATAATACATCTTTAGAATGATTATGCTTTGGTTAAGGGGAGGTTTCCTCTACATTATATTCACTTGTTGATCATTTCTCAATCTGTTCAACCAGATAGATAAATTTTTTCAAATTTTTTTGGAACATATAATATAGATTGGATAAATTTAGTAGAGAAATATCCATATTCATTAGATAATATTTTCCTTCCTTTACTGCATAGAAACATTTTCTTGCACCATAAAGACATAAATAAATTCATATATAATTGTATCCCAATTTATTTCTTGGGGCATTTAGTCTGAATTATCTTCCTCGTACATTCCACTTTTCCTTTTTGTAAAATCATCTAAAAAATGTCTAATTTCACTACATGGAAAACATATTAATTTTTGTCTTCATATATACATAGTTTTCCATTATTTATATTCTTATAGATAACTTCTATTATAATATTTGGATATTAATAAATTTCAACATTATATTTTCATTCATTATAGAAATAAACATCCTCTCCCCAGATCAATGATTTTGAGTGGATTTGGATTTCAATTCCATATTATGTTTTTTCAATAGGACCTTATAGAAACCTACAATCCCCATTCATGGATATTACATAATTTTATAATAATATTCATTATATTAAACAAATAAACTCTTGAGAACTATAATATTTTAGTAACCATGGAAACATGGAAGACAATATTCTAATCTGTTGGAGATATTAAATTTTTACCATAAATATCATCCCATTTAGTAATATTCTTAGATGTACCCCATATAAAACATTTATACATAAAATGTAAGAATGAAACATATTCGTGAGATAAGATTCATAATGAATTTATACATGGGAAATATATAAACATCACATGATCATAAGGGTATGAGTTTGAGAGAATAACATATAAAAACCATACCCTGCATATGATTGATCTAAATCCTGAGTCAGGAAAAAATATTTGAATTTCATAAGAAATTAAGAATAACTAAATCCAAAAAATGTTTCATGAGAGAATTACATTAGATTAAGAAATAGAATTGTGGAATACAGTTATGTATATGAAAACATTTCCTTAGTAGTCAAGGCTTATTTCCATGATTTATTAGGGAAATCAATAGGTGTATACACCTACTAGGTGGAACAAAACACCAACCCTAGTGTCATCACTTTCTATATAGTGTAATGGTTTCACTCCTCATACCATAATAGTAGTCAAGGATAACTTTTAAGACCACCATAGCATACATAGTTTCTTCCACAACATGGATCAGTCCCCATCATAATCTGGTCTATCCGATGAGATGTAAACCATTATCCAATGCATTGGATGGATACATATCTTCCAATGGTCTTTGGATATAATTTATCCAACATGATTTGTTATAATGTAACCACGGATCTTCGTCATACTATAACCATTATCCTTAGTTATAACATAACCACTATCACATAATGGGAATCAAACATCTGTGTTCCAAAAAACATAAAATATTCCCCATATCATAAACTATAAAATTAAATGGGTTTTAAAAATATTTTATCATATCAAAATATAATTAAAAGATATAGGGTTCATAATAATTTTAACATTTTATCATAGTATAACCTAGGAAAAGAATAATATTTCATAAAACATTTATCATGGTATAACCCGTATAAGAGAAAAATGTTTCATAGACATATTTTCATCATGAAAATAAAAAATTCATAGAAATAATAATAATTTTATAATGGTTCATATCCCCAAAAAATAATAGGTGATGTTAAAGGATGTCTCCTTCGATGGGTAATTACATTTCACGATAAATCAATTGCAATGTTTTATGAAGAAAATATTTTTTCATTCAAAATAATTTTTTAAAACTGAAAATAAAAAAACATTTTGAAAATATTTTTCCTTGAAAATATAATTTTAGACCTATAATTTAATATTTAAAAATAATTTTAAAAATTTCTGGAGTAATATAGTCTTTCTATAGTGAAAAAATCTTTTTAAAATATTTTCAAAATCCTCTTTCTTACTTTGAAATCTGAAATGCCTGGATCGGTTGTGATCACTGAGAGGGGAGGGGTGAATCAGTGATAACTTTTTCTTTTTATGAATTTTTCCCTTTGGATTATCAATTCAACCTCTGCAGCTGGTTAAAGCCTAGATCTACTCTTTTAGTGGTGCAGTAATAATGAGAGCACAGAACACAGAGATTTACAAGGTTCGGTACAAAGACCTACTCCTTGCCGTGTTGGTTACACCCCCCAACACGGATTCTTCACTATGCCAAAAGATGATTACACAGTAATTGGTTATACCCTCCAATTACATGTTGGTTAAACCCCACCAACTCCACAGCATCATCTTCATCATGGCTCCACTTCACTTCTTCAACGGTGTTGTTCAAAAACTTCATGTAGCTTCAACAGTCTTCAAAAGATCTCGTTGGTCTTGCTCACCGAAAAACCAATCACTTAGAGTGATCAGTTCTTTTTCATTCACACACTTAAGTGTGTACTCCTCTTTTTATCAAAGTGGGTCTTCTTCACTTGTGCACACACAAGGGCTAAGCCTTGGCCTTCCACTTTAAACACCTACTGCCAGTAGAGAGTTCTTCTCTTCACTTGGCTCACACAAAGGTATGCCCTCCGGTTCTTCTCCACTACTTCTCCATGCAAGGTTGCAAGAGTGTGGCCTCTACTGTCTTCAAATGCCGCGCAAGATGCACTGGCTGCGGGCGCGCAGGTGCTACTGCCGCGCAAGCACTCGGGTGTGCAAGGTGCAACACCGCGAGGCGTGCAAGCTACTCCTGCCGCGCAAGTATGCGGGCAGAGAGAGCTCCTTCCTGTCGCGCAAAGGGGTAGCACGCAGGGGACTTCTTCGGGGCCTCGAGTGGCTCCGGGATTCTTAGTCGCGCCAGATGCTGCGCAGAGGTACTTCGCGTAGCTCGGATGGCTTCGCGGGACTCTCGAGTTCTCAAAGGATCAGAAAAAGCTTCCAAGGGCGCTGGACTTCTCATTTTATAGGCAAGGAGTGTGAATAGAGTCCGCGGGATCCAAAACTCGAATGCCCGAAATCATCGGCGTTTTGAAAACTTCAACGCATTAAAAATCATCCGCATATCTGGTTTGTTATTCTCTGTCCAACGCAGGTTTCCTTCTTCTTCGGTTTCCTTCACGTGCATGCGACTTAAAACGCATGCACGGACTTCTGTTTAGGATAATCTATACAAAACATAACCCATCATGGCCTCGCACCTCCGGTTGCTTCAGCCAGCCTCGAATTCTTCCATACGTTGCATGCGTGCCCATTTTTATGCATGGTTAGGTTCAGTTGGGCCAGACGAACTCAATGGTGTCTTCATCTTCGTCGGAGGTGGCCGGAATCTCTAAATCATCCCTCGGATGGCGCCTGGTTCGTCGGAGGCTCGCGGGTGGCTTCGGACGAGCTCGAGGTAGTAGATGACTCGGCGGCCGTTGGATCGGGTGATTGAAAGACATCAGATGGCCGTGATAAGATCTCGAGCAGCGAGATGCGATGAGCGGCGGAGATCAAGCGCGCGATGAGACGGACGTCTCAGATCTGATCTGCGGCGAAATTTTTCGTCCCACATCGAATCGCCGAGCGGATTTTCCGCGGTTTATCAATGTTCCACTGCCAGCATCCCTTTGATTGAACTTCTCCCTCCACAGTGCTGCCCCGCACCGTGTTCTCTCTGCGGGCGCGCTCTGCGCCCACTCTGCTCCCTGCGGGCGCGCCACTGGCGCCCACTCTCGCCTTCGGGCGCCCACTCTCGCCTTCGGGCGTGCGCTCCGGCGCCCATGCTGCGCAGGACCTGATCCCCTGCGTGGCCCGACTTACACACGGTCGCGGCCTCTCGGGCTGGCCCCATGGGATCCCCTTGGGCATAGTGACCTAGTCCCACATGTGCCTTGGGTGGAACCCTTAAGGATGGCCCTTGGTGGCTAATTTTTTGCTTGAATATACACTAAGTATACAAAGTACTTAAGTGTAAAATGCCAAATGCCACTTCTTCCTTCTTCATTTTTCTTCTTCATTACAATTCCTCCATCCTCCTCACATATACTCAGTACATAGAATGTGTAATTCCCGAAGGGTCTTCTTCATCAACCGAGCTCCTAAATCAAACATATTCTTCAAATAACTTCATTGATCTAATTAGAGAGGTCGGATCAAATTTAAATCCTCATGCACTAAGAGATAGTGCATGGTCTTCTAATCATGTTGTGACAATGTATCTCCTTGATACACGCGCTTTGAACTTATGATCAGCTTAGAAATCATCTGATTTTGTGCTTCTGTAATCATCAATCTTCAAGAAGTACTTCATCAGATGGCACACCATGACAAGTTATTGACAACAAATGCAATTACTTCACTTGGGCACAACAATCTCCCCCTTTGTATTTGGTTGTCAATACTCCGAAGCACACTGAGAGAATGTCGTGTGCCTGATGATTTCTCCCCCTTATTGGCCAACAAATGCAAAGGGATGAATAAAAGCCATACTCAGAGTATAGAGCTTCTGGAACCTGCACATCTTCAACTACCAATGCTCCCCCTCAGGGGATGCACTCATCTCCTTCAATTCCCTGCATGTAAGTACAAGAATACAAAAATTTAGGGAATAAGGAGGGACCTTCTTCTTCCTCAAGTGAGAGTAGAAGGCTGAACATGAAGTTTCAGCCTCAATTCAACAAATCTTTCCGTAGGCATAGCTTTGGTGAAAATGTCTGCCACCTGATCTTGAGTAGGAATGTAGTCTAGCTTGATGTCTCCACTGGCGACCATTTCTTTGATGAAATGATATTTTATATCAATGTGCTTGGATCTGGAGTGTTGGATAGGATTCTTAGACAACCCAATTGCACTTTGATTATCACATAAGATCCTCAATGGTTTTTCAGCTTTAATCCTCAAATCTTCTAGCTACACCTGCATCCAAATCATTTGAGTACATGCATGTGTAGCGGCCACATACTATGCTTCAGTTGTTCTCAATGTTACAGAATTTTGTTTCTTGCTGTACCAGCTAACACATCCTTCTCCCAGAAAGAAGGTTCCACCAGATGCGGATCTTATATCAGTGCAATCACCAGCCCAATCAGCATCTGTGAATCCCAACAACTGTATGTTTGCACTGTGTTTGTATAAGAGTCCATAGTTGAGGGTTCCTTTAACATATCTCAGGATTCTTTTGGCTGCAGTTAAATGAGATTCTTTTGGGTCACTTTGGAATCTGGCACACAAAGTCACTGCATATGCTATATCTGGCCTTGAAGCCGTGAGATAAAGTAGACTTCCAATGATTCTTCTGAACTCTTTCTGATCAACATTGTTGCCTTCTTCATCCTTTCATAGCTTGGTTCCGACAGAAATGGGTGTGGAGACTTCCTTTGAACTTTCCATTACAAACCTTTTCACTAAGTCCCTTGTGTACTTCTCTTGTGAAAGAAAGATGGAGTTTTGTCTTTGTTCCACCTGAAATCCTAGAAAATATGTCATTTGACCAATCATCGACATTTCAAAAGTTCTTTTCATCTACTCAGCAAATTCTTCACATAGTCCTTCCTTGTTACCAGCAAAAATGATATCATCCACATAAATAATGACTATGAGGGTACCATTGGCCATTTCTCTGACATAGAGGTTACTGTCAACTGTTCCTTTGACAAATTTCATGTCTTTAAGACAACCATCCAATTTTGAGTACCAGGCTCTAGGGGCCTGCTTCAATCCATACAAGGCTTTTCTCAATCTGCACACCATACTACCATCATTGTCCAGCAAAAATCCCTCTGGTTGTTCAATATACACCTCTTCTTCAAGATCTCCATTCAGAAATGCAGATTTCACATCCATCTGATAGACCTTGTACTGCTTGTGTGCTGCAACTGCTAAGAACATTCTGATAGTTTCCAGTCTTGCAACTGGTGCAAAGGTTTCCTCAAAGTCGATTCCTTCCATTTTTGAATATCCTTTGCATACAAGTCTGGCCTTGTTTCTGGAAACTTCTCCCTTTTCATTGAGTTTGTTTCTAAACACCCACTTTGTCCCAATAACATTTTTATTTTTGGGCCTTGGCAGAAGATCCCAAGTGGAGTTCTTTTCAATTTTATTGAGTTCCTCATGCATAGCTTGTATCCATTCCTCATGTACAACTACTTCAGCAGCCGTGTGAGGTTCAACTTGAGAAACCAGTGCAGTCTGATCTTCCAATATCAATCTTCTTCTAGTTCTTACTGAGGACTGTAGGTCTCCAAGGACATTTTCTGTGTCAACATGTTTCTTCAATTTGTCGTATCTGATTCTTCCATTTTCATTACTTTCATCTTCATCACTGGTATATTCTGAGTTGATCTCACCAGCAGTTGGTGTTGGCTCAGGTAATTCTGCATTCTTCTATTCCAAGGCTGTGTCATTCTTTGAGTCATCATCATCCACAGTGTATGGCTTGGTGTTGTTTTAAATTATTATTACATCACTGCATTCAATCATTTTATTCAACCTCTTATTCCAGCATCTGTAGCCTTTTCCATTAGGTAGGTAACCCATAAAGATTCCTTCTTCACCTTTTTCTTCAAACTTTCCCAGATTGATGTTTTTAATATTGATGATGCAGGGACTGCCAAAGACTTTGAAATATTTAACAGTTGGTTTTCTGTTAAACCACATTTCATAGGCTGTCGTTTGTGTTTCTCGTCTCAGGAGACATCTGTTCTTTATGTGTATAGCAGTGCATGCTGCTTGTCTCCAGAAAAACTTGGAGATATCATGCTCAGCTAACATAGTCCTCCCCATTTCAACTATGCTTCGATTCTTTCGTTCAGCCACTCCATTCTGTTGTGGAGTATATGGTGTACTATATTGATGTTTGATTCCATGCTTGACCAGATAGCTTTCAAAGACATCACCGGTATATTCTTTTCCGTTGTCAGATCTTACTTTCTTGATGCAGAGCTCTAGTTCCTTCTCAGCCTGCCTTCTGAAACTCTTGAACATCGTGATTGCCCTTGACTTGTGTTTCATGAACATGACATTGGTCATCCGAGTGTAATCATCAATGAAGGTTATAAAATAGAAATCTCCTCTTGTATACTTCTGTCTCATCGGTCCACATATGTCTGTATGGATGAGTTCAAGAGGCCTAGTAGACATGATATCAACTCCTTTGCGTGACCTATGGGTCAGTTTTCCCTTCTGACATGTGTCGCAGACTTCATATCTTTCTCTCTTTAATTTGGGTAGATCTCGTACAACATTGTACTTCAGAATTTTACTCATACTCCTTTGACCGAGATGGCCAAGTCTTCTATGCCAGAGGTTGTTTTCATCTTTAGAGCTAAGAAAACAAGAATTGATGGGATCACCAATTTGAAATAGATTTCCAGTGGTTCTTCTTCCTTGAGTGATGATTTTTCCATCCTTTGAGCTCTTGATGATGCATGAGTCCTTCTGGAACAACACCTCATGTCCATCATCACATAATTGACTTACACTCAGTAGGTTGTGCTTTAATCCTTCAACAAACAACACATCATTGGATTTTAGATTTGTTATTGCAATAATAGCCTTTCCAACTCCCTTGATTTTCAGAGAACGATCATTTCCAAACACCACGGTTCCTCCCTCATGACTTTCAATGTTGCTTAGAATTTTTGTATCACCAGTCATGTGGGATGAGCATCCACTATCAAGAATCCATGACATGGTTTTACTGCTGGCTTTTAGAGCCACTTCAGCAAAGCATGTGATTTCATCATTGGTTTCTTGAATGCCTTTCCCTTTCATGTCTTTGACTTTTTGTTTAGGAAGAGTTGTCATACATTTATCAGCTCTATGACCTTGTTGGTCACATCTTCCACAAGCTTTACTCAGGCAGTCAAATGTGTTCTGAGTTGGTGGTTTTGATGCTTTCTGCAAAACACTCTGGGTTTCAGGATGTCTCCCCCTTGACTCATGCCTCATGTTTGGACGAGACATGTTATACCAGCATGCATAGGCCTTATGTCCAAACACACCACTACACCAGCAGTAGCCTCTGAACCTTGACCTTCTTTGTTGATAAGAGTCATGTTGTAATTTTTTGTCCAAGATTTGAGTAGTCCTTCCTGAGGATTTCCTTTCTTCCATTGAAGATGATTTTACACAGGTTGGTTCATGCCATGTTTGTCTCAATTTTATCTTTGAAACTGCATTGTTAGAAATAACAGATGTATTTAGAGATTTACTTAGTGGTAAATTGACCTGCCTCTGAGCACCAGCATAAGATGATTCTGCCTTGACCTCAACAGCCTTGATGAAGTCTTCTCTCATCTTTGTCAAGCTATTCTGTGCTTCAATCCAATTGGAATGTGTCACTGATTTCTCTTCTTCTTTGAGGTGAAGTTTCTCCTCAAGATCTTTTGCTATCTTGTCCAGCTCAGCTACCTTCAGTTTGTGTCTCTTGATTTCATCAATGTACATTGTCTCTTTCTTCATACATTCTTCCAACTCCTCAGTCATCCTTTTGGTTTCCTTTTGTAACAATATCTTCTCTTTCTTGAGTTCAGTGTTCTGTTCAAGGCAAGACACTAGTTCATCTTTCAATATGTGTTCGAGCTCTGTTCGTTCACTTTCATCATCTTCACTGCTGCAGGTGTCAAACCCTTTTTCCACATGAGCCATAAAATTCGTTTCTTCTTCTGATTGACTGGCTGAAGTGAAGTCTGATTCTTCCTCTTTGCTTACATAGCTTCCTCTTTCACCAGGAACGATCCTTTTCTTTCTTGCAGCAGATCTGTTTCCTTCTCTTGGGTATCTACTCCATTTCTTCTTTTGTGACTTATCATCTTCAATATCTGGAGTACTAGATCTTTTCTTAGGACAGTTAACAGCAAAGTGTCCAATGTTATTGCAATTGAAACATCTCGATGGTGATTTCCCTTTTCCCCTGAATTTAGTTTTTCCAAACCTTTTAGAAAAAAGAGAAATAATCGTGTTGAGATCTTCATCCTTTTCTTCATTGTCAGAATCACTTGATTCTAGGACATCGTCATCTTTTATCTTGAGTTGTCTCATGGCCTCAAAATCCATCTCATCCTTGATCTTCTTCTTGAATACTAGGATCTTCCACATTTCATATGCAATGAGAATGTTGTGTAGTTCATCAAGAGAGAGATCATCTCTGTCATCTAATGCTGAGACTTTGGGGTCAAACCTGTCAGGAAAATTTCTCATTAGTTTTTTAACAATAGTGGAGTCCTCGAACTTTTCTCCAAAGCCCCGAATGTTACTGACAATTTCATTGACTCTTGTGAAATAATCATCAATATTTTCTTCTTCTCCCATCTTGACATCTTCAAACTTTCTTCTCCAAATTTGTAATTTGGCTTCCTTGACTTTAATGTTGCCTTCATAACTACATTCCAATTTGTCCCAAATTTCTTTAGCATTCTTGAGTCCCATGACTTTTGTGTATACCTTTTCTGAGAGTGACATAAGAATGGCATTTTGATCTTTACCATCAACTTACATATTTCTTTTCTCATCGAGTGTCATAGCAGCATCATTAGCAAGAGGAGGGAATCCAAATAAGGCTGCATTTCTAACATCAAGGCCAAGAGATAGAAGGTAGGGCAACATCCGATTCTTCCAGCTGTGGTAATTCTTTCCATCGAATGTAGGAACACCCCTACTATTAACAGAATTCAGATTGTCCATCTTCTCAGAAGTAGATCCTTACAGAGGGAACCTCCCTCTAATACCACTTGAAATGCCTGGATCGGTTGTGATCACTGAGAGGGGAGGGGTGAATCAGTGATAACTTTTTCTTTTTATGAATTGTTCCCCTTGGAATATCAATTCAACCTCGCAGCTGGTTAAAGCCTAGATCTACTCTTTTAGTGGTGCAGTAATAATGAGAGCACAGAACACAGAGATTTACAAGGTTTGGTACAAAGACCTACTCCTTGCCGTGTTGGTTACACCCCCCAACACGGATTCTTCACTATGCCAAAAGATGATTACACAGTAATTGGTTATACCCCCCAATTACAAGTTGGTTAAACCCCCCCAACTCCACAGCATCATCTTCATCATGGCTCCACTTCACTTCTTCAAAGGTGTTGTTCAAAAACTTCAAGTAGCTTCAACAGTCTTCAAAAGATCTCGTTGGTCTTGCTCACCGAAAAACCAATCACTTAGAGTGATCAGTTCTTTTGCATTCACACACTTAAGTGTGTACTCCTCTTTTTCTCAAAGTTGGTCTTCTTCACTTGTGCACACACAAGGGCTAAGCCTTGGCCTTCCACTTTGAACACCTACTGCCAGTAGAGAGTTCTTCTCTTCACTTGGCTCACACAAAGGTATGCCCTCGGGTTCTTCTCCACTACTTCTACATGCAAGGTTGCAAGAGTGCGGCCTCTACTGTCTTCAAATGCCGCGCAAGATGCACTGGCCGCGGGCGCGCAGGTGCTACTACCGCGCAAGCACTCAGGTGTGCAAGGTGCAACACCGCGAGGCGTGCAAGCTACTCTTGCCGCGCAAGTATGCGGGCAGAGAGAGCTCCTTCCTGTCGCGCAAAGGGGTAGCGCGCAGGGGACTTCTTCGGGGCCTCGAGTGGCTCCGGGATTCTTAGTCGCGCAAGAGGCTGCGCAGAGGTACTTCGCGTAGCTCGGATGGCTTCGCGGGACTCTCGAGTTCTCAAAGGATCAGCAAAAGCTTCCAAGGGCGCTGGACTTCTCATTTTATAGGCGAGGAGTGTGAATAGAGTCCGCGGGATCCAAAACTCGAATGCCCGAAATCATCGGCGTTTTGAAAACTTCAACGCGTTAAAAATCATCCGCATATCTCGTTTGTTATTCTCTGTCCAACGCGGGTTTCCTTCTTCTTCGGTTTCCTTCACGTGCATGAAACCTAGAACGCATGCACGGACTTCTGTTTAGGATAATCTATACAAAACATAACCCATCATGGCCTCGCACCTCCGGTTGCTTCGGCCAGCCTCGAATTCTTCCATACGTTGCATGCATGCCCATTTTTATGAATGGTTAGGTTCAGTTGGGCCAGACGAACTCAATGGTGTCTTCATCTTCGTCGGAGGTGGCCGGAATCTCGAAATCATCCCTCAGATGGCGTCTGGTTCGTCGGAGGCTCGCGGGCGGCTTCAGACGAGCTCGAGGTAGTAGATGACTCGGCGACCGTTGGATCGGGAGATTGAAAGACATCAGACGGCTGGGATAAGATCTCGAGCGGCGAGATGCGATGAACGGCAGAGATCGAGCGCGCGATGAGTCGGACGGCTCAGATCTGATCTGCGGCGAAATTTTTCGTCCCACACCGAATCGCCGAGCGGATTTTCCGCGGTTTATCAAAGTTCTGCTGCCAGCATCCCTTTGATTGAACTTCTCCCTCCACGGTGCCGCCCTGCACCGTGTTCTCTCTGCGGGCGCGCTCTGCGCCCACTCTGCTCCCTGCGGGCGCGCCACTGGCGCCCACTCTCGCCTTCGGGCGCCCACTCTCGCCTTCGGGCGCGCACTCCGGCGCCCATGCTGTGCAGGACCTGATCCCCTGCGTGGCCCGGCTTACACACGGCCGCGGCCTCTCGTGCTGGCCCCATGGGATCCCCTTGGGCGTGGTGACCTAGTCCCACATGTGCCTTGGGTTGAACCCTTAAGGATGGCCCTTGGTGGCTAATTTTTTGCTTGAATATACACTAAGTATACAGAGTACTTAAGTGTAAAATGCCAAATTCCACTTCTTCCTTCTTCATTTTTCTTCTTCATTACAATTCCTCCATCCTCCTCACATATACTCAGTACATAGAATGTGGAATTCCCGAAGGGTCTTCTTCATCAACCGAGCTCCTAAATCAAACATATTCTTCAAAGAACTTCATTGATCTAATCAGAGAGGTCGGATCAAATTAAAATCCTCATGCACTAAGAGATAGTGCATGGTCTTATAATAATGTTGTGACAATGTATATCCTTGATACACGTGCTTTGAACTTATGATCAGCTTAGCAATCGTCTGATTTTGTGCTTCTGTAGTCATCAATCTTCAAGATGTACTTCGTCAGATGGCACACCATGACAAGTTATTGACAACAAATGCAATTACTTCACTTGGGCACAACAAAATCAATTATCTAAAAAATCCATAAATATTGAAGAATATTTTTTCAATGAAATTATCATTAAAAATCTATAAGGGAAGCTTGAAATCATTATGTGGTATTTTATTCATATATACAGTTCATTTTTTTCATGTACAAAATACATATTCTTTTAATATTTATTTGATAAAGTCTATACGAGCATTGTTTGAAAAAATAAATGAAGAATACCTTAATTTTTTTGTAAAAATTAAATAATGGGAAAATATTTATATAAAAAATTAATTTATAATAATAAAAAATTATTCAAAATTTTTTTATAAGTTATAGTATTGGATGAAAATATATTTTCGACCAAAGATAGAAACAAATTTGGATGTACATATAAAAAGATTCTCTAATGTTTTATTTCCGAAGAGTGGAAAAATATAAATATTTATAGAATGTATGAATTATAATATATTAGACGAAATTTTTTAAGTTTATTGGGATGTTTACATTAATATGTTATCATAAAAAACAATAAAAAAATCTTGATAAGAAATGATATTTCACCATAAAATATGAACAACATTGGTAACTTTGAATTGTTAGACCCATAAACAAAAAACATAAAATAAATCTTAAAATATCAATAGAATAAAAAACTTAATTATAGTTAATATAAATATAGATTTATTTACATCATGATAATGAATATATATGTAGAAAATATCATGCATCTTATGGAACAAAAATTTAGACAAAATTGATTACATGTTCGCAATCTTTTTAAACGTAAACACAATAAAATAGAGATTAATACATTGATATGTAAGTAAAAATTATACTAAAAATATTTATCAAAAAATAAATTAATGTGTTCTATATAAACCAGATAAAATAAATAGTGACGAATATCGTATGTATCATATTGAAGTGAAAAATTAGATGGAAATCCCTTATCATAAGTCTCGACATCCCTCATAATTGTTAGAGAATAATTTTAAAAAAATATAATTTTATTATAAATATTTTAATTAAAAAACCTTATATATATCATCATGTATATTATTTACTTATCATTATTTTGTACCTATATATAAATAATTTTTTATTAAAATCTCATTTCAAGTAATATCTTCTCTATTTTTCATACATGTTTTGATTTGTCATTTTCGGTCTTCTTAATGTGATAATGGTTCCATAATACATAAAATAATAACGGTGAAATAATTTTAATAATTATACATGAATTATCCTTTTAATAAAAATCATGAAATATAGTTTTGAGAAATCAAGTATGTTACGATCCTGGATATGGTACGATATACCTAAACATGAGAAACATTTTAATTTTTCAAAGATCATTATAAAAAGGGGGTTAGTAATACTTTATATTTATATAATTATAATATTATCATAAACAAAATATTATATATTGTTATATACTTATACATTTCATCCATATGGGGTGTTGATGAAAAGATAGAGTCGCATCACTTCCTAGAGGTGATAGTCCACACGTACATGAACGATGTTATCTTCTTTAAGTGAGTGAAAACGTGATGAAAAAAATGATATGTTATATTTTAAGAATGATAAATACATCATGAATATAATAATAATGTTATATTATTCATATATATTTTTCCTTATTATCTTCCACGTAAATCATTTGTGCGATAAAATTCACATCACTTCATGAGGCGATAAACTTCTATAAACATGAGTGACGTTATCATATCCCCTATGGAATAGAAATTAAATATATATACATGGTATAATTAATAAATTTGTATAATAATTTTATAAATATATTATATATACTTTATATACATTATAATACCCAACCAGGATAGCTGGTAATGGAAAAATGAATGATATCAGTTTGTGAGGCAGTCATCTACCATACACACGAATGATGGTTTCATAACCCATTTTGGGTAATTGGATATGGTTATTTTTAATAACCATAAAATAAAATATACGTCTCTTTATTATAATTAGGTTATTATATCCTCATGGTTTTTATAAGAAATTAATTTTTAATGAGTATGAAATAAAATAAAAACACTTGTTGAATATCCCTTCCTCTTATTCAGGTATCCTCCTTATATATGCACAAAAAGATTCATAGGTTTCCTATATATCAAAAATATGGATAGTATTGTAACATCCTAGATAAATAAAGAATAAGACATATTTCATATTTATTAATATTTTTTAATTAAATATTAATTTTACTTTAAAATGGTTGCTATGTTCGATAGCGTACCCGATACGCACCAACGAGTTTCTTTGAAATCTTACGTTGCACACTAATAATTTAATATTATTATTTTAAATGGTAGTCAACTCTTAGCTGTTGTTTTGGAAGGAATGAAAAAAAATAAATACAATATGATTATACATGTTTGTTAAATGTATTTACATTTATCCAATAAATGTTAGAGGCATAAGATGTGAATGAATCTAATTTTAAGCATAATTTACATTAAAAGGTTGATTTATCTCTTTTTAATGGAGAACCCTTTTTAAATATAGTTTCGGTCACTTTAATTTATTCTATATGAAAAAATAAAATCCTTCTTTAGAATGGGGATATCAAAATTTACCTTGTGTAAAATTTTTTAATCTTTCCGATAAAGTTCATTTTTTTAATGAATAGTGAAAAATATTGTATTTTAATTCAATAGTGCATGTTAATCTAATTAATTTATATGGATAGATTATCTTTTTAATTGGTTTTAAAGTGAAATTAAAATATATTTTTACCATTTAATTCAATGTGGCTCATTGAATTAATTTCACATTGAAATCAGACATAAACAAGTATCAATCTTTTGATAGTTATTGTTTCTAAAAAACACGCAATTTATTTTGATAACATGAATAAATTTTAAGGTAAATTAATGCCACATCTATGAAATGAATTTGGAATAATTGACATCATTTTTGAATTCGGAATATCAAATATAGATTAGGCTGAATTTTTAGTATTTTTTTGAAAAACATCATTTTTTTATTAATAGTGAAACCACTTAGTTGTAGTTAGAAAAAGTGACTTCTTCATTTAGATAAAATTTTAGCACTTATGTGAACTGAATTTCAAAAATCCGACATACATGGTTTTTATTAAGAAGTAAAATGTGGTTCATTAAGATTAAAATAATTTTTGGTGAATAGTAACTTTTGACTTTTATTTACCACGGTTAAAGGTAAATATGGTAAATCAAGGTTAAAAGAATATTATAATAATTAAAAATTTCTTTAATACTTATCCAAACCTTATTGGTTGAGTCATTAACGTCCATAGGCATCTTTGGGTCGATTTTGGGACCCCTTTGATCCACTTTGGAGTTACAATGACAATTTATATTAATTAACTAAAAGTAAAGGAAAATATGACTAAAGAAAATATCTTTTAGTAAATTAATTTTTATAAGGGGTTATATAAATTAACTTTTTGTCTATAAATTTTCATTGGAAATATAAATATATTTCATACATTTTTTTAGTTTTTTATAATTTTTATGCATCCAATAAATTAAATTATTAAGGACACAATAATGATGCTGTATTTACCTCATTATTAAATTATTTAAATAAATAATATTATAATGATTAAAATATTATACAAAACATGTCCAATTCTGATTGGATGATTTTATTTTGACCATTAGTCAACTTATCTTCTAATGAATATATTTTTGGACAATTAGGATCTGAATATCATTATATAATAAAATAATTGTTTCACAATTTCTTAACGAGCCCATCCTCCCCCTTTTAAAAGAAGACCACTTCTAATCAATTCCTCACACCTCTAAAGCCATTTTTCATGACCAACCACTTCCCAATTAATCTCTCAACATCCCTCTCCCCATCTTAGAAGCCTTAAATTAGGCATAAGGCACTTCAAGAATTCCTTTGGTTCAAACCAAAGAAAGTTTCCCATATTAAAGTTAACGATTTCTCTTAGATAGTTTTAATTTATTTTACTTCTCCAACCCCTAAACTCTTTTTATTTATTCTTTTGTAACAACAATAGTATCCCCAATATACTACTATGTTTTTATAAGAGGCATTCTGACTAAATTTATACACACCTTCATCTAATGGATGAAGAACATAATGTTTCTGTGGATGGAGAACTAACACCTCACGAAACGATGATTGTTCAATTACATCTTACCACCTCTCATGGTGTCCATTATGATGGAACTGTATTTATATATGATATATATTATATTTATTATTTCATTATTCTTCTTTAATTCTCAATTATATAAATCCTTTATGGTTTCCATAGTTCGTAAATACGATAATCTCATTTGAGGAAGTGCGGACTACCGCCCCCTTAAAGTGATGAGACTCGTTAATGACTTATATGGGATGTATAAAGGATAGTGTTAATGATATTACATATGATATTATACTGGAATTATAATATAACTATGGATAATTATGTTTTATATCCATTAATATAATAAATAGAAATGAAATTAGCGTTCATGCGTACGTACGACTTACCATCTCCATGAATGGTGCATTTCATTTCTTACCTCTAAATGTTATGTAATATTATAAATACACTGTAATAAGTGATATAAAAGTAATAATAAACTTGAAAAATCTTCTTAAACAATTAGAAATTAACTTTAGTTTGTTATTTAGGAGATTAAAGAACGACCGAGTCATGTCGGGCACGAGGTAAGGAATCCGACCTCTCTCTTTCTTTTCAAGTACTCTCTTTTATGTCATTTCTTTTATGATCCATGTTCTTATGTTGGAGGATGTTCTTTTGTATTAACCATACTGTAATTTGTGTTTTCATATGATAATAAATCCCCTCTTACTCTCATAAATTCATTTTAATAATTTTTAAGAGGCGCTGTTAGGCTACCGAATTTTTGTCAGGGATTTTCTTATCTCACTTTTAATTCCGTGAGATTTCCATTGTTCACCACTTATTGATTGAATGTGGTGTATTGTGTACTGAAATTTGATATATATTATTATGATTCTCATTATATTCATGGTATTATATGATTAATTTGGTGGTTATTATCTTTTGGTCATATGACTCAGTTGATTTCATCTTGGTACAGGGTTTCGTCTCACTTTTTATTTATGTGAGATTCATGCTATATTTGTCACTATTTCCTTTTGTGTGGTGTATTTACTTCTAATAATTATACTATTTATGTAATATAATTTAATTTATGAGTATTTACATCTTCATTTTATGATCCTTCTTTCATGTGGCGTATGTTTTGTAGTTTACAAAATCGGTAAGGGAACTATTCACCCTCCTCTTTATAAAAAACTTTTTTCTGTTATGTCTTTTAATTTACATATTATTATGTTTGGATATATTATTATATATTTTTATTGATGTAAACATTATTTCCAAGTGATTATATACCCTTTTTATCTCATCCACTCATTTTCTGAATTTTAAAGAGATGCCGTTAGGCTGTTGAATTTTTACAGGGTAACTTCTTAACCCAATTTTGATTCTTTGGGTTCAACATGTACTCATTGAATATGTCATCCAATGAATATGTTTGAATGACATATTAATGTTTTAAACTTAATATCCACTTATATTGGGTGTATTTATATTTTTCACACATAATTATGAGATTAATTTATCCTTAATTTAAGGATACAATCTTTATAAGTGATTTCATCTCAATTTAAATTTCCATTGATACTTCATTTTTGTTATGCACCAGTTACCTATTATATGGTGTATATACTGTGTTTTGTCATATTATATCATGAATCCCATTATTCTCATGATATTATAACGTTCTTGTTAAATGTTATTCTTCAATTATTTGTATTCAAGCATCTCTCATTTTGTTAAAAACTCTTTAACTAAAATATCATTTTAAATGTTTTAAAGAGTTATTCTTCTAAATCATTATCATTAATATACATGTTTTAAAAATGGTTTTAAGGATTTATATATAAGGACATTATTGTTTTAAAATGATAATTCATTTAAAATATTAAAAGTGGTATGGGACACTTCGATTCATAAATCTTTTTTTAACTGGTTTATGAAAATGGATTGATTATTTCAAAATCTCAAAATTACTTCTTGTGATTGAAAAAGAAATATTATTATAGAAATGTTTATATTTGAAATATTTTATGTTTTATGATGGTAATTTGACATTTAATGGGTGGTGTCATGAATACCAGGACGGGTGGTTATGTTACAACCTCTAATGCATTGGGTATGGAAGTCGGACGTATGGATATTCAATTTATTGATATATGGGGATGTAGACCGTATGGTTATTCCATTTAAGTATGTTTATGTCCCAAGTTACCATTATATTGTATGTGTTATTTATATGGGTTTTATGGTAATCTTTTGGTTACAAAAGGGTATGTAATGATATTTTATTTAGTGAAGAGTATTTACTACTTCATAAAGGTGAAAATTGTTACTTATGTTAAAGTATTCACGGTTTACTTGTTGTTTTGAAAAAATGACAGTTTTAATTCTTTGTGTATCCATTATTGAGATTTTTATCCTCATCCCAAGTTTTTTTGAAATTTTTTTCACATGACATAATGTGGAATATGTTCAAGGATGGGATCAAGGAAAATTCATGTTGTCTTAAACATGGAACTAGACATGAATTTTTTTAAGAGTTAATGTTTTTTAAAAAAAATGGATATTGGGAAGAAGTGTCTACTTTGTAATATTTGGAAATGTAATAGTTATGTCATAACTCTTTAAAACTCTAAACCTATAAAGATCATCAATGTCAATTATTCATTTAATTAAAGACTAAGTAATGCTATAAGGTCGGGTCCTTATATGTAAAATTATATAGGGGAATACAGGATGAAATTACTTCATGTATATTCATAATAATAATGTTTTTAACATGTTAATGGGAGATGATAATGTGTGCCTTTTTATTAGTGAGATGAGGGGCACATCATTGAAATTTTAAAATAAAGAATCCTGACAACATTTTTTCAGGAAAAATGACTCCTATAATTAAAAAGTATTCATGATATAAGAGATAAGGTCTATATATGTATACAAAATTACTTTTTCACTTGTTTTAGGATATTTTTAACCCATTCATTCTTATAATAACCCCCCTCAGTAAAGAAATGTTTACCATAGTCGTGGTAAATTTTATTTCGTATTTTGTTCTATTAATTTTGGTTATAAATAAAGTTAACCATATAATATAATATAAATTATTATGACTAACTAAATAATATCATTTTTTCAAAAATCAATTTACTTAAGTGGGAAATTTTAATTTAAACTTAATATCTTATATGAGATGGGTATGTATGTTTTAAAAGAGAAAATGTTTACATGTTTATAATCATTTCATTTCCAAATTAAATATGAAAATAATTAAAATCACATAAATTGGATTAATAGATATATAATGTATCTGAATTTTTTGAATCAATTTTAAAATATAATATTATTTTACTAAAAATATAAATGAAAATTAAATGTTCAATTAAAACTCAGTAATTTTCACCATCCATAAAAAAATGAAAATTTTTAAAAAAAGTTTCAAAACATTTTTAGAAGATAGTTTTGATATTGAAATTTCATATATGAATATTATTTATTCAAATAAATTTTATAAAAGTGGTAAAAAAAAATTTTAAAATATTTTTGCCAATGGAGAAACAATTATTTTATGAAAATACGGTTTTATGAATAATGTTTGTTTCATTCTTAACTAAAAACTGGAAAACACATAATATGAATTTCAAACATTTTATTGAATATATAATATATAAATTTGAAACATATAATTTAAAAAGTTTATTAGTTTAATTTATTTAGGAAAAATATGTTTTTTTATATAAAAAATCTTTTCCAAAATATAATTACATTTATTTTGAAATGTTTTTTATATTTATTTGTAATTTATTTTTCACCAAATATTTTATTATATAACATGTTTTATCCATATAAATTCATAATTTCAGTATTATTAACCATACCAACCATTCTAATTTCTAGGTGATAAATATCATTTTAAATAATATTATTTTAATAGTATTTAATGTTTCATTTAATCTCGATGTTGCATGTAACATAAGATAAACTAGGTATTGCGTATAACACATGTGAGAATTGTTATTATATGTAATTAAAGATATAATTTGTGTTATATATAATGAAATAAAAACTTATAGATGTGTGTAAATAAATCTAAACTCACTACTGTGTATAGTATAAAATATAAAAAAGATCATTTTTTTGAAAAAATAAATTCTCAAAAATCTAGGGGTTTTAAATTCTACCCCCTTTAAAATGAATTTATGCTTATAAATTTATCTCAGTCGTCAATGGTTTAACATTATAAAATCTATTTATATAATCCCACATCATAGAAATTGTGTAAAAATCATCCGCTTTAATGTAGAAGGGTATGTGAGAAAGTAACCCAGAATAAGGAATTCTTGGATTCCAAATAGGATACAATAGGTGTTAAGTGAAAATATTTACATATGGAAGAAAAATAACACCGAAATATTTATGGGGATTGATTAAGAGCATAGTTAGAAGAATGTTCATGACAAAAAATGAATAAAACAAATTGGAATTAAAATGGAAATTAATATCCTAAATAATGACGATATCAAGATAAACTTTTATTCAATATCTTTTTCCAAATATTGGGGAATTTTTTTACGTCTAGAATGAGAATGTATAAAAATTTACTAAATTGTTAGATTTTTATTCCATTGTAACAATTTCATCCTTTGATTGCGACCTGATCAATTTCCACTCTATCTCATACCTTAAGAGATGAATTTTTCATGTATAAACCACTAAATATGATCCATATTATAATTATAAGCCATAACCTATATCTTTAGTGAAAATGGTTACCTTTGGTAATCATATGTGGATTAATCTTCATATGGTAGATTAATATGTTTATCTCTAAAACCTCATTTGAATTTCATCATAATAAATTCCATAAATACTTAACCTAATATCCCAGTAACAATTCAAAATTTCTAAATAAGCATACTATATTTATAAAAAACTCATCATTAATACCCCATATATTATAAAGTAGATCTTGATTGTCTAATACCAAACATGTGACTACCTTCATCATGCATTCTCATTAAAAAGGTTAACTACCTTAATTATCCTAAAATCGTACTGAAAAATTACATGACTCGTCATTATATACAAAAAAACATATATAATTTTATATATTACGTAAATAATTTTTAATCTCCATCAATGTTAAAATAAAAAATGTTTTTAACAAATAATTTATCAATTATGAGGTCATCAATATTATCCAATTTAAATTATCCATAACGATTATAGGTTTATCCAAACTAAACAGCATTTTCTCAACCTTGGGAACTTATTAATGGTTGTATTTCCATAATAATTTATTATTTATAAAATATTACCAAGACATTAAATCACATATCTAGGAAATTATTACAATTCAATATATTCCTACATAACCTTAAAAAACAAATAACAAACCATAATTATGTGTTTCATGATTCATATAATATAACCGTTGAATTCAAATACCTTAATACTTTGATCATTCGAAAGCATCCTTAAGCCATTAAATAGGCTTGATCATATAATTCCTTAATATAGAATAGCTTTCATATGTACTTTGTATACTTTTCATCATCAACAGAAAACCGTTACACATATATCCTAGTTGATTATCTTCTTGAGATTTCACCTTAGGACATAAATTCTTATAATGACCATACCAGACACATTTAAAACATTCAACAGCTAATGATACCTTATGGTGACCATTTTTCTCATCCATTATGTTATGCAAAATATTAATTTTCCCTTACAATTACATTATTTATATCCTTCTATTCCACACTCAAAACATATCTCGATCTCCATGAGACATTCCATTGGGTGATTGTTACCAAATTATCAACATATAAAAACAATATATTATTTAAACATTGGTATCCACAAACAGAACTCTCATTGAACTTTATTCTTCTCTTCTATTGTAACTGAGATAGTTGATTATTTTTCACATTTTTTATCTTGTTTCCTAATAACTAATTAGAAATAATCATAACCTCATTCACCCTAGTCATCATCCCATTAAAATGCTCTTAAAAAAATCCATCATATTCATTGTTAACTTAATTACTTTTAGTTACCACCATTGAATAAAACCAAATAATCATAGTGTGAGCAACACTAATCATTGTGGAAGAGAACATAATCATGAAAAGTAACTTATTTGATGTCTTAAACATAGAACTATATATTTAATATATTTCACATTAGGATCAACCTAGGTCATCCATGATCAAAATTTTATTAAATATGTCATGATTTCTTATAAAGTGTTTGTGTATTTCCATAGAATATATAATATGAGCACCCAAATAGGTGTGTATCAAGTCATATTGTCCTGAAGTAAGTGATTATCTAGTCTAGATCTATACACCCATTTAGAATTTATTACCCCCATGTACCATTTTTTCAGATATGAACCTTCTTATATTTTGTACATAGAGATATAATTGTTTGGAAACAAATTTTTCTATCCGGTACTGAAATTATAAGACATATTTCATTGTTTGGACTCATCCTTAGACTTATCCTTAGATACATCCCTATAAATATCCTTAAAAATATTCATAAGTATCTCACTAAATTTTTCTCATCCTAAATTCTAAAGGATAACTAAAAATATATTCTAATACAAACTATAACGATCATAGAATACTATACAAGGATATTGCCTTTTTTATATTAATATTCATTCTGTTACATAAACATAAAACTAGGGACTAAAATAGAATAGTTCTATTTGAAACCTGAAAAAAATCATCTAATCTCATGAAATGAATTCAATGATTTCTAAAAATATTTTCTCATTTAGTACTATATATAGACATACACTACCTACAAACAGTCTTCAAAAAATGGGGGAAAGATAACATAATAATGCATTAGCTCATCTACTCAATAAGGTTAATCAAGTGAAATAAATAGACATAACATGAGAATAAGTGTATGTGACTGTGAGAATAACTTATGAAAAACATACCCTACATATCAAAGATCAAAATCACGAGTAATGACATAAAAATTGGAATTCAACAAGACGTATATCATATGTAAATAAAAGAACATGATTCATGAGAGAATAATATTATCATAAGAAATATAATTTTAGAAAAAAAAATAATCATACAAAACTCATTCCTTAGTATTGATGGATCATTTCCAAGACATATCAAAGAACAGTAGGGATGGATACTCTTCTTGGGTAGGACAAACCAACATACCTCACGATAGCCCTTTTAGCATAGTGGAATGGGGTAACTCTCCAAACCATCATAGTAGTGAAGGCTCACTCCTAATTGCATCCTAAACAATAATTTCCTTTACTAAACTGGGAAAAATCCCGGTTCCAGACTATTATATCTAATGATATATAAATATTTACCCAATAGAATACTGGGAGATATAGGTCCCCCTAATACTTAGTTAAATTGAATCCATGATCCATGGTTATAACTTAACCACCATACATAGTAATAATATAATCACCATCACATAATGGGAATCACACATATGTGTTCTACAAGATCATAAAAATCACTATTCCATAACCTATGAAATTAAATGTGTTTCATAAACATTTATTTATATCATAACCTCTTTAAAAGAGATAGGTTTTAAAACTATTTAAAAATTTCATCAAAGTATCTCCCATGAAAATATGTAGGATTCATTAACAATTCACCATGTAATAACCCATGGAAGAGAAATAAGATTCATATACATATTTTCAGCATGAAAATAAACTATTTAGAGAAAGAATAAACATGGTATTTTAGTTAATATACCAAAAATTTATAAGATACGTAAAAGTATTTCTTCTTAGAAAAAGAAATATTTTGAATGAAAATCACATGTAATTTTTCTTGAGGACGTTTACTTATGTTTTAAAATAAAATGTTAAAACTAAAAATTCAAAAATAATTTTTAAAACCATTTTAATATAAAATAATATTTAAAAATATAAATTAATCTTCAAAATTATTTATAAAATATCTATAGTATAATATCCTTCCCACATTTAAAAACACATTTTTAAAAATTTAAAAAATCTTTTCCACTTGGATATAATTTATTTATAAATTTCAAAAATATTAAACAAAATATTTTATTAGAAATTAACTTTGGAAACATTTAACAGAATATTTAAATCCTTTTTAGGTCACAAGAGTGGGAAATACTATGAATTCAGTACAAGTTAAAAACAATTACTATTTTGAAATTTCAGATAAAAACATAAAGATAATTGTTTGAAAAAAAACATAAAGATTCCATCAAATCATTTTTTAAAAGTAATAAATGAGTAAAAATTTCTTTTATAAATTTTATAATTAATCATTTATTTTTAGGAGACATGGTTTTGGAAGAAAATGAATTTCTAACCACAGAAAAATATAAAGGTGGATTTTCATTAAAATATTTTTTTAATTATTTAAATACCAAAGAGTCAGAAAATGGTACTTTTAATTGAAAATATAAATAATTACTAGAGGAAAATATAATCCCAAAGGTTATTGTTATATTTTTCACAATGTTTTATCATCATAAACATGATCATAAATAATTTAGATAAACAGTAAGATTGTAATAATAATTTTCTACAACTTTGGAAACATTGAATCATAAAACCAATAAAGGTATAATGTAAAATAAAACATTAAATATCCTAAGGAAAAATAAAATCAAGATATTACATGTCAACTTGTGTTTATCTATACATTGTGAAGGATTTTATCTCCATAACCTAACATTAGTCACAACAAAGGAAAATTGAGAGAAAAATCCCTTAACAATTTAGTATCATTGGAAACTTAAACCTTATAAAAGAGTGATAAAAAAGTAAAAAAGTAAATACAAAAATTTTACAATATATTACCAAAAAAACTAATTCATGTATATTATATAAACCACAAAAAATAGATAGTAAATGAATATTTTATGTGTATAAGAGAAGTAAAATATGAAATAGAATTCACAAACTGTAAGTGTTTAATTCGCCTATAATTGTTCAGAACACAAATATAATAAATATAATATTTTTATAAATATATCAAAGAAACATAAATAAATTAATCATAGAATATATTTTACAATTATGTCCATTTATTACCTGTTTTTTTCAATTCCTTATTAAAATTATTTTTCTTGTTATAGCTGCATTGTTTTTCTTATAAGTGTTGTTTTTTTTTCAATAATATTACTGTGGTTATATGTACATCATATCCACAATAGTATTCCATAAATAATTATCATATTTATACATCAATTAATATATTAATTACAATCATGGAAGATGTTTTTGATAAATGATGTATGTTATGATCAGGAATACAACATGTCATACGTACTCTTGAGTAACGTTTCAATTTTTTAGCAATCATTATGGAATAGAGGTAAGTAATAAATTGTATTTAAATAACGTCCATAGTATAATAAATATAATAAAATTTCTATAAATTTACCTATACAAATAATATATGTGCTTTGGTGATGAAAAAGAGAGTCACATCGCTTCATGAAAGCAGGACTCCACATATACATGAATGATTTTATCTTCTTTCAGTTAGTGAAAAAATAATAAATAAGTATATATATTATTTTTTAAATAAAATAAATATTTTATTTATACAATAATTTATTTATTTATAAAACATATATTTATCTTTATTATATTCTATGTAAATCATTAATGAAAAATGAATCACTTCAAATCATGAGTCATAAGTCCGCCATACACCCGACTGACGTTATCATACTACCTAAAAAATAGAAATTAAAAAAGTTAAATATTATATAATGACTAAATTTTTATAAAAATTATTTAAATATTAAAAAAATTCTTTATATCTATCATCATAACCATCCTTGATTAGTGGTAATGGAAAAAGAATGACATCGGTTCAAAGGTAGTTGTCCATCATACATATCAAAGTTGACTATTTAACCCATTTGATTGATGTGGAGATGGATTTAGATCATCACCATAAAAAATTATTAATTAATTTAAAATGTTACTTTTATTATATAATCATGGTTTAATATGAATAAAATGAGGTGGAATAATAAATTAAATTAAAACAGTCATTGAAAAACATTTTCTATTATTCTGGTATCCCCCTTAGGTTTTCACAAAAAAACATTCCTTGTTTGGATTTATATATTGAAAATATTGCTAACATAACAAGATGCTGGTTTTTTTAAAGTTATATTATCATGTATTTATCTATCCAAAATGGGTTTAATGAGTGAATATGATCAGAGAAGGGGTGACTCTTTATAAGTGAGGTGAGTGGAACACCAATTTTGTTTTGAAATAATGAATGCCACCAATGTTCTATTCATGAAAAAAGGATCCAATAATGTAAAATTATCTTAAATATAGAATATATTGTCTATATATGTCTATAAAATGATAATCATAATTTTATTCAGTTATTTTTAACCCTTATCCTTTTTGGTTAACCGCGGAGATGAACCCTTTTATACCATAACCACTGTAATTGTTTTTACTATTTTAATTTTTAATTTTGTTTAATAATTAATTTGAAAATATTATTTAATATAAATTATATTATTCTAATTACGTAATAAGTTTTTTTAAATTATATTTAGAGAAATGGAAAAATGTAATTTAATATCAATCAAGAAGATGCAACGAGAAATGAGGTCTTCAACTAATAAAGGTTGAAACCTTTATAAGGTTTTATATCAAAATTCAATTTGAAAATATCTATAATGACCTAAATTGGATTTATAAATATATATTTTATATAATTTAATTTACAAATCAATTTCATATATAATTTATATTAATAAATAATTTAAACAAAAATTATATTTTCAATTAAAATGTTGTATTTTTCACTCTCCATCAAAAAATGAAACCATTTATATGAAAATCCTAAATATTTACCCAAACATAATTTTGATATTCCAACATAAAATAATGATTTTATTTTTTTAGATAAATTTTTGGAAATTGGTAAACATTAATTTAAAAAATAATATTACTGAATGTGACAAAACGATATTTTTAAAAATAATGTTTTAAGCATAAAGTTGTATTTATTGTTGTCTCTTGTCTAGAAAACAAAAAAATGTAAAAAAGTTCAAAAAATATATAATATAAATATTTAGTTAATGAAATTATATAAAATATATTTTTTAAATTTATTTAGGTAAAAACATTTCTGTGAAAAGTAATATTTTTTCAAAAAATGATTTCCATTATTTTTAAAAAGATTTTATTTTCATTTGTAATTAATTTCTCACCAATAAATTCATTATATATAATTTTGTAAACCATATATTTTTATAACTTAGTGAATATTACACATTCCCACCATTCTAGTTTCTTAGTGAAAGCTATCTTATTATATAATAATATTTCAATATTTTTTGGGTTTTGTTTAAACTTATTTTTTCATGTAACAAAAGCATAACACAATATTGTACGTATAGAAAGTGAAACATATTATTGAATATAATTCAATAAAAACATAATTTTATGTATAATTCAAGTTTAAATCAGTGTTTCATGTAACTGAAGTAGAAATATGTTCTATGTGTAACATAATATATCAAAAAGACTAAATTTATTTGAAAAAACACTTCAAAAAATATACAGGTGTTAGAAATAGGATCCTTTATTATCACATAAATAATAAGAGTATTGTTGAAAAAATATAGAAAAAATTATACCTTATCTTATATTGTTTATATTGCTTAATAAAATATTTTATGAAAATTTATAATTATATTCCTACCTATAGTTAAATTGTTTAAATAATTTTCTATGTATTTGATATATATAACCATCTAATTCAACATAGTGATGTAGTCATCAATAGTATTATCTTTATCCATCATATTTAGTGAAATTTGTAAAATATATATATTATATTTTTATTCTATAATATTTAAATTGACATTATATATTCATATTCTAGTATATTTTAAAGGAACAATAAATCCTAGAATCTTTATATGGTGAAAATAGTAATTAGTAGTTATTTAATATGGACCCACTTGTTCTATATAAAGAACATATAATACTAATTCTAATAATTCCATTAATCATTATAAGGAAATTTTCATATATGAAAATAATATCTTCTTCTTCAGGATTATGAATTGAAAACCAAATTAATATTAATATAGCATCTTATAAGTCAAACTCATTTTTCAATATCTCAGAATACCCAACATATGAAAAACATTCCTTGAATTATAAAATTGTCTTATAACTCCTCAAAATTATGTCTCTGAATGAATTTAAATTGGATCTACATTCATTTATGGAGACAATGAATGTATAAGAAGGAACGATTCAATATTATTTTTTTATCTGTCTTCAAAAAAATAAATTCATCAAAATAGTAAATAATAAATTTCCTAATACTATTTTTTTTCTGTATTATATTCATTGGAATAATTTAATTATATTACCATAATATAATATGTATTTTCCCCATGATTCTTAGTCATGTGAAATTTCATTCTAAATAGATTGTTGAAAAATAACAACTTTTAATGTGAATAATAATTTCAATATTTTTAACGTGAAATTCCCGTGACAATCACTACTTTATGTTTTAAGTTAATCTCATTAAAACCCCACTGAATCTCAATTTGAAAATATTATTTGATCAATATCCTATGATTTTAAATATTTAAATTCAATTATGAATTTTAAAATTCTATACAACTTTTAAAAACCACAAAATTTGATAAGTAATTCATCCTTATATAATTGCCCCTATATAACCCATTTCATAAGATTGAAATTAGTCTCATGGAAATCTTTGTAATTCGATTACTTTTTAAATATCTATATTAGATGGTACTTTATAAGAGTAAATAAATATAACTTTATTTAGTTTATCTTTATAGAATTTAAAAAATAACACTTTTAGAGTCTTCAATGATCCTTATGGAAATCTATAATAATCCCTATGAATTCTTTATAACCATATACGAACATAGGTATAATCCAAATAATTACTAAATGACTCCTACATGGCTCAAGTTATATTTACACAATTATATAATAACTATTACACATTATCCAATCATACATAAGATGTTATCTAGGATCCTTACAAAGTTCAAATGACACTTATAGATGTTGTTTCTTCCTTAAATTTTTTTTATACCTTTTATAAATTTCCACTTTAAGGAATAAATGAATTTTATTAAGTCCAAACATAACAAAATTTTCCCCAATGTATATAAATTAATTAACTATTTTAACCCACCTCAATCCATCTCTTAATCATCTGCCACACTTTTACTCAATTGAAAATAATTCTTAATTACATTCCAATGATTCAAATATATTGAGTTCCCAAAAAATCATTATACAATAATTTTATTTGGATATATAGGTCTATCAGAGACATTAGAATCTAAATGTAAAGTGTTTTGAAATCCCTATAATTTTTAATAAGGAATTTAGGGTTTTGTTTCTAACACATACTAGTTTCTATTTTATCATTTATGATTAATGAAATTGTATATTCTATATACTTGAGTAAGGACTAATAATTTTTTGGTGTTATTTGTTTCTAAACAAGATTTTGGTCATTTAAGTAATTTTATAGAAATTTAACGAGTGTTTAAATATTATATATGATATACAACTAGGAATTATGATTTCTTAGATCACTTAGTATTTATCCATTAATGAGAAGGGGTGATAAATCAATTTTTTATGGACTATTATGAATTAAAAAAATTATATTATTTACCTCACAACATTTTTGGTGAATATATATCAATCCTTTTATAACCTTCAGATAACATACCTTGAAAATTAATAAGAAAATAAAGAAATAATGATAATAAATATTTTTTAATGAGGGTGAAAAATATTATGGATGTCTATGTCCCTATTTTATAATGGTTGTTATCCCATTAACACACAATTGCTCTTTTTATTGGGAGAATGATTATGAAAGGTAATATTTGTAGAGAAATATTTGTGTAACCAACTAGTAGATCCTCATTTAAAATTATTGGAATTTATCACCTCGACATATTTTAGTACTAAAGGCATCATTTTTCTCTTAGATATAATGAATCCAATTAGATTTATCAAATTTAAAAAATCCATGAGGCTACATATTATATTTTTTGGACCTTCCTATATAGTTTTAAAAAAGGATGGATTCCTAACAACATATACATTAAAATGTAGGTTCATTAGTAGTAGTCCATCTATTTTATCTCCCTTGATAATATAATTAAATAGACAAGGATCATCACTATATCTCCATTGTGGGAAAATGTTTTTTAGAAAAATAAATTTGAAAATTATTGTAGTCATCTATCCATTTATTTGACACATAGGTTTATTTATAAAAAATAGTATTAGTACTATGAATACTATATTTTTCTCAAAAAATATTGAATATAGTATGATTATTGGATCATTCCATCATTATTAATATTCTTTTCATATTTTTGTACTCAAAAGTCCACGAATATTATCTCAGTAATATCAAATAATTAATTCTCCATCACTCATTTATAATATGCCATTAATATCAAGACCCTAATAATTACATTTAAAAAAGCAACTAATAATATCTCATAAATACTCGATCATCCTTCATAGTGGTATTTCTCAACTATTTCATCACTTTTCCTTAACTTTTATGTTTTGAAAAAACCACTTTTTCGAAATACACATTTTTATTGGAACTCATGAATAGATATAATCGTAGAATGGTATCATATGTTATGAAAAAATATCTCCCACAATAATATAATTATCACGTACTAAAAAGTTTAATTTTATTGATGACTCATCCACTCATTCATGATTAATTCCTCAATAACAAAACCCTATCACCTCAAATCAAATGTAAACAAAATTAATGGTTAGTCATATAAAAATTGAAAATCACTATAATTTTTTTTCAAATTAATTTCAGAAGACACAGTTAGAGTTTGGAAGTAACTGTAATGACTTATATGATACTTTTAATTCAGTGTTTCTTATTTATTTGAAACATACATGCATAAATAAAATAATATTTTTTCAAAATTCATGCCTCTTAAATTTTATCAGTGTTCTAAAACTCAATTAATTTTATAAATTCCATTGTATTCCCATTTCAAACAATTAAATAGAATTACATATTTAATCAAATAGGTTTATAACCTAATCAAAATTCTTAGTGTTTTCCATAATCTCTCTATGTATATTCCATAAAAGCTCAAAAATCATTATAAAATTCCAAAAAAAATTCTAGAAACTAAAAATTAAATTCCCAAAAATGTAGATTTTGATAACATAGTCTATATTATTTCAATTAATGAATCCAATAACTCATCCAATTTTACTCTTTCATAGATATTATAATTTGCTTTAAATGATGTTTCAATATTTAATAAAAATAAATACATGGAAGAAATATTTCAATATTCTTTCAAATGTTCTTCATTGGGATAAAATATTTATCAATATTCAATCATACATGTAACAACTAAGATTATATAATGACACTAAAATAAATAAATTATATAATATACTACATTAATTATGCACCATGAATATACCAAGTTCCATAACAATTTAATTAACATTATTCAGAATATCATCATAAAAAGTTTTATTCAAGTAACTCATTTAGTTATCCAATACGGTTGAAGAATAATATTATCTTGTCAAATATTATCAAAACAATTATACATGAATATCATACCACCTTCTCTATTTAATTCCTTATGAATAATGGAAATAACTTAACCAATTCTCTATCATCTTCCATGTGAATGGATCTTAAATAATATCTAAGGGAATATCTTTTATTCAATAAAATAACTAATTTAATTTTTAATTTCAATTTTATTTGAATCATATATTATATAGAAAGAATGATTATAAATAAATTATTTTATATCAATACATGGTATCACCTTCTTTCCCTTGTTTAAAATTCTTGATCATGGATCAACAAATAAAGAACATCAAACATCCAATTGAAAGGATCTCCATTCAACTTTCCATAAGAAATATAAATAAATTACATTGTAACATTGGACTACATGTCATCGATACTCTTTGGAACTCCAAACTAATAACATGATGTACTATTTAAAATATATTCAATCACGAAACCTTATTCTTTATTTGTTAAGAAAATATAACAGAGACCAAGCAGGACCGACAATATAACCATTTTATGTTTTTTTCAATCATAGTTTTTAAAATAAATGTATATATATTATTCATTGAATTTATTCTCTATAGACACTATTGACAATAAATAGAAAGCCTCGTGATAGAGGATAATACAAATTCACAAAAGGAAATGGGCCATAAATTATTCCTAATTATGTATACGTCATGAATATATATTTTTGAATATAAAAAGTCCCAATTTATATAAAAATTATTACCATAATCTAATAAATATTATAATGACTAAAATTATTGATCCATGAACTGTATAAATATTTTTTTAAATAATAAAAAAAATTAAAAATAAAGTATCTGATTTAATCTATAAAAATTTATTCACTGATATTAATATTAATTTTAAAAATATTCTAAATATTTATTATAGGTTATGTATTTATCAACCCTTCAATATACCATATTCTCTATATTTTTTTTGTCATTGAAATATTCTCCATATTAATATGAAATTTAGTTATTTGAAATAAAAAAATTTGTAGTATGAAAAAATTAAATTTCAATTAAACATTCCTATAATATTCTTGAAATAATTTATTTTTATGAAATAAATAATTATTATATATTCCCAAGATACTCCCTCTTAAGGGATTCACCATAAATTAAATTTATCCTGAAAACTCCATCTGAAAAATTTAAATTAATATATACAATGATGACTTCATTATAATATTGTGAATTTATTAATTTTTGTAATATTTATTCACATTTACCTAATTTTATCCCTCACACATAATCATTAATGACCTCAACCTCTTGAATATAAAGATAAATTAATATATTTATATATAGAGGAATAATTTGTAAATATTGTTTTCTATAGTGATAGAAAAGGTTTGAGAGTTTCTTCATAATTATGACACACATTTATTTTCAGTGAAGCATTTTGGAGAACCCTTCACACTTAATTTTGGAATTATAGGATAGTGTTATCTTGGGGAATCATTAAAGTATTTCCTTTCTTAATAAATTATTTTACTATAGTTTTATTTGAATCAATGTTCCTCAAGACAAATAAGTAATTTAGTTCATGATACATATTCTTTATCATTCATTATTGATCTTGTAATATAAATAAAAAATCCTTAGATTTTTGACAATAATTTGTTTACCACCCATAATACTTTTTATGAACTCATAGATCATTTTTTAGAAAAAACTATTGAATTTTTATTTCCACTTCTTGGGAAATTTAATTCTTCATGGTAGAACCTCAACATTGTTATTTTACATCCATATTTATATCAATTTTAAATTGGGCTGGAATAATAATAATACACTATTTTTAGTGTTTTCCATTCTAATTTTATATTATTTACAGATTACAAGGAACTATATTTCCCAAACTAGTACCCATGTTGTTCTTTTGAATCTTCTATCCCATACACTTCTCCTTGATTCAGTTAATTGTAAAAATCTGGGAATGTATTCAAGAATCCATAGTGTTTTTTCTTCTTCCATATTATAATTATCTCAATTTCATTGGTTTTACATTGTTTTTTCCCTTTCGTAGGAGTGTCATGATTAATATTTTTTTTTCAAAACCCAAGGAACTATCACCTAACTAATTTATTATATTCGTGTTTTATGGTTTTATTTATTTTATTGAATTAAATAATTATTTATTTATTAAAAAAAGAACATATCTTTAAAATGACCAAAACATCTTACTTTTTTCCAACACATAAAATCTATCCTTTTCCCCAAGTTTATTATTTTATAATTATATATATATTATATTATAATGTATTTTGAATATCTATTATCTTATTTTATTTGGATTTTAGTTATTAATTCTAGTCTTTTATACAAGGTTGTTGTTTTTCATCCAATGCTTGAAACTAATCTTCAACCCCATTCATGGGTTTCTCATTCTATATGGTTATATTTTTAAAATATTTATTAGTTTTAGATAATATATCTACAATAATTATTGTTAAATAATTTTTTTCCACAAGTATTTTGAGTATAGTACATTTCAATGTGCATAAATATAGTACTGAATACAATATTTACAATTAGTTAAAATATTATGTGATCTCCTCCAATAATTTTATAAAATAGCCAAAAATGAAAGTGGTGACATCATTGGGAAATGTTTTCGTGGACATTATCAAATAATAACATGAATCATTATATGCATTATAACATGAATGTTCAAAGATGTAATGTTACATACTTGTGTATGCTTTATATAAGGAACAATATCTATAAAACCCTTCCATTCCTCATCATCAGGTAGATATTTTGAAATACCAATGGGATTTTTTTCCATCCCCTTAATAGTGCATTAGAGGAAAAATAGACTTCCTTAATTCTAGATGTATTTTATGTAGAATAATGGCATGTGATAATAAATTAATCCCATTGTTATCATACGAGGGATGATTCACATCACATATTCATTCAAGACATATATTAGAAAAAGATATAATAGTGTTAAATCTTATTTGATTACCTGTAATTTGCAAAGAAAAATTATTCCCATTTTTATATTTACGATCCCTTCCTCAATTTATTTACAAGTTTTTTCTACATATACATCCATGTATGGAAACAAATTTCGTTCATGGATTCATCAACTAGAAAAATATAATATTTTTTAAAATTTTCTTTTATCAATAATCTAAAAATAAAATTACAAACATTCTATAATTCAAATGAAAATATTTTTAACCTTATAATATTTGGTGGAACCTACTGTCTGATACTTAGGTTTAAGATCCCTTGAGATATAAAAAATAATGGTGGTGAATCCCTATTTTATATCCTATCGCAAATTATAATCCTTAAACTTTTTTATCATTTACCCTGTTAATGAATGGATATCCCATTCATGTTCCCAGCTTCAGCTAGAAATCATGAATAATAATTATTGTAGTCAAATAAAAAGGGATAATTTGTTTATTAATAAGGACCATCTACTGAACAGATTACTTCATCCCAAATTTATTGTGGTTTTTATCTCATGTACAAAAAACTCCCGTTTTGGTATCAATAAAATTCACAAACAAGTTTATATATGTTGAACAAAATTACCAGTTGAAACCATGTAAAATGAAATATCCAATATATATATATTTAAATAAAATAGATATATTATTTCCCCTCAAAGTATAAATTTAGTGAATACATCACGTATAACATAGTAATTTTTGATATGATCACCATTATATACAATATTAATCTATGTGTCTATATTTTTCCTCATCAAACCATATAATATAAGGATATTGTATATTGGAATTCGTGAATCTTTAATTTAGCATATAGATTAATCAAAACTATAATGGTTGGTCTCCGACGCATTTTATTCTACAGTATTGCAAAATTAATATAACATTATTTATAATAATATAACTTATTCAGTTTAAAAGAAAAATTAAATAAACAATGGTATATTTTTTCCCTATACCTTTAATACACAATTTTATTTCTATGAAATATATATTACTTCTCGTTAACATTTTGACTCATAAAATATGTATTTTTGTAAAAAACTATAGATATATTTGTTATTTTTATTATTATATTTATATTTTTTAACATAGAATAACATGAAATTATCACAATTATATTTAACATTCAATTATCCAGGATTAATTCACAATAACTCCTTGTAATCTAGTTATTTATAAATCTTATTTAAATTATCCATAAATAATATTTTCTAATGGTTTGGTATTTATTCAAAGTGGGCTTCCTTTATTATCATTACACCTTTCCTTGTTTTTCAATTCTCTATAAAAATCCTTAATTTAAGATCATCTCATTATGTGAATAAATGAAGTGATATGATTATAATGTGGAATAAAATATTATGAACTAAATTTATTCAGAAAATATTTTCTCATCAGACACTGCATCTTATAGCTCCACTTTATGACAAGGACACTCATAAATTATACAATTATCATAAGTAAAGCATATCATCATAAATAATGGACAATAAAAATTGACATTTTGATAATTAAAGGGTTAATAAATAGAACTAAATCATAATTTTTCATTATGAATTATTCTTATTAAAGTTTATCTTCTTATTTTTTATGTTAACATATATAAAAATAAATAATATGGTGAATTGAGTCACTGAATTGTACACATTTGTAAAATTACTATTAAATTCTAATAATTTTCCAAACATCTAGTCAATCTTTTCTAAAAATGAAGCATTAGAATCTAGAAAATGACTGTTACATTGTTTATAGATTAATATTATATTCTTCAGTGAGAGTCTGGAAGTGACACTTACACATTACATGCCTTTGAATGTTCATTGGTTCTGATATAGATTATTTTCATATGAAGCCATCATAATTCACTTACATAGAAATTGTGAATTTAATTTTTATCTTTTTTATAATAAAAATTTACTTCTATACATTACAATCCTATTTTCAATTTTGACAGTTAAAACAATCCTAAATAAATTTCCAAATAGGGTTAGTAATTTTTGAAGACCCATACAGGCATAAAAATCACTCAGAATCAACTAAAAAACACATCAACTCAATTTACATAATCCATAATAATATTTAAATAATTTAAAAAATAATAAAAAACCTATGTAAACACATTCCTGATTATTTAAATTAAATAATTCACTACTTTGTGAACATTAAATATTTCTCAAGAATCATACATTGATATTGAAATATGATATAACAATCATAAAGATGGATATACGTAGTGATGGATCTTAAAATTTTATTTTACAACTCCTTTATAGAGATAAAAAATTGACGAATCTCCACACCGCATAGAAGAGCTCAGACTGTGTTCTTCCATTAAAATCAGTTAGTATGCACTATGTGTATAAAAAAATCATTAATACCAAGAGAAACATTATTCACAACATCTAAAAAAATATTTATTATAATATTAACTCATTTTGTTCTTCTTCACTATAGTATAATCTTCTAGAATTTTTAAATCATCTTAAAATTTTTTTGACAATAATTCTTTAGAAGCTTACAAATTCTATTCCGTTTTAACAATAATATAAAATTGTAAACTTTTCAAAACAAATTTTTGTGAATCGACCTGAAATAGTATCTAATGGAAGATATCACTCTAAATATGTGAAACACAGTATATATTTTCCATTTTAGTTTCATCTTCTATTCTTCATATATAATGGAAATAACCTAAAAATTTCAATCAGTCCATGGCATCATCTTATTTCCTCTTATTAGAAATTCCTTAACATGGACCACCCATTATGGAACATCCATCTTCAATAAAATTTAATATTTTTCTCAAATCAGTATATATATGAAACCATATAGGTAGGTTAAACCTTTTTCTTATCAACATGTTTTGAAATATCCCATTAATTATATGTTGTACTAATTACTATTTTGAAACCATATACACCATTGAAAAATATAACAAACACAGAGTGGTTCTAAAAATATTAATGTGTGATATTAATGTGATTAGAAATATTTTCCAATAATTGAGAATAATTTTACATGTTTTATAAAGTGTTGTACATAATCATGACATGTGATTTTTGTAGAGTTATAAAAATTTATTAAATTATAATGTTGTTTATATGGGTGATATCGTGGATAAATATTCAATTTTATGCGATCATTATTAATGAAAATATGACTACTTTTTTTATTGTAAATATTAAATTTATTAGGATATTTAAATATAATAAATCATTTTTTAAAATATAAACCCTTATTAAAACTATATAAACTTGAGTAATTTGTATAATTAGTCTGTTAAAATTTTATATATATTTTTTTGTATTCAATATTGTAAAAACATTATTTTTACATGATAGTGTATATGGTTTGAGTAAAATTCAGCATAATTATTTAGATTAACTAATAATAAGTCTTACTTATTTTATAACGAATTCAATATATTATTAAATGATTTATAATTTTTGAAAACTATATCTAGATATATTTCAATGGGTTATTAAAAGGATAATATATATATCTTGATGATTTAATGAAAAATTTGTATTAATGTTGTTAAAATATATATGTTTTGAAATGTAATCATGGGAATTTAAATATTAACATATAAAAATGTGTCTTCTAATTAATTATTTTCATGAGAAACTAAAATATCATTGACTTATTTGTGTGGGTAAAATAAGGGATTATAGACTACTATATACATCTAATTCTTTGTTGAGCATGTGATATTAAGAAAGAACTCCATCATTATAAAAATCAATGATGTTGGATAACTTGTAATGATCCTTGGGTTTTTAAATGACATGGGATGGCGATATATGATCCATAAGTTATATATTGTAATTATTTTAGTCCTGATATTATCATATATTCCATGTGCTTGGGATGTACATATACAATTTTTTCCTTTGGCTCAATTATTACATAGTTGATTTTTAAATATTTCACCTTTGATGAGCGATGTTAATATATAAATTATTTTATGAATTGGTTAGCAACTAATACAGTAAAAATAATATTTTGATTGATATTAAAAAAAATTAATAAAATTTATGTATATATATATATCATTTTCAAATCTCAAGGGATTTTTTGAGTTGTAATGGTTTATACAAATAATATTTTCTCCCTCCTTATAAATATGCATATTGTGTTTATGGAATATATATATATATAAAAATAAAATTTTTTAGGTATAGAAATGGTGTACTCTTAAGGTTGTATTTGATGTTAATATATAACAATGGAGCTATTTTCATATGCAATTATTGTAATGTGATGGTCTTATAAAAATTGAGAATGACTTGTCCTTTCATCAAACATTTATAAAATTTAAAATAAGAATTTAAAATTCACACCAATTTTCCATATAAATCTATCAAGATATATCAATAACAATTTATATGAATTCATTTGAGAAACATATACATTCTTGATAATTACAATATAGACCATTAACATAAATAAAATTGCAAGAATAAATGAACACTATACGAGACTCAAAAATGTCCAAAACCCATATCCTTTCAAAGCTACAATCTTGTGAAAAAGACCTTATAGTGTCCTAAACATGATAATATGAAACCAAATTAAATTTATAACATAATGTTTCAAGGATAATATCCTTGTACTAGTTCACATCTAAACATCAATAAGTGAAGTTTCATGTTAATTAAAGTGAACATGCAATGTTTCAATAAAAAAAAATTAGTTGGCCCCACTGAAGACATTGAATTATATAAAAAGTAATAAATTTTTTACATAAAATGTGTCTTCATAGTTATAAATAAAGTGGTAAAAATATTTCACAGACTATAATTAAATATTTTCATTAAATAACAAATAATATATTATAATCAATGATAACAATGAAATATATATCATCTTCCATAAAAAGTATTCAAACCAGAAAAAATTTCAACTCACAACCCTAAATGAGAAAAATAGTTCTATGTATGAATAATATAACTACAAATTGATAACTTTTACACCATAATATAACATTTACACCATGTTTCAACTGTAAAATCAACAGAAAACCATTTGAAACAAATTTTCCAGTGGCACCTGTAGATATTCATTTATAGTGACCATCACAGTATATGATAGGGAATAAGTGTTATGAAATAACATTCATTATAATAATTATATAAATAATTTATATTATTTGTTGGGATAATCATACTCTTTCCTCACGTAATCGACCAATCACTATATATATGGTCTATCCTCTAACAAAGGGGGATGACAATTCTCTGGACTAGAAATTTCATTTACATTTTCCCACAACTGTGAGAATATAAATTAAAAACATAAAATAAAATATTTCAATACATTATATTCCCATAAAATATTAGATTCTCATTTTATAGATAATTAGGATAAAACATTAAATATAAAATATAATATACTTTTATCTAATAGAAATTATTTCCAAAATGAGAGAATCTTATGAATTTATAATGAATCTTAATAAACTCCCCCAAATTATCTACATATGAAAATATTCTAGATATTATATACATTTCGTATCTTCTTAACCTGGGGGTAGAAACATAAGAAATTTTTGAGCTCAAATGATTGATAAAGTTAAATCATATGTGTTGACTATCAAATATCATAAGTGTGTTTATGTTAAGAATATGGGTATAATTTGGATGTATAAGAAACATTTAACCAGAAAAGAATGGATCAAAAATAATGAAATATGGACTGAAATATCATAAAACATGAATTTAGTAAGTGTGGAAACATGAGTAAAAAACAATCCATGTGAGTATAATAATAGGAATATATATTGGAAATGTTAAATTACCTCGAAACCAACCATAAAAAAGTAATTTGGAACAAATTGAAGCATATTGAAATTATAATAAATTGGTCACATAATAATTAACCCCTAGAAATAATGTTTGGATCACAAAACATTCTAATGAAAAGATTTATCATTTTATATCATAAAGAACCCATGGAATTAAAATGGATATCCAACAACATTAAGTCACTATCTATGAAAATAAAATCTGATAAATATAGTGAATCATATTTTATTTACACCATATAGATAAATGTTATATGGATAAATCAATAATTTCCCAAAATAAATCAATTTATGTTATATATATGGACACCCTTCACTCATTAAAACAGAAAAAATGTTATTTATAATGTAAATAAAAAGGATGATAAGTTACGACTATTCATATTTGATAGTTAGAAATATAAAAGACACTGATGAATCATATCATTTTTATAGAATAACATAACATAATCAATCAAGAGAATGATGTTGGATGACTGAAAAGGGACATATCCCTAGAGTAATAAAAGAAACTCCAATTGATTTTCACATAGAAGAAAATTATGCATGAAAAAGAATGCTATGAATGGTATCACAATATGAATGGATTAATAATATAATCGGTTGATTCCAAGATTAATATCCCCAAAATTATAATGTTATATATTTATTAGAGAATAAATCATGCAACATTAATATCATGAGCATAATCATTTTTAATATGAAAGAGAAATTGTGACTGAGAACTTAAATGATATTAAAAAAAGTAACATATATGTAACATAAAAAATTATTAAACTATTTCAAATGTATCTTTTGAGAAGGAATAGTTAACGAGTATAGAAAATTTTAATAATAAAAAAATCTCCAGAAACAGTTTCTACAAAATTACATACTATTTTATATTAGGTAATGTGGGACTAATGATAATTAAATTTAATTAAAGGATAAGAACCATTTTAATTCATCCAAAATACCAATATTCAAAACCTATATTTTTAATATAGTAATAAAAACATCATTTTTATTAAAAGGACTATTAAATATCATATAATAAAATATTAGGGTCAGATAACACATCTATGAAAAGTTGAAGTTCAATATAAACATTATAACTCAAGGAAATGGGATTTTAGGTATCAATATCCCTTATGAGATTATAATTTATGAGGAATGATGTATTTAAAATGATTTTATGTGATTAAAATATAAAAAATTAGGGAATATAAAATAATAAAATAAAATGGTATAATGTACCGAAATTATATAAAATTGTTTCTAAATAATGATCTTGTCACAATGGGAAAATATTGACTTACCAAAAACTCTTATGACTGGGGAAAACCTTGATTCCACGGGAATTTACAGAAAATGATATTATTTGGATTAGTATATCCCAATAATTATCGGGAATAATATTATAGAATATTTATTTGAGATTAAATCAATATAAACCCATACAAGGGAAACTTACGGCATAACATGTAACATGTCTCAATGAATCAAAACATAGTCCAAGAAAACCCCTCACCGTAACTTCCTTCTTAGTTGATCACACTATATCCTTTTGAGTAAAAATACAATGAAACATAAAAACTATTAAATAATACTATACCTTCTATAAAAATCATTTAAAATTACTCGTTATATTTATTTTTTAATGTTATTATTATTTTCAATATCTAGTGTCTTTAATCTTGATTGTTTTGAAGTAGTTTCATTATAGAAATTTTTTTATTCCTTATTCTCTCAAAGATCATAAATCATAGATAATACAAGGTAATTAAATTTCTTTAATATGGTATTATGTAATTTTATAATTTCATTTTATGATATTAATGGTTATGATCATTAATGATGAATTCAATGAAGATATTGTTTCAATGATTCTTAATGAATAAAGGGTTTTTCCTTAGACAATGAGTTAAATTTTCATTATAATATTATAAAAACAACAAAATCAATATTTAATTATTTATTTCATATATTAAAATAAATTAAATTACCATATTCATCTACGATATAAATTTTTAGAATTGTTTATGTAGGTCATTAAACCAACCCCACCAAGATCATCCATAATTAATGGATAATTATAATTTGATTTAGATTTAATATCATTATAATAGAAGAAAAAAAATATTATTTAGTGACTATTAGTGTGATATATCAAAAATTTTAAATATAATAATTAATGGATAGCCTAAATGATTTTATTTTATATAATGAAGAAATCATTTTTTCTCTTAGAATGACCTTTTGGATTGTTGATTTGAACACTATTTTAACCACTAATATTGTTAATAGGTTGCCCAATTTTTCATTACATAACCATAATAATATCATAAAAATAATATTTATCCATTAAACCCAATATCAACACTATGCATTTGTGGAATTTGTGAAAATATAAAAAGGAAATTAATCATCCCATGGAAGTTGTAGTTCATACATAGTCATGGATGATGATTTTTTGCAGAGCATAGAGAAAATTTGTAGTATGGTTTATCATAAAAAAATATAAAATAAGTCAAAAATATCACAATTATATGTGTAATTACCTATAAAGACCATCCTTTTAATTAGGTGAAGTAAAATTAAACCTTTGGCATCATGGAGGTGGTAGTTTTCACAACGTAGGCATGACAATTTCGTTTTTTCTTAATAGAAAATGAAATAGTGTTTAATGCTTGTTCCACCATTATAATAACATAATAGTATTTTAATGAAACATATGTTATAATTTTAGGATGATGTATTATAATTTTATGAAATAATAATTTAACATAATTAAATAGAAAACAAATCGTATTGGCTTGAAAGTTTTACCTCACCTCTTTTATTATCTCTTTTGCAAAGAGGATAAGTCTATAAGGGATGTTTTTTAATGATACCATAAACTATTGATTGTGGATATAAATTAGAAATAAATTATTTCTCATATTTTTGTAATAAATAAGCGGGTTTTTGTCTGAGTGGAAGTCATGAGAGTGGTGCCACTTTTATAAGCTAAAAGGGATGATTTTTTTATAAAAACCCAACAATGTTCAACAATTGAAAGTCACTCTAAAGGATAGTGGCAAACAAATTATAATTAATATGGAAGAGAATATATAATATCAATAAAAACCTAAAAATTCCAATTAAAATCATATTTTAATCATTTTAGGAATATTTCCTTTTAGGTTACTCATTTTTACCATTTTGGTTTTCCCAATGGTAACTACATTTTCTCAAGAAAATGTATCCATAATTCTCAAAAATAAAATCTTATGTATTATATAACTTTTACACAATGATTAATCATTTATATGTATATTTTAATTTTATTCAACATATGATAGTTATAAAATGGAATTTTAAAATAATAAATTTATAATGTATTAATTATTTTAGAAATTAAACTTATGTTCTAAAATTTCAAATATGGGTTTTTAAATTAAAAAAAATATTTTTAAAATTTTAAACTAAATTATAAATTTTTTTTTAGATCTTATAGTTATTTTCATGATGTTAATATTCATAGTTATATGTAATAATTTCCATGTTATTTGTAAAAATATTATTTGGCACTATTATCCAAAGATAAAATCATTTTAGAAAATTCTAACAATTGATATTCTAATAATATTTATTTCAAAAATAATAAAAATAGAATTTCATTTTTTTCAAATTTAAATTATAAAATTAATAAATTATTTTTTAATTGAAAGAATAAAATTTAATTAATAATTCCTCAATTATAAAATTTTATTTTCAATATTTAAGTGTTTTAGTGTAATTTATTCTAGATTTGTTAATAAACATGAATTAACATATTAGATTATAAATACAAATACTAAAAATTAATATAACATTTTTACTATGATCAATTTTTTTATTTTGGTAAAATTTAATTAACCTATTTTCTTAAAAAAATTATTTTAAAGACATAAATTTTTAAATATTAGTCAAATAATATTATATAGTTAAATTATTATAGTACTATCTTTTTATCTACTATTTAATATATTATTCATGTAATTTTAATATTATATGGTCTTTTATTCATGGGTTGCATTAGTTCACTAATTTGTTTGATACGATCTATTGATGATAGGATTAATTTAATGGTTTGATTATCTCACATTGTTACATTGAACCCCCTTAAATAAAATGAATCCTTGAAATTATTAATCATTTGATGAATGTTTGTGATGGTATTTGAAACATATTTATCAATCGGGTTATGACATGTATTATAAAATCTGCATGAACCTCTGTGGCTATATTAAATTTCTTATATTTCCAAAAGAAACATAAAAAATTAATACAATTATACAACGAGGTATATATATACCAAAATTATATATTCCCCATCAAAAAATTACCAAAACCGGTTGAATTTATGCGATATTATATCATTAAGAGATTGCATATTCCTATAAAAATCATCTCTATCATTAACTAGTAGGTTAAAACATTACATGATACTCTATATATATCATGATCCTAAATAAATTGGGAAAACCTCCACAAACATATCATGTAAATAGTATAAAATCTAAGGATATAAATACTATATCACTAAATTTTATCAAAATCATTTAGACCATAATTTTATCATACTGAAGTATATATTAGACAAAAGTGTTTTTGATACCATGGTCATATGATCCACAATTGTTATCCCCAAAATACAACCTAATCATAAAATCAATTTTCAATGTTTTTGGAATAATTTAATATATGTTTTAAACTATTAATCAATTACTAATAATGAAAATTACTCATATATTTCTTCTAATCCTCATAAATTTAATAATATACTAGAATATCATCGATAAATATCACATTCTAATGAAAATGTCTTGGATTATTAGTTTTTTAAGATATAATCCTCAATAATTTATATATGACTAATATTCTCACTTTTTCTATTATGACATTAATATACTATTATTATAAAAAAATTGAAGTACGCTCTATTTACTAGTTATAAGACACATACGTTTCATGATACATTCCTTTCTCAACGTCATTTTCATGGTATTATTTTATAAAAATACTAAATACAAAATAGTAATTATAATATAGAAAAGAATAAGAGTATATGAATTTTAAATATAAATCATATGATTTGTTCTCTAGTTTTACCATCTTATAATCCTATGATAATATCTTATAAATTGATCATCCTATAAGTTTCTGGGATCAAATTTGGATATTATAATTTTTGTTTTCTTATTATTCTAAATATTATTTTTTAATGTAGTTAGGAAATAATTTTTTTGAAATTGATTGTGAAGATAAAATGATTGACCAAATCATATTAACAAATATTTTCAGAATCTGCGTTGAGTTAGGAATCATTCATGCACAAGGTGATCATAGAGATAATACAAAATAATACCTTATCATGTTTATTATCCCGATGTATTTTTCCCCCTGACTGAATCCAATGGGATAATATATATACAGATATGTTTTTTAATAAATCCTCAATATCTATACATCACCAAAATTTTGATATGTTAATATATATATATATACTTATACCATATATTTATCCCTAGATTCTTTACAAATGTTATCTTATCCTAATCAATAGAATATTTTCTCTAACATATTAATGTTTTATCGATGCCATTTAAATAATAATGAACATTAACTTATTAACCTCTGATAAATTTTTTAACTGCCAAATAATCATCAACTAATACCATTCTAATCTCCAAAGTTGCCTAAACAGTCATATGATATTAACTATATAATATTATAGTCATTGATATGTAAATTAAATTTATTAAAGAAAATATTTCACTATAATACATTACCAATATATTTTTGGCTTTCTATTTGAGAGAATTATGATAAAAACCTAAATTTAAAAACCCAAGACCATTTTAATAATGTATATTTTTTCCACAATGAAATAAAATACTTAATCTGAAAAATTCTTCAATATCACAAAAATAATCAATATAAGATAATATTTTATATTTTATATAATTTTATTATATTCTTATCCTAGGGGATGAAAACAATAGAATGGGTGACCTCAGATTCTCAGTAAGGGTAAAAATAAGAATCAACAACCAAAAGTCATAAATTTGAATAGAATGGGAATATGGGTATAATCAGGATATATAATAATCTTATACCTATAAAATCATGGATCATAAATAATGAAATAATGGTTCACATTTCATAATTAATGACTCAATAGTGTGTAGAAATGTGTAAATAGACATGATCCATTAGAGTATAATCATAGGCATATAGATTGGAAATATGAAATGAATTCGGAACCTGGCACAATAAATAAAATTGGAACAAAAATATAAATATATAAAGTTTAAAATTATGGGAAAAAAATTTCCACACATCATGTTGTAATAAAAAATTTCCATGCTTCATGTTACAAAAAATTTTCATGATTTGTGTTCTGAACAAAAATGTTCATGCTTTATGTTGAAAAAAAAATCCATTCTTGAAATACTTGTATCATGAGATATAGATCCTAAAATAATGAAATAAAGGGTAATATATAACCCAAAAAATAATTCATCTATAAATATGAGTGACAGTATAAAAAAATCATCCATTTATCACATAATAAATAACCCATGGAAATAATGGGGATTTCATTAAACATTCAAATAAAAATCATTCAATTTTTTATTTCATAATGAACCTAAGGAAATAAAATGTCTTTCAAATGAAAGCAATTAACCTTTTAGGTAAATACAATTAAATAAGTAATACAAATAAAATTATTTTTACCCTATATATATAAATTTTATATAGTTAATTCATTATTTTCACCAAATTAATCTATGTATAAAATCTATATGAACACCCATAAATCATTGAAATTGATAATTGGGTAATATAAATGTATATTTATTTGAAGAGAATTTATAAATATTCAAAATCAATAGTTAAGAACAACAAATGAAGTGATATATCATACCATTTCTAGAGATGAACATTACATAGTCATCCTAGAGAATGAATTTGGATGGTTTCAAGAGAACATATCCATAGTGTGATGAATGAAACTCATAATTATCATGACATATATGAAAAACATCCTTCAAAAAAAAGTATTCGAATGGTATCCCACATGAAGGGATCATGAATCAAAATGCTTATCAGCAAGAGTTCACTCCCCCAAATTATAAATATAGTTATTTATTTGAGAATAAATTATGTAACAAAAATTTCATGAGTGTAAAAACATGTTATTATAAAAACAAAAAAATGTTGGAAAATTAAAGAATAATTTTAAACAAATATTAACATAAATAAAAAATAAAAAAATACATATCACATTCAAAAGTAAATTTTATAAAGGTGAAGTTAATGTTTGTGAAGACTATCAAATTTGAAAAGAATAAAAAGTAATATAGCCTTCAAAACAACATAATTTTTTCTAAAGAAAATGTACGTCCAAAGATAAAATATTTTATAATGAATGGATATAAACCTTTATAACACTTTGAAAATAAAATTATTGAAAAACGACATTGTAAAAAGAGTAATACAAACTGATATTTATAAAACAATCATTTTCCAAGGTGATTATAAAATATAATACTTATAATTTTTAGTATGGGAAAACATAATCAATGAAAATCATAGATGAGGATAGAACATTATGACCCAAGGAAATATGATTTTAGTTATCATTATTGCATATAAGAAACATAATATATTAGTAATAGTCTATTTTAAAATGTTTTTATGTGTAAAACATGTAAATTAGAAGATAATATCACATAATACAATCAAAGAGAAGAATTTACAAAACTTATATGAAATAAGTTGAGGATAATGATAAAAAATCAACTTGTGAAAATTGAGTTACAAAAAACTCTTATAAATATGGTAACACTTGAGTCAAAATACATTTAAAGATAATAAATTCATTTAAATTAGTATTTAAAATTAAATAAATATAAATAGTGTATATAAATTTATCTGGTAGTAAATAAACATAACAAAAAAATGTAATTTTTGTGATAATATGTAATAAGTCTAAAAAAATATGAATTGAAACCACGAAAAACACAAACCTTCAATTCTCTCATAGTAGATCATAATCGATCGTCCAAAATTAAAAAACCTTCTTAATTGACTATTTGAGAAGATGAATCTTGTTTATACCTTTTATAATCTTTATTTATAGTTCTTCCCTACATATTTTTATGTTAGTTTATATCAACTTTCATTAACATGTTTGAGTAATATTAATCAATTTGAAATAGTTTTATAATAATAGTTTTGTTATTCATTATTGTCGAATATTTGATCACACCCATATATTATAGGTAATGTCGATTGATATATTTGGATAGTTTATAAAGATATAATTTCATTTTATAATATATTTGGTTATGATAATTAATGACGAATTCAGTGATGAGCTCGTTTTAGTAACTCTTTGAGAAAAAATGGTGTTTCGTTAATAATGAGTTAAATTTAAATATTTTTATTATGTAACAGATAATAATAATTATTTTCTTTTTTATATCATATATTACTAGAATCTAAATTCCCATAGTAAACTATGATATAAATTTATATCATTATTTATGTAGGTGGTTAAACCAACCCAAACAAAAGAATATGATAATTATTGTTTGATTAACAAATGATTTAGTTTCAATATCATTGTAAAAGAGGAATAATGATCTTATTTCGTTTTTATTAGTTTTTTATATTATAATATTATTTTATTATAATAATAGGATATCCTATATTTTGTTATTTCATGGTTTGAAGAAATAATTTTTTTCTTTGAATACTCTATTGGATGGTCAAATTTACCAATGTTGTTTATTACACATATTGTTAACAGGATGTAAATTTTTTTAAAACATAATAATTTCATAAAAATAATACTTATATATTGAAAAAATACTCATTATTATCCATGTATATTGGTGATTAGAAGAAAAATAAAAGTCAATCATCCCCTGGAAGGGGTTGTCCATATGTATAAATAGATAATGATTTCATTTTCCATAGAATGGGGGAAATGAGTAATATGGATTATAATTTAATAATATAAAATATGTGAGAAATGGAATATTCAGATTTTATATTTCTTTTTAGGGCCATATTTTTTCCGTTTTTTGAAGGAAAACTAAACACATTATATCATAGAGTTGGTGGTCTGCCCAACACACAAGTTACAATTTCATTTTTTAGTATGGAAGGGGAAGATGGTAAACTATTATACAATTATAATAATAATAAACCGAAATAATAAGTATACTATTTATTCCATTTTATTATTGATTAAGTGAATTTTAGTAAAAATAACATACCATAAAGAAATTGAAAATAGAATGGCTCAATTATAAATTTATACTCAACATCTCGGATTGTCTAACTGGTAATATGGTAAATCCATTTATGGATGTCATTTTAAATATAAAATAACCTCTAATGGTGGATAAAATTGATTATTGTATTTTTGGGTAGTTTGGTGTGTGAACTAAGTGGGTTTGTGTGAGTGTTGATTCAAGTATAGTAGGTCCGATTTTATAAGTGGAAAATGACGACTTTATTTGTAAATACCCAAAATATTTCAATAATTGAAAATAAATCTGAATTAATGTGGATTGAAAAATAATAATTAATGGATAGAGGAATTTATAATATCAATAAAAACCCAATCACTAAATTAAAAACATGTATTAAACATGTTAATCTTCTTACCTCTTAGGATACTCATTTTTAACATTCAGGTTTTCACTATTGTGACAAGATTTTACTTTGGAAATTTATCCTTTGTGGAAAAAATAAAATTTAATTATTATAGAATTTTGAATTTGATGATAAAAAATTTTAAATCCATTTTAATTGGTTCAATATCTATAATTTATAAAAATTATATTTAAATATTTTATTTATAATGTAATTTTTTTTTAAATAAAACTTATGTTCTAAAATGTCCAATATTGGTTTGGAAATTAAAAAAATCATTTATTAAATAATAATTTAACCTAAAAATACATATTAGTCTAGGTAAGTGGTTTCATGAATTTCAAAATTATATTTATATGAAAATAATATATAAATGTCATGTTATTTGTAAAAATAGTATTTATCACTATTCAAATGAAAGTAAATATTTTAAAGAAAATTCCTAAAACCTCATATTAGGGTAATAGTGACATGTTAAATCCAAAATATAGCTTAGTTATAGCATATTTTTTTTTGAATTTATGAATTATATTTTAAATGAAAATTCAATATAAAAAGAAAAACTACCTTATTTTAAAAAAATTATTTATTAAAGATCAAGTGTTTTTAATCTTATTTCATATAGATTTATTAATAATTAAATACTGTAATAATTTTTTATAAATGTAAATATTAACAATTATAATTAATAATAAACTACAATCAATTTAATTTATAATGTTAAATTACAATTCACCACTTTAAAATAATGGTTATTTGAATGACATATTTAATAAATATTAATATTTAATTATTTTAATTTATTATTATCCTTTAATATAATATTGATTATATTATTCATATAATTTTAATATTACTTTTTTACTTTTAGTTGGGCAATTTATTATTTCAGTTTTGTGTGTGACACAACCTGTTGAGAATATTATTTTTTAATAGGTCTAAAATCTTATTTTGTTTCATTACTCCCTAAAGACATAACCCTATTCACTAAACAAAATATTATTCCATAATTTATAAGTATTAATATTATATTTAATTTCCACTTAATTGATTTTGGAATCCCGTTGTGGTTAATCTCTCTTTTGGAGTTCACAAGGGCTTCTATCCACATTATATACTTTTCGGGTAGTGTATCCTGGAAGGATGTTAAATTGGTTGAAGAATTTAACTTGTTAAAAATTGAATCATAAGGATCATGGATACTTAACAATTTATAATATGGATTTAGATTAAGAAAACATGTTTACAACTTCTTATAAATCCCCAAGAGTACTGAACGACACAATATTCTTCTTCTTTATGTGATTCTACATATAGTTATTAATGCTTAATTCCATGGTGAACTAATGAATCATGGATAACACGGAGGACCATTAAAATATATAAAACCTATAATGTTTCATTGTTTTAACAGTGTTTCATGTAATTTTCTATGTTGTTTCATAGCATAGTGTAAAATTGTGTGTACACCATTTCACCATCTTAATTTTGGTTTTTTTGAATTTTTCAACCAGATAACCACACCATATTAAAAAACATTATTAAAACACTATATTTAAATTCAAGATATGCCCCACCAAATCGAGTGCCTCAACTGATCACAATAAGCAACTCTTCATACACCTCATTATAGGTCACATGATCAAGTAATAATGATTTTTATTTGAGTTATTTTGGGAAAATTATTAAAAATAAATTATTAGTCAAAATAAATTATAACTAAATATTTTATATAATTTTATATTTAATATTTTTGTTATTACTAATAATTTTTTCATATGCCTTATTTATTTTTACTATTTTAATGTATTTATATTAACTTTATGTCATGAAAATCAATTTATCAACACATCATTCAACACCCAATATGATTTTCCACTAAAGGCCCTAATTTCCATTTGTCACCCTACAAAGTAAATATCTATGGACCCATAAATTCCATATGAATTAATGACCATAGACTCTATCTATTTATTTATTCCTCTATGTATTACCCTAATAATTAAAAAACTTATTGATCCTAACAATGTGAGACATTAGATTCCGTGATTCATGGGTTTTTATAGTTGGACCGAATACATATTTCACCCAATTACACCTCACATATGTGATGAGGTGGATGTTTTGATATACACCAATGGTTTTATTTTGGATTGAAATGGAATTTCGTTTTCAATGTTAACAATCAATGATACAAAATTCATTGTTTTAGTTCTATGTAGCGTACACCTTTCTAGTTTATCTATAGTAGTTATGTCATTATAATCTGGTTGAGGAGTCATGTTGGTCAAATTATAGCTCATTTATTAAAATTGATTCTACATTGAAGGTATATTATGAATATTTTGTTGATAATAAAATGATGGGGTTTCCTTATGATTAAAAAATAATATTCCTAGTTTGAATAATATATTGATACCAAGAGAGGGAGTGGGAAATCAATATACTATTTCCTCAATAGTAACTACCTAGTTAGCTTGTGTGGGAATGATTCCCCCTCCAACATTAATTTAATGTACTACACAAACATTAAAGAATTATTTAAATTCTATGAGGAAGAATTTATCCCAAAGAAATTATAAAAGGATTAAAATTTAGTACTACCGTACTAGTTTTTTTTTGTTTACAGGGATTTGTTAATGGAACATGAGCTAATTTCTAAACAATGTCGTAATCACTGTGTTATGTTATAACTCCTAAACTGGTTCTATTAATGATAGTCAATTATTATCTACCGTGTTTATAAAATATCCCCTTATATTTAGATTTGGAAGGAATTATAGGGGAATATAGAGGTTGTGGTTGAGAAGGTGGTCAAGGAATAGAAGATTTTGGGGTTCAAAAGGAATATTTAAAGTGTTAATATAAAATAAAAAATTAAGATCAAATATGAAATGGTACATAAAATTTGAACACTGATAATTCCTCATAAGATGAAATGGTACCATTTTATATTTCTCAACCTTATTTAGATATTTATGAGGAAATGTTAATTGAAGAATATTTTTTATTTATTTTGAAGAAATGAAAAAATATATTAAAATATAATAACGAATACTCAATAACTCTTAGAAAAAAATGTTATAAGAATCATGGAATACTCAATTTTACCTATTAAGAACATTCCTTGTTAATAAAAATATTAATTGATAAAGGGGTGTTTTGGCATTTTTTTGTATGTAAATAAGATGATTTGACTATAAAAATCAAGTACCCAGCCTCAATGGCTATGGATAGAGCCCTAGACTACCCTACCATTGAAAATACATTATATCCACCGTATTGTATAAAAGAATCAAACTTAGGTTTGATAATCTTCATATGTATTTGAATGATGATCATAAGAAGAATAAATTTAGGTTGCCCAAATATAGTATTATAATGATGGAATTGGAGTTAGAAACATTTGTATAATCCTTTAGTGAATGAATCTCAAAATCATTATACCTAGAAGTATTATATATCTATTTAAAAATTGAATTCATCATCATTTTATTTTATAATTAAATTTTATTCTACTATTCAATATCATTAATCATTGAAAAAAATCTATAGTTCATTCAAGATATGGAAATCTAAGATCTACCATTAAGAGATGAGTTCACCGCTTCTATCATGTGAATTTATGAATCTTTTGGCTCTTTTTTTTTTATTTTTTTGTGGTAATATTTTTAAATTCAAATATTTGTCTGAATATTAACATAAATTAAAGTATTGATAATTAAAAAATAGATTGTATATTCATTGGTGGGTCATTGGAGAACCCATTCAGAAAAATTGGTATCATTTATATGACCAATCTATAACATACATAACATTCTATAAAAGAATATTGTTAGATATAATATATATAACCAACAAAAAAATTGAATATGGAATAAGAATAGTCCTTATTAACCTATATCACCTTTAGTGACACTTGAAAAATTACAAAAATATGAAATTTATATCAATATAATGGCTTCTCTTATTCAATATTGAATATTGAATCATAAAATGATGGTATCATATCAATAAGAATGTATGTCATTGCATAAATTAATCCAATAATTATACATATGAGATTTGATGTAAAATTGAATAATTATAATCATCTTATATTAAATTGAATAAAAATATAAATATCTTACCCAGTAATTGTCGAAACATATAATGGATACTTGAGATGGAAGAATATTTAATATGAAAGAGAAACTTAATCAATTTACCCACAATATAGTTTATCGAACTACTCTTGGGTTGAAAACTTAAATTATTCCACGTACCTTGTTCCTTATTATTACGACTACATCTCACATACTTCATTAACATGTAAACATGATACATCTATTCCCAATACATAAAATTTATCACACGTTTAAATATCTATTAAAAACCAACATGGGTTACCCTTAGACCTTGCACCCGACTATTTCAATCACATACCTGAAGGGTATTCCGGATCCCCATGGCCAGACGATAAGATCCCAATAATCAAACAAAAAAAAGTGAACAATTTATCCAAATATGAACAAACACATGGAATATATATAAAGAGAGCGAGAAGTAACAATATAAAAAACTATTCCATAACTATAACAAAATATATTATAATGAACAAAAAATTATCCAAAATCTCCAAGAGACATGTCTAAATGTAATGGACAAAAATAAAATAGATAATCCATGTGATAGATTGGATGAACTCCCACAATCTAACCAATAGGTACCCAAATCAACTGACACAAAACCTCACCACCTCACTATTACGACTTTCCTTTCCATGTATTGGAAGACGTACATAGATTTTCACACCACTGAAGATGTGCACAGGGTGTGAGATATCATGCCCAATTAGAACCCACACAAGTGTTCCATAACAAGTCTCTGCATAACAATTCTTGTATTCTCATTTCAAATAAATAATTTCATGAAAATAAGTGAAGCATTTTTATTAGAAATATTTGTATACATTTCCATTTTCCACATTTCTAAATCAATATTAGCGGCATAGGTACCGCCAAACCAAGGAATACAACAGGACAAGCTAGTAGACTACTCGTACCATAATCAATCATGTCCACAATCCTACTCCTATAATACATGCCTAGGTTTAAAAGGAATAATCAATTATTAAAACCCTAAAAATGTCAATATTCATACCGTAGAACAAATGTCTTAGAAAAAATTATGAAATCCTAATGAGAAAATTTCTCGATAAGTCATAAAATGGATGATGGTCTGAAGAAAAACCTTCAACCTAAGTATCCAAGGTAACCCATATGGTCATCTTCAAAATTCATTCCATTTATTTGAAAATAATTTCAAAACCATTTCACAAATCCCTTTTAATTCTTTTAAATAACCCTTTTTCTTACCTTTTATAAAAAACCAAGGAAAACCATTTTTCATTAAAAAAAATTTCAACACAAATAAAATCATGCTAATTTCTTTTATAAATCTTTTTATAAAACATGAAAAATTAAATTAATCAATATAGGCTAGAGCTGGATATACCTTACTCAAAACATAGGCCACACATTCACTCAATGAGCCCAACCAATAATTAAAACCCAACGACTTATATGAAGGCCATAAAATCCAATATGTATCTCTAGATAGAATCAATTTTGAAACAAGGGGGTCAGTAGAAAAGTGGAAACCCACATACCCCAATAAAGAACACTTGTATCACCATAAGAAACAAATAAATACACTCCATAATGAGATTTCACAATGGATATGAATGAATACAGTTAAAAAAATAAAGAACAATGATCAAAATAACTCTAATAAATGGATCTACCACAATCAATGAAAATGTGGAAGTGGAAAGATCAATTAACCATAGAGAAAAACCACAAAGACAATGAAGATATAATTCTAAACAGATTTTTTTGGAAAGAATGGTATTTCAAAATATCTGCATGGATGAACCTTTAGTCGAGAGAAAAAGAAAAGTAGTAGTCGAATGGTCACCCAAAACCCAAACATCACCCTAAAAATTTTTGCTCTAAAAATTACAGAATTCATAATTCCATTACATATTGTGAAATCAGTCATGTCCAAATATGATAAAAAACCCAACACATTGGATTAAATTCTATATTAAATTAATTTATGATATAATAAGACTCAACTTGTCGTATAACTTCACAACAATATAAATTCTTAGTGCATGCTCTCACTAACAACTACATGTCATTTACCAAATTTACATTGTGAAAAATTATTCTACGACCATTAGAAAATCCAGAATGAAAATTTGAAACACTCCAAAAAAAAATCAGGAGCTCATAGAGGGGAAAAACATACCTGGTCAAGGTAATAATATGTTACAAAATCCACACAATATGTACATTCCATCCCAAAGAAGTCATTTGGATGATATATTTTAATCCAATAAGGTTTCTTTATGACTTTTTCATTCCACTTTATTTTGAAAATCACAAATAATTTATCTTTAATAAATCATATTTACTTAAGGGAAATTTCTTGAAGGAAAATTTCCCTTCTCTATGGAAATTTTTCCTTAACATATTTTTTAGTCCTTTATTAAACCAAGCCTGTTTTATTATTATGACAAAAATTAGGATGCTAATTAAAAACCTCAGAAACTTGTCATTCCATGGATATAGAGTTTTCGGTTCATAATTATAATTCACTGATATTCAGACTCCGAATTATATGAAATTAAAACACAGAATTCTCTGAAATTATGACTCTAAATTATATCATATTCATACTACATATTCCAAATATTTTAAGCTCCAAATTTCTTATAATTAAGACTCGTAATTATTTTGAATTCTGAATATAAATTCCATAGAATTAAGAATACAAATTCCATATATTTCAGACACTGAATTCATTAAAATACATACTATAATTTTTTCAGAATTTAGACTATAGATTCATCAGAATTAAAACTCCGAATTCCTTATAATTCTGACTCTGAATTCCTTATAATTTAGACTCTAATATATTCATAATTCAGACATCTAGTTCCTCCATGTTTTGAATCTAATTTCATTGGAATTCAGTCTCCGGAATCTTTATAATTCAAATTCCTAACTTGCTGAAAAACATAACCATATATCCATGTAATAGAGATAATGATTGTTTATATGATTTTATTATAAACCTAAATTTTTTCCTAATACTCTTGATATTAATGTTTGGTTATAGAAAAATATTTTACTTATACTTGTTATTGTTATGAAATGATGTCGTGAAATCTGTTTCTAGCTAACCATTGGTTGAGTGACATGTGTACAGTTCCCTCCAGGATTCAAGGAAAAATATGGCTGTTGGAGGAGGGAATCGACCATTGGAGTTGTGACTATAAAAAAAGTTCATTCAATCGATATCATACACCATTCCATAAATAGAGATAGTACATGATGTGAAGTGATTTCTAAAAATAGAGACACTCATGCATATAGTGATCTTGAACATCTTATCCATATTTCTTTATGTGAATCTGATTTTTTCTGAGTATAATCAGGGCTTCTGGGGATAGAAAGACAGTGGTTCTGACAACCTTGATGATAGAGGTCTTGTGGTGATATCATGATAGATTATGTTATTCCCATTGCGGGATTTACCTATTTTAGGTAAGACATACGTTCTTGAAAGTATAAATCAAGGGTCCTTTATCCAAGGTTTTTGGATACCCTAATCTTTGGGTGAAAAGACTTCATACTTGTTAATTGTTTGGTTTCATGTCTTATTTCCACTGTATTTTGATAACGGAAGAAATTATAATTTTCTAATACATTTTTACAGTTTTATTTACTCTAATTAAAAATATTCTATACACTTTAATGTAGAATCTTATCCCAAGTAAACTTTTCTTACGTTTCATTTCCAGAACCATATTTCCAGAACCTGAGCTTGTTTTTCTCATAAAACCATTTTAGGGTGTGTGAATTGACCTTCTTTAACATTATTAAACACAGTTTTCCTTAAGGATAAAAATGATTTTTTTGAACTTACAATTCACCCCCTCTTATATTTGAGCATCTACTTTTTTATTTCTATCCTATAATTGGTATCAGAAAAGGTATCAGAAATCCTTATAATCACCTATAAGATTTATTTATCTTGTTTTCCTTGTTCAAATTTTTCATGATTAACATTTCTTGTTTAATTTTTTCTTATGCAATTTTATGTTTGATTATAAACATTTACTATATACATATTTTTTTAAAGATATTTTCCTAAAGAATGAGAGGAATAATTGTTGGTTCAATCGACAATTTAAATCCTACCAGACCATATATTTTTTAAGGTAATGATTATGAGTACTAAAGAGATATAATGAAGACTTTTTTCATTAACACTAGAGCAAAATTTTTTTTTATTCATAATATGGATTAAAAAATTCCTGAGAAAGAAGTCAAAACCTTAACCAATCAATATAAATCATAACATCAATTAAATTACAAAGTACGTAATATATTGTTGTGTTCTAGGACCCGATATATTTATATTCAATTATCTTCTTGAGAAGATTCAAACTTTATATGGGAGAAATATGAGGTTATGAATTTTAGTACATCCAAAGTGATAAATACTAGAAGAGCTATGTTAATAGATTAATATCATGGATTTCTATTTCCTTATGGAGAACCTATTTGTAAGGTTCAACAATTATTTATGACCATTGTTAGAAGTCAAAAATCTATAAGAGAGAATGGTTTAAATGATAAATCCCTTGTGGACAAGATAATTGATATCATGCCAAATGAGTGGGAATAAAAAAGGATATCTATTGATGATAATAGTGAAGTAACCCAAATTACTCTTAATAGGCTATTTGGAACTCTTATTCAGTATGAAACCAGAATGAAAATAGATATTGATATTTATACGAAGAAGAATGGAAATGGAATTATAGATGTTACTACTACTAATGTTTTGACACTGGAATGGCATACACGATCTATGTATAAAAAAGTCACTATTCTATCTGAGTCTTGTGAATGCAAAAATTCTAAAAAAGAGTTATCTAATCTTTCTCGAAGGATGAAAAATATAGTGGGAAATAATTACATTAATTATTGATATGAGAATAAAGAAATAAAGGACAATAATTATTTGGAAGTCACTTGTTATGAATGCATAAAACCATGACGTATTGTGCCAGATTGTCCCATATTTAAAAGAAAATAAAGAAAAGAAAATAATTTTGTGAGAAATAAAAATATGTATTAAATATATAAGGATAAGAAATTATTGAAGCATAATCATACATGTAGTTCTAGTGGTGGTGACTAATTTGATAAATTTTCAGAGTATAAAATATCTAGGGGAAGAATCTTGGTATACTAGCCAAACAACCCATTTAAAATCATTGTCTAATGGCTATGGTAGACGACACTGAATCTATCACCAATATATATTTGAATAAAAATTATACTAGAGATAAATATTATATGTCTTCATATGAAGAATCCTCTTCTGATGAAGATAACACAATATATTCATGTGAATAAGTGTCTAGGTTTTTCAATATTCTTGAAAATGTGAATTTTAAAATCAATGAAAAAATTGAGAAGTAAAATTATAGAATCCCTATTTTAACTTAAAAAAGTATTATATCTTTTGAATGGTCCTGATTATAAAATTTTGTATTTGTAATGTGTTTCAAAAAACCGTAAGGAATGTAATTCCAAGAAAGACAAACATTTTATGGATATTGATTATGTAATTTATTTGAAAAATATTTTAGATCCTAACTCTAGTTATAAATTTATTATCCTTGAATATAGAAACATGGTTATTAAAATAAAGTTTTAAATATTTTCCTTAATGAAATTCCTGTCAAACATTACATCTAGTAAGGAAAACATTAAAAAGATGTATTCCCAAATCTTTCTTCTATAGAATAGTTCTGGATTTGGTTATACTCATTGAGAAAACGTTTTTAGTAGAAACAATTTTGTTCCCAAAGGTGCTCCATTTTTTTGTTAAATTTTAGTGTGTTGGACATTGGGAAAGAAAATTTTCATTAAACAGAACTCAATAGTTAGGTTTTCATAAAGTTAATTTTCTTTAGAAAATGTGTATTCCTAAAATTTAATATTCTGAAATTTCTAGATCTAAGAATGTTTGGATTTTCAATGTCCAACTCTTTTATTATCTAGAAAATAATGAAAGTACCCACAATTAAACATCGTAAATGGATATTTTATGTTCTTTATATATGACTTGTAACAAAAAACTTCTTTGAAAATATTATTAAGATGAAAGAATGAAAATTTACTTTCAGAGATAATACTTAAGGAGAAATTGTTGTTATAGGTAATATTATTCATCTTGTAAAAACATTAATTTCAATGTTTTTATTTTCTAAGGGGCATTATAAAAACCTCATTCATATAATCTAATTATGTGAAAAAGGATACCTTGTGAATTTTAGGAATTATAAATGTTTAGTACACAATTATAATGAAAAATTGCTTCATTCTACCCATATGAAAGAAAATATATGCACACATATCATTTAAGACCATAAGAGCCATGATATACCGTCCCTTAGTGGAAAGGAAGATAAGTCTTGGTTATGGAATAGAAGGTTAAGAAAATTAAACCTTAGGAACCTATGAACACTCTCAAATAAAAGATTTGTTAAGGAACTACTGGTTCTTAGATTTGATTCTTCAAAAGTCTGTGATCATTGTCAATATGGAAACACATTTAAATAATTTTTTGAATCAATCAGTGAAGTCTCAACATTTGATGCACTACAATTAGTAAATATGGATCTTTTTGGTCCAACAAAAACTGAAATTATTGGAGTCAAATATTATGCATTTGTCTTAGTTTATGATTACAATAGATTTCCCTAGGTCTATTTTCTAGCAATTAAATATAATGAATTTTATAATTTCAATTCTTTTAGATCCCAAGTTAAAAATTAGAAAATCCTTCCATTGATAACTATTCAAAATTATCCTAGAGGAGAATTTAAAAATTCATATTTCTAAACTTTTTGTAGTGAAAAAGGAATTACTCATAACTTATCAACACTAAGAACTCTATCAAAATTTTGTTATTGAAAGAAGAAATTGAATTATTCAAGAGATAACTAGAACCATTTTTATAGAATATTCTATAGCTAAACACTTTTGGTCTGATTATTTTTTAATTGTTTTTAAACTATAAATCGAGTTTTTGTCAGACCTTTTCTTATCAAAACAACTTATGAACTCCGGACTAGTAGAAAACCTATATTTTTTTTACTTCAATGTATATGGTTGCAAAGCATTCATCCTGAAGACTATAGATAACGCATATAAATTTTTACCCAAATCTGATGAAGGAATTTTTCTAATTTATTCCAAAATATCTAATTCGTATAGGTTTTTTTAATAATAATATATGTACTATTGAAGAAACAATGCATTTTAAATTTGATTAAACTGATCCTTTTGTTTTTAAACAACCCCAACCTAAATATTAAGATGTGTTTTCAAAAATTGATTATCAACATTTGATAGAAGATTTCATAATAGGTAAATTGTCAAGAAATTATTTATGAATCATTTACCCTAGATTATTTCTTAGCACACATTGATGAACAAGTTTTATAAAACCAATATCATTTGTTTCATAGGAATCATCCAAGTGATAGTATCATTGGTGTTGTTAATGAACATGTAAGGGCTAGATGTTTATTATGAAATTAAATATACCATCTATGAGTCCATTCCCAATTAGAAAAAACAAGAAATGATGAAGCTTTATGTGATGAGTTTTAGATTAAAGCCATGAAATATAAGCTAAATAAATTCAAAAGGTATAAAGTTTGGACCTTGGTTGAAAGTAATAAGGATAATTATCTAAATGGAGTAAAATGGGTCTTCAAAAATAAGTGTGATGAATATGGAATCATATTAAGAAACAAATCTAGATTAGTAGGTAAAGTATATAACCATCAAGAAGAAATAGACTATGAATAATCATATTATCCTATAGCTATAATTTAATCTATTTTCATTTTACATTCCTTTGTAGCATTATATAATTTTAAATGATTTTCAAATGGATGTAAAGTGTGCATTACATAATTTATATGTTCAAGAGGAAGTTTTTGTTGAACATCCTCTTGGTTTTGAAGCCACAAAACATCCTGAACATGTTTTCAAACATACCAAAGCTTTATATGGACTTAAATAATTCCATAAAGTATGGTATGATAGAATTATGTTATTTTTGTCTCAAAATAATTATGTTAAGGTAATTATTTATCCACCACATTCTATAAAGAAATATATGGAAAAATATTTATTGTTATAATTTATGTTGATGAAAATATATTTAGTTCAACTCAGCAATCCTAAACTGATTCGTTTGAAAATATAATTAAATATTAATTTGAAATGAGTATGATGGGTGAGTTAACATTTTTCCAGGATTTTTAAATTTCTCAAAAATCAAAAGGAATATATATATATATATCTATATAATTATATTAAATATCTTCTTAAAAAGTATAGATATGACAACACTAAACATATAAGTAATCCAATCAGTACCTCAAACTCTCTTGATCTTCCTGAAGCAGGGAAACTGGTATATAAAACATCATTTAGATTTCTGATAGGAAGTTTACTATAGTTAATATCTAGTCATACAGACATAATTTTTTTAGTATACTTATGTTCATGATATAAATCCTATACAAATTAATATCATTTCAAAGCAGTGAAATTAATTGTTCACTATTTAAAGGGTACCATGGATTTAATACATTTCTACAGTTCTAGAAATGATTTTGTTTTAAAATTTTTTTATGATATAGATTATATATATATAATAAATAATTAAAGTACATCTAGACCTTCTCATTTATTAGGAGATTCATTAGTTTCTGGGTCATGAAAAAATCAACACTCAGTTAAACATTCCAAAACTGAAACTGAATATTTAGTAGTTGGAAGTTAATGTGATAAAGTGTTTGTGTGTGTAACATATAGCCACAGACTATGGCTTGAGTATTACCAAAACACAGTTATTGTGTGATAACACTAGTTCCAATTTTCTAATAAAAAACCCTCTATATCACTCTCATAAAAAACACATAGATATTAGGCATTAGATTCTTAGGGATCACACACTGAAAGGAGATACCATTTATCAATTTATCAGAACAAAATATAGACATGCTGATATTTTTACAAGCTCTTTACCATATGATAGATTTAAATACATTAAAAAAATGTTAGGATTGATAACCATAATATAATCTTTATTATTAACTCATTTTTGAAACATATCCCCTTACATTAAGTATCTTGTTTTTATAGGTGGGGTACATTTTCTTCATTAATCAAAATTTTTCCTTAATCAAATTTTTATCTTAATAAAAATATTTCCATAATCAATGTTTTTTATAATCAAATATTTTTCTTAATCAAAATTTTTCCTAATAATTTTTATTTCTTAATCAAATTTTTCAAAAACAAATTGTTTATTTAATCAATATTTTATTCAATATTTTATTCAAAATTTTCTAGAACAGAAATTATAGTAGTAAATTTTTATTTATTTACATAAAAATTTTCCAGTTTCAAAATTTTCTTTCCTTCATAAAATTTTCAAGAATCTAATAATTTTCAAGAATAATATTTTTCCTTACTAAGAGTTTCATAGAAATCTAAAAGTTATGCTTCCATAATTAAATTATTGTAATCAAACTATTTTACTTGTTGTTACTTTTTATCTTGTTTTATGAAATTACTCTGATTAACTTTCCTTAAATCTAAATTTATACCTTAAAACCCTCAAAAGATCGAAACCTACAAAATCCTTCTTCAGCTTTCATCTCAACCATCAGATCAAATCATGCTTGTTTCAACTGTAGGATCTATTTGGGAATATGATCCATCACTTAAATGCCTATATAATGCCTCTAATTTATTTTCCCACATTGGTTGTTAAAAAATTTTAGCACTGAAGCACTGTCTCTCTTCAAAAGGATCATTCAAAATTTCAGATTTCTCATAGACTATAGATGACTTTTGAAGCCTCTCCTTAGAAGAAAGTGTCCAAAGTTAAGGAAATATAAGAATGTAAAATTTTCATGGAAGGGTTAGTAGATCCAATGTATTTTATAAAGTATAATTATCTCATTACACAAAATACTAAGCTGAATGGATGGGAAATCTTGTGTGTTGCTAAAATGGAATGTAATTATATTGTTTATTCGTAGAATCATGTTGAGTTTTAGAAGACTATAAAATTTTATAATTAAGGAGGTAGTGATATGTTTTCATTCAAGAGTTATCGAAAACCCAATTCCCTTTCCTTCAATAAGGTTTCAAGTATTATTTGTATCCCCTATAAAAGGGAATCCATTTTATGCACCCACAGGCTACTAGATCAATTAAAAGGTGTTGAGAAGAAGAAGGAAATTGAGTGTCTTGGAATTAATGTAGTAAAAACACTGATGAAAAACTATATCCCAACAAATTTTAGGATACGGGAGTTATGGGTACGAGGTTTTATAATTCTGAATAAAGTAGACAAGGACTCTTTGAGTAAGTGTGACATCTACGTTTTGGATTTTCTGGTGAACCATATGAAGATAAATCTGGTGCGATATATCTTACTTAAAATTTCCAATATCAATAATGGGACTCTAAAATATAAAAATATCATATATCTAGATATTCTATCAATGATCAGTGTGCTATGACTAGAGTCATTCAAAATCATGTGAAGTTATATGCCACGAACTTTCATGATTTTGTTGTTGAGTGATGACACCTTAATAAGGATGAATGTTTGTTTCAATAGTAAATTCATAGAATTTAATGATAAATAAGAACATTATATTGAAGATTTATAAATTAATGTGGATATAGTAGAGAATTCCAATAAATCACCAAATAAGAGAAATCATAATGATCCATAAGTCATAGAAAAACCTATAGTTCATGAAACCCCGCCATCACCACCAAAGTAAAAGTAGCAAAAAACCTACCCTGATTAAGTTGTTGCGAAGTGGAGGGAATAGAAGATGAATAAGAAGGAAAGAGATCCTATATTTTTACAAGATTTTCCAGTGGAAAATGCATTGAAAATTAAGGCTACTAGAGATCTAGAGAAGCAATAGAAATAGAAGAAGCAGAAGAAAAAATTGCCTGAGGCTAAAATTGTTCAAGTTCTTCTCAGGGATATTGATAATGCTTCCAAACAAATCTAGGTACCAAAATCATTTTTACAAGAATCCGTTCAAGTGACTCTGTGAAAGAATATCATAAAACTGGTTCTTGATTTAGAGGATGGAATTTTTCAATAAAAGTAAGTAGAATAAAAATAATTGGAACAAGGAGATGACAGTAATGATGTGATTAGACATGTAAAAGAATATCATGAGCTGAAAAGCCCTTATTAAAGAAAGTTGATCCAGACTTCTCAAGATGAATCAAATACATTTTCTTCATAAGGAAAATATGATGAGGGTTAAGAATAAGTTAATAAACCATCTGATGATGAAATATGTAATCACGACTTTATTAAAGTTGATACTCTTGAGGAAGATGATGAAAAGGAAAAGGCTGATGCAGGTAAAATATTTTAAGTCTCAGATATTGGTCATGATTCTCCAAAGGCATCGGAGAGTATTTACAATGTAAATAATGGAATAGAGGTTATTGATAATAAAACATAGAAGACTACGGTGGTTAAAAACAATTATTATCCTAGTTTATCCAATAGTAAGGCTACTATGATTGAAAACGAATCTTCACCTGCAAGGGAATCAGATTTTGAATCATATTCCATGGGTTAGGACATTATGGTTTAGTCACTAAAGAACTAATTAAACACCATTCCCATGATTTCTAGAATTGATTCGAGGTGTCAGTTGCTTCAATATTCATTCCATCAAAATTCAGATTCCATAATCATGCTCATGGAAAAATTAATAAGGCTTGAGGAAAATTTTCAATCATTAATTATTGGTTATGATTCTCATAGATGATCTAGTAATGAGATTACTATGTGGTCCAACAAAGTGTTCGAATATTTGAGAATTCATGATGACTTCCAAGACTCTATGAATGTTGCTTTTGATAGGTAAGATAAGAGGATGGAAGATCTCACAAAATGTTTTACTGAGTAGCTGAATATAGAACAAGTAGCCCAAAAGCAGGAAAAAAATATTTGAATGAGAAACTGAATTTAGTGTATTTGAATTTGAAGAGGGAAAGGGATCCCAGAATAGTGTTTGTGGAAATTTCCAGTCATCATGTAGAGCTTTTTATGTATCAAGTAGAAATTCTTAAGTCTCAGGATTAAAAGGACAAGTCTTTAGAAAGAAAAATCAAGAAGACGAACTATTTATCAAGAACTTTGAAATAAGATCATAAGGAATATATAAATCTTAAGACTATATTAATGAAGAACATACTGAAGGAAACATAAGGATGAATATTTTTTCCTTACAATTCTGACATTTTGTTATACTCCCTTATATCAATTTTTCCTATAATAATGAATGTTTTTTTGTTTGATATTTTTTTGTTATAGTTCTAGTATTTAATGTACCATATTATTTTTCCATTATATTTATTCCTTTTTTTGAAAATCACAAGGGGGTAGAAAGGAAAGATAAAAAATAATACTATGTGTAGTGAAGAGAATTCCCTATGTAAGGGGCATTTAAGTTATTGGGGTATACTTAGAGAAGACTTTAGTATGAAAGATCAAGTTAAATATCTATATTTAAGTCAAGAATATGATCCATAGGTTTCTAAAATACCTAAGTTGGAGTTAGTCGAATTTATCATGATTCATAAGTGAAGGGAGATAAAAATTCTTTTAAAATTCATAATGAAAAATCATAGTTCTTATATTATTTTTTGTAATCATTTGTGTGCTTTCCAAAAAGGGGGATATTGTTGAGTTAATAAGGGTTCCTTATGAATTTTCCATTTCCCTATGTTTTTAAAATCAAAAACACATTATCTTATGTAAAATCATTTTTTCATAAAGAAATACTTTCATAAGGAAAATTTCTATTCTCTAAGGACAATTTTCTTTACCCTATTTTGAAGTCCTATTTAACCAAAGTATATTTTATTACTAAGTCCAAAATTTCAAACAACAGTAAAAACCTCAAAACATTATAATTCATTGGATATATATTGTTCTATTCAGACTCATAATTCTATGAAACTCAGACTCAAAATTCTAATAAATTCAGACTCTGATTTTACTAAAATTTAGACATAAAATTATATGAAATTCAGACTCAGAATTATCTTAAATTCAGATACATAATTATATGAAATTCAGACTCTTGATTCCTTAGAATCATGGATCCTAATTCAATATAATTTGGACTCTGAATTCCTAAGAATTCATACTCTGAATTTATCATAATTCGGACACCAAATTCATCAAAATTCTGACTCCAAATTACTTAGAACTCAGACTCTGAATTCCTCAAGATTCAGACTTTGAATTCCCTATAATTTAGTCTCTGAATTCTTTAGAATTCAGAATTTGAATTTCTTATAATTCAGTCTAATAATTCCGTAAAATTCAGACACCGAATTCTTCAAAATTCTGACTTTTAATTCCTCATAATTCCGACTCTGAATTCTTTAGAATTCAGAATCTGAATTCCTTAAAATTAAGACTCCTAATTATTCAGAATTCAGTCTTGTAATTACTCACATTTATGATTCCGAATTTATTGGAATTCCGATTTTGGAATCTTTAGAATTCTGATTCTGAACATTTTAAAAAATAGAGTCCTAGTATCCCTGTCTTATAAATTATTATTGTTTATATTATTAGACTCTAGATTTTTTTCGATCGAATTTGGATATTTATTTTTGGTTAAGCCAATATATTTTACATATAGATGTTATTATTATGAAATGATGCCATGCGATTTTGTTCTTCCTAACTGTTGGTTGATTGACACAAGTACACGTCACTCTGATATTCACGGTAAAATATAACCATTGGAGGAGGGATCTAACTGTTGGAAGAATGGGATATTCTTAAAGAAAAAAGAAAACAATTCAAGAAAAAAATATAATCATGAAACACCAAACACCCATAAAGTATGGTTATGGTGAAAGAGATCAAAAACCAAAGAGACAAGAAACAACCATTGAAATAATGTGAGCTTTGGATGTCAAATGAAAAATCACTTTATCTATCCAAATCAGAAGGAATGAACCAAGCACTATAATCTATAAACAACAACAACACAATCCACTCCAAGACGGATCTCCCTAAACTGCAAAGAAGGAGGAGGCCTGCACATTTAAAAACCTGAAAAATCTAGCTATAGAAATACGAACTCATCAACGACTCCCCTGTGAAGGGAATCAACCACCACATGTGCCCAAAGATGCCCTAAAAAAATCGTCCTAGAGATCCCATGCAATAAAAAATAGGCCACTGCATACATGAAAACAACATATTGAAATTAACAAGATTGAGAACAAATCAACTAACATAATAAAAAAAAGATATGAATAATCCCATTAGAAAAGAAGAAGCATGAAAAGATAAAGGATATCACCACAAGAGGCCCCATATAATAGACAAACAGAATTTCAATCAAATAGATACACCTTGAAAACCATATCATAAATTACTATAGAATTGTAGACATACCACTTCATTCCTATAGAATAACAATGAAACATACCACTCTAAAAAAGAATAAAGAATTAAACTAAACAAACAGACTCCAAAGAAGTAAAATAGAACACAGAGACGTAAATTAACCTTACAAAATAGCCTCAAACCCAAATAAAATATAGCTTACATAAGTCTAAAAATGGGAGACTTGTCACAATCCTTTTTAAGAAAAGGAAGAAAATCATCAGGAACTTGATCATACCAAACAAAATCAATGATGTTAACACCTTTATTTGCAAGGCCATCAGCAACAGAATTGGATTCCCTATAAATTTGATTGATAATATGATTCATGGAAAATAGAGTACCAAAAAAATTAATCCATTGATTATTTATCTTCCTGGAAAAGTTAGAAAGACCCATCCTTATGGCAGAAACAAAAATAGTAGAATCACTCTCAATCCATAAATTTCCCCAACCACGCTTCATATCATTATCCACAACAACAATATTGTCAATAATTTCATCCTAATGTGAAGATACAAAGCCACAAGGACAATGAAAACAACCAAGTACATTCCCTTTATGATTTCTGAAAATAGCACCATAACAAAAAATCCCCGGATTTCCTCTAGAAGCACTGTCAGAATTAACTTTAAACCAACCAAAAATAGGTTCCTTCCAAAGAACATAAAATGTACTATATAGAGGATTGATGTTTCCCTTAACACTTATCTAGATTGGAACAGACAAATAATGAACCAATTTAAAGCAAAAATACTTCCTTGGAATATCATCATTACACATAACAACATGAATAGATGATAAATCCACACTGACCGAGAAGGAAAATCTATCATCAATCTCCTTATTCCAAGAAAACGAAATAAAATTATGGAGTTCAGTAGAAACAATAATAAAAATATCCATTAATTATAGAGTAAGAGAAATAGAACTCAAACGTAGATGGAAATGATGAATTGAAGACATTCCAGGAATATACATTTCAAAAATATCCTAAAAATCCATACAAATTGATGATGCATTAACACAACTAAGAAACAATTGATCAATATCTTTCTTAAGTTGATGAAAAAACACACATGCAGAATAGAGAGAAATGCCTCATTTTTATGGGAAACAATCAGTAGAAATCTTCCCATTTGCCAACCTCCAAGAAAATGTAGTCCGAGAAGGCCTACTAAAGTTCATATGAAGAACCCTTATCTACATATAACCTATATTTCATGATAGAGAATGTCTATGAAAATTTGAGGCCATAAATCCATTTTTAGCAAGTTCTAAAGCCTAAAAACCCTTTCTATCAAAGAAGCAGTAACTATTGATAATAGTAACAATATGATTAGGGAGACCCCCCATATTTTTACGATGATCTTTAATCGTAGCATCGAGATCAACATTAAAATAATCATTCATCAAGAAATCAACTAGGGGATAGCCAATCCAGTTGGCCTTCCAAAAGGATAATGATGAGTTCCTTGAAACAAACCATATAGCATGAGGGTCAATGGAAGAAAAAAAATGGATTTAAAAGTAGGCCAAATATAATAATTTAGATGATTAAAACCCCCATTCCTAATACTATGCCTGAATTTATTATGGTGAAAGTCCATAGACTCATAATTAGTTTTGACAAGCCTCTAAATGAATGAAGCCTGTAAAGAATCCTTAAACACCTCTAGATTTTTAATATGAAGACCTATTGCATCACGGGGTTTACAACAATTATTCCAAGAGACCCTAACTAATTTACAATCCAAAATATTACAACACCAAATGAAATCTTTAATAAAATCATTAATGCTCTTGTTGAGAGATATTGGCCACTTATAGACCATGAAATCATAAACAAACTTAGAAGTAATCAAAGACTTAACCAAGAAAACACGACCCACCATAGAGAGGGACTAACCCTTCCATGTAGCAAGATGCCTTTTAATTTTAGAAAGAATATCAGAAAAATAACATGATTTACGCCTCCCCTAAATCATTGGATCACCTAAATATGTAAATAGAAGAACTCCTTCATGAATACCCAAATCCCTGATAATGCCCGACTTTATAGAAATAGTAAAATTCCAACAAAAATAAAAAAGGACTTATTCCAAATAATCTCTTTCCCAGAGGCTTTTTCATAATGATAAATGGAAAAATTAATATTTTTAATATTTCCCTTATCCTTTTTAGTGCGTATAATAATATCATCAGCATACAACAAGTCAGTGAGAATAAAAAAACCTCTACCAGCACTAATAGACTTTTGTTTCCCATTTCTAGCCATAATATAAAGTAATCTACTTTGATAATCCTTTATAATGGAAAAAATAATGGCTGAGAGAGGGTCAAATTATATAATAGCTCTAGAACAAGAAAAATATACCTCATGGGAACCATTAACAAGGAAAGAGATACGAGCTAACTAAAATGATTTTAACCCAATTAATGAAAACATCATCCTACACAAAAAAACATTGTACCTTATAAATTATATACCAATTTATAGTATCAAAAGCATTCATGACATCCAACATGAGAACAATATTACCATCCCTTATGGATTTATTAATAAGGTTAAGGTTTTCTACGGTAGTAATAAGAAAATAATTAATAGACCTACCCTTAATAATGCCCAACTGAATAGAAGAAACAATCTTACTAGAAATAGAGGACAACCTCTTGGACAAGATTTTGCAAATAATTTTAAAATTTGTATTGATCATGGAAACTAGTTTTAACAAATGAATCTCATTAGCCTTGAAGGATGGAGTTGTGCCTATAAATAGGATCTCATTTGAACAAGCTAATACATTGTTCCATCAATCTAGCGATTACACGATGTGATGTAATTTCTAGAGAGAGAAAGACTCTCATGCTTTGTGAGAATATAAACATCTTGTTCAGCTTGAGTTGTGTGACTTCAATTGTTGGTGAGTACAATCAAGGGGTTACTAGGATAAGAACACATAGGTACCATATACATTAAAGATCGAGGGCTTGCGGGGATAACAAGATAGATTCTGATATTCCTATCGGGGGATTACCCTGGTGTGGGTATGGAAAACATTCTTGAAAGTATAAATAAAGGGACATTTATCAAAGTGTATTAGATACCATACTATTTGGGTGAAAATAATATTTACTTGTTACTTTTTTTGTTTCTGGTTTTTTTTCTAATGTATTTTCATAAAGAAAGAAATTATAAATTTTTAATACTTTCTTATACATTATTTACTTTGATAAATACGAATCTATATGCTTTATGGTAGAATATTTTCCAAAGTAATTTTTTCCTATGTTTCATTTTCACAATAATATTTCCAAAACCTAAGAATGATTTTCTTGTTGAATAATTTTAGGTTTTGTGGATTTACCTTATTTAAAAATTTTAAAAATAGTTTTCTATAAGGTTAAAAATGAATGCTTTTTAAATTATAATACCCCTATTTTAATTGAGAATATACATTCTTTATGTTGATCCGAAAATGTAATCATTGTAAAAAGTAGATGAGGCCACTAATCCCTCATCAAAGACTCACGTTTCCAATTCTCATAAAAATATGATGCTTGTTTACAAAACAATACGACCAATAGAATCAACATCCCATGCTAAAAATTCCCCATAGAGTAAACAAACAAGACTTGTTTCTTTAAAATAGTTCCATATTGATCTAACTAAATGTCATAACAATTTAGGACATGAGTGGGATCAGAATGAAACTTCCAGATTTGGGATTTGTGAATAAATTCTGGAATACTTGTCAACTGAACTAGAAATGCTAATTGATAAGCTACCTTCCTATGCCACTCAATGACCTTGAACGGTCCAACAAATCATGGAGCCATCTTTCCATATTTTCAGTCATACATTGACCCAAATGAGGAGAAAAATTCATGAAAACCCACTCACTAATGGAAAACTGAAAGGATGACATCACCAATCATCATACAACTTCTACATACTCGATGATGTAACCAGATTTCTATGTACAACATGATTCCTTAATGGGGTCTCTTGGAGTAAACTACATTCATATAGAGATACTTATCCCACCTTAACCCAATAAATAGGTGATCTTTATGGGTGACCATAATAAGACTAAAAGGGATAAATTCGGATAAATGATGTATAATTATTGTTATAAAAAACACAACGAGTCCCTGATGGATATCCCATGATCCATTGAAATACAATATGTGGTTATGAAACATGTCCTCTAGGATCAGAATCACATGCTCTGTCTGACCGTATGTCTATGGATGGTATGTTTTTCTCAATATGACCTGAGCTCGTATCGCTTCTTAGAGACTCCCCCTAAAACTTATGGTCAACCTAGTGTCCCAGTTAGAAATAATGATAGATCAAATTCCATGTATCCTCACAATAGTTTTCACATATAGATTACCAATATATTCAACCATTTAGTATCCTTGGTTGGATGAAATGAGCTGATTAATAAACTGATTAACAACTAACCATACAAAATTTTTCTCTTGGAGAGTCTGTTGTAATGAAAAATAAACAGATGGATAACTTATCTGATTTCTAGATCAACAATGGAAGAGGTTGTAGAAAACATGAGGTTTTCAAGTTACCCTTCCTTTATCTATTGGTAGGTGTAATAGTGGGACAAATATTCTTAAATTTCACTCATCAAAACTATCCATTCAAATAATCATCTCATGAAATAATACATCTTCATAGTTCCTGGATGAATGGATCGTGAAGAGTTGTGACAATTGAAAAATATAAACTCCTCACAGATAATGGGAGGACAATCTAAATTTGAAAGTGGTGCATATAATCTAATGCGAGAGAAAAAGAGAAACTATAGATGGTATCCAAACCATACAGGCATTCAAAAATTTCACTAAACTCATTATACTGCTTATAACTAAGAAAAATATACTCCAAGAGAGAATATGATAAATTAAAACTAGTAAAAACCATACCTAAAACATTCCCATGAGAATCTAGGTAAAATTGAGAAAAAATACCCAAAAACATTCCATTCCTCATTCAATTTTGGAACAGTATGTGGTTTTAATTTCTTGGTAAGAGTGTCTACAATGACATTAACCTTCCCCCACGAGTGAGAGACATCAAATCCAATATGAATAAGGTATTCTACCCAAAATATATATTATATATTCATGTATTTATGAGAAAATACATAACTAAAACTCTTATGTTCAGAAAATAATTTGAACCTTTCCATAAAAAGATAATTACACCAATATTTAGGGATATGTATAACTAAAACAAGATATAAATCATGAGTGTGGTAATTCTTCTCATGAGGATGAAACTGAGTTGATATGTAAGCTACCATATGTTCATCCAGCATAAGCATGGATCCCGAAATTGCAATAGAAGCACCACAAAACACCACGTACCCCTTATCAGGCTCATGAAAGATCAAAATAGGATTTGATGATAGAATTCATTATATTTTATAACAAGAATACTTACTCTTATCTACTCATTTCAATTTCACTTAATTCCTATTAAGAGTGGTCAATGGTGAGTATATAATATAGAAATCCATAAAAATCCCTAGTAGATTCCAATACGACAAAGGAAGCTCCATATCTCAATGAAATTATGTGGATCAACTGATAATCCATTTTTAAGAAATTTCATTCCCTAAGAAAATGAAAACTTGAATGTAGATAAAACATTTCTAGATATTTCCATACAAAAAATCATATAATTACAAAAAAACCAAGCTTACAAGGTGCTCAATCTCACACTTGTATTTCACTTAAACAAGAATATCAACTATAAAAACTATCACAAATGTTTCAAGATATTGATGCAATATTTGTTTCATCAATTCCAATAAAACTCTAGGATCATTAGTCAGACCAAAAGGAACCACATTATATTTATAATGGAAACAACTTATCCTAAGAGTTGTATTCGGTATATGAGACTCCTTAACATTGAGTAGATGATAACCCAAATGAGGATCAATTTTTGAAAACTAGTTTTCCCCACTAACTAATCTATAATATCTTCCACCTGAGGAAAAAGATACTTATTATTCACTGTTACCTGGTTCAACTTATGATAGTACTCACACAACCAAAATGAACTATCTAACTTCTTGTTAATGAGAATAGGGAATTCACATTGTGAATCATAATGGAGAACAAAACCTTTTTCCAGCAAATCATCCCACTGAATATTATGCTCATTTACCTCTAGTATTTTCATTTGATAAGAAGAAATTGTTAGCATATGCATACCCGATAACATATTATTCATAAAATATACCTCTCTCTATGTTTTAATGTTATATATGTCTTCTAGGAAAGCAAAAAAAATTCTTGAACAATAATGGGAAGTTCAATAATATTAGTGACATCATTTGGTTCAGTCATAACAGTAGACAAAAAACATCAGATCCATGGGCGCGAGGGTCCTGCTTGACCAAACCCTGGGTACCACTCCACTAGAAATACATGAGATATCCAATTAGTATAAACAAATTAAACACACCAATGATAATAATAAACCTCATCTCTAGGAGTTAAAAGACAAACTATAATGATAATGTCGTCAAATAGATCCATTTCACGAATGAGAAAATCCCAGACCAACTCTATAGTGGCTATTGTTAATGAAAATCAATGAAACTGAAGCCAATATACTTCCCTATTACTAAGAGGTGCCAATAACTCCAATATAATTTTCATATGTTCCAGTGGATGATTAATAATATCAAAAAAACATGTAGATATAAATGATTGGGAAGAACTAGTATGAAATAAATAAATATTTATGGATGAAGATATAAATATAGTACCTCTCACTATTTCCAGACAGGTATCAACCTCCACTTGAAGCCAATTTACTGCATTAAATAACATCACTCTTAATTCATTTCAATGGTTATTTTAGTTCTCTAGGCAACTTACTACCTCACAGTATATTTTGGAGCCGACAAACAATGACCATAATGAGGAATAGTCAAAGCCTGATAGAATAACTATAAGAGAAAAATGTGTACATAACTATAGCACATCTTTATTGGCATAGGATAATACATTCTTCTATTTCCCACCTTGAAAAAATTATTTCAAGTTAGATACACATTAATAGCTATAACATATAGTGTGGAAGAGGCTTGTTGTTGAGACCCACCAACACCACTACTGTAGTGATCATGCCACTTCCACTTCTTCCCATGCATGCCACTAAAGCTGAAACTGGATGGAAGATAAGAGGTAGGAATGAAAAGATTAACTATCATATTCATATCTACAATCAGTCCTCTATCTACCATATCTATAATGATAAAAATATTAAACATAAGAGCTTCTGATCTAATATATGGTCACAATCCTTGTAGGTACTTTTTATCCTTTAATTGGTCATTATTTACCACTTCTAGTAAAAAATGGACTAGCTTAACAAACCGATTAGTTTATGCCGACACCAAACTCTCTCTATACATTAAATAGATGAACTCAAGTGATCTTCCTAGAATTATTGATTGTTGGAAAAACTTATGGATGAACATGGTTTTTAAAACCTTCTAATCCAAGTCCTTGTGTCTGTCTGCTTGGACTATGTAATACCACAATCGATTAACCAAATCCTTGATCCTGAAATCAACACACTTCACCATGATATTTTCAGGAATGTCTAGTAAGCCTAAGATTTGATTGATACTATTTATCTAATACCTCATCTCTTTAGTTTCATTCATCCTTTTAACAAATGTTGTCTTTTAACGGATGAATTCCCAAGATCGATATTTATCTCCTACACCTCTTAGTGGTACCTCAACAAATGAATTTTGAACATGTGGTATATATTGATCATAAACACGAATTTCACATACTATAGTCTCATTGAGATTTTGATATGTATGCTGATTCTATTGAGGAGTATCAGTTCCACCCTCATGAGGAACTCATCAAAAATGTCACGGAGGTATACTGCTGCGCAGAGAAACAAAATGAAAAATCTGACCAAAAAGTAAATCTATGCTCAAACCATAAAATCCATATGCATAAACTGAGTATTAAAATGAAAACCATAACTGGATGAACATATACCAACATCCCATGTCATCTTGAAAAGCAACATGAAGAGATGTGGATAGACAGTTATGGAAACATACCTCTCAAGAGCCGACAATCTCGTATCCATTCTAACCGAAATCCAAATATAATGACTCTTGAGGAAATAACTCCTTGGATACCACTTTTGGATGACCTAACCTGAGTTACCCTTAAACCCGGTACCTGAACCATTCCATCACATACTCTATGGGGGTTACAGAACCCCACCGGTTGCTGACAAGCACCGAGGCATCATACAAAAAACTAGAGGGAACTATTTTGTGCAAAATGAACAAACACATGGAATATATAAACACATAGTGAGAAAGGACAAACAAAAACTAAAAAATATATTCCATAAAAATAAAAAAAAAGATTTAAAAAAATATTGTAAAAGTACCCAAAATATCCTAGAGACATGTACATCAGTGAAATGTAAATAGCTACTCTATGTGGTAGTGTGGATTAAATCCCACCATCTTGTAAACAACTACCCCACTAAGCTGACTAGAATTGTTTCCACATCACTAAAAATCCTTGAATATCCCTGCAATAGAGTACATAAATAGTTTTTCACCCCATCGATGAGGTGAATAAGGTGTTAGATAACATGCTTAGTTGGATCCCACCGAGGTGTTACATAACAAGCCTCCGTATAAAAATTCTGTAATGCTCATTTAAAAAAACATGGCATTAAAAGAAGTAAATAAGTTTTATAGAAAACTAAGTAATTGTTTCCATTTTTCATAGTCCTAAAATTTAAGTAGTTATATCAATTTAAAGAAGAGTTTATATATCATATTTCATAAGAATCATCAGGAAAATAATGGCTAAAATAGTAAAAAACCATGCAGTAAAAAATAACAGAAGAAACACTGGAATCATAACACCAAGAAATTCAAAATATCAGGCAAGCAGACTACGCATACCACAATAAATCAATTGAATTATCCTATTCCAAGAACAAAAAACTTGGAAACGTAGGAAGACCCCACAAGTAAACCCCAAATAATGTCAATGTAAGTCCCCTACATCTACAGGCCTATAAAATAATAAAATAACCATGAGAAAAAAATCTGATAAATCCAAAAATTGGATTATAGAATCTAGATAAACCTTCCACCTATATAACCGTTGTAGTCCATTTTCTTTTTTTCAAAATTAATTCTAATTTTTTAAAGCCATTTCCAAAACATTTCAAATTTCAATTTCAATGCATTGGAAATACATCATTTCTTTCCCTTTTTCAACAACCAGGGAAAAACATTTTTCCTTAAAATCCATATTAAACAAACAAAAAAAAATAATACCAATTTATTTTAAAAATCATTATATAATGTAGGAACAATAAGGATTGTCAATATAGGCTAGCGATGGAACTGCCGACCTTAAAACATGGGTTTCAAACGTGCACATCCAAATCCACCAACATTGAAAACCAAAAGAAATATACAAAGGCCCGATAATATAATACGCATCCTGAGTTAGATTCAATTTATAAACAAGGGGAATGATAGAAAGGAGGAATAAAACATACCTCGAGAACAAAAACCCACTAATCCACAACCAGAAAGAAAAAACCTCAAGAATGAGATCACCTAATGGATCTAAAAGATACCATGAAAGAACACAAATTCATACCAAAGAAACCAATAATGAAAATTATGGGTGATACCATGGTAAATGTAAAAAAATATGTGTAAAGATAACTCACTTATAGAGATGCACTGCAATTGAAATGAATATTTAAAGCTGAACAAATCGATTGGGATGGAATTGTGTCTCCAAAAATCAATAGAGATGATCCTTGGGTCGAGAGAAAATGAGAATTGGAAGCCAAATAGACTCCCAAAACTCTAATAACACCCTAAAAATAATACTCTAAAAATTAAAAGATGTTTAATACCATTACATGTCATGAAATCCATGATGTTCAAATACTTTGGAAAATCTATTTCCTTGAAATAAAATTTGACCTTAAATTAACTCAATACGTGTAAAGACTTGTCATGTCATGTATCATAATGGTGTGAAATCTTCACATGGAATGCACCCAAAAACCATTACTCATCATGAAAAGTAGTTACACATCATGAAATTCATTAATAGATTACAGAAAATACAGAAAAAAACATATGACGACTCCATGCCCAAAAGAAACTTGGAGAGAAAGGAAAAAATTCTCCCGATCAAGGTAACAAGATATTAAAATATAAATATCAATATAAATCACCTTATAAATAAAATTAAATTAATTAAATAAATTAAATAATATAATATAAGAGGTTTTACATGTAAGGAACTAATAAATAAATAATATATAATGTTCTAATAGGAACAATACCTTCGATTAAAGGATCCATGTATAAACTTTTAAAATTATAAAAACATAGTAAATTACATATGATAAGAGGGAGTGAATATAATGTATAAATTTTATACATAACCATTATACTCCACAAGTTCTACAATAAGAATAACACACCTTGGACTAATCCACACTATGTATTCCACATTTTTAAACAGTACAAAATAATTTGAATCTGAACAAATATATTTTTTAAATTTAATAAAAATATTATTAATATTATGAAGCGAAAAAAATAATTTAAGTACATTTAGATATGGTAGGGAACACATTAGCAATATGATTAAAAATTTCTGTATTATATAATTAATTTTTAACTAAAAATACGGTTTATTATCAACACATAAACATGGTAATTTGATTGAATATTTATAAAGATATATTCTATTTTAAAACAAAACTCTTGTAGAATATTTTAATAATACAATTTCATCAAATATTTATACAATTAATGTTTTGTTCATTTTACAATTGTTTAAAAATATATCTGGAAAATATGTTATACGGTCAATTAAAATAATGTACATTATATTTTATCCTAAAACCCAAGAGTAGTGAATATAGTCAACATTTTTTAAAAAAAAATGGAATAACCATATACATCTGGAAACCAAAATTTTCATTTTGTATCAGAATACTAAATAAATATTATTAAATTTTTCTACTAATAAAATATATTTTGGATTCTTATAAATAAAAAAACTAACATGGAATCATTTTTAATATTTATAAAGTAGAAAATGATACATTTAAACATGTATGATTAATTTCATATAAATCAATAATGTAACAATAAATTTATTTTTTTTTACAATAGTGACCACACAGTAAACACTTATTATTCAAATGTTGTACATATAATAAGAAAATGAAATAAATGAAAATAAAAACAATTCAAAATAGTTCTTTAAAATATTAATGGAAATAATTGAAATTTATTTATTAAATAAATAAATAAGAACAGAAATTTATTTTTCAAAAATATCAGTTTTAATATTCATTAAAATTTTCAAAACTAAAAGGATAAAATAATCAAGGAAGATATAATTATAAAGAGGCATTTAATATTGTGACATTTGAAAAAAATTTAATCTTTATTGATCTCAACATAATAATACATCAGATAAAACTCATGTTAAAATAAATAATAAAAAATTATAACTAATGTAATTTGAAAAAACTAAAGTTACATATAAAGAAAGTGAATATGTGATATAAACCATATATAAAACTAAAAATATTCATCAAGCATTAATGATATAATAATTCAAAATTTATGTAACATTGAAAATCTATAATTTAATCCAAGAACCTAGAAACTCCTTAACAAATTATATAATAAAATAATCAACATTACAATAATAAATAATGTAAATATTATAAGGCCCTGGCCTTAAACCATACTTAATATTGAATTAAATGAATAATTCACATTGAGGATCTTTTCAGGTTTAGAGTTTTAGGGAATTAGAACATAACTATTACATCTCAAAATATTACAAAGTATTCACTTCTACTAAGTTTCCATAATAAAAAAAACACTTAAAAAGAAACGTGTCTAGTTCCATGTTTTATATAGGATGACATTCCCTTGATCCCATCCTTGACCTTATTCCAAATTAAGTCCTGTGAAAACATTTCAAAAAAAACTTGGGGTGAGCATTAAAAGCTCAGTAAGGGATACGGATAGAATGAAAACTGTTAGTTTTTCAAACATCAAATAAACCATATATACTCTATCAAAGTAATACCTTCACCTTCATGAAGTAGTAAAAACTATTCACTAAATAAAGTATCATTATTTACCTTTTTGTAACCAAAGGATTACCATAAAATCCATAAAAAGAACACATAACATATATAAAGGTAACTTGGGACATAAACATACTTAAGTGGAATAACCATACGGTAGACTTCCACACATATCACTTAATGGAATAGCCATACGACAAATTTCCATACATACTTAATGGAATAGTCATACGACCGACTTCCATACCCAATGCATTGGAGGTTATAATGTAACCACCCATCCTGGTATTCACGGCACCAGCCGTCATATGGTTTATAATGTAAACATCCGTTAAAATGTCCAAGTACCAGTATAAAATCATAAAACATAAAACCAATATAAAGGAATGATAACATTTCCACATTTCAATCACAATATACCATAAATATATTGACATAATAGAATCATTTTTCAAAACCATTTTCAATACCAAAATACATAAAAGATTATATAGTATTTATTTTATTCTAAAAACATTACGGCTTGTTGAGAAAGCCAAAGACCAAATAATACTCGCGGCAGCGGAAAAGGTCGTTGTCGCCGGGTACATTAAAAGAAACATTCCTTTTTTTCGTTTTGTAAAACGCTTCGTAGAAAAAGATTCCTTTTTTATAAAAGTAAAATTAAAATGGTTTTATACACCGTATAAAAGAAAGTTGTGTATAAAATGAAATATGCCTCAATGAAAGGAGATTGAGACGAAGTCCCTTACCTCGGGTCCAACTTGACTCGATCGTTATTTAACATCCTGAATAATAAACTTGAGTTAATTTATACTTGATTAAGAACCTTTTTAAAGTTCATTATTCATTTTATATCACTTATTTCCATGTTATAAACATTATGTAACCATTTAAGTTAATAATGTATGTTTTGTCAATATTTGGTTCTTAAGTCGAAAGTGGACTTCTTACAATTACTTGTTGTTCGTGTGGTCAAAGTTTCTTTATATCCAGAATGAAATTCCCGATTTGGATATAATATGTATCATATATATCCAGAATATACATGTATTTATAATATTACATAATCATTTAGAGGGAAGAAATGAAATGCACCGTTCATGGAGACGGTAAGCCATACGTACGCATGAACGCTACTTTCATTTCCTTGTCATATTAATGGAATTAAAACTAAATGAGAGGTATGCATATTTTAATTTCATAATTATATTCATCATTTAGATATATCATTAATTATATATATCCATTATATACATGTACTTTTAATAGTACATTACATTTGGGGATAAGAAATGAAATGCATCGTTCATGGAGACGGTAAGCCGTACGTACGCATGAACGCTACTTTCATTTCTATCTCATACTTTAATGGAAAGAAATAATAATGATATAGAGGTATATTATAATTCCATTATAACATCTTATATAATAACTTTAAATCCATCCTTTATACGTCCCACGTATGGCATTAACGAATCACAACACTTTGAGGGGGCGGTAGTCCGCACTTCCTTAAATGAAGATATCATGTTTACCCATAATGGAAACCATAAAGGTATGTCCAAAAAGAAAAAAAACAGAAGCTTAAGGGAAACTTAAACATATTATATATCATATATAAAAATAGTGGCATCATAATGGCCACCTTTGAAGGTGTTAAATGAGTATTGAACAATCATCGTTTCGGGAGGCAGAATTTCACCATCCACGGAAACCGTATGTTTTTTAACCATTTAATGTAGTTGTGTGAGAGTTTAGCTCAAATAAATCTTATAACAACATCCTAGTATATTTATGATACTGGTGGTGTTACAAAATAAGTAAATAAAAAGATTTTAGAGGGTTGGAGAAACAAAATAAAACAAATGAACAAGAGAGAATGAATTACCTTTAAAAGTGTAACTCCTTTTGACATGAGCCTAAAGGCTTCCTTTGAAAGGATTATGCCCAATGGGAATCCTCAAGGATGAGGAGAGGTATGTGGAGAGAGTAAATGGGTAGGGGTTGGCCGAGCCAAAGGCTTGAGGAGTGTGTGAAATGAGGTAGAGGTGGGGGCCTTTTATAAGAGGAGAGGAGGGGCACTTTTGGAAAGTAAGAAATATTACTTTATTTGAAAATGTTTTTAGGTTTTAAAAGGTCCCAAATTGATAAAATTCCATGATAAGATGATAAGGGTTCGAAATAAACCAATACAATAAGTTTTGGACATGTTTAGTTCATAGATTTTACATTATCGTTCCATTTTATTTAAATCGTTAAATAATGAGGTCATCATTGCATCATCATGATGTCATAAATAATTTAACTTATTTAACGTCTATAAATTATAGAAAAAATACTATTATGTAGGAAATATTTTTAGCTTTCCAATGAATATTTATAGTAAAAAATATGATTTGTATAACACCATTTAAAAATTGTTTTAGTAAAACATCTCATGTGTGTGTCATTTTTAATTTAACATTAAATAAAAAGTTATTTATGTCATTTCCCAACCAAAGTGTCTCCATGGGGTCCCCAAGTTTACCCATGGCTTTTCGTGTTCGTCCATGACACAACCAATGAGGGTAGGACATGTTTCAAGCTCATATTATTTTATTAAATCATTATTTTTACCTTAAACTACACTAATTACCACTAATCGCGATTAAGAACTTAATAAGTTACTATTCACCAAAAAAATTATTTTTATCTCATTGAACCATATTTTACTTCATAATTACAACCATGTATGTCGGATTTTTGAAATTCAAAACAAAAAGATGTCAAATTTTCATTTAAAAGAACAATCAGTTTTTATAAGTACCACTTAGTGGTTTCACTATTCATCAAAAATTGAAGTTTTTCAGAAAATTACCAAAAATTCCCCCTAAGCTATATTTGATATTACGAATTCAAAAATGAAGTCTATATTACAAAATTCAAAACATATAAGTCACATTAGTTAATTTAATAATTAATTCCCGCTGTCAGAGCAAATAGCGTATTTTTATGAAACAATAAGTATCAAATGATTGACACTAGTTTAAGTCCGATTTCAAAGTGAAATTAATTCCAACGACCACTATTGGATTTTATGGTAAAAATATTTTCTAATTTCAATTTAAAACCAATTAAAAAGATAATCTAATCATATAAATAAATTAGATTAAAAAGAGGTTTTGAATAAAAATACAACATTTTACACTATTCATTAAAAAAATGAACTTTATCAGAAAGGTACCAAAAATTTACACAAAGTAAATTTAGATGTCCCGATTCTAAAGAAGAGTTATATTTGGTCCAATAGAATTTATAAGATCGATCAAAACTATATTTAATAACGGTTCTCCGTCAAAAGGTGATAAGTGGACCTTTCGTGAAAATTAGGGTATAAATGCCAAAAATTGAACTCTTTCCGTATTTTAAGCCTTTATCTTTTATTGGGTAAATATAAAAACATTTAAAAACATATATAATCATATTTTAGTTATTTCTATCCATTCCTGCCAGTACAACGGCTACTCGTTAACTAACATTTAAAATAATATTATTTTATTACTTGTGTGAAACGTAATTTTTCAAAGAAACTCATCGTTGCGTACCGAGTACGCTATCGAATGTAGAAACCCTTTTTAATTAAAATTAATATTTAATTCGTAAATATTAATAAATATGAAAATTCTTTATTATTTATTTACCTGGGATGTTACATCCTTCCCCCTTTTGGGAATTGCGTCCTCGCAATTTTATTCACTTATCAAAATAAGTTAGGGTATTTATCCCTCATAGCATTTTAAGATTCCCACGTTGCCTCTTCAATCACATGGTTTTTCCACAAAACCTTTACCTGATGAATCACCTTATTCCATAACACCTGGTCCCTGTGGTCAAGAATCTGGACCGGTTGTTCCTTATATGATAGGTTCTCTTCCAGCTGAACTACCTCTGGACTCAAAACATGAGATGGATCTGGCATATACTTTCTCAATATTGAAACATGAAAAACATTGTGTACCTGAGGTAAACTCGGAGGTAAAGCCACTCGGTATGCAACTGATCCAACTCTCTCCAGAATTTCGTATGGTCCAATAAACCTTGGACTCAGCTTCCCTTTCTTACCAAATCTCATTACACTTTTCCAAGGAGAAACATTGATAAAAACATGATCACCTACCTCGAAAGATAGATCCTTCCTCCGGTTATCTGCATAACTCTTCTGCCTGCTCTGAGCTGTTCTCATGTGCTTCTGAATCAACTGAACTTTTTCTGCCATCTCTTCTACCAATTCTGGTCCCATCAGCTTCCTTTCACCCACTTCATTCCAAAATGCTGGAGTTCGACACCGCTTCCCATATAATGCCTCAAATGGCTCCATCTGTATACTGTAATGAAAACTGTTATTATAAGAAAACTCAACCAAAGAATGATTTTGGTCCCAGCATCCCTGATAATCCATAGAACAAGCTCGTAGAATATCCTCCAATGTCTGGATTGTTCGTTCTGACTGCCCATCTGATTGAGGATGAAAAACTGTACTAAAATTTAATTCAGTACCCAACGACTTCTGAAGGCCTTTCCAAATGTTAGAAGTAAACCTGGGATCACGATCCGATACAATGGAGAGAGGAACTCCATGTAACCAGACTATTTCTTTAAGATACAAACGGGAAATTGATCAAGAGAGAAAGTATCTCGTATAGCAAGGAAATGAGCAGATTTGGTCAAGCAATCAACAATAACCCAGATTGCATTATTACCTCGAGATGTCCTCGGTAATCCCACAACAAAGTCCATGGATATGTTTTCCAATTTCCACTCTGGCACTGGTAAATGCTGAAGCATCCCTTTCGGTAACTGCCGCTTTGCTTTAACCTGTTGACATGTCAAACACTTCACAGTAAAATCAGCAATGTCTTTTTTCATTCCATCCCACTAGTAATACTCCTGCAGATCTCTGTACATATTAGTACTGCCATGATGAACTGAAAACGGGGAACTATGAGCCTCACATAACAACTCATTCTTCAAATGTGAATCACAAGGCACACATAAACTCTTCCCAAAACTCAAAACACAAACACAAACTTATCCAAGAACTCATGGAAAATTTTATTCATAAGGTCCATGAATACAGCAGGTGCATTGGTTAACCCAAAAGGCATAACTACAAATTCATAATGGCCATATCTAGTACGGAACGCAGTCTTCGGAACGTCTTCTTCTTTTGCTTTCAACTGCTGGTACCCCGACCTCAAGTCAATCTTCGAAAAATACTGAGCTCCCTTGAGCTGATACCACTTCATTCTATGGCCCAACATCTGCTGAAGTTGTTGCAAAGGATTTCACCACCACTTTCTGCTTGTAGTCTGGCTGCATTCCCCCAGTTGAGTTCTTTGTTGGACACTCGTTTGCATAATGACCCATTTCATTACACTTAAAACATCTTACCATTGGCTTTTCATTTCCTTCTTGATCATCTTCTTTATAGTTACGAGCAATATAACCAGACTTACTACACCGAAAGCACTTACCAAACTTGGATAAACATTCTCCAGGATGCATTTTACCACACTTCTCACAGGATGGATATTTGGTTTTCTTACCTCCTTGCTTCTTTGATGAATTCATCCCCTTTTCCTGCCAACTAGACCTCTTATTCTGTTGTTTGTCATAGAACACCTGATCATCGGCAAACTCCATTTCCACCTTCTCTACACATCTAACAAGTTTTTCATAACTTTTGAACTCACGAGATGCTAAAGCCCTTCGATAATTTGGCTTTAACCCTGAGTAAAAACGGTTTATTTTACTATCAAGATCTCGTATGAAGTTCGGAGCAAACCTTGCCAATTGAGTGAACTTTTATTCATAAGCATCCACTGAATCATCCTCCTGCCTCAATTCTAGGAACTGTTTCTTCGTCCTAAGATGAACCGCCATAGGAAAATATTTCTCAAGAAACATACCTTTGAATTCGTCCCAATGAAGATCCTCAATCTCATCACTATCCCTTATATTTTTCACCATCGACCACCACTGATCAGCTTCACCTTCAAAACGGTAAACAACAAGACTAACCTTCTGATGTTCTGAACACCCCATGACATCAAAAATATTCTCCAGTGATTTAATCCACCTTTCAGCTTGCACAGGGTTAGATGATCCTCTGAATGATGGTGGATGTTGCCTCATGAAATGTTCCACCACTGACATGTTCCTCTGCGGTTGATCTGGCTGATCTCATGCATGGATACCACCACCATTTACAGCCTAAGTCAACTGTGCCATCACTGCAACAAACTGTTCAGTTCCGATTCCGACCATCTCAGGTTGCTGATTTGGAAGGTTATCTTCCTCCTGATGTCGTCCCAACATAGCTGCTTTGTTTCCTCTATGGAAAACCATTCTGAACACAGAAATATCTTAGGCGAAGCAACATGGTAATCTGTAAATGCTATATCATTTTAATCATATTATAATTTAACACTTTTCTAACTCCTAAAGTTTACTAAACTGACCTCTGATACCAACTATAAGGCCCCTCCCTTAAACCTTACTTAATATTGAATTAAATGAATAATTCACATTGAGGATATTTTTAGGTTTATAGTTTTAGGGAATTAGAACATAACTATTACATCTCAAAAGATTACAAAGTAGTCACTTTTACTATGTTTCCATAATAAAAAAAACTCTTAAAATGAAACATGTCTAGTTCCATGTTTTATGTAGGATGACATTCCCTTGATCCCATCCTTGACCTTATTCCACATTAAGTCATGTGAAAACATTTCAAAAAAAACTTGGGGTGAGCATAAAAAGCTCAGTAAGGGATACAGAAAGAATGAAAACTATTAGTTTTTCAAACATCAAATAAACCATATATACTCTATCAAAGTAATACCTTCACCTTCATGAAGTAGTAAAAACTCTTCACTGAATAAAGTATCATTACTTACCTTTTTGTAACCAAAGGATTACCATAAAATCCATAAAAAGAACACATAACATATATAAAGGTAACTTGGGACATAAACATACTTAAGTGGAATAACCATACGGTCTACTTCCACCCATATCACTTAATGGAATAGCCATACGGCCAATTTCCATACATACATAATGGAATAGCCATACGGCCGACTTCCATACCCAATGCATTGGAGGTTATAACGTAACCACCCGTCCTGGTATTCATGGCACCACCCATCATATGGTTTATAATGTAACCACCCATTAAAATGTCTAAGTACCAGTATAAAATCATAAAACATAAAACCAATATAAAGGAATGATAACATTTCCACATTTCAATCACAATATATCATAAATATATTGACATAACAGAATCCATTTTCAAAACCATTTTCAATACCAAAATACATAAAAGTTTATATGGTATTTATTTTATTCTAAAAACATTATGGCTTGTTGAGAAATCCAAAGACCAAATAATACTCGCGGCAGTGGAAAAGGTCGTTGTCGCCACATACGTTAAAAGAAACATTCCTTTTTTTGGTTTTGTAAAACGCTTCGTAGAAAGAGATTCCTTTTGTATAAAAGTAAAAGTCAAAGGGGTTTATACACCGTATAAAAGAAAGTTGTTTATAAAACGAAATATGCCTCAATGAAAGGAGATTGAGATGAAGTCCCGTACCTCGGGTCCGACATGACTCGATCGTTCTTTAACGTCCTGAATAATAAACTTGAGTTAATTTATACTTGATTATGATCCTTTTTAAAGTTCATTATTCCTTTTATATCACTTATTTCCATGTTATAAACATTATGTAACCATTTAAGTTAATAATGTTTGTTTTGTCAATATTTGGTTCTTAAGTCGAAAGTGGGCTTCTTACAATTACATGTTGTTCGTGTGGTCAAAGGTTTTTATATACAAAATGAAATTCCCGATTTGGATATAATATGTATCATATATATCCAGCATATACATGTATTTATAATATTACATAATCATTTAGAGTTAAGAAATGAAATGCACCATTCATGGAGACGGTAAGCCGTACGTACGCATGAACGCTACTTTCATTTCTTTGTCATATTAATGGAATTAAAACTAAATGAGGGGTATGTATATTTTAATTCCAGAATTATATTCATCATTGATATATATCATTAATTATATATATCCATTATATACATGTACTTTTAATAGTACATTACATTTGGGGATTAGAAATGAAATGCACTGTTCATGGAGACGGTAAGCCGTACGTACGCATTAACGCTACTTTCATTTCTATCTCATACATTAATGGAAAGAAATAATAATGATATAGAGGTATATTATAATTCCATTATAACATCATATATAATAACTTGAAATCGATCCTTTATATGTCCCACGTATGGCATTAACGAATCACATCACTTTGAGGGGGCGGTAGTCCGCACTTCCTTAAATGAAGATATCGTGTTTACCCATAATGGAAACCATAAAGGTATGTCCAAAAAGAAAAAAAAACAGAAGCTTAAGGAAAACATAAACATATTATATATCATATATAAAAATAGTGACATCATAATGGCCACCTTTGAAAGTGTTAAATGAGTATTGAACAATCATCGTTTCAGGAGGCAGAATTTCTCCATCCACGGAAACCGTATGTTCTTTAAAAATTTGATGTAGTTGTGTGAGAGTGTAGCTCAAATAAATATTATAACAACATTATAGTATATTGAAGATACTGTTGTTGTTACAAAAGAAGTAAATAAAAAGTGTTTAGAGGGTTGGAGAAGCAAAATAAAACAAATGAACAAGAGAGAATGAATTACCTTTAAAAGTGTAACTCCTTTTGATTTGAGACTAAAGGCTTCCTTTGAAAGGCTTCTACCCAAAGAGAATCCTCTAGGATGAGTATAGAGATGTGGAGAGAGTAAATGGGCAGGGGTTGGCCGAGCCAAAGGCTTGAGGAGTGTGTGAAATGAGGTAGAGGTGGGGGCCTTTTATAAGAGGAGAGGAGGGGCACTTTTGGAAAGTAAGAAATATTACTTTATTTGAAAATGTGTTTCAGTTTTAAAAGGTCCCAGATTGATATATTTCGTGGATAAGGTGATAAGGGTTCGAAATACACCAATCCAATAAGTTTTGGACATGTGTAGTTCATAGATTTTACATTATCTTTCCATTTTATTTAAATCGATAAATAATGAGGTCATCGTTTCATCATCATGATGTCATAAATATTTTACTTTATTTAACGCCTAAAAATTATAAAAAAAATACTATGATGTAGGAAATCGTTTTATCTTTCCAATAAATATTTATTGTCAAAAATATGATTTTTATAACACCATGTAAAAATTGTTTTATTAAAACATCTCATGTGTGTGTCATTTTTACTTTAACACTAAATAAAAAGTTATTTATGTCATTTCCCAACCAATGTATCTCCATGAGGTCCCCAAGTTGACCCATGGCTTGTCTTGGTCAGCCATGTCACAACCAATGAGGGTAGGACATGTGTCAAGCTCACCTTATTTTATTAAAGCATTATTTTTACCTTAAACTACACTAATTACCACTAATCGTGATTAAGAACTTAATAAGTTACTATTCACAAAAAAATTATTTTAATCTAATTGAACCACATTTTACTTCTTAATGACAACCATGTATGTCGGATTTTTGAAATTCAGAACACAAAGATGGAAAAATTTCATTTAAACGAAAAATCATTTTTTATAAGTACCACTTAGGGCTTCACTATTCATAAAAAATTGAAGTTTTTCAGAAAATTACCAAAAAATCAACCTAAGCTATATTTGATATTACTAATTCAAAAATGAAGTCTATTTTACAAAATTAAAAACATATAAGTCACATTAATTAATTTAATAATTAATTCCCGATGTCAGAGAAAATAGCGTATTTTTATGAAACAATAAGTATCAAAAGATTGACACTAGTTTAAGTCCGATTTCAATGTGAAATTACTTCCAACGACCACTATTGGATTTAATGGTAAAAATATTTGCTAATTTCACTTTAAAACCAATTCAAAAGATAATCTAATCATATAAATAAATTATATTAAAAAGAGGTTTTGAATTAAAATACAACATTTTACACTATTCATTAAAAAATGAACTTTATCCGAAAGGTACCAAAAATTTACACAAAATAAATTTTGATGTCCCAATTCTAAAGAAGAGTTATATTTGGTCCAATATAATTTATAAGTTCGATCAAAACTATATTTAATGACGGTTCTCCGTCAAAAGGTGATAAGTGGACCTTTCGTGAAAATTAATGTATAAATGCCTAAAATTGAACTGTTTTCGTATTTTAAGCCTTTATCTTTTATTGGGTAAATGTAAAAACATTTAAAAACATATGTAATTATATTTTAGTTATTTCTATCCATTCCCGCCAGTACAACGGCTACTCGTTAACTAACATTTACAATAATATTATTTTATTACTTGTGTGCAACGTAATTTTTCAAAGAAACTCATCGTTGCGTACCGATTACGCTATGGAACGTAGAAACCTCTTTTAATTAAAATTAATATTTAATTAGTAAATATTAATAAATATGAAAATTATTTATTCTTTATTTACCTGGGATGTTACAAATATAATGAATTGTTTTAGTCTTTCATGGACCTATCGAAAATAAAACCTTACATCGGTTGATGATGTCCCTATACTATGACACAATCTTTCATTAGAATCTCTATTATTAAATTGAAATTGAATAAAATATGATAGAAGAGGAAATACAACACTTCACCAAAAAAAAATTAGACACCCTATATTGATGATATGAAGAGGGAGGGATACTTAAAATGTGGGGGATCATAGGATTTTAGTACCCTCACCACTCATGTATGGTGGAATAAAGGAAACACCAATGGAATTACTCTTTCTAATTTTTTTCTCTATTTGAAATTCACCTCTAATTAGTACAAAAATTTTAATCTAATAACAACTATAATAATCATTATGATGATAATGGTATTAAATATTAACACATGTCCATTTATGATATCTTTTTAATAATAATATTTTAAATAATATATATATTATATTCCGTAATATATATATACATATATCATTTCATAAAAATAATATTAATTACAATAATAATATTAAAAATATATATATATATGTTTGTGTTTGTGGGTATAGTATGAAATTAAAATATTAATGACACATTCATATATATTATTAAATAATAAGAAAATAATATTAATATATGATAGGTTAATGTTATATAATATAATAAAAAATAGCAAAAAATATTCATTTTTTCATAAAATAGTAGGGATGAAAAAAATTCCAATAATATTCATTACAAATATAAAAATCACATTATAAAATATCTCATACCAATTATATCATTACACACCACAATCAATGAATTATTGACTAGTTCAAGTAATATTTATTTTTCATAATTAATTTATAAAATAATACTTTTAAAAATTTATCATGAATATAAGTTTTTAAAATTTTATTTTAATCACCTATTTATTATATTTGATCTTAGGACATAAATATTAAATAAATAATATTATTTATTGTTTAGTTTTTAATTTTATAAATATTTATACTATAATATAAGAAACATGGTATTCCATTTAATATCTATTGCATAGAAATAATAATTAATAATGAAAATTAATAAAATAAAACCTATCATTGGTTTTTCCGGTATCTAGTACCCCACCATCGAATAATTTATGGTGTTCTAGAACTATCCTCTCCACTGGACGTCTCACAAAAGACCTGGTGAACATATGAATTTTTTTATATTTCACAAACTACTCAATCCAAAAATGAGCCTATATTTTACAACTCAGACCTTTAGAAATATCAAAATCCATCCTGAAATTCATTATTTAACATCAAGATTCATGTACGATACTCTTAATTAAATATTTCCTGAAATATAAATTTGGTTAATAATGTATTGAAATCATATTCTATAACAATTTAGGAGATGTTTAACAAAAAACTCCTCTCTATATTAAATTTTTTCCACAAGGCTAAAAAATTCAGACTAAATATTTCATATTTCACATAATCTCCAACTCACTAAAATAACTATTAGGGCTTACCTAATTTTATTTTCTTTTTTCAAATGGAAAAATGATAAAATAATTATGTATCACTAAATAATCAAGGTATGAATATAAAAGAGGCGTACCACAACTCCTACAGTTCACAAAAATAAAGATGGTTCAAGTAAATCATAGCCTTATAGTGGTACCCAGAAAATGTTTCTTCGATGGTTCAATTTTATTCAACCATACTTCTAAATTTATCACATAGAAAAATATATTAATTATTTAAAATAATTTTATAGTACATTCCATTTGATTTAACATATCATAAAAAATATATTTTTCAAAATTCTTTATTTCATAAAATTGAGATACAAAATATCATATCCCCATTTAGAAATTCCATTACACATTCCATTTTAAAACATGATATCATATTTCTATTTAACATATATTACCAGACACATTCATATAAAACTATTCTATTTAACATTAAAATACAATCAATTTTTATCAATTATTTCATCTTTATAATTTTAAATCTATTTCAAAAACATAATTATACATATAGAATACATAATAAAGAATTATAGAACACATGTGAATGAATTTAATTTATCATATTTTCCGTAATAATATATCCAAACTAGTAATGATTACCTTTTTATTTTCTTATATTTAATTAATTTTTTTCTTATATAATAATTAAAAAATAAAATCAGAAATAAAAAAAATATAATATTACACTACATTTATGATGAATGAACCAATAGTGATAAGGAAAACTATGTGTGCCACATTGATGTTTTCATTTTTATCATGTCGTACTCAATATATTTAAATATAATCATCACTCATACTAATGGTTCGTATTAAATACTCATATTTTCCCAGTTAACATTAGCATCTATCATAAAGAGGCTTATTAGGCTTTTTAATTGATGTTGGTACTAAAAATAAAAAAACCACATTTTGAATAAGATTTAGATTTATAGTATAAAACTAAATAATTTATCAAAATTTAAAGGTATTAATTATAAAGTAAATTACTATTTTGAATAAATTGTCTATAATGATCCTTCATGGGAATAATTTTTAATCAAAATGTATCATTCCAATGTGTACAATTGAATCTATTGGGAGTGTTGGAATTATTTTTCTTTATGTAGGGATAATTAATTTATGGTTTCCTAATTCCTTTAATACCCAATTAAATTTTAGTGTCAACGAAGTATTCATTTGTGGTCATGTGAATCCCTAATTGATAATATTTGTCACCTGTGATGGTCTTGCAAGAATACTATGTGACTAAATACCTTTTATGTGTTGATAGTGTTTTTATCATAGGGTGATAGGTTATAAGGGTTCCCTATAAATGTGACAGCAATTATACATAATGAGAATGATTAATTTCACACGACATTAATACTCATAAAAATTTCATGAATTGTGTATTCTTCCATTTTTAATGATTCAATTAATTTGTCTATATTATATGTTTCCATAATCCAAGTATAGAAGGTGGGGTTCCACCAAATAATTTCATTGATTTCCCGACCACTATAAACAATCATAGGTTATATAATGTTAACTCTATAGAAATGTTTTTTGGTGTATTTCCTTCAAGAATATCTACCCACCACATAAATATTATTCGATAGAAAACCAAAGACACCCATAACATTTGTGGGCTCAAAAAACTCACATAAACCCTATTTTCATATGAGATATGTTCTTTATAAATTAAATTTTGACCACTTTATAATGTCACATCACTATGAATTATTTTTCCTTTGGTTTAATATGTTACAAAAGGTATCATTTGTGGATACATGCGCCTCCTCAATTGTCCCAACATCGCCCATATTTCCTACTTATAAAAAAATTATAACCAAAATAACTTTATTGGTAACATTTTCCGCAGATTAAAACCTGAAAAATAATGTTCTATCAAATTCTACTTCATATTATCCAGACATGCATTCTAGGTTACTATTCACATGTGTGTCTTCCAACTTTCCATCCAATATTCATTTTATCAAGGGAAATGGGAGACTTATTGTATATGTCCCACATTTTTTCTCAAGAAATATAGGATCAATTGGGTATTAATAATCATGTATTCCCTTTATAATGAGGAATACCATCCATATAAAACCCATGGTATCTTTATTTCCCCAAAACAGTCATCCTATATACTATATACCCTTCATCAGTCAATTAATGTATCTGGATGATTCCCTTGTTTATAATCAAAGAACAAACAACCTGAATGAAATTGAAAATTTTTTAATTGTTAAAACATATTCATAAGACCATAATTACGTTGAGCTTTGTAATTTTACTCCATTTGAATAATAATATTTATATGAAAATATAAATTTCCCTCCAAAATGGTTTAATATCCACACACATGATTATTTCTTATATTCCTCTTACTAGGTTTAATACCTAGCCATATATTTTTTTAATATCATCCCTTAAGTTAATTATTTATCCCTAGATACATCATTCCATACACTAGGTATACGAAACAATTATACACTCTCTGATTAAGGTACCAAATGAAACGATGAACTATAAAGGGACACTCATATGTTATACCCACATCAACTATTTAAATTTTATATGTCACATATGTGTAATTTTATCATCATTTTATACTAATTGAAATATCATTGTATCAATTTTAACTACAAATAATTATTTTCCTTATTACAAGGCCATAAAATGTGAGTCACCAGTTTGAGTTTCATGTCTTTAATGATCATCATTGGTATAAACTATATATCCTTAAAAGGTTCTTTATTTGGTCATGTATTCATGAAAATAGAACATTACATAATTTATTCCTATAATAATTCCATAAAAAGAATGAAATATCAATTTATGTGGCCCTATGTTATTATTTTTATTACACATACAATGATACACGGAAGTATTCTATCATGGGTCTGATCCTTATTCCATAAATCATACCACCTTCTAGACGGAGTAAATTATAAACTTCCCAAATATGTTTCTTTAAACCATATTATAAATAACCATGAAGGGTAAATATATAGATCTATTCATATATATATATATGTTCACTTTAATTAAAGGCCTCGACCAGTCACATTTATCATAGAGGAAACAATCATTATTACATTAATGGATTTCCATACTATTTTATAGATCATAAAGAGATTATAAGAATATGAAATATGATTCTTTATAGGATGATAAGACTTATCATCACCAGGACCTAGGCATTCAATGGAAACATTTAATGTTTTAACCTAATGATCATTTTACTTTGGAATATATGACAAAAATCAAATATAAAATTTGGACACATAGTACATGGGTGACTAAAAAGTATAAACCTGATTTCAAATAATTTACATATGAAATAGTAAAATAGGTGTTACATTCATTCTTGTGATTTTGAATTAATGAGTCGATTTGTTTGGAGATTATTACTTCAGTAACATTATTTCAACCCAAACTAAATCATTACTCAATATAAAAAAAGAGACTCAAATTCATCATATAGGTTACCGGAAATGGAGGATCAACCTGGATTCCCATGGGTGATCAAAATTGTAAATTACGATATACATCTATAATGAAATAAATATAGATCCTCTATATCCCAGTATGTTATGTCACACACCAAAAATAACTATTATATAGTTTTAAACCCCATCATTCTGGAGTACAAGCTTACAGCCTTAATAAAAAACCCTAGAGGTGAATCAATAGAGTATTAGTAGAATAATCCCCCTTGGATATCCCATTAATGGAATTCCAGTGGAAAAAAGTGTCCCTTTTATCTATGTCATACCACTTTGGGTGTCTCTCCCCAGTGAAAATAAAAATATATATCACCTATATTTTAGAGGTGGAGTATTTTTAAGACATTTTTATGGCCACCCTAGAGTTTATTAGATGGGATCCTACCAATCATGGTCACCATACTATCTATTATACCACATCATGTTTGAGGCCACATAAGAATCTATTATAACAGTCACTACTGATGTAAGGTTTACTGAGTAGTAAAACCCATTAATGTTCATCAATATTGATGGTTCTTGTGTAGACCTAGTAGAATTCCTTATTATCTAAGGTCACTAAAATTCCCAAAGTGACTAGAATATCTCGATGTTGACTTAGGGGTGATTTCAAATCACTATTCAAAAATTTCCTCAGAACATTCAAAGAAAGACATAGTTTTCTTGTTCAGTGAGTCCCTTCCTATTGATGGATTCCATCATTATATCTAAAAGACCTCCTAAAATTACAAATCATGATATCCTACCCACAAGAGTTGTAATTTCATTCACATTGGCTGTCATCATAGTGAAACTCAATATGACAACAATATATATTAAGGGCCTCCCTATAAATAAAATCATGAAGTCCCTAACTATTAAAATAGAGTGTAAAAATATAGGTGTTCTCCCAATTTCGAAAAGAAGAATACAACTAACTATGGAGTTCCTCACAAAGATCATACATAATAAGGAAAAAATTGTTTAGACCCTCATCATTTATCATTGTGATGTTTCTCCTTCTATCCATATGAAAACCAACTATGAGGGCACTCCCATTTAAAAAACATCATCCATCACTCATAGATATCCTCCACCTGAACACATTCACAGAGGCCCTACATGAAATCTAATGTACTAGTGGTACTGGGACCTCCCATTTTCTAGAATGAATCAGTTTAAAACCAGAAAGTACATACACATTGTGATCATGTAGACTACTGAAATGAATGTTATACCGATATAGAAAAATAAAACAATGTAAAAAATTGTGTCTCTTATGCTGGTGATGAAACCAATATCTCTATAGGACCTCCTTATAATGTAAGTTTTAGAGATCATTCATGTGATATTATATTTGACTAAAATGGAGTTCCTCTATCTAAAAACATAAAAAAACATAAACCCTATGTTTACACCCTTTGTAATTCATTTTAAAGTAACACATTGTTATGATATGCCTATTTTGAATAAAGGCCCTCCATGTTACACTATAATGATTGGTCTACTATCATATAATTAGTTACATAGAAAATAAATGTCGGCTTGACTAAGAACCCCATTCTAAATCAATTGTGTTATATCCAATTCAATGGGAAATTAGAGTTCATGATCATCATCAGAACCTCCCCAAGATCATAAACACATAGATATATATATTTTTTTATAATTATCCATATCCAATTATTAAAATAGTAGGAAAAACCCTTTTTAGATAGACCATTTTGAAGAACAAAAAATGGATGATAATGAAAAATAAATTACAATGTGAAGAGAATTTTATGATGAGAGAATACCAGTAAATATTATAGCCTATTTTTACTTCATAGAATAGTGTTACTATGATATTAATGCTTTGGTGAAAACTTCATATCCATTAAAACTTTTGAGTGTGATTCCCCAAACCCATACATCTTAATTTAGGGAAAAAATATTCTTTTTCCAGTTGGATTTTATCCAAACAATAACATCCCATAAACAAACTACTAGTAAGTATGTGTTTAGAAATATGTATTGAACTTCATTACTATACCATGATATTTTATGTTTAATGTTATATAAAATTTTGAAATCCTTTAAATAAAATTTTAGAATTTTCAATAGAGTGTACCTTTTTCCATAAAAGAGGTTATTATATTTAAAATATTGATTCATTCCCCCCACACTATCTTATTTTGAAAAAAATACTCTTTATTGAATTTATAATCATTATATAGCTCTAATTTATCATTTTTCATGTTAAAATAATATGAACTTGTTGGATGATAAAAAGATATCAATAAGGGATAAAAATTAATTAAAAACTATAGACCATTAAAATACATGAAAACATTATAAAAAATTCATCATTTTATGGAAATAATGTTGATCCTTTTTACAATATACATTAATATTTTAAAATAATCATTTTTTAGAAAAGTTTTTCATAAAATGGTATGGTTAGTATAAATCATGATGGTTATAAGGAATTTTTTTTTCATAAAAGTTATAATTGAATAACCTTACATCATAATTCCAAAGAAACTCACAATAGAGTAAATTACCAAATTAATTACAATAGAAACACATAATAGAATAACTTAACCTGTTAATTATAATATTTTTTCATAATATAACTATGTACACAACTGATTCCCACAATTTATCTCTTCAAGAATACATCCATAATCAATTTCATTAAGAGATATTTTTGGGCCAAAAACTATCATATATTATATTAAAAAAATATAAAACATGATAAAAAAATATATCACTTCCTGCATAAAACACATGATATTATAATTTAGAACCAATTTGTAAAATAAAGTTTTTTATAAACATAAAAATGACCAAAAGTATCATATTATTTTGATAAAATGTGAATGGAAACTCATTTGAATAACCATTGAAATTTAAAAATGGATTGTTTATAATAAAAATGATCATGATAACATGAAATGGTTTTCATGTGGTAAATGTTAAATAAAAAATATTTTCTCTCTTTTTAAAAGAGATTCAACTGTAAACAAAAAATGAAAAGATAAAAATATTTGTTTTTAGACTATGGCCAAGAATGATAATAATAACCTAAAAACATATATAACAATATCTATTTTAAAAATTAGAACATTCTTGATACATTTAATGTAACTTGTAAGGGGAATATAAATTTATTAAAAATAGCGTAAATAAGGTTTTAGAGATAAATCAATTACTTGGGGTCTTGACTCACCAAGTACGACTTTGAATTTGCTGAATCATAAAATTATTTTAATAATGTACATTCATCATAATTTTTTCAATATTTATTCATTTATAATTATTCATTTTATTTCATTTATTTACCTTTTTTATTTAGGAACTAAATTTGATAAGTTTACATCAGGTGTTTTGACGTATTACTATTAATTATCATCAAAAATTGTTTGAAGATTTGATTATGGTTGAAGGGGTAATCATTACATAATATATACAATCATAATGATTTAAAAAAATTTATCCCTAAAAATTAAATATAATTTTATAACCATACAATTATGGATTTACTGAAAAATGAAATATGTTGTTTCATGGATGCTATAGTCCACTTGTATGCTTGAATGATGCTTTCCCATTACAATAGATGAAGGGAATGAATGTAGATAATTATAAATCTTTATAGAATTAAAATTATGTTATAAATATCATAATTAATAATTTGTTATATATTTGTAACGTTCCTTGTGAGGTATTGATTAATGATGAAAATTCCATCCGTTGAGGTGGTAGTCTTCATGTACATGTGAACAAAATTTTAATAATTTAATGGATTGAAAGGTAATATAAAAAGGATATTCTATCAACATAATGTGATTTTAGTGATATAATGATTTTTATTTCACTATGTTAATATGTTTATATATATGATGTGGTATATTTTTATGAATAAATAATCATCAAAGAACATTATTTTGATGGTTTTAACCTCTTTTGATATCCTCAATTCAATTAAACTCAAGGCCTTTGGAGGAGAGTTTTATAGTCATTCCAAAGTCTTGAGAACATGGTAATGGATGTTTTTAATGAAATTTGGGTAGATTTTTTCGAGATAAAAGGACTCATATGTGCTATTGGATAATATAAATAAAATTCTCGATATCTATGAAAATATTAATGGAGTTATAATAAATATTCAATATTTAAGGGCCAAGAATGTAATTATAAAATAGAAAAGTTCCCATAAATGGACTATATAAGCTATAATAAACCATTTATCATCTAATTTACTTTGGGTATAATATTTTAGGTTTTTAAATCAATTAATAAAATATTTAATAACATTAAATATCCTTTAATGTCATTTTCAAGAATATTCACATAATTTGATGTCAATTGTATCTTGAAAATAATGAAATTCGATTTTAACCATTAAAAATAATTATTAACTATATTTTTATGCATAAAATTCATGAAAGTATTCATTTCATCTAAATATTATCTTATTTAATATTTTTAAGAGAATTTAATTTCACTATTCCAATTCTTGTACAATAGTTGTATGAACAATTCATAAGTAGTATATATAATTATTCAATTATTTAAAATTATATATAAATTTATAAAATAAAAATATTTTATTTAAAATAGAATTTTGTCTAAAACCATTCATAAATGTTTTTATCTATAAATTGACCATGAAAAAAATTTATGATATTTTATTAGAGAATAAAAATAATATAAAAATAATTTTTTAATAAAAAATAAATTCATTATCATGTAAAGACAATGTTTTAAGAAACGAGATGTATAATAATGTTAAGTTAGATAATTTCTATATCCACTAATTTTTGGATAATATTTTGTGATATTTTAAGGCATATTTTTGATAAAAAAATAGAATAGAACGTAATAAATCATTTATAATGTTTAGATTTTAAATTTGGGAAAAAATATATAAATTGTTTTTTCTGTAGATGATAAAATTTTATTTTAATATAATTATACATGGCAGATGAAAAATAGTTTCTACAAAAATCTACTTTTACTCATAGGAAAATGAATTTTCACCAAAATAAAATATAGTATTGATTCCCATGGAATTATTTTCTGTATACATAAAAATTAAAAATATTTGTTCAAATTTAAAAGAAATAAAAATCTAAATAAATGATTTTTAAATTTTCATTAATGGTAAATGTACAGAATATGTTTTTATTAGAATAAATATAACATATGTTCATAAAATATTTTCATTAGTTTCCATATTCAATATAATATTTTTAAATACATTATATTAAATCGTAAATTAATAACTTTTATATAAAAGTAGTTTTCATTCACATTCAATTCATATTTAATCATGATAATGTCCTAAAAGTATTAGTATTTTCAAAATCGATATTCTTCACTATTCAAAAAAATAAACATTTTCAAAACAATATATTAAAGTACCATATTATAATTTTGAAATATCGACCCCCAAAATTGAGATAATATAATCAAATTAAATTATAAAAATATAACATTTAGATTTTCAATTAATATACATAATATAATGAAAAAACATTTTTTAAAGATAAAAAAGTCGTTTGGACTTTTCAGTTCTAAATCCTACATCATATCAATTAATATTATAATTAATGATAAAATATTATTTCATAAATCTAAATATTATATATTATCATAATAATATTTTTATATGTAATCAATTTAAATTTTTAGGATATAAGACATGAAACCTTAGAAAAATTATTAGATAAACAATCCTTTGTAATATTTATTAATATTAAATATTTACCCTATAAATTTAATCATTTTTAATTGATTAACATATTTTATTTACTATATATTTTATTCTTATTATAATTTTCATGATAATTTTCTTCTAAGATGTGAACATATAGTTTAATTAAATTTCATTTGAGAAATAGGATATTTAAATGAGTGTTTATTTAAATGAGAATACATCGTAAAATATTGGGATGTTACAGTACCCCATTCAGATAATTTGAGACCTTTAAAATTTTTATGTTATTCATAAAATGAATGCATCATTACATATTCATACCCTCAGATTGATTTTTTATCATGGCCAATAGTTTCTAAGTCACTAATATATATTTCAAACCCCAGACCAATTAATTATTTTATAAAATAACACTTTGATAACCAGGTGAAAAAGCAATATATATATTTATCTTTTATTTGATTAATGTCCCATTCTACCATCGGGATAAGGAATGTGTGAAAATATATTTAATTTATTTCATTAAATTATATATGAAAAAATAAATCCTTTATTTTTGTTTTTAAATCCATTTTTACCTTTCATTCATATCATATGATGAATGAAAAAGAATAATTTTTAATGAATGATGCTTGAAGATCAACATTAAATGGATGATAAGTTCTATAAAAATGAAAACAAGTTATTTCTCCTATTTCTATACTTGTAGTAAACAAAATTATTATTTTGATTATATTAAATAAAATCACAATGAAATATATTATGAATAGAATAAATATTATTATGTCCTTTATTATTTCACTTTTAATTCAGATCAATGTCTTTAGACTATAATGATAAAAAATAAAAATAAAAATACTTAACACACCAACCTTTATCGGTATATAAAACATCAATATTTTTATCCCAAATCAATATATTAACCCTTAAGAGATTATAAATATATTAAATTATGCTCATTTAGAGATTTTATAACCTCTAATGTTTTCTAATCCCTACTCTAATACCAATTGTTATACCATAGTCCTATAACACAAGAACTGATGTTAAAATCATATCATTTACTTACCAGTATTGATATATTCTATAATAGCCCATTCAAAACCAAAATATAATTATTAAATTAATAAATGTCATCTAAAATTCAAATATTCCCCTGATATTATATGTTTATAGTTTTGGAGAATTAGGTATACCAATAAAAAATGAAAAAGTACTATACAGTGTATATTTTTGTCCTAAAAAATATTTTCTTATATTTATACACTAATTCATTACAAACATTCACTACACATGAAATGTCTTCATTTCTGAATGTTAATCCTTTCTATTGTTCTTATATATCTTTACGTTCAGTGAAAAAAATGTAATTTGAGTACAAAAAATATTAGTAAGGGATAAAAAGAAACAAAAACTAATTATTTAATTTAAATACATGAAAACATTAAAAATATAGTTTCATTAAATTAAAGATAATTTATCTTGTATAAAAAATAACATAAAAAAATTCATTGATCAGATCATTTCATAAAATAATCTTTAGGTTAAGAATAAATCTATATGGTTTTTGGATACCCCATATTCATAAAACTCATAATGGAATAACATAATAATTTAATTACAATAGAAATAAAAAATTATTAATATATACATATTATTCTAATATAACCTCGTAAGGTAATTAAAAAAAATAATTAGTTCCAAAAAAACTTATAAGGGAATAACATTTCCTAGTTAATTCAATCGTCACATCTCATGAATAGTAAGTCATTACCCAATGCATTGAAGGGATATATCAGAAATAAACATCAACATATATAATGTAAAAGAACAACAAAATCAATCAATCATTTTGAAGATTTAATTTTCACCAAAAACAAATGATAATATACTTTTGATCCCATAAGTAAATGAACATTAAATTCTCAAATAAAAATAAGGAATAATACACGTATATTTTAAAAATATTTAATAGGGTAAAATGTTTTATAAGAATAAAAATATGGTATTAATTGAAAATTAAATAAATAATTAAAAATAATATTTATAAATAATAATAGTGATTATGGTATAAAAAGGATTCCATGTGGTTAAAAATCATTTTCTTCTCAATTTTATAATGATATTCAATTGATACATGCGCAAAAAAATATAATTATTCTTTTGAAAACCATTGTGATGAAAGTCAAAAATCTTTTTGAATGAATTTTAAATATCTTTTAAGTATAAATATTAACATTTATCAAACCATTAAATGAATATGAAAGTATTTTTTGATGATTTTAAATCATTTAAAGCATTTTTTAAAAAAATTATTCAACATAGGTCCGCACTCACCACTTACATCTTTTACCTTATAAAATAATAATAATAATATTAAATATTTATATTAATGATATATTTTCTAATATTTATTCCTTTAGTTTTATTAAATTTATTTTATTTACTAATATTTTTTATTTAGTTACTAAATCAATTATGATTACATTGAATTTTTGAATTCATTTTGTACTCAAGCCCCAAAACAAATTTTTGTAGGCCATATTACACCCCCATAATTTAAAATAGGAACATCATGCTTGATATAATGTATTAAATTCATAACCAATGTTAGAAGATAAAATATCACAATGATACTTTATGATATATTTCTTTTCAAATAAATTCAATATCTCTGGTGTATTGTGAAGCACACTATAGCAGGTTTAAACAAAACCCGATACTCTAGTAAAATATTCATTAAACATCACCATTATAACATATATGCAAATTTGGATAGTATAAATTAGACTAAATAATTTTTTAAAAATATATTTTTTACACATTTTAGGTTTTTATATATTTACTATAAAAAAATAAAAATCCTTTGTATGTAAATGAAATGGTTTCTTAAATGATGTATTTTTTAAATTAAAATATTTTCTTCCCTTCTTGCACATTTACGATAAATTTAATTTTATGAAAATTATTTAAAATTTAGCTTAAAAACGAATATAATTTTTTAAATTATTATGTAAAAAATATCATAGAGTGATTCGTTTGTATTTTATGAGAAGATTCTTTTTTGATTGATAGTGAAGAATTATAATTTTTATTGAAAAATGGATTTTTATATAAATTATTTATAAAGTAAAATTATATTATAAATTTTATTAATGAAAAATTAGTTCAATTATATTACAGTAAATTTATTTATGTTAGTGGAATAAATTTCATAATGAATCTTGGTATTAAATAATTTTATACTTATTAGAGTTTATTCTTTTGAAACCCTTTTTCATATTAATCATGCAAGTTTATATCAAAATTGAATTCTTTAACTTCTGGAAAAATAATATTGTAAATAGATTATATATTTTTATTCAAAAAAATTTAAATCATCAAATAATTCCTAATTATGTTTTTAAGATAATTTATTTTTAAAATAAAAAAAATTAATTATCGTGTTTAAGTTATAAATAGGTTTACCATGGTGTTAATGTAAGATGACAAGGGTTAAAAATAGAATAAAACTTATATAGAACCTAATTTATAGAAAAAGATAAACTATACAATTTATAAGCATCAATAATAACCCATTTTCGGTTTTTTTAATTAGAAACAAATAGTATAACTTTTCTCCTTTCAAAAATATCATGTTGGTCCTCGCCCCTACTTATAAAAGGCCACCGCTTCTCCTCTCCACATCTCAATATAATTTTTTTTATAAAATACCTAAAAAATACATTAATTAAAACTATCCACACATCATAGTTATATTTTTATTATTATTAATTTAATCTACTGTAGATTTATGTGTAAACCTGAAAGAGTTATTCAAAGAAGAGGTATAAATCGTAACATGCATATATATTTAAATTTTCCTTCCACCTCATTATAATCATATTAAACTATGATAATATAATAATTACATTTTACAATATAAATCATATTTTATTATTTTAATGTCATAAACTTGATCTATGTCCACTACAAATAAATGTGAAATAAAACTGTTAATTGTACATTTATAGGTATACCACCTTGCGAACCAATGCAATTAATTTTCCATAAATACCAGCACAGGATAGATATAGTGATGGATTTAATTTTTTTAATATGATATTTATAAATTTTTCATACTCTGGAAATTATTATATCATATATACCTTTTTAATTTTATATTCATTTAGAGATAGGATATTGCACCTCATGTGTATGGATGACTACCGCCTCATAAAGTAATGTGACTAGGTTTTCAAATAAAAATTATATGGAATGAAGTGAGGTTAAAAATAATGTTAATATGTTATATGTTTTACCTAAAATAATGATAAAAATATAATATCAGATATAAGTTCATTTCATGTATTAATTAAGAAAATAATAATGTCACTTATGAGTTTGTGTGGAATACCGCTTCCACATGGAGATGTGAAATTTTTTTCATTTTATTTTCAAATGCATGGAAATAAAGAGGGATTATATTAATATAATTTACTTATATAAAATGATAATTATTCATTAAAATAAAATCAATATTTATTTCCCATTCATTTTATCTCTTTATAATGTTGGAAACAACATCAATGCGTACATACAACATACCATGTCCATGAATTGTAAAATCCATTTTCTATCATTAAATTTTATATATTAATATAAATAAAAATATAATGAATCTATATTATAATTATATAATTTAATTTTTTTATATTATCTCACCACGATCAATTTAAATAATCTAAAATTTCCAAACCAAAATATATATGAAAAACAAAGCAATTATCACATGAATTAGTGATTTTCACAAATAAGTTTTAATAAACCAGTGATAGAAAACAGTAAATAAATAATAAATGATATGAGATATATTATTATGGTTATATAATATAATTATAATTACAAATATATATAATAAATTAGATTAATACACATACTAAAGAAGTCAAACCTAAGGTAAGAGTTTCTTGTCCCACTTTTACTAATATGAGACATATTACATCTTCAACACATATTCCATTTTTTGGTGTATATACATCCCATTTTTATTTATTATTTCATGAATATATTTCTATTTAGTTTTTTTAATGTTTAATTTGCAGATGTTTTCTTAGGGGGTTTTTTATTCAAAATCAACCAATGTGGTAATGATTTATTTCATAGTCTCATCATTTTTTGGTATTATTTTTGTTGTTGTTTTCCTTGGGGGATTTTTTTTTATCATAAAAGGAATATATATCATTATAAATTTTTTGATCATTAACTTACAGTTTCATTTTACCATTTTCCACCCATTGAAACTTAAAATAATTTGAAAAATGTATTATTAAGAAAAGATAAGAAAAATTTACTCATTAGTTGAAAATAATTTTTCATTAAAATCGTTTTTCATTAAAAAAAATCATATTTTTTAACCATTCAAATAAATTTTATTAAAAAAATGTCCTATTTTTTGGACTTCTAAAAAAAGTGTTTTAATTTAATATTCATGTATTTTTTAGAACAATGTATATTTGTATTTTTTCTAAAAATGTGAAAGGAATTTTTTTTAACATATATGATAGAATAAAATATTTCTACCCTCAGAATAAATTAATGTTTTAATGATTTTTTACAAGTTTTAAGTGGATATTTTCAATGAAAATGATTTAAAAATATTTTTTTGTCTGTTTATAATAATTATATTCCAAGTGAAATGGTTTATCTTCTAAAAATATTTATTGTAATTTTTATGGTATTTCTATTTTGCAATGAAATCAACCCTATATTTCAAAAATGATCCACTAGGTATATATTTTATTGATAGATTTATTATTTTTTATTTGGATTTTTTGTGATTATTTTTCCTAAGGATGTACAATTTTGTTACCATTCACCATATTACTATGTATGGTTTATGATTATACTTATTTGACTGGGGAAGTATTAACATTTAATTTGTATTTTTTTTAATCTGAATGTCTATGTTTATTATTTTTCACTCAATTCATATGAATTTTTAATTATTCATAGGCAATGATTAATGGGGACCAGTTATAGATAGTATAATATCTCATTTTCTACATTTAGGTATTTCTCTAATCACATTTCATTTCTATCTCTATATGGGTGTGGTTTGGGAATCTTGATAATGATGATCATTTGTTAGGGAAAATAATCTAAATATTGGGGATGTCTGTTGGTAAGAAATATGGGATTCAGGTATAAAAATTTAAGAGTATATGTAGTATTATCCCTTGGATCAGTGAGTACCAGAGTTGGTTTTTTTTTTCAAGTGAATATTTTATTTTAGTTTTCTACATAAGTAATGAACATTGTGTAATGTGTTTTCACACCATTCATTTTTTTACAATTATATATCGTGAGTTGGATTCAGTGAGTAAAAAACATAAATTCTATTAAGAATGATTATATTTATTGAAATGGGTTTACACACAATTTTAATTATTCATGTCATGTAATGGGTGTCAGGTAGATGTATTCAACCAGTATAGGGATTGAGAAGGTTAAATGATGTGAATGTTAATTACACACCTTTTACGGTGAAAATAGTGTTTTTTAATAAAAGGTGATGGGTTTTTTAATATAAATGTGTTTCATTAATTACATTGCTTGAAAAGGATGTACACTCTATATAAATCTCTAGAGTTTGGATTTTTGGGCATTAGAAAACTAATCCCTCTTTCATTCGACTTCAACCACTTCCCACTCAACCTAATATCACTTTGAGGTGATATTGGGGGATCCTCGCTCTTGATATATCATTTATTTAAGCAGTTTAAAATCATTTAATTTGAGGTAAATTTCTCTGATTATGTATTCCTTATGTTTATGTTTTCATTTTATCATGGAAGCCATATTTTGCTAAAAAAAATTATCCATTAATCTATGATGAAAATATTCATGCTAATTTATAGATAGGTATTGTCATGTTCCTGTGGAGGTTAACCTTGGTATTGGGTGTGGTGTGGAGATAGTGTTCTTTGATGTATGTTGAGATCATTTCTGTATGATTATCCTTCAAATAAATCTAATCAATTTTGAGATGTTCATATTTGTTCTAGGGCCTCTCTTACTGTCTTTTTGTTCTTACTTGTTGGTGGATCCCTTTATAGGAATTTCTGACATGAGTTTGTGGTTGTTGGTTATATCTCTAGCCTATTTTATATGATTGTAACTGGTCAATTTTTATAAAAATATTTGATAATGAAATGGATTGATTGATTGATCGATTTTTGTGTATAAAAATGGGTTTGTGATGAAAGATGCATTTTCACTTATTCTGGTATAATAAAAGTTAATTTTCAAATTATTGAGAAATAGACATATGAAATTGCTTTCAAATAATGGTTAATATTAAATGGTTTGTAAAATAGAGGAAATGGGAAACCATGGGTACTTAGGTGGAAGGTTTATCTTAGGTTCATTGTCAATGTGTTATCAGGGGTTCATCCATCCAATGGCTCGAATGCATGAATTTTTTATTGGTTTTGATAATAAACCTTTTAAGGGGTGAGGTAGAACCCTTCCAAGGACTGTAGGAAAATTTATTACATGGCCTGTATGTGTTAGTTGGATTTATTGCTCGTAGTCTTCAAACATAAACACAACGTAGACTCCGTACTTGGAATTGCTCTTCCCCAACATCTTCATCGTGTAATCAAGTCTTCACCTTCGCAAGGCTGTTCAGCTAGGTTTTCCCAAGCATGCACATGCTTTTCTCGATGGTAGGTTCTATACCCTCTCATTCTTGCAATCCATTTAGCTTCTAATATGGTGAAAGCTCAATGATCACCCTCCTTCTCATGCTTGTACCTTGTAGTGTGTATGGTTTGCATCTGTAATTAAAGGGGTCTGAAGGCCTTGAGGTGGCCTGAAGGCCTCCCTAACCCGATGTCTTTGGTGACCCGAAGGCCTTAAAGGACACAAGGTCCAAATCAGTGACCTGAAGGACCAAAAACGGGAATATTCTTCGTTGTTATAGTGCCAAACAGTGCCTGCTACAGTTTCCACTATAGTCCCTACTACATTACTGAACAGTTACATATATAGTAACTACTACAGTTCATTCTACAGTACCTTTTGCAGAACTACTAGAGTACTGCTATGGTTCTTCTACAATACTACTATAGTCTGCTACAGTCTACTATCGTACACCCCTAGAAATTAGCCTCCGCCTGGATTTGATCCTAGTTCGCTTGGATACACATAAGGAGTCATCCACAACTGGATTGAGTCTCATGTTCTTATCAGGGGTTCACTCATGGGGTTTTCATCTATTACGTAGGACCATTGTTCTAGGGAATTGATATTGACATTGTTTTTGGAATCACTCATGGGGCCTTTCTTTTCCTCTTATTCATATGTTTTATGTACATTATTTTTCACAAATCATTGATTATGATATGAGTAACATATTATCCAGACCAATAGTATCATTAGCATGATGATATATTTTCTTTGACTTGTATTGAATTTGACATTTTATGCGAAACATTATTTTATTTTATAATAATTGTTTGATATATATATATATGTGAATTTCATTGCAACTACTTTACGTTACTTATTTTGGAAATGTGTAAAAAAGGGAAATTAGATATTTACCCATGATTTTGATAGAAAAATATTAATTTTTTCTATCAATCCTTGTTTTATTTAATTTTTAGAATCTTTATATATTTTTACAATTTTTTATTATGGAACACCTTGGATGGATCCAACTGAGCTTGTTATTTCACACACAACACACCCATTCACTAGTGCATACAACTCGATGTGTATTTTGATGTAATGAATTGAAAGGAACTAATGTGATGTGGAAATGATTCTATCCTATTTTATGGGTGTCTAGTGTTGATATAGTTGGAGTGTTCTCATACTATCACATGGAGAATTTAGTGTTATGTTTTAGTAGTCCTTTGATGTTGTACTTGTATATTGGGATGATCTACCTATTTTTGAGCTATATCGTTTCCTATGTATTATTTCAGTTATGGAATATGATATCTCTTATAATATTTATATATTTATGATATATGTCTTTCATGTGGATACATCATGTTGTATGATATTATTCCTATTGTGTTTTTTGATTCCTAGGTTCTAGTCTCCATCCAATGGGGATTGGGAACTTCCTTCAGTTATGTTTCAATTTAGATGGTTATCAAATTGAGAGTGTATTTTGGTCATGTTCTCAATAGCATGATATCAGAGGTGGTTTTTCCACAAGAGTTATTATATTTAGGAATTTGGTAGAATTGAGATAGTATTATCATGACTTGAGACTTAGGTTATAGTGAGTGAATGACTAGCTCATTTCATGAACATAATCAAGTTACCATTGGATATTGGGATGTGTGTGTTCAATTTTTAGTTCTTGATCCAAATCTCATTTCTTACTATGAATATGTTGTTTTAGCTAATAATACTAAATTATATCATCATTTATTATGTTTTAGTGTGATTTAGTATTCCTCCCTAACATTTTCTGCATGTTTCATAGGAGGGTGAAATATATGCACTACAATGGAATCCTCTTATAGATAAGTATCTTGTCATGTATATCATTTAGGGTGTTTGTGATCTCTTCCAAAAAGTTTTACATGTCCAAAACATATTTTTTTTGAGGTATTGAATCATTCTATAGGATAAATGGATCAATCATGGGAGTTTATATATGATATGTTCCCATCCTTTAAGGTTCTTAATGACCCTCAAGAGGTGAAGGACTGGAAGGAAAATATCGATATGATCATTGAATTCTTAGATAAAACTAAGAGTATCAAGGTGACATGTGAATTGTTCACACAATAAGTTCCCATAAATTTATGTTGGGATTAATAGGTATAGTAAGATAGGTAAGTTTTCTTAGGCCATAAGGGTTTCAAGAACATATTATTTTTCAGTTTTATCCAAAGATGCTGATGATTGTGAAGTCTATGTAGTTCCTTTCATTGTAGAAGGTATGTCATTTGGTGTTGGCATTACCAATCAGTTTTATTGAGTTGATTAATATTTTTATATAATTACTAAATAATGAAATGATATTAGAATAAAAGTACTAATGTGGTTTCTGATTTGATATCATATTGCTGGTACATATTCTAGAGTTTTTGAACTTTGTAAGACAATAGACTAGGTGATGATTGAAAAGAAAAGTATTGTAGGAATAGTTTTTTATTCCACCTATTAGGATTCATATAGATTAAGATGTAGTGGAGCTATAGAGAAAATGATGAGGTATAAGGAATACCACCAAATTATCGGAGGTTGTCCTTAATAAAATTAATCATTTGTACCCTCAATTAGAGCTTGTAGTTTTCCTATTACCTGTTACTACTGTAAAAAGTTGAACACACCCGACATTCTTGGCCAACACCTGTAAGGATGTGTACTAGTTATAGACATTATGTTCATCTATATAGTCTCTCGTAGGATATGTCCACACCTCAACATGGTCAGGGATCATCATCTCTACAAGATAATACAATACAACTAGATATGTCAAAGACTATTGGGCTCTACCCATAGGTCTCAATACTGAAAACCCATAATGATGTACTGAGGATTATTATAGAAGTAGATGCATGACCAATAAATGTGATAGGTTCTATATTTATTTCATATTCAGTATCTCTTTCTTTATATTATACAGGTGTTTCTGACATGTTTATATCCTTCAATTTTTTTATATTCTGAAACATACAATGATGTTCATTTACTTTGTTATGGAGTAAGAGACATCTCTTGTAAAGAATAATGAGCATGGGTTTTGATGTAGTTATTTATGGTTGATATAAAATACAGAGTTGGTTTCATATTTTTTTCTTGATGTAGATCTATTTAACTACATCATTATGATGGATTTACTTATACCCAACATGTCGAGGTTCATTGATATCATTAACTTGTATCAATTAAAATAGTATATGGGATCTTTTATGTGGTTTAGGGAGAGTGGGATGTGAGGTATGGTCATGTATGAACATTCATTCTAGATATTAGGGAGTTTTCTACTATAGTAGTTGATAATGATTATGTTTTATCCTTTTGGGAACTTCCCAATATTGTTGGGTATGTTCCAAACTTTTCTTAGACGATTTCCCTAGTCAACCATCGAAGAGGGAGGTGGAATTTAATATTGAATGGGTACCAGGTATGCATATGATTTTGAAACCGACTTATTGTATAAATCATGAATTTATTAAAGAGAATAAGTTTTATTTGGATGATATGATTTTGTATGGTTTTTTCACCCTATTGTTTCTCCTTGAGAATCCTTTATGAACTTTTATAATAAGGAATATGGTTTTCTCAAATTATGCCAGGAATATTGGATGATGGACTAGGTAATGGTTAAAAAAATTATCCTTTGACTTGTGTGGATTATTTTTTTGGTTATTCCAAATGTAATATTGGGTTTTGAATAATGATCTTTAGTTTGGTTATCATCAACTCAGATGTCAGTAGTTTGATATTCCAAAGACATCATTCACGAGAACGTATGTCCATTATGAAAATCTTGTGATGATTTTTGGTATAACTAAATCTCATGCAGTTTTCATTGAATTGATGAATCCTATATTCCATAAATATTTTGACACATTAATGGTAGTGTTTGGGAATGATAATTTGGGTTATTATAGATCTAAGCAGGGGGATGAGAACCATTTGAGGTTAGTTCAAGAGATTGGGAGGTGTCATAATTTATATACAAATCATTCAATGTTCTAATTTATGGATCCAAGAAGTGATGTTCTTTAGAAACATGATTTTTGATCATGGATTATTATTTAATCATTAGAAGGCGAGGGATTTCATTCCATGGGAAGAGACGCATAATGTATTTGAGATTCATAACATCCATGCTCTTATAAGATATTATCGATGGATTTTCAAGGATTTTTTGTAGTTGGCATCACCTCTGAATAATAAAACTACGAAAGGGGTGAGATTCATGTGGGATGAACAGTTTTAGTATTCTATTAATGTGATAAGAACAACTTCTGATATCGACTCTGATTCTGATCTTACCTGTTCTAGGTAAGTTGTATGTGGTTTTCTATGATGCTTATGGAACTAGTTTGGGCTGTATGGTTATTCAATAATATCGTGTATTTAATTACAACTCTCATAATCTTCAACTTAATGAGAAGAATTATCACACTCCTGATTTATAACTTTCTTCAGTTATTCATGTAGTTCAATGATGGTGGTATACTAATTTTTAGGAGAGATTCCTAGTCGTTTCTAAACATTAGTGTCTCAGTTATATATTTTCTCATTAACAATTCTATATTTTATTAAAGAGGTTGGTTTAATTCCGTCAAACATTTGCATTTGGCATTGCCTATAGACTGGAAAAATAGGAATGTCGTTGAAGACACTCTCATTAGGAACATATCATTGTAGATAATTTCAGTATTAAAGGAGTTAAAAATTATTTGACTCTTCACACAATTACACCCAGATGTCCAAGAGGATATTTTAGTTATGGTTCTATCATGTTTTTAGTTATCCTTATTTCACTAAGGGTCTATTCTATAGAGTCAGTAATTGGAATATATGATCTGGGATTTTTGAGAGTCATAATATTATGGGGATACTATTTTGCCTTGGTCTCTCTGTTTAGATGGTATTCTCAGTTTTGGGGATTGTTTTTCCATATCATCATCCAGGAAGAGCCTAGTATTTTTTCACCATCATAATGTTTTCATGGAACATTAATATGTTCACTAAAAAGATGTGTTATTTTATGATATGAATATTATAGATGTTAGGTGTAACATACCAAATTTCATTCCACATAACCCATGCCCCGAGACAGTGGGTCGTAAGGACTCAAGCATGGATCTCCATACATTAGAGGATTATGACTTGCAGCAAGGGTGTAAAGGTGTTATGGTGGGGAGTCTATACACTCTTATTAGTGTGAAAGAACAAAATAAAATGGATATAGTCAACAATATAAGCATAATATTAAAAAAAATAGAATGAGGAAATTTTGGAAGCATAAATAAACCTAAAGAAATAAACAAGAAATGGAAGAATGAATAACAAAACAACTGAGTAAATATCAAAATCCACGATGGTAGTGTCATTACATGGATGCATTTCATATTGATATATTGAAAGGGGAACATTGTAACCTGGATACAGTTATTCTATACAATAAAGTATAGAAATAAAAAAATTTACACTAGCATATCAAGTGATTACTCGGTATTCTTCTCATAATATCCGTATAAAAATAAGAATATCAAATACCTATGGAATAGAGACTTACTTAATCAATACATGAATAAATATATTCTTCATCATTACCAAAGGATTCTCAACTATGATGTGAGTTAAAAATATCAGTAGGCCACCCCCAATACTGTCTACATATAATCCATGTAGTGCTTGAAACTAAACATTGTACTGGAATATATAATTAATTAAAAATTCTGAATAAATAAATAAATTCATGAACAGGATTTGAAAATACACCTGGCCACTCTGGCTAATTTTGCTAATGGACAGGACAAGTGTATGCCCATTCACTATATTTATTGTAACAATATATATAGAGTATTTATATATTTCATCCACCTATATAAACCAAGTACATAGAGACATAAGTGGCCATATACCTAGAATACTAGTTGCATGATGGATCAGGGTGTAACTCAGACATCCAATACTAGGATAATGGGCCAATAATATCAAGCAATATGGCACATGCCCTACATATCATAATGAGTGGGATACATCTTGCTCATCCCATGAAATAGTGACTGTGTGATCATGTCAACACTCTAATAATGGGAATATCACATAAATACCAACGTCCAACTAGAGTTAATTGTGTGAGATGTCATACTCAACACCCAATTTAAGGGAGTCTAATACCATCTTGCTCAAAAGAAGCCTTACTATCACACCAACTATTATATTATAGTGTAAAAAAATAACATTTAGCATGAGGAAATAATTTTCAAGGGTCAAGTTCTTCAAGCCTATATACATAAAAAGTAATAGTAAATTTTTTATATTTATTTTCATGTGGCATGACCTTCCTTGACTCTCATTTATCGATATCAATATAAACTAGTCTCAAAATTTATGTAATATATTTGAATAAACATGATGTAATAGGAATGGTATTACTACCACTATAAGTCATTCCATTTATATCATTTAATTAATTCAATTGAATGAAACCAACAAGAATAAGGATTATGATGCATTAAACCCATTTCCTTTTCAAAAAACATGGAAAACCATTTATATGTCTCAATTGGTCTTTTAAAAGGTGACATGGTCATCATAGAAATTTATTAAATTGAAAATTCTATTCATAGATTTTCCAATCCAAAGAGAGGTACCTTTTTTCCAACTAAGAATTCAAATTAATCGGAAAATCTAATTTAAACACAAAATAATGTCTAATTAGGCATTATAGGCCATTTAGTCAATTAACCATAATGGCCATTTGCATTTCGAACACCCAAGTGGTGACATAAAAGTTGTATACAACCTAAAAATTACCAAACAAGGAGAAAATGGTATATAATAAGGTATGATGAATAGTTTTCTATGATGAAATACTTTGAAAAATGATTCTAATAAAAAAACAAGTGTGTGGAACTACAATCAAGCTATGAATCATCAAACTCAAATGTAAAATTTTGAGACCACTAACCTCATATATGTAGACAAATCCTCAGTCAATATCAACATCAGATTCTATGTATGTTGGAAGATATCAATGATATAGTATAAGTCCCATAATATAGGACAAAAATAAACATAAATTGGGTGATGTAATGATGATATACTTGAATCTAAGGTTAGAGGAAAGGAGATCTCCCCTTATGTAGTTCAACTATTTTAATGGATCCTGAATCAAGAATTAGATGATGATGACATTTCAAAGACTAGTCGAGGGATATTGGAGCTCCATGGGAGGAAAAATTATGATTCATATTCTAGAGGAAGAAGAGAAAATGAAAAATGGATTTATAAGTTTAGGTGGGGGAAAATTGTAATTTATCCTCAAAACATAAGGGTGTATGGATTGGCTGTAGGATTGGCCAAACTGCACCCCAACCATGGGCCATTTCACTACTACATAGGGTTACACTTCTTGGTTTAGTGCATGGTTTAACTAGAAATGAGAAAACCATGCCGGTCCACTCTATCCCCAATGTCTGTATCCCCACACGTCTGTGCACCACAAGATTCATGTTTCCAAACAAATTTTGTGGCATATTGGTTCCACTATCTCCATCTAAATGATTTTAGAGAAACCATTAAGGATGGGTTCACTAATTCATCTAACCATGATGCCATGTATTTTATTCCCTTTCTAGGACTCCAGGCTCTTATGGAGACACAATCCCTCCAAATACCCCCTTGACATGATAATGTTTATTTACTAAGGCCATTTAATGAAATGATATTGAATAAAAAATCTATACCTTTGTGAAAAGGTGGGTCATTACAACATCCACAACATAAATCATCTCATACCTGAGTTGTCCTTATGAGGGTAAATAGGTGTCTCTATTGATGATATTTATCCATTTACCTCATATATTAGCTTCATGTTCCCAAGAATTGTCATGTTCCTAGACCAACTTTTATAACACCCATTTAATGGAATAGACCAACCTCAAGGTATCACCATGATCCGATCCACAATAGTCACTAGATACTCTATTAAGGAAGAATCCACATCTAATTCAATGAAATTCGATTGGAAATCATGTGATAGGTATAGATAGTATTGAAGAAGTATAGACACAAAAAAGACATCATGCATAGGTTATTATCTATACGGAAGTTACAATTGGAATGCCATTAGTCAAATCTATTTCATGACCTCCTAGGGTCCAATGAACCCATTTGATAGATTACATTGATTATAAAAATCTTAATTTCCAATCCTAGGTGAGAAACATAATAAAACATTGTCTCCGACCTCGAACTCGAGAGGTGTCCAGTGTTTTTTGGCATAAGACTTCTATCTAGACTGAGCTATCAACATGTTCATTATGATCAAATGGAAATTTTATGTATTCTCTTATATGAGATGCAGTCTATAAATAGCTTCATCCTCTACCTCCAACCACTCTAGAGGTAAGTAGAAAGGTCTACCATATAATCTTTATAATGATCCATATCGATGGTTACAAGAATGATATTATTATAAAAGTAATCCAAGGGGAGAATATGTTTCTCCCATGAACCCCAAAAGGAAAGGAAACAAGCACAAATCATATCCTCTAGCATATGAATCATAAAATCTGTCCCCCAATCTGTTTGTTTGTGATAGTCCATTCTAAAAAGTACCTGTCCAGTCAAGGATTTATGAAACCTCTGAGAATCGTGACATAAGGTGAGCATCTCTATTAGAAATGAGATAATGAGGATCTAACTAAATATGTACAAAATCCCTCACATAATTTCTCCCAAGATCATCTACCATGAAGGTATATCATACTGGTTATAAGTGGATGAAATTATTCAAATGATCAATGAAAATCAATTCCACATCATTTCTATGTGACGATCTAGGTAGACGAGTCACAAAATACACGGAAACAAATATCTGATTTCCACTCAAGAATAGAAAACAGTTGTAAAAGTATTATCAAATGTCAATGTTATTCCATCACCTATTAATAGGAGGAAAACTATGTAATGAAGCCAGAAATATTTCATTTCATACCAGGATACAAATATTGGTGTTGTAGATCCTAATAAAATTTTGTGATACCTGGGTGAACCAACCATACTGAGCATGGAATTCCCACATCAGAACTTCTCTGAGGTTTTTTGGGACCTATACACACCAATTAAATAGTATGGTATCCTCCCCATCCGCATTCTAACCTGAATATGTATCAATATCTAAAATTATTTCCCTTAGGACAATTCCTTCATGGTCATTTAGATACATCATTATTACTCAATCCAAAAGAGTAGTAGTCACTGCTTTTTATGATAGGATACATTTTCCATGACCCCATGGGACCACAATGTGAATCAATAAGAATATGAAAATAAGTTTCCACTCACAATTGGATTAATTAACTAGCTACTTTTCAGTATTTTTTCATGGATCGTCAGTTATATAATTTTCATCACCTGGTGTGTAGGAATGCTCGAAATCAAACAACTATAGGTACTCAACCCAAATGTTCAGTCTGATATTAAGATCTTATTGTGTAGTGATTTACATGAGGATTTTTTGATTATTGTATAACATGAATCTCTCTCCAAATAGATAGCGTCTCTAATAGTGTATGTCAAGAGAAACAATAGCGATCCTGCTGTCGTGCATCAAGTAATTTCACTCATGAGGCCTCAACTGATGAGACTCTTACACAAAAAATAAATTGTAATACATAAAAATAACCCCAGGTTCGATACCTGATGTGTCAGAGTATACATTATAGATCCTTAATGTATTTATAAGAATCATTATCGATATTGATGCAAAATTCCTCTTCAACTCATAAAAGGATTCATGACAAGATTCTGATAAAATAAAATATCAAACGGAGGTATACCTGAGAATTTTTCATGAAATAAATCCTTGAAATTCTCCAATACCATATGAGAGACAATGGTTTATAACCCCTGGTCATCCATGAAAAGATTAGAGATTTGAGCTATCACACTACCCAACCTCTTCTATATGAGTCATGCTCATGTGGAATGCAAATCCCATTCTCCCTTATGTATACGTCAACTTCCCATTTGTGACATAAATGAAACCATCTGATGATATAAATCAATATGGGATCAATATGAATCTAACTAGACCATCTTGATGTTTACATAAAATCCCATCATGTTGTGGATGAAAAGATTCCATAATAAAAGATACACACTAATCTCAAAAAGGTATTACATACAATGACGATCCACATCAAAGAAGATACCTAAAAGTGTATATAGCATCATAAAACCATGAAGGTTATCAATCCTGAATCCTAGACTTCCCATAATTTTCTCATATATAAAATAGTTGGAGAAAACTATATTAAATAATATGCATTAAAGTGGAGGATATTAGAATATTAAGCTGAATAGTAGAATGTTTGGTTCTCTGCTGCTCTGACATATGATGGAATGTATGTAACTAGTCTATACTAAAGAACCGAGTCACTACCTAATATCCCTGAGAATTTTTTCTTTGATTTCACTGAGAATCATAATTTGGGGTGCCTTAGCCTCAACTAGCACCATGTCCTGATCAGTATGGGTATTCCATCTACCCACCTAGTGTGATCCTACTGGAATTGTTCCAAAAAATGGTGTATGTGTAGATATCATCTCTCTAGGAACAACCTGAATGGTTCTTTGGTAATTCTAAATTTAGAAGATCCTTCCATATCCTCTGTACTTTACGGGACCCCGTAGGCATTGATGTTTAATATGTTTTGGATATCCAAACTAGTTATAAATCATGAATCTGTCAATGCGAGGAGCCTAGCTATTACTACCTCCACTAATACTCTAAAAATGATGCTTATGCACAGTTGAAGTAACACTGATAGATTTAGGCGATAGACCTACCTGTCTTTCACCATCAGATTCCATTATGTTTTTTGTAATAGGTTCTAGGTTGATGATTTCAAAAATAATGACCACCCTGAAGGCATTTACCTTTGAATGGGTGGTGTGCACCATCCCATCCTTGAATTTCCTAGAATCCATAATACAATCATTAATCAGAGTAGGAGTAAACTGTTGCATCTCTGTGACATGAGTAGATTACTCCATGATAGAAATGCTCCCCTTCTATAGGTTCATGAATTATTTAGCTCTGCCTACCCTTGGAGTCTAGGGAAAGAAATATTCATAGAATATTTCCTACAAATCTACCCAGACTATATCATGATGAAAATATGTCTGGGTAATTACGTCCCACCACTACATGGATTAATCACATAGTATATATGTAACAAGTTTGACCCACGTGTCTACAGATTCTCAAATATATAAATTATTTCTTCAATAAAAGATTATAGAGTATGAGGTCTGTCATCTCTTAAAAAATTTGCAGGATACTGCTACAGAAATTCATGATTCAATTCAGTCATACTTGTGGAAGGTCAAACTAAACCTTTAATATTCTAAACCATACATGTGAATACATATAAAAACTAGGAATCATTTCCCATATGAGGTTTTGGAAGTGGTTCCACGTATAGCACTACAGGAGGAATCCCAGGTGTTTCGAGGCTTTCCACCTCATGATCATGGTCATCACCCCATTTAGGGAATGCAACTGGAGGATGTCGGGTTGGACTAATGCTATAATTCTAATCAAATGACTTATTAAATATTTATTTAATTTAAAATAATGTGGATAGAAATTATGATTGGTATAAATCCTTCCTATAAGAACAACCACACAACTCTACCTGCTCAACAATGTTAGGTCTATGTAGTTAAAGATACCGTAATACACCATAATAATGTATGAGATACCCCACTACCCACTACTAATTATAGGTTTTGGTATGTGTCTCAGTTTCACATGTATAGGATTTGTAATTCAATTTAAGAGTCATATTTGTTTTTATATTTAGCTTATTTAATTACATAAATCACATTAAATGGATGAATTAGGTGGATTACATATTAAAACACATAAGCATTCATAATTTTAATGGTCCAAAATATTACATCCACTAAACCAGCAATATAACACATTCCATCCCAGGAGACAAACGGTCTATGGATCAAAATGAAATAATTGACAGCTTAAGGTGTCTACTTTTACCCATTCATGTAAACACTCTGTTGAGCCCTCTGGAAGATTGCTAAATTCATTCCTATGATTGCTGTTTTAATAATCACAAATCGCTATTATTTAATCCGGTTGGATTTCTCATAAACTTAATCACAATCTATTAGTGAATCTGCTATCATGTTTTTATCTATGTTTTTATTGATTTACAAGTATTTTGGAAGTCTTTTGGATCAAACAGACGACGGTCACACCGATCCAATATCAAGACAACGGTCGCACCGATCCAATATCAAGACATCGGTCGCACCGATCCAATATCAAGACAACGATCGCACCGATCCAATATCAAGACAATGGTCACACCGATCCAATATCAAGACAACGGTCGCACCGATCCAATATCAAGACAACAGACTCACCGATGCTGATCAATCTGAGTCACCGATGCTGATCAATCTGAGTCACCGATGCGGATCAATCTGACTCACCGATGCTGATAAATCTGAGTCACCGATGCCGATCAATCTGACTCACCGATGTTGATCGAATGATACACCGATGGAAATGAGTCACCGATCAAATAACACGCTAATGATAATCATCTGAGTCACCGGTCAGGACACACCGATGTCTAGCCACCGATGCTGATGACCTACCGATCACTTGAACTCATCGATAATCATAAAAAACTGTTTGAATTTATTTATCTTAATATTTATTTAATATAACCAACTGTCATATCAGTTATATTTTAATGCTCTGTCAATTAATTAATAAAGGTTTTCAGATGTCAGGAAACCATACCTCGTACCTGCGGAAAGGAAACCTTTTCTGTCTTCCGAAGCACATGACATAAATACAAGAAGATTATGCTGCTGAAAAAAAAGAAGCAAACAGAAGATGAAGAAAGAAAGCAGAGAACACACGAGATATACAAGAAGAAAGAGGAGGAAGAACCAAGAAGAATAGAAGATACATATCAAGAGATTACACAGAACATCATACACAATCAAGCCTACTCAAGAATAGTTCTATGCATACAAAAGAACATTGAAGAACTTCATCGACTCCATATCACTGCCTATGAACCTGAAGCATACGACACTCTTCTTCTCAAACAAAAATAGGAAGAGGACTCAGAATTACTTATGATCAAATCCAAAAGAGTCCAGAGCTGCACTGAAATCACCAGAGCCATTTCTAAACTCTACTTCTCTTCTCTATGATTCATTTATTCTACATTTTGAGCAGTGTGTGTTATCTGCTGTATTAAACACACACAATGACTCATGTACTCTAACTGGAGGATTGGTAAATCCTCAGCAAACCCTTTTTATACTTCATTGCCCACTGTGGTTAGTGGTAGAGGTCGTGTGTGACCTGGATAGCTGGTTGCTGTTGTTTTGTTTCCCATGAATAACAGTAGTAGAGGTCTTGGACCTGGACAGTTGTATACTGTTGAACCCCGCTCCAGGGTGTGGATCATCTTTATAAACTTTTGAGAGGAATAAGTCTCGTCTTGAGACTGAACCTCTTGGTTAACTCCTCTGTGTTTTTAGTTAAAGTTTATATCCATACTATATATATTTATTTCGTATTCCGCTGCTATTACTTTGAAATATAATTTATTTTCAAAGCTACATTGATAGTTAAACTCGCAAGTGTTTATATTTATTGTAAACCAGTAAGTTAGTTTCAAAAGTTAATTTAATCATAAGATTAAGTTAACTAAGAACTAATCAATCGTTGAGAAACTAAATGATCCTTTATAATCTGTATAAATTCACTACAGTTTAATTTGTTTTTGAAATTTGGGGACTTTAATAGAAATTGTTTTAACAGAAATTTTAGTTGGATCTCAATTCCCCCCCCCCCTCTTGAGTATCCACTCTGACCAACATTTGGTATCAGAGGTTAGAAAATATTTTCTAAAGTACTCTGATTTTCAACTGTGATTTTAGTTGTATTTTAATGTTCTTAAAATTTCTGTTATTTCTAAATTTTTATCTCTTTAAAATTATTTTTGTGATATCATGGATTATAGACTTGAGGGTGCTACTACTAACCGGCCACCTTTTTTAAATGGAAACAACTATGCTCAGTGGAAACTCAAAATGAAAATTCATCTTGAAAGCATAGGTTTTGATATTTGGACTGCTATTGAATCTAAATATAAAATTTCCATTACAGCTAGATCTACTTGGGATGAACCTACAAAGACTACTTACTATAATAATTGTAAAGCTATGAATGCCCTGTACTGTGCTCTAGGAGATGAAGAATTTAATAGAATTTCTGCTTGTAAAACTGCATATGAAATTTGCGATACCTTAGCTATTTCTCATGAAGGAACAACAAATGTTGAGTAGATGAGATTGAATACCTATACTATTAAGTATGATAATTTTAAAATGAAGCCTGATGAACCCATTTCTGATATGTATCTCAGGTTCAGTGAAATTGTCAACACAATGACCTCTCTGGGAAAGGATGTTCTAGAAAAGGAACAAATCATGGGAATTTTGAGATGTCTACCTGAAAGATGGAGAGGAACCTCTGTCTCCATTAGAGAATCATGTGACATTGGAGAACTTCCAGTCAAAGAACTAATTGGAAAACTGATGATGTATGAAGAGGAACTGAAGGTGAATAAAGGAGAAGACGATGAACCTAGAAGAAAGTCTGTTTCCTTCAAAACTACAAACTCAAAGAACAAGGATAAGGAAACACTTCAAGCTATAAACGAATGCTCAAGCTGTGAAGACAGTGAGAGTGACTCTGACAGTGATGTTGAGATGGCTCACATTTCCAGAAGATTTAAAAAAATTTATAGGAAGAAGAAGTTTTTCAGAAAGTCAAACTACAAAGGTAAGTATGGTAAAAAGGGACATTGGAAAAAGGACTGGAAGAAATCTAATAAATCAGATGAAGTTGTCTGTTATGAGTGTAAAAGGAAAGGACACATAAAAGCTGACTGTCCAAAGCTGAAATACAGGAAGAAGTATGAATACAAGGACAATAAGTTTAAAAAGACCATGAAGGCTACTTGGAGTGCTTCTGAGGATAGTTCTAGTGAATCTGAAGTTTCTGAAACAGAACATAGAAATAAAGAAAACATGTGTTTCATGACAAACACTTCTGAGGTAACTTCAGAAACTCCTACTTCTTATTCATATTATTCTGGAGATGATTTTGAATGTGATAACATGTCTAAATCTGAATTGTTTGAATATTGTGATATATTAGAAGAGACATGCAATGAACTTAAGGATAAATACAAATCATTAAAGAAACAACATGCTCTCACCACTACAGTTAAAGCTGAACTCACTATTGAAAAAGAGAAAAATGCTCAACTGTTAAAGGAGAACACTGAATTGAAATTATCTAATGAGCTACTCAGAAAGTATTTAGAGAAATTTACCAATGGTAAGGAAACTATAACTCAAATGCTAGGATAACAAGTTGCACCAAAATACACTACTGGAATAGGTTACAAACCTGGACAGAGACAGTTGACCAAGAATAGATTTATTCCTAAATCTGGACAGAATGTAACTAGCTCTGTAACTTCATACGCCTCAACCATTTATATTCATAGTTATGGATCTAATTAGGTTAATCTTTCAATGTATGGTGATTCTACAAATTATATAAGACCCATTAGACAAATATCGGTACCTAAAGTATTATTGGCTAACCTGTCTGGACCCAAGAAAATCTGGGTACCAAAATCATTTCCTGTTTAAATCTGTTTTGTAGGAAACCCGCTTAAAGAGCTCGGGTAGAAAGACCTGTTACATGGACAGTGGATGTTCAAGACATATGTCAGGAGAGTTTTCATGCTTTAAAAGCTTAGTCAAAGTTGATGGAGGTTTTGTTACATTTGGTGACAATTCTAAAGGGAAAATCATCGGGTTAGGCCAAATTGGTAACACTAACTCATTATTGATTTCTGAAGTTTTATTTGTTGACGGCCTTAAATAAAATTTATTAAGTATCTCTCAGTTATGTGAAGATGGTTTTTATGTTAAATCTGAACATGATTCATGCAATGTTTTTAATTCTAAAAATGATTTAGTGTTTTCTGATTTAAGAAATGAAAACAGTTATGCTGTCGACTTAAATTCCTTAGCTAAACAAAATAGTAATTGTTTAAATGCTTTTGAAAAAGGGTCTTGGCTTTGGCACAGAAGATGAGGACACTGCAATGTGAATTCACTTAGAAAACTTGCTAGGAAGAACTTAGTAAGAGACCTACCCAAACTTGAATTTCTAGGAGACAAAATTTGTAATCCCTGTCAAAAGGGAAAGCAACATAAGGTTTTTTTCAAATCAAAGAAAGAAGTGTCAACTTCTCAACCTCTCAAGTTGTTTCACATGGATTTATTTGGACCTTCTAGAGTTTCTAGTTTAAATGGGAAGCACTATCTCTATGTTCTTGTATATGACTTTTCTAGATATACTTGGGTATATTTTCTAGCTCAGAAAAGTGAACATTGTTATTACTTTGTTAAATATTCCACGTCTGTAGAGAACCTTAGTGGACTTAAGATTAAGACCCTGAGAAGTGATCATGGTCGTGAGTTTGAAAATCATGAGTTTGAATCTTACTTCTCACACAGTGGCTATAGTCACAATTTCTCTGCCCCTAGGACACCTCAACAGAACGGTGTAGTAGAAATAAGGAATAGAACCCTGAAAGAAATTGCTAGGACTATGTTCAATGATTATGACGTACCTATTTATTTTTTGGCTGAAGCTGTCAATACCACTTTCTATGTTATTAATAGAGTCTTGATTAGACATGTTCTTAAAAGGACCCCTTATGAGTTATAGAACCATAGGAAACCTAAAGTTAACTACATCAAAGTTTTTGGTTGCAAAGTCTTTATTCATAACACTAAAGATAATCTTGACATGTTTTCATCCAAGAATTATGAAGGAATTTTCCTAGGTTACTATACTTCTAGTAAAGCCTATAGAGTTTTCAATAAAAGAACCAAATGTGTGGAAGAATATGTTCATATCAAATTTGATGAAACTGATCCACATGAACCTAAGACCTCTCTTGAGAATCTTGAGGATGATCTCTCTGGTTTGAACCTTAATGATAAAAACAGTGGACCTGAAGTTAAAACATCCAGCTCTGGAAATTCTCTATACCCTTCTTCTGTTGAACCTCAACCTGTAGATGAACCTGAAATCTCAAGTCCTACCTTTTCTAGATCAACTAGGATTTGAGGAATCATCCATTAGATGTTGTTGTAGGAGATCTTGATAGAGGGACACAGACTAGAGATTCTCTTAGAAATCAGGTTGAACATCAAGCCTTCTTATCACAGCTAGAACCTATGAATATCAATGATGCCATCAATGATGAATATTGGGTAATAGCTATGCAAGAAGAACTAAATCAATTTGAAAGAAACAAAGTCTGGGAATTAGTAGAAAGACCTAAGGACACTATAATCATAGGCACAAAATGGGTGTTTAGAAACAATGTAGATGAATCTAAAAACATCATTAGAAACAAAGATATGCTAGTTCCACAAGGTTACAATCAAGAAGAAGGAATTGACTATGAGGAAACCTTTTCACCTGTATCTAGATTATAGGTAATTAGGATCTTACTTGCTTATGCATCACATCTGAATTTCATGTTATATCAAATGGATGTGAAAAGTGCTTTTTTAAATGGTTTTATTGTTGAAGATGTTTTTGTAGAACAACCACCTGGTTTCACAAATCCTCATTTTCAAAATCATGTTTTTAAACATTCTAAAGCATTATATGGTTTAAAACAAGCTCCAAGAGCTTGGTATGAAAGACTTGCAAACTTTCTCATTTCAAAAGGATTTACAAAAGGAATAGTTGATCCCACTATATTTATAAAAAGTTCTTCAAAAGATGTTTTAATAGTACAAATCTATGTTGATGATATTATTTTTGGATCTTCTAAAAATTCTTTATGTACTGATTTTTCAAGGTTATGAAAAATGAGTTTGAAATGAGCTTAATGGGAGAGATTAAGTACTTTCTTGGATTTCAAATCTTTCAAACTAAAGATGGAATTATTCTAAATCAAAGAAAATATACTAAGTATTTGTTAAAATGTTTTGGTTTGGATAGTATTAAGGAAAGTGATATACCCTTGAGTACTACCTGAAAATTGGATGTTGATGAAACTAGGAAACCAGTTGATCAAACCAATTACAGAGGTATGATTGGGAGCTTACTTTATCTTACTGCTAGTCGACCAGATATTATGTTTAGTGTGTGTATGTGTGCTAGATTTAAAGCTAATCATAAAGAGTCACACTTACTGGCTGTTAAAAGGATTTTTAAATATCTTAAGTATATTGTAAATTTAGGGTTGTTTTATCCAAAAGGACAATCTTTTGACCTAACTAGTTGTTCAGATGCTGACTTTGATGGATGCAAGTTCGTTAGGAAAAGCCCATCTGGAACATGTCACTTATTTGGAAAATCGCTAGTATCATGGTGTAGTAAGAAATAGAACTCAGTTGCATTATCTACTACTGAAGCAGAATACATCACTGCTGGTAGTTGTTGTGCACAGATTCTGTGGATGAAACACACTTTATTGGACTATGGATTTGATTTTAAACATGTTTCAATTAACTGTGACAATACTAGTGCAATTAACATATCTAAGAACAATGTGTCTCACTCTAGGACTTAGCACATTGATGTCAGACATCATTTTCTAAGAGAAAATTATCAGAAAGGTGATATCTCTCTAAAATTTATTAACTATGAACATCAATTAGCTGATATCTTTACAAATCATTTATGCTCGGAAAGAATGAAGTTTATTAAACAAGAGTTGTGTATGATCGATCTGTGAAACGGAACAGTGAAACTAATCTGTGAAACTAATCTGTGAAACCGATCTGTGAAACTGATCTGTGAAACTGATCTGTGAAACCGATCTGTGAAACGGATCTGTGAAACTAATCTGTGAAACCGATCTGTGAAACCGATCTGTGAAACTGATCTGTGAAACTGATCTGTGAAACCGATATGTGAAACTGATCTGTGAAACCGATCTGTGAAACCGATCTGTGAAACTGATCTGTGAAACTGATCTGTGAAACTGATCTGTGAAACTGATCTGTGAAACTGATCTGTGAAACTGATCAGTGAAACTCATCTGTGAAACTGGTCTGTCACACCGGTCTGTCAAACCGATTCTCTGTATTACTTTTTATTATGTCGTAATTAATTAATTAATTTCTTTTATCCATTTTATGGGAACCATAAATGATAAAATAAATGATACACGGCTATTTCTCTTCCCTAAACCTTTGACCTTTCATTTCACGCCGAACCCTTCAACTTCTCTTCTCCTCTACCTCGAACCTTCGAACTCCTTTCCCCAAAATCTTCACATGGTTAAGAAAAAGAGACCGAGCAAAGGATCAGATAGTTTTGTACCACCATAGCGTGCTCGAGGTGAGTCGAGTAGTACCTCTCAACGATCAAAAAATCTGAACCTGGAAACTCGGATTATTGCTGTAGAAAGAGAAGTTAGTTCCGCCTGGCTTTTATCAAGTAAGTCACTGTTGCTGAATGTTCTTGAATCGCAAGGATGGACAGACAGGTTTTCAGATAACTCATGAGTAGACTACCCGAAGCTGGTACATGAGTTTTATATGAATCTGAAAATCACTCTAGATGGTGTGGAGGCTGCCCGGATGTCGTCTGAAGTAAAAGGAAAGAAAATATCCTTTACATATAAACAGTGGGAAGAATGCTTAAATGTACCCCATGAGGGTCGGTATGAGGATTATGCCAGGAATATTCCTCCAATCACTGATTACTTCTCTTATGAATTAGCTCTAGAGATTCTAACTGGAAACAAATAGTCGAGGAGAATCACATCCTCAGAGTTGGATGGTGAATGCAGGCTTCATTTCAAGTTTATTCAGCACCAACTTTGCCCTAGGAGAGGAGATTTTGCTGTTGTAAAGTACCAGGATATTTTCCTATTGTTTCTTCCAAAAAACCCATGAGAAGATCAATTTGTGTAGATATGTGATGGTGCACATAGCTGGAATGGTAAAACCGTCCATGAAATCCACTTCCTAATTTTACTCCAAGATGATTTCTACCATGCTCAAGAATCTAAAATGTGTTGATGAAGATGATGAAGTAGCTGAAACAGATCATCCTTTCTGTCTCAACAAAGAGATCTTCAAGAGGATAAAAATCAATTGGAATCCATGGAAGAAGTGTTGGGTTGCTGATGAAGACAAGCTGTATGAAGCCTACAATCCCATAGATCATGGATAGAGGCCTAAGGGTTTGAGAGACCATGGTTTGAAAGAAAATGAGGAACCAGTTTATTCTGATGATGAGGAAGAGGATGAAAGAAATGAAGCTACCGAAGGTCAAAGAATGGAAGAATCTGAGACAGAAGATGGATGTATGACGCCTCCTGATGATAGGAGTGATCCTGATACAGTGAGTCTAAAGAAAAGAATATATTTTGGACCTGCTAGTCCACCTTTGGCCTTACCTGAATCTGAACAAATTCTTGGTGATGAAGAAGATACTGACACTAAATCTTCTACCAATGAAGACTCTGAGAAGAGTAATAATGAGCAAGGTGGTGATGGTGATGGTGATGATGATGGTGATGATGATGGTGGTGATGATGATGGTGATGGTGATGGTGATGAGGATGGTGTTAACCGACCTGTAGATGGTCTGGCTGAACCTCCAATAGAACCACAACAAAGTGTTGGTGATGGTGATGATGGTGTTAACTGACCTATAGGTGGTCTTGTTGTACCTCCAACGGAAACACATCAAACAGTACCACGAACAGATGCCACTGGCAAGAGAGAATCACCAGAAATCAGTGGAACAACATGTTATGAGAAACCGAAATATACCTTGTGTGCTGCTGTTTGGGATGACTACCCTGGTTTTGCTGTTTTTGGCATAGACTATTCTGAAGAAGAAGAGGAAATGTCATAATCTACTGCAGTTATGAAGAAGAGCCTCCCAAGTGAAGCAAGATCTGCCACTGTTGTTGATTCTACAGATGTTCATCTGCCTGGTTCTACAATCTCTCATGCTAATTTTGATAAGTTTAAGACAGAATTGCTGGCTGCTGTGAGAGATACAGTCAGAGAAGAAATTTCCAATGCCCTTACTCAAGTGTCTCTGCAAGTTTCTGAAGCATCGTTGGAAGCTTTCTCACAAAGAGTATCGAATGATGTGAAGCCAGACCTGGCCAATACTGGTGAGCTTATTGGTAGGCACATCGCCTCTATGAACCAGACTGTGAAGGATCTCCACACTGGCTTAGTATCTTTATCAAGAGAATTTAGATCAACCATCTCTGGTATGATGGAAGTGTTGAAGAATTTAATTGAAAATCTAAACAAGTCTGATTTGAGAAGATTGAAAGCTGAGATAACTCAAATAGTTAGCAAAGCCAGTACTGCCAAAGTAACCAAAATCACTACCTATGATCTAGAGGCTCTAAGGGAGGTTGTACATGATGAGTTAGCAGATATTAGGCAAGTTCTTGATCTGGATTCTTTAAAAAAAATGAAGGAGCATTGTGATCACAGTCATGAAATGGAAACCGTATATTCAGCAGATGCCAAACAGGCTCTGAAAGCGATCAAGGAAAAGGATGATCATTACTTTTCAAAGATTTATACAAAGCATGAGATGGCTACAAATTTCAATGTGTTGGTAGAGAGTCTAAAACTACCTCCAGTCACTCAAGATTTTAAGGCTCATGTTCGTCAGTTGCAAGACTTTACTCCTACTTTGGCACAGTTCATGGAGAACAAAGATGATTTCGAAAAGGCTATGCAGTATGGTGCAGAAGTTATTCAGAATTTCATAAATCTTTTGAAGCCTTATCTGAATCCCCAAGCCACTACCATTGTGCTGCCTACTACTGACCCTCTCCCTGCCTCTCATGTAGCTCCAAATCAGGTCTCTATTGCTCAGGCACTCTCTCAACTACAGCCAGTTCCTCAGATATCTTCTCAACCAACTACTGCTGATACTCAACAAAAAACATCTGTAGCACCTTCTCCTCCACCTGCCAGAGTTGTCCTACCACCTCTTCAGATTCGCCCAGAACAACCTGCCTCCAAGTCTTCCAACATACCCTCTATTGATCCCAAAGACAAAGGCAAAGCCCCTTTGTATCCCCAGAAATAGTTGTGTATTTTTTTTGATCGGGTGAACTATGTGTTGGTTATAATCTTCTATACTTTATAAAATATTCTTTTCTCTCTCTCTCTATTCTCTATGTTGCCTTATTTTTTACTCTCTTATTTATATGTTTTCCCTCCTTTTTGATTATCACAAAGGGGGAGAAGGATGTATATATATGGGGGAGAAGGATGTATATATATGGGGGAGATCAATCTCTAAGGGGGAGATTGATATCTATGAGGGAGATTTATTTTCAGGGGGAGAATTATATCTCATTATGTTTTTATTATTGATTTTTTTTTGATTTGTGATTATCAAAAAGGGGGAGATTGTTGAGCCCTCTGGATGATTTCTGAATTCATTCCTATGATTGCTGTTTTAATAATCACAAATCGCTATTATTTAATCTGGTTGGATTTCTCATAAACTTAATCACAATCTATTAGTGAATCTTCTATCATGTTTTTATCTATGTTTTTATGGATTTACAAGTATTTTGGAAGTCTTCTGGATCAAACAGACAACGGTCGCACCGATCCAATATCAAGACAACGGTCGCACCGATCCAATATAAAGACATCGGCCGCACCGATCCAATATCAAGACAACAGTCACACCGATCCAATATCAAGACAACGGTCGCACCGATCCAATATCAAGACAACTGTCGCACCGATCCAATATCAAGACAATGGACTCACCGATGCTGATCAATCTGAGTCACCGATGCTGATCAATCTGACTCACCGATGCTGATCGAATGATACACCGATGAAAATGAGTCACCGATCAAATGACACACTGATTATAATCATCTGAGTCACCGGTCAGGACACACCGATGTCTAGCCACCGATGCTGATGACCTACTGATCACTTGAACTCATCGATAGTCATAAACAACTGTTTGAATTTCTTTATCTTTATCTTTATTTAATCTAACCAACGGTCATATCAAGTATATTTTAATTCTCTGTCAATTAATTAATAAAGGTTGTCGGATTTCAGGAAACCGTACCTCATACCTGCGGAAAGGAAACATTTTTTGTCTTCCGAAGCATGTGACATAAATACAAGAAGATTCTGCTGTTGGAAAAAAAAGCAAACAGAAGAAGAAGAAAGAAAGCATAGAAAACACGAGATATACATGAAGAAAGAGGAGGAAGAACCAAGAAGAATATAAGATACATATCAAGAGATTACACAGAACCTCATACACAATAAAGCCTACTCAAGAAGAGTTCTGTGCATAAAAAAGAACATTGAAGAACATCATCGACTCCATCTCACTGCCTATAAACCTGAAGCATACGACACACTGCTTCTCAAACAAAAAAGAAAAGAGGACTCAGAATTACTTCTGATCAAATCCAAAAGAGTCCAGAGCTTCACTGAAATCACCTGAGCCATTTCTAAACTCTACTTCTCTGCTCTATGATTCATTTATTCTACATTTTGAGTAGTGTGTGTTATCTGCTGTATTAAACACACACAGTAACTCCTGTACTCTAACTGGAGTATTTATAAATCCACAACAAACCCTTTTCATACTTCATTGCCCACTGCGGATAGTGGTAGAGGTCTTGTTTGACCTGTACAGATGGTTGTTGTTGTTTTGTTTCCCACGAATAACAGTGGTAGAGGTCTTGGACCTGGATAGTTGTAAACAGTTGAACCCCGATCCAAGGTGTGGATCATCTTTATAAAATTTTGAGAGGACTAAGTCTCAGCTTGAGACTGAACCTCTTGGTTAACTCCTCTGTGTTTTTAGTTAACGTTTATATCCATACTATATATATTTATTTCATATTCCGCTGCTATTACTTTGAAATATAATTTATTTTCAAAGATACTTTGATAGTTAAACTCGCAAGTGTTTATATTTATTGTAAACCAGTAAGTTAGTTTCAAAAGTTAATTTAATCATAAGATTAAGATAACTAAGAACTAATCAATCTTTGAGAAACTAATTCAACCTTTATAATATGTATAAATTCACTACAGTTTAATTTGTTTTTGAAATTGGGGGATTTTAATAGAAATTGTTTTTAACAGAAATTTTAATTGGATCTCAATTCACCCCCCCTCTTGAGTATCCACTCCGACCAACACACTATTAGGTTAAGGTAGACAATTTAAGTATCATTTATACTTTTCCAATACCTACAAGAAGTTTCATCATAATTCAATACATATTCAAGGAACTATAAATATGAAATTGTAAAATTCATGCCAAAATTAAACATTCCATGGGAAAATTATTTGCATATTTTTTGTATTGTGCCTATAGTGATGCATGGAATGAGGCCCCCACATTTCCTTAGTCCTAGGTAAAAGAAATCACATTCCAATCATACTAATATCACTAAAATCCTAAAAAAAGTGATCACCTAATAGTGAATTTATATAGACTATAAATGAGATAATTAACTACAAAAAATTCATATCCCTGGTATTTTGGGTTTTCCGTTTACATGGGTTAGTTACATCCAGGAACATAGTCAATTACAAATTACCTTGACTCCTAGTCTAATTTCTAATACACAAATAGTAATTAAAATAAAAAATTACCCTCTGATACCACATTGTAAAATCTTGACATAAAGTCTACTAGACCTGTTCCTAGATGTAACGCCCCGAACCCAGTTACCCAGAGTTGATGAATTATTACATAACATTTTCATGATCACAAAAGATCATGTCTGGAAATACTGATTAGTTTAGTTTCCTTGGAATCACTAGATTCATTCAGAAAGTTTACATTTCATCATAAAATGAATAACTACAACATCATCATCTTTCCATAGACCACACTCATATCCCCTCATACTATCCTCGCAAGTCATTCATAACAATCTTTTTCACATCCTAGAAAAAATAAAACATAGAAAGGGGTGAGATAAGAAGACCAGTAAGTATATCAATATATCCGAAACGTTCATAAATAATCATAAATTTTTAAGGAAATATATAACTAAAATAAAAGTCTTTTAAACTTGAACTTCAGCATAATATAGAAAAAATAAAATTAAATAATGCTATTTACTTATTCACATGGATATTCTAATAATCGAATAATCACATGAAATATCCACAACCCCTTGTTTAATGATGCAATGCATAATGTCAGACTATCATAACCACATAGTCAAGGCCTTGTTCCAGGACTACAAAGAATATTTTTTCAAGGCCTTGTGCCAAGAAACTAGTTTTTCTCATGAGACCTACCGATTCATCGAGGAGCTATAGCAGGCTCCACCCATCAATTATTAATTCCAATGCATTCCTCATATGAACAGGTTTAAACATAGCATAAACATTCATATTAAAACCAGCATACAAAATGTCAATGCTTTCTCCATAAACCATGAACGGTATAAAAATAAAACATACATAGTCAAACATATCACAAAACCTTCAATACAATACAAAAGTTTTGTATAATAATAAATCAACTTCAAATAATCTTAAAATCCATCAATGGATGTTGACATAGATGAAAACAAAACTATTCAAGAGAAATATCTCTTTTTTTTAAATCATTTAAAAGACACATAATTACAAAAGAAAATATTTAATTTGAAAATATTCTTATAATATTGTAAGGGAAGTCTCGACAATTTTATAATGGAAGAAAATATCCACACCCTCCGTATACGTTAAAAAATACTTTCTAACCTTAATTCTATCAAAAAGTTTAAAAAGGACCTTGTTTGGAAAACAACGGAAAGATTCCTTTAAAAATATTATAAAAAGTCAAACAAAGGGTATAAATGACTTTAACCCATATTCTGTAAAATAGTAATAATGATTGGAAATTCATTTTTAAGAAACATGTATGTGGATGATAAAGAGGTCCCAATAGATAATTACATATAAACAACCTCGGATAGTGAAGAGATTGTTAAATAAACCCTTACATTGTACTTTTCCTTGGTATAAGGTAGTTTAACCTCCTGTATAATGGTGAAATAATCGTTATTAAATTATAAAATAATCATATACATTAATATGATATCATATATGATCTTTTAACATTTCTTTATTAATAATATCTTAGTATTATCATCGTTTTAGTTGTTAACTAACTCGTTTTCTTTTATATGGTTTGTTACATAATATGTGTTTGTTATGGATAGGTTGTATATTATTCATATCCAGAATGATATCAAGTCGTTAAACATTATTTTTAATCATCAAATTATAATTATACTTGAATGGATACGATGGGGGATGAATCTCATCGCATTCGTGGAGACGGTAATCCATACGTATGCACGAGCGACAATATTATTCTTTTGATATTGAAGTAATATATAATTGGATGGTATATCATATATAAATAATCATTATAATGTTATATTTGTTATTTACTTCAATTACACATCATCATCATACCCATCTAAATAATAATTTTTTCAATAACAATTACACCGCGACGTGGAGAGGGTAAATCGTACATATGCACGTATGGTGACATGTCATTCAAAGGATGGATAGAATACTGAATACGGTTGTACCATATTTATAATAACATCAAAGTATATATATGATACTGGAGTTATTATTTTATAATGGAAATAACAAAGAAAGAAGAAGTGGAAGAAGAAAAGAACTTGAAAGACAATGGTGAAAACATTGACTCTTCTTCGAGGTATTCCTTTTTATTTGATCAAAAGGGATCCTTAGGATGGATTTATGATCCAAATAAGGAATCTAGGTTTTAGTCGGGGATGTTGAGAGAATATTTGGATAGGATTTGGCCGATCCAAAAGGCTCTGAATGTGTGAATTATAGGGAATGGGTAGTGCCCATTTATAAGAGGGGTGAGGGGATCCTTAGGAAAAACATAAAATATTATTTTATAATAAATTAATATTCGGTTTATAATGGCTCCAAAGTGGATTATTTGAAGGTTGAGGTTGGTATAGGTCTAAAAACTCTCAAACAATAGGTTTTAGACATGTTTGTGTCACTATATTAACTTTATCTATTTTAATTAACTCTTAGTTAAATAGTTTGACATTTACCATGTCTCTTTGTATATTTATATTATATAGTTTATAAAATTACTATATACATCCAAGATACCCCAAAATGGTACATTAATGCTTCAAATATCATTATATAATTCCTTTGGACAAACCTTAGATTTTTAGGAATAGAATATTAATTAATAATATACTATTTGTTTTAAAAACTCCTTTATGTCAATTTTGACACTATTTAATAATGGATTTTTGTTAAAGTCTTAAAAACATTATTCATTTGAACCAAATTCCTTTAAGTAATCCAAAGATGTCATATTATCTAATAAATCTTTTTTATCTTGTCAAAAATTTCAAATCATATTTATTTTAACATTTATAATACCAATTATTTGATTCTTTCATTAATAAAGAAAAAACTTGCATCATTATTTTGTCAGAAATAAATTTAATTATTAAATCTCTAAAGATAATAAATAAAATATCATTATGTAGGAAATAATTTTAAATTTCTTATAAATTTTTAAAATCTAATTTATCTTATTTATAACCATATATTAAAAATGTTTTAGTTATTTAACATTGATTTTTTCTCTTTTAACTCTTCTTTGAATTAAAAAATAATAAATGTCATAATATAATCCAATGGACAAAAGGGGTTCATATTTTATTCCTATGGTTTTTGTCGGTCTAATTTTACTTAGAAAATAGAATAAGGACATGTTTTAGTGTAATTATAATATCATTTTTACCCTTAATTACCATATTTAATTTTAACTGTGGTAATTAAATGTAAAAAGATACCCTTCACCGAAAATTATTTTTATCTTATTGAATGAAACTTTACACCTTTATATTAACCGTGTATCTATAATTATTTAAATTCCACGCAAAGAATCGGTAAATTTATGTTTTATCTGAATTTAAAAATTCTCCTAGGATGTGGGTAAAAGACGGTGAAAAGTTTAATAATTTTTTATATATCTAAAGTTATTATAAACTGACACCGATGAATTACATTGAACTTATATAGGTATTATTTATCTATTTTTACCTAAAATAAATTTAAATAAAATAAAAAATTATTTAAATAAAAAATCGTATTTAAACTATAACTAAGTGTTTTTCACTATTCATCAAAAATTGAATGTTTTCAGAAAAATACCAAAAATTAAGCCTAAGCCTTATTTTATATTCTGAATTCAAAAATGATTTCTATTTTACAAATTAAAAAACATAAAAGTGGAATTAATTAATTGAAAAATTGTTCCCATTATTAAAACAAATAGCGTGTTTTTAAGAAATAGTAACTATCAAAAGATTGATACTTGTTTATGTCCAATTTCAAAGTGAAATTAATTCCAATAATCAACATTGGATTAAATAGTAAAAATAATTTCTAATTACACTTTAAAACCCATAAAAAATATAATCTATCCATATAAAAAAATTATATTAAAACACAGCTCTGAATTAAAATACAATATTTTTCACTATTCAGTAAAAATGATCTTTATCGGAAAAAATCCATAAATTTACACAAAATAAATTTTGATGTACCCATTATAAAGAATGATTTTATTTGATCTAATATAATTTATTAAAGTTACAAAAAAATATATTTAATGAGTATTCAACATTAAAAGGCGGTAAATCGACCTTTTGTGTAAATTATTCTTAAAATTAGATTCATTCATATTTTAAGACCCTAACTATTATTGGATAAATGTAAATAGATTTAGCAAACATGTAAAATCATATTGTAGTTAGTTATTTCATTACCACCAATATAACATCTAAGAGTCAACTACCATTTAAAATAATAATATTATATTATTAGTGTGCAACATAAGATTTCAAAGAAACTCGTTGTTGCGTATGAGGCATGCTATCGAACACAGAAAACCATTTAATGTAAAATCAATATTTAATTCAAAAATATTAATAAATAAGAAATATGTATTATAATTTTTCCTGGGATGTTATATCCTTCCCCCCTTTTTGGGAATTGCGTCCTCGAAATTTTAAAACATGGTTTGGAAACATCATTAAAAGTCCCACATCGAAAAAAGAGCCAATAAAACTATCACTTTAAAATAAAGAAAGATAAGTACAAAGGTCACCTAAGATAACACATACTAGGATAAAATTTAGGAAAACATGGATATGGATGATAAACTAATAGTCAAGTTCTGATGGAGAGGGATAGAAAACATGATTAAGAGAAAGTTAACAACAAGAAAATCACAAACTTGTGATGGGATAAATGGTCATTAGTTTCCCAGTAGGAAAAGTAAATGGATAACGTTTATTGTTGTTGTAAGTTCCATTTAATAAAGTTGAGTAATTTATTTATGATATTGAATAATAACATAAAGTGATATAATTTTTTAAGTAGAGTTTCATTCATTAAAAAATTTCTACCACCAACTCATCTTTTTTTCAAATGATGAGTATTCAAGATGACTTGGTCACACCAGAAGATCTAGAATCAACTTCTAGAGAATCAAATGATCAACAAATGATAAACAATATATTTACCTTTTCATTATAGATTAACCACCACCAATATGGTTATTACAATATCATATGATCCCTAAAAAGGATAATCCTTTAGAGAAAGAAATACTAATATTAATTTCTAAAATTAAACCAACAATACCTAAAGTTCAATAAATACCATTCAATAAAACATTGTCCTTAAAATCCACCAATATAATCTAAACTAATTTTGAATCCCAAAACATAGAATAAATTTATCACACAGTCTTCCACAATAAATTGTATCCCAAAATGTAATCAACTACTCTTAATGTCACATACTTAAATGTAATTAACCTAATCAAATTTCTCTATTATAGGGTAATCATTTCCTTCAATAACCAAAATCACTGTAAATACACCATAAGAACATAGATAAAAATCCACCATTACTCCTCAAATGAAATCCCATAGTATTTTATTTTTATTGGGCATATAGTGTTCCCAACAATGCAAACATCTTCTAAATAACATTTATCACTTAATCACCAAATCATTTTCCTATACTAAGGGTATTAATTTGACAATAAATAAGATCCCAAATAAAATTATTATTTATAAATAGAATAATTTAACTACAAATAATTAGTCACACTTACCAGGGACTTCACGTAGTCCAGTGGTAGGTGATAAATCCAAATCGCACTATGGTTGTGGGTTCGATTCTTAGAACTTTGTCTGATGCGATGGGTTGTCACACGGTCTGTTTGTTGCCTTTTTTCAAAATCTAGTTTTTATAACATTACCAAAATGAGATAAATTCCTCAAAATAACTATAACATAATTTAACCACAAATGTTATCTCATACCCCGCATTTTTAATCCCAAAATATAATAAATTGTAATTGACTCAAACCCAATGATCATATAAAACCAAATGGATATTTATAACTATATCCATAAGAGAAAAGATAATTCATCCTAAAATATAATTTTCACATGACAAACATTAGGGTTATAAATACAAGAGAAAATTATTCCAATGTAATCCCTTCTACAAGGAGCACTAACAATTTTAAAAATTTATCCATCTATTTATTTCCACATATCTTCTTCTTTGACCAAGAAAATAACCTATAGAATAAGGCATTAACTCAGGTAATTTCCAGGTCCCCTAAATTTACGAAAAATGGTTGTAAATGGATTATTGGGACCATGTTTATTTTCTTCCATAGTACTCTTCATTTTTCCTCGTCAATTCTTCACTTTATGTCCTTCTTTCCCACACATAAATCATTTCATTGTTCCATTGAGACACTTAACTGGGTGTCTCCTTCCACATTTGCTACATGATAGAAATTGAGGATTCTTTTCTCTATGGTCTCCACTATTAGAGCTCTTATCATTCATCACATTTCTATTCTTTGTTAATTCTGGGAGTTGGTTAATATATATGTTGTTGATCATATTTTTGGAAAACCAATTTACCATGAACATGATATCTCTTACTCCTATCGAAATTCCATTTTGTAGCTGATTTCCACCGTCATTCCCACCATGTACATCATTCTCAAAGTTACTATGACTTCCTTGGAATCCAGCCATTGATTAAAACCAGAAAACATTGTGTGAGTAAGAATAATCAAAAAATTATTTATAAAATATCATCACAAGTTATTTTCATTCAAAAACACCCTAGTATTAACAATGGTTATTTATTTTAATCTTATATTAAAATCCTTCAAATCGGTTTGTAACGAAAATGTAAATTATCCTAATCATATCCTCTGGGAGTGTCATAACCAAGAGTTCAGCAAGGCCCATTTTCGTGCACCAGTTCCCGTTCAAGTCTAGCTCCAAGAGGTGCTTTTGGGTTTTACCCCTAGGTACATCTGTGCCAGAGCCACCTCTACCTGTTCGTATCCATACATGGATGTATTGCTTAGAAAACTCAAAAAATCTCTAAAATACAAAAATTCTAAGAAGTTCTTCTATATTAATCCTCAAAGTCTATCATAGGGCTATGTGCTCTAATCAGAGTTTATCTAAATCTAGTTTCCCAGGTTTGTACTAAACATCTGTTGATACCAAATATAATGACCCGACCCCATTTACCTAGAGTCGGTCCATTATTACATAACATTGGCATGATCATAAAAGATCATGTATCTAAAGAATGATAAGTTTAGTAGACTTGGAATCACTAGATACATTCAGATAGTTTACATTACATCATAAAATGAAAAACTAAACCATCATCTTGTCTCCATAGAACAAACTCATATTCCATTATACTATCCCTCTAGGTAATTCATAAGATACTTCTTCACATCCTTGGAGAAATAAAACATAGAAAGAGGTGATATCAGATGCCCAGTAAGGCTAACAATATAGAGGAAACGTTCATAAATAAGAATAAACATTTAAGGCAATGTAATATAAAAGAAAAGACTTTTAAACTTGAACTTAAAAATAATATGGAAAAAATAAAATGAAATAATTCGATTTACTTATTCACATAGATATTTTACTAATCGAATAATCACATGAAATATCAATAACCACTTTCATAATGATGGAATGCATAATTCTAGACTATCATAACCACATAGTCAAGGCCCTGTGCCAAGACTAAAAATTAGTTTTTGTCAAGGCCATGTTCCAAGACACTAGTTTGTCTCATGAGACCTAACAATTCATCGAGGAGCTATAGAGGGCTCCACTCGTCACTTATTAAGTCTGATTCATTCCTGTCATGAACAGGTTTAAACATAACATAAACATTTTTATTAAAACTATCATACGAAATGTCAATACATTCTCTATAAAATATGAATGGTATAAAAATAACACACCCACAACCAAACATATAACCAATCCTTCAATACAATATGAATGTTTTTTATCATAATAAATCAACATCAAATAAGCCTAAAATCCATCAAAGGATGTTGACATAGATGAAAACAAAACTATTTGAGAGAAATATCTATTTTTTAAAATAATTTTAAAGTCAGGTAATCATAAAAGGAACATTTTCTTTAAAAATATTATTATAAGCTTGTAAGGGAAGCTTCGACGATTTTATAATGCTGGAAAATAGCCGCACCTGCCGTATAAGTTAAAGAAAGACATTCTTACCTTAATTCTATTGAAAAGGATAAAAAGGGCCTTTTGGAAAATGATGGAAATATTCCTTTATAAACATCTTATAAAAAGTTAAACAAGTGTATAAATGACTTTATCCCATAGTCTGTAAAATTTTAATAATGATTTGAAAAACATTTTTAAGAAACATGGATGTGAATGATAAAGAGGTCCTAGTAGATAGTTACGTATAAACAACCTCGGATAATGAATAGATTGTGAAATAAACCTTTACATTGTAATCTTCCATGGTAGAGGGTAGTTTAACATCCGGTATAATGGTGAAATAATTTTTATTCAATTATAAAATAATCATATACATTGATATTATATCATATATGATCTTTTAACATTTCTTTGTTAATAATAGCTTAGTATTATCATCATTTCAGGTGATAACTTACTCCTTTAACATTATATGTTTTGTTATATAATCCATGTTTGTTATGGATAGTTTGTATATTATTCATATCCAGAATGATATCAAGTCCTTAAAATTTATTTTTAATCATCAAATAAGAATTAGACTTGAATGGATACGATGGTGGATGAATCTCATCACGTTAGTGGAGACGGTAATCCGTACGTACGCACGAGCGACAATATCATTCTTTTGATATTAAAATAAAATATAATTTTATGGTATATAATATATAAAGAATAATTATATTTTTATATTTATTATTTACTTCATTTACACATCATTATCAAACCCATCCAAATAATTATGTTTTGAATAACAATTACAACACGACGTGGAGACGGTATGTCGTACGTACGCACGTATGTTGACATGTCAGTCAAAGGATGGATAGAATACTGAATATGGTTGTAACATATTTATAATAACATCACAGTATATTGACGATATTGGATTTATTATTTTATAATGGAAATAACAGATAATGAAGAAGTGGAAGAAGAAAGGAACTTGAAATAGGTTGGTTAAAACATTACCTCTTCTTCGGGTTCTTCATTTTGATTTTATCAAAATGGCTCCTTATGTAGGCATTATGATAAAACTATGGCCTCTAGGTTGAAGTGAGGGAAGTTTAGAGAATATTTGGGTAGGGGTCGGCCGAGCAAATTGGATTTGATGGTGTGAATTGGAGAGAAGGGGGAGTGCCCTTTTATAAGAGGGGTGAGGGACACCATATAAAAAAATAAAATATTATTTTATTATAAATTTATATTCGATTTATAATGGCTCCAAAGTGGATAATTTAGAGTCTAAGGTGAGGATAGGTCGAAATCCACTCAACCAATAGGATTTAGAAAGGTTTGGGTCCATATATTAACTTTATCTTTCGGATCTAACTCTTAGTTAAATAGTTTAACATTTACCATGTCTCTAAGTATTTTTATATTATATTGATAATAAACATACTATATACTTCCAAGAGACCCCAAATGTTCCATTAATGATACACCTATTATTATATAAGTTTTGTGGCCAAACATTATATTTTTAGGAATATAAAATCAATTAATAATATAATATTTGTTTTAAAAACTCATTTATGTCAATTTTGACAATATTTAATAATTTATTTTTCATAAATTTTTAAAAACATTATTGATTGGAACTAAATTCATTTATGTAATCTTAAAATCTCATATTAACCAATAAAATTTTTGGATGTCATCAAAACATTAAAATTATATTAATTTTAACATTTATAATACCAATTCATTGATTCTTTCATTAATAAGGAAAACACTGCATCATTAGTGTGTCATAAATAAATATAATTATTCAATGTATAAAAATTATAAATAAAATATAATTATGTACGAAATACTTTTAGATTTCTAATGAATATTTATAATTTAATGTATCATATTTATAACCCTATATTAAAATTTTTTTAGTTATTTAACTTTGATTTTATCTCTTTTAACACTTCTTTGAATTAAATAATAATAAATGTCCTAATATAATCAAAGTGGACCAAATAGGATCATATGTTATTCCTAATGTTGTTTTTGGTCAAATTATACTTAGCCAATAGAATCAAGACATGTGTTAGGGTAACAATAATATCATTTTTACCCTTAATTACCCTATTTACTTTTAACCGTGGTAAATAAAAGTAAAAAGTAATTATTCACTAAAATATATTTTTATCTTATTGAAACACATTTTAATCCATGATATTAACCGTGTCTCTTGGAATTTTAAAATTTCACTCACATAAGCGGTAAAATTAGGTTTCATGTTAATTTGAAAATTCACCCAGGATGGGGGTAAAAGATGGTGAGAAGTTCAATAAAAATTTTATATATCTAAATTTATTATAAACTGACACCAGTGAATTACAATGAACATATATAGGTATTATTTATCTATTTTGACCTAAAATAAATTAAAATAAAATTAAATAATATTTAAATAAAAATCGGTTTTAAACTATAACTTAGTGTTTTTCACTATTTATAAAAAATTGAATAATTTCAGAAAAATTCAAAAAATTCAGCCTTTGATTTATTTGATATTACAAATTCAAAAATGATGTTCTTTTTTCCAAATTCAAAACATAAAATTGGCATTATTTAATTTAAAAGTAATTCCTATTGTAAAAACAAATAGCGTGTTTTTAAGAAATAATAACTATTAAAAGATTCACACTTGTTTATATCCAATTTCAATGTGAAATTAATATCAATGACCAATATTGGATTAAATGGAAAAAATATATTCTAGTTACACTTTAAAAACCATAAAAAAAATCTAACTATATAAATAAATAATATTAAAACATAGTTTTTAATTAAAATACAATATTTTTCATTATTCCTAAAAAAATGAACTTTATCGTAAAAATACAAATAATTTACACAAAGAAAATTTTGATTTCCCTATAATAAATAATGATTTTATATGTTCTAATAGGAATTGTTAAACTGACCAAAACTATATTTAAAGAGGGTTCCCATTAAAAGGCGGTGAAATGACCTTTTAATGTAAATTATGCTTAAAATTAGATTCATTCATAATTTAAGCATCTAATTTTTATGGGATAAATGTATATACATTTAACAAACATGTATAATCATATTGTAGTTAGTTTTTTTCATTCCCGCCAATATAATAGCTATGAGTCATCTACCATTTAAAATAATAATATTATATTATTTGTGCGGAACGTATGATTTTAAAGAAACCCATTGTTGCATATCGGGTATGCTCTCGAATATAGAAACCCATTTAAAGTATAATAAATATTTAATTCAAAAATATTAATAAATATGGAATATGTATTATTTCTTTTTTTACCTAGGATGTTACATCAGATATAGTGGGTCACATTTTAAAGAGCCGGAACATTCAAGGAATTATTTTTGTTTCTTAAATAATTTGTAATTTTACGAGTCCAAGGTTTCTGACGGAACCTGATTCTGAGGCCCGATGTTCCCAAAATCAATTTCTGATGTTTTTTTGGGTACGTTCCGTAAACGTAGGTGCGGGTTATTTTTTCTTTTGAACCGGTGCTCGGAATGGAAATCTCAGGGCATCGATGAACTCTCAGCGCCGGTATTCGCATAAGAGGACCTTCACCGAAGTTGTTTTTTATGCGGGTTGAAAGTTATATTTTGAGGAATTCATACTAAATTAACAAAACAATTGGTACACAATTTTATTATTTAGTGGCTATTATTTCCTCCCAAGAGGAGTTAGATGTGGGGCCCACATCAACATAACCTCCCACAAAAGGATTTACTATGGTGGGCCCCACACGAGCACTAATCCTTTCAACTTCCCTTAACTCCCATAAATCCCCCCCCCCCTTTAATTAATTAACTCCTCCCCACATTATGGTGGAGCCTCTCCACCTCCCAAACATTTATTATTCCACCCCAACCAATTAATTACTTCATTAATTTATTAGCACATATCTCTTTTAAAATAATTTGAATTGCATGGAAAATATTTAAAAAATTGGGAGGCTTCGTATAATATTTTCCTTAGAAAATATTTTCTGCGTGGGAACTTTGGAGAATTAGAGGAGCTTCACTCTTCCACGAAGTACATCATCCTCTCTCGGCAAAGAATGCTCCATGACTTTTCCTACCTTCTTCTTCCTCTACGTCAAGAGAGAAGACACCACTCGCGAGAAGAGTCCCCTACGTCAATGACTCTTCCTCCTAATTTGATGGGATGACACCATTCTCTGTGACGCCATCTTCCATGATGTTCGTCTACCGCGATGCTCATATTTCCTGGCTTGTCGATGTGCGACATAAATTTTGAGGTAGGGGTTTTGTATAGTTCTACGTGGATAAATTATCTAATTCTTAGTTCTTCGTTGGAACCATGTTTTATCTTTGTCCATATGATACCACCTAACGCGGAGGGAGCGTGCCGAACGAACATGACCCGATGACCCTCTATTGATCCTTGTTCTATTTTGATGGACATAGTGACGGAAGGTGTGGCAACAATCGGAGAAAGTGGCGGCCAGATGCTGGCCGCATGGAGAGGAACCGTGGTCCACATCCGTGGGCCGTTTTGCCAAAGAAGAACCAGACGGGATGGTGTAACTGCGACACCCCATGGTGTCATGCTACAGAGAACCGCGTCCCGCGCTCCACGGGCCGCTTCGGTGGGCGAATCGGTGAGCTCGTCAGCCAGCCGGGTTGGAGAAGGCCGCGACACCCGAAGGTGTCGCACGATAGGAGAGCAGCCCGCACTGGATGCGCACACCGTGAAGACCAACCTACTTCTGCCGTCCGGATAGGAGGGTGGCGCCGCTTGGTGCTGCCGATTCTGGAAACCAGGGGGCCGAACCCCCCCCCCCCCCCCCCCCCCCACAGTGCTCGGCCAGCTGGGCTGAGTCGCTCAGCCGGTCTGGCCGAGCCGCGGCCGACCTGGCCCGGCCGGGCCGCGCCCCCTCGGCCCGGGTTGCGCCCCACCATGCTGGGACACACGTTACATGGCTGGTCCGACCCTCTACCAGGTCGGACACACCGAATCATGTCGGGCCGACCCGCCAGCTCACTAGGCTTGACGGGCCGGTCCCATTTCACTTATATAAGAATAACTTCAAGACCGCGCATCTGATCGATGCGCCCTCCACGAAACTAGGATTCATGCAATGAGGTGGTAATATTGCAATACTCTTAGTGAGTTTTGGGGTGACATTGGAAAAACGGCTGAGTTGGTTCGAAAGAGAAACCAACCGGGCCCTCAGAACGGAAACACTTATAACTTAAGGACCAGACGTCTGATTTACCTGCGGTCAACTATGTTGGCTTTATTTTTATGAGAAATTTTTTTTGGCATACTCCACATATGGTTCCAATGTTGTTGGAGTATGTTCAGGTTGGTTTCAGCCAAAAAACCAACCGGGCCCCATGAACAAAAATGCTAATAAATCACATACTAGGCGTCTGATTAACGCGTCGTTTGTGCGTTGAGACACCTATAATGTGGCAGTCTTTTGAGGTACTTCAACATGAGACTTCGTGAAACTCGGTTTATCAGCTTGTGGCACATGGAGTGGACCCTCCCGGTGATGAGTGAGCAGATTACAGAGACCTAGTAGTTGGCTGAGACTTGACGTCTGCTGATCAATTGACTCAGAGTGATTCTGATGGCCCAGTGGGGAGCGCTTGGTTGTAGTAGCAGACCCATGACGGAGGAGCGCTAGGTTATAGTGGCAGACCCGCGGGACTTGACAGAAGGAGTACCTCTATAGGCTATGAAGGGTAGCTCTTGGTTGTAGCGGCAAACCCAAGGTGGGAAGCACTTGGTTTTAGCAGCATACCCACAGTACACGACAGGTGGAGTACTTCAGCAGTCCATGGTTAGTGGGAATTGCTTGGTTGTAGCGGCAGGCCCACTTTACTCGATAGAGGAGGAGTTCTCCAGCGGTCGTGGTTTTGACTTTGTGAATAAAAATCTTGGTTTGAGCTAAGTCAGTGACCTTTGTGTTTTCCTCATGATTGAGATGGGTTACTTGATAACATTGGTATATATATGGTCATATAACTAGGTAATGGTTATCAATTGAAATCTTACTTTTTGGATTATCATTGTTGGATTTTGTGAGACCTTGAGGGTCTCGGGGTCCCTACCGAGTATTTCTATACTCACCCATGAATGGGATATTCCCACACCTTGTTGTGCTGGATGCAGACGACAGACAGCGCTGATAGAGGCTGAGAGCGCCAGGACTGGAATGTACCAGGAGGTGGACCACTAAGCATGATGGCACAAGGAGCGGACCGATAGACGTGGAGTACCGAGGAGGATATCTGTACCTACCCATTTGGTAGGAACCTGTAGGACGGCCCAGGAGCTGCTTTTACCATTCAGATGTTTGTATTTTTCAGTTGTACTTTCTTTCAGTTGTAATTGTAACTTTTTGTTGAGCTTGTATTTCCTGCCCCTTTGTACTTTAAGCTCTTACTTTTGTATTTAGTTGAACTTAGTGCTTTCTTTTGTTGTCTACTCTATTGTTTTAGTTCACTTTTATAAAGCCAATGTCATTCATTTTTATCGGGATTTGCGACTTTGGTGCTAGTCTCCATCCCCTGGCCTATAGAAGTTGGGCATGGGGTTGTCACGGAATGGGACCTAAGGATGAGTCGTGACAAATTGGTATCAAAGGAGTCGATTCTACCGTAGAACTAAGGACTCTGATCTTTCTTTCTGTGAAGAAATAGTTTTAAGAGTACCGAGTGTGGTTTTCAGTTAATGGAGTGCAGTTTAGGTGCGGCGGCCGACGTATCAGTACTCTAGGACTCTGACTACTCATTTCGACATAGTGCACGAAAACAATAATTTTGGGTGCATATCAAAACATTTCCTTTATGTCAGCTCAAACCAGATCAAATAACCAGGTATATTGTTTTGATCATGGAGCACCTATTTCTTTTTCAGGATGTCTTCACCTTTTCAGTCTTCATAGGTTCCGAGTGGAGATCATGATGGTAGCCCACCAAGTAGTGAGGCCATGGTGTAGGGCCCAATCACAGCGGAGGCACCAGTGGTACCACTAACACCTGGGATAAAATTTCCACTATCCCCAATAGCAGAGTGTGTGCGCCTCATCAGCATGTTACATGGGTTCCTACGATAGAGGCCTCAGAGGTTTAGAGGAAACAAAGATTTTCAGATGTTCAGATGCTAGCTGGAGGTTGTAACATGAGTTTTCCACACAGTTGGGACACCCGCTGACTTGATGGTGTACCTGGCTATTAGTCTCTTTCAAGGAGCATCTGAGAGGTGGTGAAGCATGATGCTCTAGTTTTACTATAAGGAGAACCACACCTGGGGAGACTTTTACGGTCTTTTCAATGCAATGTTTGTACCAGAAACTCTACACTCTGTGCGGGCTCAAAAGCTACTTCTCTTTCTGTAAGTCTTTATGATCGTAGTGGAGTCTTATGCAGCCAGTAGTAGACAGATGACATAGAAGACTAAGAAGACTAGGAAAATATGTGGTTGATCGCACGACTCAGGGTCAGTATTGTGTGGCACCCAGGGTGGAGACAGAGCCATAGCTTCCAGGCAGTGTTACTCATGCGGTGGATAGGGTCCCATGGCTCGAGACTGCCTGACCCATCCTGTAGATGAGCAACATGCTGTAGAGGGAACATCCAGGTAGAGTTAGAGGTTCGACCGTGGAGGTCCGCTGGGAGCAGGCAGATGTGGCAGAGGAGCTGGTCGAGCAGCAAGTGGACATGAGCGGGACTAGCTCTAGACATATAGGCCTTTGTTTTTTATTCTTCTAGATTTGTTAATTTAGTTTTTGAGGTTTCTTGTGTCTTTGTACCTTGAGATGTGGTAATAAAAGACAGTTGTCCTTTTGATGTTTTCTTTCCTTTCTTTTTGTGTGGTTAACACTAAGAGGTTCCGGTTTAATCTTTTAACTTCACCCTCACTTTTGAGATTTATACTGGAGGAGACCCAGTAAACACACACTGATACCGATTGTGTGACTCAACCCTTGGATGTGAGAGTAATGGTTGGATCTCTTGGTAGTGGTGTCAAGGCCTTATGACGTCGTCCATGACATGAATTAGTATCATTCATTTCAGGATTGACTGCATTAGACAGAGAACGTAGTTCATCCATGGGATGAGACCATATTTCTATTTTTGACAAATGGGAATTCTTGGCAGCTATTGTAGGATGTAAGCGAAGAAGGTTGTAGTCGAGTTCTTAAAAAAATGTCTACTCACACCCATTGTTCATTGAGTGAACGGTTTATGGTTTACTCTAATCTTAAAAGTCTCAAGTGTGTCTTCTCGTAGAAGGACATGCAACTGAGATAGTGACGTTGGCTTGAGTTCCTCTAGGGCTATGACTTTGAGATAGTCTATACTTCTAGGAAGGGGAACATTGTAGAAGATTCTCTCAATATGAGATCTGACATTCTACTGTTAGGAGAGGATATAGAGGCACTGGCCTCTTTGCTGAAATCCTTTGTGGATAGGGATGGAGGATCCTCTTCATAGTCACTCACAGTCACTCCTCCATTACCTTAGCGATTCAGAGATAGTTCAGGCTATGATGGAGAAGGTGCAGATCATCCATGGGTGGATGAAGACTATATAGAGCAAATAGAAGTCATATGATGATAATTGATGGAGACCACTAGAGTTCGAGGGTGGCGACCACGTTTTCCTACAGGTCGCACCTCGATGAGGTTTAGGGGGATTTGGATCAGGCGGAAAGTTATCTCCACGATTAATCAAACCTTTCCATGTCCTCAGTAGTGTAGGTGAGGTGGCTTACCGCATGTCCCTTCCACCTCATTTGCACCTGGTGCACGACATCTTCCACGTATCTCAGTTGAGGAGATACGTACACGACCCGAACCACATCATTGATCATGGGGAGCTGGACATCGATGATGGGGCGACATTAGGGGAGGTCCTGGTGGAGATCGTGGATCGACCTGAGTGGGTCCTATGTGGATGGTCGATTCCTCTGGTGCACGTTCGCTGGCAGCACATGAACCTCCAGTAGAGCACATGGGAGCGGGAGACTCAGATGCATGCTCAGTACCCACTTTCGTTTCCCCAGTGTATGTCATAGATTTATGGGGACATAAAACCTTGAGGTGTGGGTAATTTAAAGACATGAAAATTTATAGGAATTTTTTTTCTTAAATACTTTGGAATTTTATGAGTCCACAGTTTCTAACGGCGCCTGATTCCGAGGCACGGTGTGCCCGGAATCAATTTCTGAAATTTTGTTCGGGTATGTTCAGTAAAAGTACATGCGGGTTTTTGTATCTTTTGAACAGGTACACGGAATTGAAATCTGAGGGCATGATGAACTCTCAGTGCCGGTATTCGCTTAAGGATACCTTCACCATAGTTACATTATATGTGGGTTGAAATTTATATTTTGAGGAATTCATACTAAACTAATAAAATTGTCGGTACATAAATTTTATTAATTTGTGGCGGTTATTTCCTCCCAAGAGGAGTTAGAGGTGGTGTCCACACCCACATAACCTAACATGAGAGGATTTAGTGTGGTTGGGACCACAAAATCACTAATCCTTTCATATTCCCTTAACTCCCTTAATCCCCCTTTAATAAATTAATTCCTCCCCTCATTATGGTGGAGCCTCTCCACCTCCCAAACATTGATTATGCCACCCCAAACAATTAATTACTTCATTAATTAGTTGGCACATCTCACTTTTGAATCAATTTTAATTTCATGGAAATTCCATTAAAAATTGAGAGGATTAGTGTAATATTTTCCTTGGAAAATATTTTGGGGGGGGGGGGACTTTGGAGAATTAGAGGAGCTTCAATCTTCCAAGAATGACATCATCCTCTCTTAAGGAAGAACGCTCCACAAATTCTCAAACCTTATTCTTCCTCTGCGTCAAGGGAGAAGACACCCATTGCGAGAAGCGTCGCCTATGTCAACAACTCTTCCTCCATTATTGACCGGATGCCACCGTTCTCCACGACTCCATCTTCAGCGAGGTCCGACTACCGCGACGCTCATCTTCTGTGGATTATTGACGTGCGACATCAATTATGAGGTAGGGGTTTTGTATTTTTCTATGTGAATAAATTATCTAGTTCTTCATTCTTTGATGGAACCATGTTTTATGTTCGGCCTTATCATACCGCCTAACGTGGAGGGCATGTGACAAACAAACACGACCTGACTACCCTCTATTAATAATTGTTCTATTTGAATGACAATGGTGATGGAAGGAGTGGCGGAGAACACAGAAAGAAGTGGCCATATGCCGGTCGCATGGAGAGGAACCGCGGCCCGCATCCGCGGGCCGTTTGGCCGAAGAATAACTGGCTCGTCGTAGCCAGCCGGGCGGGTGGAACCGCGGTGCCCCATGGTGACGCGCTGTGGAGAACCGTGGCCCGTGCTCCGTGGGCCGCTTATGCAGGTGAACCAGCTAGCTCATCAGCTGACTAGGTCGGAAGAGGCCGCATCACCTGCAGTTGATGCGCGGGAGAAGAGCGACCCACACGGGCCACTCGTGTCGGGATGACCGGCCTGCTTCGGCCGAACATATTGGAGGGTGGCGCCGCTCGAAGCCGCCAGTTCGGGAAACTGGGGGGCCGCGCCCCCCCGCAGCACTCGGCCTACCGGGCGGGGCAGGGCTGTGCCCTACCGGGCTAGGCCACGTCCCCTCAGGCCGTTCTATGCCCCACCGGGCCGGGCCGCACTTTATCATGCCGTTCTGACCCTCTACCGGGTCGGACCTGCTGAATCAGGTCGGGCCGACCTGCCAGCCCACTGGGCTTAACAGGCAGGGCCCGTTTCACTTAAACGAGAATAACATCAAGGCTGCACGTCCGATTGATACGACATCTGCGGCACTGGGTTTTTCACTATTAGGCGTCCCTTTTTCAATACTCTTTGTGAGTTTTGGTATGGCTTCGATAAAACGTCCGAGATGGTTCAAAACCGAAACCAACTGTGCCCTCGAAGCAGAAACACATATATCATAAGGACCAGACGTGCGATTGATATTCTGTCAACTACGTTGGTTTCCTTTTGATGATACAATTCTTTTGGAATAATCCACATGCGGTTCGGATGATGTTGGAGTATGTTTGGGGTGGTTTGAGCCTAAAAACCAACTGGTCCCCAGGAGCAAATATGCTAATAAATCACAGACCGAGTGTCCGATTGACGTGTCGTCTGCTGCATTGAGACCACTATGATGTAGAGGTCCTTTGAGGTACTTCAATGTAAAACTTCATGACACTTGGAGTATTGGCTTGTGGAATGTGGAGCAGACCCTCCTGGTGGCGAGCGAGCAGATTGCAGAGACCTAGTAGCTGGATAAGACTAGAAAATTGTTGATCGATCAACTTGGAGTGATTCAGATGGTCCATTAGGGAGCGCATGGTTGTAACAGGAGAACAACTAAGGAGGAGAGCTTGGCTGTTGCGCCAGACTAGCGGTACTCTACAGAAGAAGTACCTCTATAGGCTATGAGGGGGAGCACTTGACTATAGCGGCAGACCCATGGTGAGAAGCGTGTGGTTATAGCAGCATGCCCATAGTACTCGACAGGTAGAGTACTTCAACAGTCCAAGGTTAGTGGGAAGTGATTTTTTGTAGCGGTAGACCCACTATAATTGACAGTGAAAGAGTTATCCAGTAGTCGTGGTTTTGACTTCATGAATAAAAATCCTGGTTTGAGCTGAGTCAGTGACCTTTGTGTTTTCCTCATGATTGAGATGGGTTACTTGAAAACTTAGGGATATGTATGGGCATATATCTAAGTAATGGTTATCCATTGAAATATTACTTTTTTGGTTTATAATTTTTTGATTTTATGAGACCTTGATGGTCCCGGGGTCCCAACAGAGTATTTTTATACTCACCCCTGCACGGGCTATGCCCGCACCTTGTTGTGTTGGATGCAGATGACGAACAGTGCTGACGGAGGCTGAGAGCTCCAGGACTGGACGGTACTTGGAGGTGGACCACTAGGCGTGATGTAAAATGGAGCAGACCGATAGACATGGAGTGTTGGGGAGTATATCTATACCTACCCTTCTGGTAGAAACTCATAGTATGATCCAGGTGCTGCTTTCACCATTGATCTGTTTGTCTTTTTAATTTTTAGCAGTACCTTTTTGTTGGTCTTGTATTTCCGGCCCCTTTCGACTTTAATCACTTAATTTTTTACTTAATTTTATTATTACTTTCTTCTATTGCATACTCTGTTGTGTTATTTTACTTTTATAAAGGCAATTCCTTCCATTTTTATCGGGATTTACGCCTATGGTTCTAGTTGCTAGCCCCTGGCCTATGGATGGTGGGTTTGGGGTAGTCACGGCATGGGCCCTGAGGACTAGTCGTGACACACATTCCCTACACCACACCCTCCTATACACCATATCCTATAGACCATAATTTAGTGTATAAATATTGTATAATGGGGAGACTATAACCTTGTATTAGTGTGGTACAACAGAATAAAACATATAATGTAAAAAATAAAAGTGTAATATGAAAAATGAGAATAAAACGATTATGGAAGCATAAATAAATAGATCAAAATTAATAAAGAGTGGTAGACAGAATAAGAGAATAATTGATTAAATATAAAATGACACTATGGATGTTTCAATACATGGATTCATGAAATGTTGATATACAAAAATGAGAATATTAGAAAATGAATAAATTCATTATATACAAAAAGTAATAAAAGAACAAAAACATTTTCCACAAGAATCTCGATTGTATTCTCTGTCCACTACACCAATGATCCAACTATAAAGAAACAGATCAATAACCTAGAGATGGGTGCTTTCCCTTATCAATATATCTACAAGGAAAATATTAATGGGTAACAAAGGCAGCCCGATTAGGGTGTGAGATAAAAAAATAAGTAGGCCACCACTAATGGTTTCGACTAGTAATAAAATCAGCACTCAAAACTAATTAACATGCATTCATATATATAATTAATCAACATTAGTAAATAAATAAATAACCACCCGCCCAAGTCACAGAATAGACACATTGAGGCTCTGCATTATTTTGATCATGGTCGGGATAAAATCATGAACATTCACTATAGATATAATAATATATATGTATATTAGTTATATATTTCATTCACCTATATGAATGAAGTACACATGGAAATAAGTTTTCATGAATCTATAATGCTAGTTTTTTATGGACTAATGAATAACTGAGACATCCATTACCTGTATAAGAAGACTATAAGCTCAAGGTACATGATACATGAACAAAATCTAATAATGAGTTGGATACTTGATTCTCATTACTTAAGATGGTGAGTGTTCCATCATGTTAAAACTTTAACAGGAGGCATGTCATGTAAATTATGACACCCAACTAATATCAATGGTGAGATACATCATGATCAACACCCAATGTGTGGGAGTGTTATACCGTCTTGCTCAACAGATCTATTAACATCATACCATAACCTCTATAATGTCATAAAAAAATTAACATTTTGCATGAGGAAACTTCTCTAAAGAGTCATGTTAACCAATCCCATATACATAATCAAGGCATAGTCATATTTTTCAATATATATTCTGAGTAATTACATTAAATGAATCCCGTTTATAAGTCTAAATATAAACATGGATTATAAATTTATTAATAAATTTGACTAAATATAAAGTAATTTTAGTGGTATTACCACCCTTATAATTCATTCAATTTATATTATTCATTTCATTTAATGGAATGTATCAAACATGAAAAGGGATACCCATGCATTCAACCCATTTCATTTTCAATTACATGGAAGACCATTTATAAGAATCAATGGATATTTTAGAAGGTGACATGGTCATTAATGTAATTTCCTACCTAGGAGGTTTCATGAATTTGTTTCCCAATCTAGTAGGAGGTACTGATTGACCAAATAAGAGTTCACATTATATGTAAAAATTCATTTTAAACACAATATAATGGAAAATTAGGCATTTTATTCCTTTGATTCAATTAAAAATAATGTCCAATTCCATTTTCGACACTGAATGGGTGACCATATAAGGGGTATACAACCTATAAATAACCATACAAGGATGATAATATATACAAAAATGTGCACTAGAAAATTTTATTTGAATAATTATTTTGAAATTGAATGCTCAAAAAAGATAGAGTATGACACAATAGTGTATCTACGATGTAACCAAAATTAAAGGGAAAACGATAAGACCACCTACCTAATGGAAACAAAAGTTTCCATGCTCAATATCATCCTCAAATTCAGTGTAGTATGGGAGAGATATGAGAAACCGTCCAACTACTAGAAAATAAAAAAATATATTACATCTAAATAGCATTATGGATAAAATGATAAACATGAATCGAAGGTAAGAGACAATGGAATCTTGCCTTGAGGTGTCTAATGCCTTCGATGGATCCTGAATTGCTCACCGGATGATGAAGATATCTCAAAGACTATTTTGGGGATATTGGAGCTCAATAGGTGGAATAAATAGTGTTTTACTCATGATATGAAGAATATACAAGGAAAATGGGGGTTATATGTTTAGGTAAGGGAAAACTGAATTTTTAATTAAAAACCTAATTTTGCATGGTTTGGCTACATGGTTGGCCAATAATACGTGAACCGTGCACCAGTTCACTGGTACATGCACTGCTACAAAATATGCATTTAATAATGATGATATTTATCAATGCTAGAAAAAAGATCTCATAAAGGACATCTAGACCAGTGCAAAAAAATCATGAATTAATTTAACCCATTATAAGTGCTTTATTTTTATCAATGAAAAATGGTTTCTATTATCAGCACTATATTTTTAGAATTCATAAAGGGTACCCTTTATCATCACATTATTATTATTATTATTAACGGAATACTTTATGAGGGTAGATTTATCCCTAATAAATGTCTGAATAAATAAATAGAAATAACTAAAGAAAAATAAAACGAGTTTATTAAAAAACGACTTAATTAAATAATTAATGATAAAAATTAATAAAGGGATTATAATATATATAAATCATTAATTCTAATAAATTCTATGTATTAAATATTTATATATATGAAAAAAGAAAATTAAACAAATTAGGACTAAAGAAAAGTGAATTTTGAAAATATTAAACATTTTTGTTAACAAGATGATTATAAATAAAGTTAGAAAATATTATATATTAAATATATATATATATATTAATATATATATATGTGGTTTATATATGAAAAAATTATTATTTATTGTTTACATTAAATAGTATTGTATTTAGTGGATAATGATTTATAATAGAAAATTAATATGAATAAAAATACTAAATAATTGTATTGAGTAATTGACGTAACTGAATATCATTTTATTTTTCAATTTTTAAAATCGAACAAATGTATTACATTGATTTCAAATATATTTATTTTATACATATGCAAAAATGATTTTTTTTGAGTTTAATCAATCTTTATTATTTAGTTACTATAGATTTATTTATTATTTTTTAATATTTTCAATATGTATTCTTATTTATTTCAATTTATATACATTTTTTTATGATTTAAATTAATTCTACATATCCATATTTTTAATATATTAAAATCTTTTTTAATTGATCAATTTTAATGCTTTTTAATATGCATGAACATAAGATTAAATATTCCTTAAGAATGATAAAAATACTTTTTTATAATAAAATTATAAATTAAAAAATTAATAAATGTATATTTATCATTTTTATACATTTATAATTATAAATAAATAAATAATATTCGTTTAAAATGGGATTAAATAATTATCAATAAATAATTATAAAATTATAATAAATCTATCTAAATAATGAATTTATTTACAATGATTATAAATATATAAAATTATATAAAAATATATAATGATATAAATATTATTAATAAATTATTTAATTGAATTATAAATAAATACATATACAATCAATGAATTATAAAATTAATATGTTATTAAATTTATTATTACATGATTTATTATTTTATATAATAATTATGGTTTTTTTAAATTTTTAATATTTTATAAAAAATGGTGTACGCCTTTATCAGTGTTTTTTTAGAATTGATAAATATTCATTTTATTCGAAATTATTATCTTATCAATGAGAAAACGTATATTTGTCAGAACTTTTTTAATGCATTGATAAAATTATCACAATCAATATTCAGAACCCTTTCCATCATGAACCAGTTTGAAATACCCATAGCTCTCATTCAAAGGGACCTCCTACCAACTCTTTATGTGGTCGAATCCATTCTCGAATCTAGACTAGAATGAAAGGGAAATCTATCCCAAGGCTCAAATCCATGTCTTGAGAAATTCAGTGGTTGAACACAACCAAAACTTGAATGAAATCTTCATTTTTATATCTCTAATTTTCCTATGTTATCCACTGAACCGTATCATCTCAAATCTGTGTATCATAACAAGTCTAGTTTAACTTTCGTATAATAAAACAACCAAAAATTCATTGTTTATTAGTTATATTGAAGTATCTTCTCTCCCGATATCATGTGGGCCTCCATAAGATGACAGTGGTACTGGGCAACTTGAAATATGTCAATCCCAATGTTGGTTTAGGTTATTATGAGATGTTCTAGGCTCCCAATAACTATATTTAATGACATATACCTTTCATAATCATCAACATTTGAAAAAATCATCTTTATAGTGATAAATTTTGGATTTTTTTGAATATTACATTTAATATCACATAGATGATAAAATTTATGACATCATTAGGGTCTTATATTATGTTGTTGATTAAAAGGAATGGAGAGGGTTGAGTGAGGAGGAACTGAAATACTGGGTTATCCTTTTCTATTTGAAATGAAATTTTAAAAGGTGTTTCTAGAAAATAGATGATAAAATATCTGACAGTACATGGGAACAACTATATAATGATTTTCCCATGAAATGTTTCCTCGGATAATGTGTACTAAAATATGGTGTAAAATTAATGGATTTATTTATGATTATTGTAAACTTTTTCATGAGGCTTAGTATAGATTTATGACTCACTTATGAAATGTAACTATGAAATTATTCTGATGAATCTATTAAATTCAATGTGAAAAACAATTTTTTTTTTATTTTCTACCTTATTCAATTAGAAACTCTTTAATAAAAATGTAATGTTTTCAGTTATCATTTTTTAAATATTTCAGCTAGAATTAAAATCATACAACTTAAATAATATAAAAATAAAATTCTACAAGGTTTAAGGTTTTATAATACTTGGACTATATTATACTGGACAAACTGATTTTGAAATAAAATTTAATAGATATTTTGATTTTAGTTTTTTAAATATAGTCCAAAAATAAACAATCGGAATGAGTCATTTTCTAGGAAAAACCTCATCATCGTTGTATTTTAAGAAACAAAATACTATTTCACTATGTTGTGCTGAAAAAGAGTACATTTTTTATAGAGTTTATTGATCTCAATACTTTATGATTGATCAAAATATTTCTAAATTTGATATTTTCTTAAAAATGTAACTTATTTAACTGGAAAATTTTTCTATTATTTAATTTTTAAATTATTCAATAAAAAATATTATACCACTTGAAATTGTTATCTTCGGTAAAATAAAATATTAAAAATTATTGATATAAATTTTATAAATAAATTTTAATGTAATATATTTTTTTGAAATAAAAATTAATTATCATGGATAAAATAAATCCACATTTGGATTCCCACATAAAGCAAAATTTATTAGTTTGGATTTGATAACTTAATTACATGGTATGTTCATTGTGGATTCTTAATTCTACTGAATGTTATGGTTTACTAACATAAACAAAAATCCATTTTTATGTCCTTTTAGTAGAAATATGACACCCCACGTATGTGACTATCTCAATTACATGAAATTAAAAAATTATTCCTTAAAATAAATTTCCATGAACTTTTATGTTTTAAGTTTTATAAAATTATGGGTAAACATTAACAAAAAAAATAATTTATTTATAAACTTTATTACATCTATTGGAATAATAAATGATACAACTTGATCCATAAGGAGGATTTATTGTTCTTATTCAGATCAAGCTCCTCATGTAACATTTCTCTTATTCAGAATAAGATCCTCATGCATATATATGATCCAATTATCATCTTTGTTAGCCTATCCAAAAGATTTAGCCTCAACCTTGGAAATAATTATGTTTTTTATAGAGACTTTATCCTTTGAGTTTTCATAGAAACATTTCGATCACCAATGAGATTTTATCTTTTATTTCAGCAATGCCTTAATTTCTTAGAGTTGATAAAAATATAACAACTGATTCTACTTATTTTATCCAGTTTATTATAATAAAAAAATATTTTAAACGATAAGACAGTCATTAATACTTCTTAAAAATCAATTAATTCTTTCACCACATATCTGATAAAAAATATTCATGTTTTACTTTAATCCACCTAAAAATAGATCATTTTATAACATTTACTTCTGGTTCCACACTTTTAAATCTCTGATTACCATCCTTGTAATTCTAACAAATGGGAGACATTAAACTTTGATAATGAATATATTATGTTTATGAATTTATTTATTATATAAAATGAATATTTTGTGTACCCAATATGATATCATTAGTTTCTCTCGGATGATTCAAAGCTTTAATCCAATGTATCTTATTTTCTCCCCATCATCATAACTTATAAATTGATTGTATGGTGAGATATATTTTCATTTTCTTCTCACCATTATTGATTTTTAGTTGGTATATCTCTATGATTAACAATTTTTTCAATGTAAAATCATTATCCATGAAAATAATTTTTTGTTACTAATATTTATTTAATTTGTTTATTTTCTGTATTAATCTTATAATAATTGTTCCCTTGAACAAGTGGATTCATTTTTTTGAGTTATGGTGGTTGGATCATAGCTTCTAATGTTTATGAGGGATCATACTTTTATCTTATAACAGAGATAATGTCATCAATGAAATGTGTCAAGAGTACATACCACCATGAATAAAAATGTTAATTTATACTACTTATTTAATTAATTTTTTCCTCATTTTATATAACATTTGTAAGTTAATTTCCTTACTATTTTATCTAATACATATTTAGTTTATTATAAACCCTTTATGAATTCATATTTTAAATTAAACTATCTACAACAAGCCATGAAATAGATAAAATGATTCTTTCTGAAAATGTAAATATGATTTCCATTGCCTTTATTTGACAAGCTACATACACTGCATATTGATTGGTTATTTTTAGCTGAATAACCAATATCATTTTTGAAAACTATTATATTAGAGGAATCTCCTTTTCCCATTGAGGTAACTTTCATTATATAATGGGAACATGAACTTCTTCTTCTCTTCTGATTTTAAACAATGTGAAAAAATTCCATCATCAACATCGATTCAATATGAAGTGATTGATGTTTGACATATAAAGACAATAAAAATATTCTTTCAATGGTATTTAGGGTTTTATTGAGACTTTGGTTTGTGTAAGAATCAACTTCACCTCAATCAGACACAAGGTGACATAGGTTTTTCTCCAAATAATTCCTTTTATTTAAAAATGACATGAATTTTTGTAGAGTGTACATCTAACATATTCAAATCCAGAAAACCGATTCTGATTATTTTGATAAATTAGGGAAATGATCCATAAGCCCTTTAGGACATATTAGAATCAACCATACCTCAATCCATTAAACAATGTGACTACTATGAGACAATGTCTTTGTTATCAGTTTAAAATCGACAATTTAGTTCCAAAAATTTCACCCACAGGAAAAAAAGAAAACAAAATAGTTTTATCTTAATAATTTATGAAATCAGTTAATATTTCATTAGAGACATGTAAGAATAGGACTCATATAAAATAGATACATTATGTGATTATTATAGGGTAAAGTGTGTGTTTACCATTTAAAATGACATTTTATTAAAATAATAACGTACTAAAAACTAGGAAAATGCATTCAAATTATTTTGATACATTAGGAAAACAAAATTTATTTCATGTGAGATGTGTAGGAATCAGCTAAACCTCTATCTGAATCATAGTGTGATCGATATGACTCCAAGATCATCTTTTTATCTATAAATGACATTAATTTTAATTGAAAGAACAATTATCGTACTCACAAATGATAAAATGAATTTTTAGAGTATTTTGATACCTGGAAAATGATTCATAATACAATTGGGACATGTAATAATTATACAACCATAGATTTGATGCATGGTTTGACTGATATGACACCATGTTTATTTAAATATGATATTGATTTTAATTAAATGAAAAAAATGCACTTCTAAAAAGAGAGAAAACACATTCAAATAGTTTCAATACACTTGTTAAATGATACTTTGGTCATTTTTTATGTGTAATAAATTAATTCACCTCAACATGATACATGATATTCCTAGTATTACTCAATGTTTCTATTATCAGTCTAAAAAAGACAGTTTTGTTAAAAAAATGTCACTCAATGAAAACCAGTAAATCTAAAACAGATTTTCTTGAAAAATTATCCCATTGATTCAAAATTCATTTTTGACATGTAGGAATTGGAATCACATTAAACTAATAAATGATGTTATTAGTATACATCAATATGCATGTTTCCAGTCTAAAATGAAATTCTTGAAAAAAGACAAGGGACATACTCAAAACATAGCAAATGCATTTGGAGTGTTTTGATGCATTATAAAAATACCCATAAGCTATTTTTTCAACATATGAATTATTAGATTCTCAATATGATGCAAGGTGTGACCAGTATGAATGTAAATGTATCTTTTTATTTAAAATTGACATCAATTTTAGTAAAAATGACAACTATCCTACAGAAAATTGATAAAATTATTTCGTATTGTTTTGATACATTAGGAAAACAATACATATGTCATTTTAGATGTGTGATAATTATATTCACATTAATCTGAAGCACAATGTGTATCATATGATTCAATGTTTCTGTTATCAGTTTAAAATCAACATTTTAGATGCAAAAGTGTCACTCACTTAAAAACTTGAAAAAAAATTCATATTATCATTAGAATTTAGGACGATAGTTCTATGTAATTTCTGACATGTATGAATTAATATCATGTCAATACTCTACACTATGTGACTACTATGAATCTATGTACATGTTTCCAGTCTAAAATGACATTTTTGAAGAAAAGAAAAGTGACGTACTCAAAACTATGCAAACAAAATCATATTATTTTAATACATTAGGAAAATGGTTCATAAGAAATTTGAGGAATTTAAGAATTATACACACATCAATATAATTGATGATGCTACTAGTGTGTATCAAAGTGTCTTTTAAAATATAAAAGTATCATTTTAGTTTAAAACACACATCACATCACAAAAAATGAGAAAACAATACTAGATTCCTTTATCTTTATTTATAATTCTTAATCCTACTCTAATTTCTAATTTCATAGTGTTTTGTTTCTTCTATGGTGTTCTGTTTAAGAAAAATGCACTGGTTCTATAGTGTGTTGTAACAACACACTATAATATGCCACTTTATCATCAGTTTAATTAGTTCTCAAAAATGGATCATTCATCAGCACTTTTACAAGTGATGATAAATGGTCCTTTATAATATTTTTTGAACTGATAAATGAATATGTCTTTTAATCTCACTCATGTAGTCATCACTTCTCTATAACTAATAGTGAAAATTTGTGGAGCTATTAGTGGACATTTTTGTATTAGTTCTTGGGACAAACCACAATGTTAGGTGCATGGATTAAATTACCATGTAAAAACAACAAAAATAAAATCTGTCACAAATTTAAGTAGTACTTCATTGTTTTCCACCATAAGATACATAGATGTATAAAACTTTTGCGGCCTATAGTTTTTGTTGTTTGCAACTAGAAAATTTTGGAGAAACTATGTGGGATAAGATACATGGTTTCCTTTAATTACATGACCCAATATTTTCTCCCAATTTTAGGGCATCGGGATCTGAATGAGTCATAAACGCACCCAAGACCCCCATAAATTGATTAGGTATAATTATTAATATTTTTTAATAACATTAAATTTAATAAAATGGTTCTTACCTTCGTGGAAAGGCTGGTTGTTACACTGGTTATAAAGAATTTTATTGTATATTATGTGTCTTATTGTTACACCTTCCAACAATTAAAGGAAGAGAATTTGAAACCTTTTAGTATTCATCATCATCATATTATTCTAGTTTGTAAATGGTCTGAGGTATAAATAGAATTTATTTTTTGGATTAATATGGACACAACAAAATAATAATTCTTTTTTGTTTTTGATTGATTGGTTGATAAAGTCATATCATTTTATTCTGATTAGGGACACAACTCAAGTTTTAGATATGGTTATGTTGTATGTGAATGACCTAGTGAGGTTAGATGGGATTACCTATAAAACAAATTTAGATATGGATCCCAGGATTATATTAAGGTTCTAATTGAATCTCTAGGAGAATATAGGGACTCAATATAGTTGAGTACCACTTACCATCCACAAAATTACAGTTAAATGAAGAATGATATTAATATCATAATGGATATGATATGTTGAAATTTTTTGTATTAATGTGGGAATTAAGAAAACCATCTATGAATTTAATGTTTTTTATGAAAAAATATATATGTCATCAATTAGAATGGATCCTTTGGAGTCTTCATATGATGTCCCATGAAAATCACATATTTCATTGGAAGAGGCGAGTGATGTCACTTTCATTGGACCACATCTCATTTTAGTGACTAAAAAAAGGATTTAGGATATACATCAGTATCTAGTTAAATCTTATAGTTGATAGAAATATTATAATGATCAGTTGAATCATCCTTTGGTTTTTTTCCATAGGTGACAAGGTTTTCTTGAATGTTTCACCTTTATTAGGTCACCGTTTTCTTGGAAAACATGGCCAATTGGATCCATGATATGATTAACCATTTGAGGTCAGTGAAAGGATTGGTCATGTTATGTATCTATTTGAATTTCTTGTTCAGTTGATAAGTATTAATGGTGTTTTCCACAAACTGAAACATAAAGAAATATTATCTTGATCGCTCTCACATTCCAAGTTGAGATGAAATTTATTTAGATACAAAAGTTTCAGTTGGGGAGTGTCTAGGAGGGATCATTTAATAACAGAAGAAGGCTTTAGATTAGAAGTTAATGTTGTTTGTCAATTTTTTATGGAGTCAGTGATCATATTCCCATAGTACTGTTGAATATGAGTTGTTTATGACGGATAAGTGGCCTCACCACTAATGTTAACGTCCTTCTTCCACATAACTTCCCGAGGACTAAATTTCATCTAGATGGGAGTTGTTAACATCCTGTTACTCATTTTTTAACTTCCTAATTTCCATTTCCCAAATTATATTAATGTGTTTTGGGACTCTCAATGATGGAGAACATTTTATGGTGGTAAATTACCTAATGTTCAGGGATGCATATTTTTTGAATAAATAGTGTATAGGGATAAAAATGTTAATGTTTTGTAGGATTCTCTTTGAGTTTGTAGAATGATAAAGTTGGTTTGGGTTTCTTTAGTGAATTTATTCTTATAATCTATCTATATGAGGAATTGATTCCATGTAACGTGTTTACAAACTGCATATTTTTTTACCAGGAGATGTCTTGATTTGGGATAAATGTGTGAAAAAAATACACATCATAAAGAATTATTACACATCATGAAATAGTTTTTAATGTAATGTGAGTTTTTTACGTTGTGTAATGTGTGATGGGATGAATTTTTGAACTAGTACAAGACATTACATGGTTACACATTGTGAATGTGTATAATATTTATTATAATTGTAAAAATTGGGTTATAATAAATGATGATATTTTTTTGTGAATAAGTGTTTCATGGATTAGATAGCATAAAAAGATTGAATACACCATGTAAATCTCAGGATTTCATATTTTATGGTGCTGCATGGATGGTCACTAATACTTTTTCCAGAACATCTCCTATATCAACCTAGGATCACTCCTAGGTGATTTAGGAGACCAACACTCTTTTAAGATAGTTTAATTCAGTGATTGATCATCAGTACAATTACATTGCATTTATCTAGGTGAGTATTCCTCATGTTTCTTCTTTTTCCTTAATCAATATATCTCAATTGAACTCAAATTATGTATGCATATATCTATGATGATAATATTCATTATCATTTATATATTTTATGTGTCATATTCTTCTATAGTTTAACCATCGTGTTGTTTATGGGGTGGGGTGATCATTAGTTGTGGTGTATTCTGATATTTTCTCTTGGACAACCATTTTTTGTTAATTTGAGTAGATTGTGATATGTATGGAATGATTTTAAGGCCTCTGTTATTGTCTTTTAATTCTTTTTTTAGGGGATATCATTGTGGAATGTGTGACCCAAGATTGAGGTAGGTGGTCCGGTCTCTCACCAATATTGGATGAACTATATTGATCCAGTTTTGTAAATTGATTTATAAAATAAATTGTACGATTGATTGATTGATTTGGGTATATAAAAATGGTTTTTAAAAAATATGTTATTTCACTCATCTTGGTAAAATAAACGGGTATTTTTGTATAATTATGAAATTCATTTATGACATGGTTTTTAGAGAATGGTTTCGATGATTTTTTTTGAAAATAGAACCCTTGGGATTCCATGGGTAAATAGGTGGAAGGATTAACATAGGGTTGTAAGGCATTTATTATTATGGGTTTTACTAATGGAGAGTTCCTCTATTCCCTATGACCAATTTTAGAGAGAATTTATAGTGACATTATTGTGTGATTCAAACATGGGGTGTTTCTCCACTTTTTAATCCTATGTTCTATGAATTTTATGGTGCAATAATCTTTGATTATAGTATGACTAGTCTACTAGAATAATTTATAGTGCTACCTGGAAGGATGTTATGTATAATTTTATTATTATTGTATTTTATATGATATGTGACACATGATTTGATTTGATTTTACTTATTTGATATATATATGAAATGCATTGAAATAGTTTTACTATTACTTTTTTGGAAATGTTGAGAAAATGGAAAAATAAATGTTTTTACATGATTTTGATATAAAAATATAACATTTTTAACATTTATTATTTTATATACAGTTTATCATGTTCAAATAATTTTATAAAGTATTGTTATGGAACACATGTGGGGTCCAACTGAGCCTGTTAGTTCAAACCCTATTCTCTCATTCGACGGTAGTTAATTTTTTTATAGCATTTGATGTAGGGAAAGGAATGGTGACACATTGAGGAGATGAGTAATTTTTAATATTTATTGGGTACATGGGGGTGATATTGTTGGAGTTTTCCTATGCTAGGACATGTAGAAGTAGGTTATCTATTTCAGTAGTATTTTAATGTTGGACTTGAACATTGGGATGTTCTTACTATATATGATTTATACTATTTACAATTTCTTTTTTCATAAATGGAATATTTTTTCTCTTATATTTTCACACTATATTATATATATTTATGACATTTTATTGCTTTTATTTGGGAGAAATCATTAGCTGTTGTTGTTTTTTAATTCCTTGGTGCTAGTTGTTGGACCCTAGGGATCAATAATTCCCATCAATTATGTGGTAATTCAGTGGGGTTCACCATAGAATGATCCTCAATGCATCAATAGTTCTTAGGAGACAAATCAATTGGCCATATTTGAAATTATTTTACCCACATATTTAAATTTTCTTGTGAAATATCTTGATATTATGTTTTAGATGTCTGAAATTATGCATTCCCTCATTATGGTATTTGTTACACATATCGGTATGATTGTTTGATAAGTTATAATATGCATGGATAATTTTCTAGATTAAGTAATTATGCCTATGTCTTTATTTTATCATCATTTATTCCTTCCATATTATGTTTATGGGACCATTTTAATGGAATTTATTTATTTATTTACCATGAAACATTGATTTTTATAGTTTATTCAAGATGGATTCAATGATATACATATCATAACAAAACATATGATCTTACCCCTTTCATATGTTTTATTTTCCCAAGGAAACCAAGAATTTTTTTGATTGAATTTTATGAATATGATTAGGGAGAGAAAGGATTTCTCAAAGAAAAAACTTTGTGTATTTAATGGTTTTAATTTAATGTGAATTTTATGTATATAGCTGGTTTACCATTACTATTAAACTAGAAATTCATTTTGGATGTGATTCCTTATGTCAAAGGCCCATATAATCAAGTTACCACAGAGTATATAAAACTGGGGATCAGATCTTTGCAGGTTAACCATAAATTAGTGTTTCATGGTTCCATAATATATAGAATGATAAATATGTAACAATTATTCAATTTATAAATTAAATATAATTTTAGAACCATTTATGTATGTATATCATGAAAAATTAATTAAATTATATTATGGAGGTGGTGTCATGTACAAGAACACAAATGATATCTTCAAATTCTAATGGATACATAATAAAGGAGGAATATAATGGTTTTTCCTTCTAGAGTTAAAATTATGTAATACACATGTATCCTAATTGTTTATTATTCCATCATTATAACCAACCATGTGAGACTATGATGAAAAATGAAACTTGTTTTCCTGATAGGTGATAGTCCACAAGTTCACACAGAAAATGGTTTAATTTTCCAACAGGTAGAGTGAGAGTTGATAATTGTTGTTAAAAAAATAATAACAATTTAGAAATATGAGGATAATAATTTTTTTATTTTTTTATGGAGATATAATATTTTTATATTGATAAATATATATGAAAATTGGGAAAACATGATTAATACAATTATATAATGGGTATCCTCTATTCGATTAATATTAATACAATAGGAATAGAGATTTTCGGTCAAACCAGAAGCCTAGAAATGTTTTAAAGGAATTTTGCAGAGGAATTTTTTTAATTCATCTATGAGAAAAATGAAGTTAGGTGTGTCTTTTTAATGGATAGATTGAGTTCCATTATATAGAAAAACAAGTATAGTATTTTTGACGAATTCCAATATTTTAGGGCCAAGAATGTAATGTAAAAATTCATAAGTGGACCATAATTATAGGAATTAAGAAATTATATACTATCTCTCATGAACATGATTCATGATAATTTTTTAAAAAAATTTAAATAAATTATCAATATAATCTTTTACCCAAAATACCCACTAAATTAATTTTAATGATTATTCATATATTGTTCATTAAATGTAATCATGATAACGAAAAAATTTGAATAGAATATCTAAAATTAAAAATTACCAATCAATTTTCTCCCTATATTAATTGAATGAGTCCTATTAATCAATATGTTATCATTTTTTAATATTTTTAAATCAATTTACATTGAATTTTCTACTGCTTGTATAAGCATAGTCTTAGTGCTGCATAAGTGTTCTATATAATTATAAATTCTCTTTAAATTTAATGAAACTATATTATCATAAAAGATTTTATTCAATATAAATAATTTTATATAAAACAATTCATGACATATTTTTATAATTAAAATTACAATGAATCATATTAAAGATATTAAATGAGGTAGAGTAACATATTTCTAATATTAATAACATAAAATAAAAAACAAAGTAATTATAAAGATACATAAATAAAATTTGGAAATTAAATTAGAGATAATATAAAATTATGTTTTATAAATCCCTAATCCACCCATTACTGTATATTGATATTTTATATTATATGTCTTTAACAGATGATTTAACATTTAGATCATATTTTAACCTTTACTATGGAGGAAAAATATTTCCTTAGTAAATTATCTTTATAAGTAAAATGAGATATAAATTATTCACAATTTAGAAAATAATGATTCTAAATATTTTTTTTGGATAATAAAATTTCCTCATCTGTTAAAAATTTATTTTAATACAAGTACACAAAATACAAAAATCATTTTAGAGAAACTCCACTTTTAGAGAAATAAATGAATTTCCACTAAGATCATGTATAATGTTGATTTCCAAAGAAATTATTGGTTAATATATAAAAATGAGAGTCTTATTAAATTATATTTAGTATATAACTAAATTTATAATAATGCATATATAAATAAATTTAAAAGACCAATATTTTTTTGTTATAATAAAATATAAAATAGGTTTCAAAAAGTAAACTATGTGTTTCAAAATTCAACATAATATTTTTACTTGGTTTATTTAAATTATAAAATTATCATTTTTTAAATGAAATATTATTCATTAAAATCCAATTCACTGATATATCCAGATAATTTTATTAAGGGGACCATATTTATTAAATCAAAAAAAAATTATGTGTAATAAAAAATATTTTTTCTGAGGGAAAATAAAAAATCTCAACCATATATGATTTATAATTTTACAAAAATAATTTAATTTCATAATGTCAAACTTATAAAAATAATAATTTATCTTTTAAATTAAAATTAAAAATATAAATAAAACATTAATATAAAAAATAATGATAATTTTAAAATTTGGGTTCCCTTAGTCTAATTTCAAATCATGTATCAATTAGTTGAGTTTTAATATAATAGTTTTTATAATGAAATATTTTATAATATCAAAATAAACTTTTATAATGGAAAATATTAATTTACTAGTTTAAAATAACCATCATTTTAAAAAATACTGATTTGGGAATCTTTTTTTAATGGTAAACTATATTGATTAAAATTCATCAAAATACTAAAGTATTTAATTAATTAATATTTTTAATTTACTTGAGGTTTCAATCATATTATAATTTTCTTAATAATATTCATGTAATATAACACAAATTGTTTTAATTTGATGTTGTGTGAGAAAAAAATCTATTTACCATAATATTTTTTTAAAATCAATATCCATGATAAAATATCAAGATGTTATTGTGTAGGATTATCCGTCACCACAAATTAAAGAATTTAGTTATAAGATAAACCATAATCACCTTAAAGTGGTGGATGTGTAATGATTCCATATTGATGTATTCATAATTTTGGGAGATCAAAATCTTATTTTAGGAAAATGGAGTAACTATTTTAATCAATCCTACCTCAATGGTATAATAGTTCTTTACTTGAGGTTTAAAGATTTTATTCTTAACATGCACATCAATGTTTGGGGAGAATATGGAGCTTCTCATTTAACTCCATTTATCAGCCATAAATTTTTTTTGGGTGATGAAATGGACATTACAATGAGCACGTTCTATTGCATGAGCATGAATAGTGATGGAAGACCTAATAAAAATTCTTACAATATTATAGGAAACAGATTAATCCAAAAGTATGGTGCATTTTTTTCAACACCTTCACACCCATATATATCAAAAATAAAATGGTATGTTTGGGTGGATATCACTAAGTAGGTTCTATAGTTTCTTACAAGGTTGGAGGAATTTTTATATCCATTTAATTTAATTAGATTAATTTTTTATTGAAAGGGATCACGTTAAAAAGAAGACCTACCTCCTTTCACTTATCTAAAAAAATTTGGCTCGTCTCCTTCATTATGGCATAATTTAGTTAAATCCATATAGGACACCCTCAATATTATCTTCTATAGATAATTTTCATTGAATCATTATGAGGAAAATGAAATTCTTTATAGTGGTCGCATACCAAAGATATATTCTAATAGATAATTTTTGAACGATAATTTAGGCTAGTATCTCAAAGGATACTCAAATATTAATAGCAATCCCTACCAATTTAATTAATATAATGTGCCTATATATCAACTCATTTATGTCAATGAATGTTTTTTATTTTAATAATGTAGATAATGTGGATCATTATATTAGTGTTGAAATATATGGGGATGGATATTTTTCTAAAAATGTTGTCACCATGAAATATATATAAGAGGGTGATCCCATCCTATATTAGGGTCATTTTTAAATCTTAAGAATGCATCCCAAAATCTAAATACCCCTCCATTAGTTAATTTACTATAAGAAAATACGAAAATGTGTGTGTTGTAATAAAAAGCTATAATGTTCTCTTTGTTTTGAAATTTGGTCCACTAGAACTTTTTATGATTAGGAGTGGTAATTTTTTAAGGCATAGGATTAATAGATATGGGTTTTATTTTTTATGAACTAACTATAATATAAAAATGGGTATTCCATTATGAAGGAGTGATAACCTCAGAATAAAAATGAATTCATAGAGATATATTGTATTGGTACATTATTTTCCAATGATGAATATGAAAACTTCATGACACAATTTATTTTTTATGTTATAGAAGAATCATTTTAGATAAAATAAAAATAAAAATATATATTAATATATTTATTTTGAATGTTTTGTAAGAAAAAATCAGACCAAAATTTGTTTCCCACTATATAGTATACTTACACCATATTAAACATTTTGAACTGTTATAGATAGATGAAACATGTTTTGATGTTTTGGAAATAATGTTAGATGTGATGACATAATAAATTATTTCCCTCAAATTGGATTGTGCTGTAACAGAAACATAAAACCATGATTAAACTGACTATGACACAATGAGTAGTCTTTGAAGAAATTGAAATGCCCATAAAAGGTAATAATCAAGAAATTTGAAAACAAAAATATATACTGGTCCATGAAAGGACTTAACATGTCATAGTTCATTGGGATGTTAGATAATACATATAGGAAAATCATCCAATTTCACTATAATGTAATATTCCATATCGAGATTTTTGAAGTGAGAAGAATTCAAAAATAACTCACATCTGGGAACTCTAAATATGATTTAGTTTATTTTTTTTAATAACTATTAGAAACCAATATTAATTTTTATGGAATATATTTACCTATAAAAAAATTAAACAAGTGTGTTTGAAAAAATTTTCGATATTGGTGGTTGATAAATTTGAATTTGAATTTTAACATCAAATTGTTGTATTTTCATGGCATGATGGCCAACTGTGTAATGTAGGGCCAATTTTTTAAAAGTGGAAATTTATAAGATATAAGGAACAATAAAGAGAAAATATATATAAACTGTGATTATTATTGAAAACATGAAATTCAAAATCTAAGAGTGACAAGATTGGATCCTATTGAAGATCATGTTCTGAAGTGATTATTTATTGTGAACACCTATGTTGACTATGAATTGTATATTTCAACATCTTAGAGAACTCCCATTACAGTTTGTTTTTTATTCAATTTTTATTCTTCTGAGTTTGAAAAGTGTTTCGATATTATCTCCATGTGTTAACCTTTTAAAAGGAAGTGAGTGGAAGAGCTCAAAAATAATATAGACATTTATTAAGAAATAGCTTTCCCCTAAAATTGTAATAATTGACTATTTATGTAGTGATTATTCGGTTTATTGATAGATACTTAATTTTTGTTCATTTGATATAAATCAATGCTTGTGAACCTATTAAATATCACATTTTTAGGCATATCTGTCAATAACAAGTCTAGGTTGTCATCCGACCCGGCGACCGACCTAGTCCACGACATGGACAGAGGAGCTTTCTTAATCCCCACAGGCTAACAACTAGTGTCGGGCACCACAATAAGGATGTTGGGAACAATATTTCATATAAAAGACATATAAATCATCATCATAAACTGAAAATGCAGTTAAATTCTTGCAACTGAAAATAAGACAAGGATGAATGGTTAAACATACCTCCAATGGACCTCATGGGTCACCACCAAACATAGACACAAGCTTATTACAAGAGAGATCCAAAAATAGAACCTGAAAATGAAAATATATTGTAGGTGTGAGAACTGAGATTCTCAATAGTAAATCCAAAATACAATAACGCACTATTCCACTTCCTTTAATAATAAATCCAAAACATGCTAGATTGAAAATATAGAATAAAAAAATAATAAATTTTTTTCAAATTCTAATAACAAGATTTCATTTCCAAGAAAATCATATCTCTTCCCCATTCCAAATATGTATTGAGCATGCATCAACATTTCAAATTTAAAGGAGATATATTTAGATTAAAATATGGTTTTCACAAAAAAGTGACGAATCATGAAACAACTGAATTGAAAATCATAGCCCAAGAATTATGGGAAGTCCCTAAAAATCTAGTGTTAGTTGGGAACCTAGGATCTTCGTGTCTTAGTGAATAGTGTCTTAGAAACCACGACACTCAAAAAATGTGGCTTGGAAGTCCATGACCCACATAAAATGGGGCTTAAGAAGGCCATGACCCTTAGAAAACATGTAATAGAAGACCATGAATATCAGTCATTCATTTTGTTTAGTTATTATTGCAATCTTCAATCCTGCAGTGGAACCAAGTCAAGTCACCTCGAGACCATTATCCCACAAGTCCTAGTTCACCCACCTAGAAACCTAGGTTTCCTATTGTGCTCATTTTCATGTGGTGGTAAGTTTTTATCAAGAAAAAATATATGTACACAACAAATTCTTTATCTAAAACCCATTCAACCTCCCACCATCGTTCTCTCTCCTTAAGTGAATTCTCCTCTTTCAAGCCACACAAGGCATAAGCATCAACACTAGGCACATATAATAAATCAAATTTTATCACTTGTATTACATTTCTAATGCCAGGAGGGATTCCTCAATAGGATTTTCCCAATTTGGTATACCATTTTAAAAGTGAAAAAAGATCCCCATTAATTTACAAAAAACATTACCAATACGAAAACAATGATTATATGCATCATTATGTTCCAAACAATCTTCTTAAAAATCCATTTGTTCAACCTTGGCACCACAGTTTTAGAAACATGCTTAAAATAAATCAAACCATATAAGGAAACAAATTTACCAATTAACCTCATATTTATTCTAAAACTAATGAATTCTTACAAACTAACCAAAACATGAACATCCTTTTTTAAAAGTCTTACACTATTATATCTTTATTCAAAAATCAACCTTCACTACAAACATGCTATCCACTTATGAAAAACCACATTGGGGATTTAACATTTCAAAACCGGTTTAGCTTAAAAAGGGTATTACATTTTCCATGCATGGTCGGGATCATATATCCACTTGAAATACACATGTTAGAAACATTATAAATTATGCATGGAGAATGAAGAACCATTAAAAAACAATCCTAAGAATTCCATGTGTAATACTAGAAAACATATCTAAAAGATGGCTACACACTTTAAATCATAAAAGTGAGCCATTAAATATAAAGTGGTGTCCAACTCTAAGAATTGGTAGCACTTTTCATAGCATGAATATACTATTTAATTTGAAAACACATTTTAAATAAGTAAAGGATTTTTGGAATTCAAATTGAAGGCATAGGTATAGGGGACCTACCTCAAAACATGAAGCTTTTGGAAAGGCCATTCCGAGACCGCTTCACCACCATGAATATACATTTTCATGCATATGTATGTATATATATGTCTTTACTGCTAATGAATGGAAACACCGATGAAGGGACCACTGTCTATAAATATAACATAAAAATGGAATTAAACACTTAAAAAATTTATAAAATATTTGAAATATCACATCAAAGGTATACACCAATAACACACTCATTACATCCTTTCTAAAACAAAGTGCACTATGACACCACACTAAAACTCAAATTGCAAAATTTATATATTTAAAAAACACTCAATATCTCAACATGGAATCTCACCGAAACTTTCCGACATATTGCACCACACGCTACTAACATGTCAAATATACATCAAATATCAAAAATATCCGAATTAAACGCAGAAAAACTAATAAATAATCAAGATGAATTAATTAAACCCACATAAGAATTCATCAAAATAATATTATATGTGGAATCACCTACCTCGGTGTAGACCAAAATCAAAAATTGGTTCGAAACACCCGCTGCATTCCAAATTCACCACAATAAAAAACAACAATTTTTAGAAATAGGAAATCAGATCAATTACATGAAGGGGAGGCTTACCGGGAGGACCGGACGCCGAAGGGAGAAGGTGTGGCAAACCGTTGGGGTCACTGTAGGAGAACTACGTCGGATGTGGCTTCACCGGTATCGGGGGACTGGGTTGTCCATCAGGTCGCGCAAGGGAACGTCAGGCGCTAGCATGGAGGAGTGAGGGCATAAGGAGGCATCGATTGGGAAAAGATATGCTGGCTTGGAAGAGTTTGTCGGAAGGAGTTGATGCGCTCAGACGGGAACCCGAGTTGGGTGAGGTGCGGTGGAAAACGGGAAGTGAAGAAGGGGAGGAGAGACATGGCAGTCCGGAGAGGGAGGAGAGGGCGGCACGACACTGCTTTCTATAGTAGGAGAAGATGGAAACATAACTAGGGAAAGTGGGAGAGGTGTAGCGTGACTGAATTAAGGGAGGGGGAGGAAGAAGAAGGAAAAAATATGTAAAAAAGAAAAAATATATATAAAAATAGCGATAAAATAAAACCTAAAATAAAACATTAAAATATTTTAGAATATTATTATTGATAATAATAATAGAAATATTAGTGTTAAGAAAACATGATGTAAAATAAAATTATAACAATAATGTAAATATAATTATTACCACATGAAAATCATAACAAAATTAATAATAACCGTAATAATGAAATAAGCGACATGATAAAAAATTTATAACCTTTATAATAATTTAATATTATCCAACTAATAAAAATATTAATGGAAATAATAATAAGAATAATAATACCAATAATAATAATAATAACATTAAAACATCTATTCCATTAATTAATCATTATTCATATTTTATTTGTCACTTAAAGTGTTATTCAACTCATAAATTAATTGATTACCCAAACACTGGGTATGTCGCAAGAACATTCGATGTAGCCATGTGGATTCTATCATTCCTTTCCCGTGTGTTGGACACTATCAAGAAAAAACACTCATTTATCAAAAAAACTCAAAAACAATCTCTTCGGGTTCGTCCCACACCTCAACCAAGAAAATTTAAATGTAATAAACATAATAAAATGAAAAAGTACTATAGATATTTGGGTGTGACAAATCTCCCCACCATGACACTTTCTTCCCCCAGAAAGTCCCATTAGATATGACCAACAAATGATTCTAAGAAAGACTTAAATGTCACTTTAAAAAATTAAATCACATGAAGACCGAGAATTCAAAATGAACATGACCTGAAACATCCAAAAACTCAAAACCAGAATCACCATGAAAAATAACCAATAGTAAGGAATTCACCACCAAATTAAATATCAACATGGAATACCCCGACACCTAAGTTAGGGATCACCAGCACCGCTCAAGATCTCCATGAATAAATTTCTTGTGACCCAAAATTAGAGCTAACCAATTATCATGGTCTTGGTCGAGCGGAGCAGAAGTAAGGGGTTTCCCCACCAAGTGCACTTTGAAGACTATGTTTTTCTACAAGTTTGTCCTATTTTGGTCTTCCCACCATATTAGGATTCATGTCAAACGTTGGTTCTCTAAACCCAAAAAACTCACAAACCCAGACAAACATCTAACACAGGCTGGGTCATCAATTTTCCCTATGTTTAACTAAAACAAGAGGGGACATCGGAGAGACCCGAACTGGGTCTCCTTGTCATTTTAAATATTTTTCCTTGTACCAGAACACTCGTGCTGGCATTCCCAGTTTACATTGAGTAATACAGACTGAAATCTACATCCCGAACCCACCAACATAGGCTAACCTGCATGGATGATTTCAACACTGGACAATACTCTATCACATGACAGTTTTAGGATAGCAGAAACCTCTAATCTAGCAAAAAACTAGACAAACATGTGTTAATCCCAGAAGATAAAAGAATCTCTGAAAAAAGGTCAATATCGACCCATAACCGACTATAGGAAGGTTCATGGTGCACGTCTGCTAGCTTTTCAAGAATACATATTTTCCGAACCTCTTTAAGTCCCAAGAGGATCTCCCATAAATTAAGTCCACATCAAGGAGAAAAAGGGATTCATGCTCCTCACAACAAAAATGGAGCCTTTAGGGATGACACTATAATAAAGAAATTTAAGTTTTCCCCATTTGTTACTACTGAATTAAGTCATACCAAACTCGAACCACATTCGACGAGTTTTGACTGCGCACAAGATTCACAGTAAGACCTATAGTTGGGGCCCTAATGTCTGAAGAATCAACCGCCTCACAGTCATAAGTTTACCACCTCTAATTGGAACGTCCTCCACTACAAAAGAAACCTACAATCTACTCCTCCTGTCCCGAGCAGCCACTCCATCAAGATACCCACTAAAAATTTTTAGCGAATGTCTTAGAGAGCCCGATTGACCACAATAAAGATATGTGATTGAGCGGTCTATCAAATGCATGATGAAAACAGATAGATGGGGATCTCTAAGAATAGGTTTCGTTGGTTCACACTCCTCATTAGATGAGGAACCTTCAATCACCACAATATAAACATGACTAAAAACATGTATGAGTTTTAAACTCACGGTTCCTCACTACCTTGGGGGAGCATAGAACTAGCTCATCAGAAAGGTCAACACACCTCCTTCACCGCATGTTTAATGGTCGATCCCCTACAAGATCAAATACTTTCCCTCACCTTCACTTCATTAGGTTAAACCTCAAGATGAATGTATTCTTTAGGATCCCTCAAGACGTCCTCATTCATAGAGAAATGAGATGATTAACTATTACTGTTCTTATAACACTCCTCAAAACACACTCACGACAACTTACTCCCACAGAAAATTCAGAGTTTATCAAAAACTAGAGACACTCCCAACTTCTCATAGCATTCAAAAATACTAACTAGACATCAACATATAGAAAAACCTAACACAACTGAGCAAAAACCAACTCCACCACTCCAATGGGATTCTGGGATGATCGAAGAATCAAGAAACCTATTGGGAACCCGTGGGAAATTTCTAGGGTGCATATCATGAACAAGAAACACAAAACAACCTTCCACAAATCAAAACACATCACAAAAAAATATCAAAACCAGACACAAGTCTAACAATTTCAATTTAAAACATCATTTCATTCTTAAATAAAAACACCCCCTTGAAATGCCAAGAATAATACAACAATAATGAACAACTCTTTTTAAGGAATCAACTTCACTTCAGACTCGAAACCATTTTCCAATTTCAAAAACCATTTAAGCACAAGAACCCATATTAGAGAAAAAACCACTTTTAATGAAACAAGATGCATCCTTAGAAATCAGTCAACCACCCTTGATATTCCATGGTGCCACACAAATATTCATTTTCATGCCAATTTGGTACCCATCCACAAAATCCACCAATAATCCATTAATTATGCCCACATGCACATGATATCACACATAGAAATACACATGGAAAAAAGAAGGCTACTCCGATTTTAAAACAAAACAACCCCAATATTCCAAATTTACATTTTTCCAAATTTATATAAAAACTCAGGAAAAATTTCCAAAATGCATTCTATTTATAAAATAACCCATTTAAATTTCAAATAACTCAAGACATCCTTTTTGAAATTTAACTTCAACAAATCAGCACCAAATTCCCAAAATAAGGTCTAAGAGAAACACACCCCATAAATCATGTCAAACACACACCAAATTAAAATAAGAGAAAATATATGTTCTTTTTCCTTAAAAATCATTCGAGGAAATTCATAACTAAAACCTGAAAAAACAAACATTAAAACACCAACATAGAGGTCTAGTGGTCATGTGTAATTGGACTACATAGTTTACTAGACCATTCACTAGGCAAGCACAAACCAATAGGTGTGTTGAACCAAACTCTAGGGCATCCCATTAGTTGATACTCAATGTTAGACCACGCGAAGAACCAATTTATTCCAATTTTCATCCCCCACCCACACATACCAAATCCAAAAACATAAATCTGGGACTATCCCTGGTTACTCGAGGATCATAGAGAGAAAGAGTTCATGACGTTCTTCCAGCACCTACCACTCGAGTACTGATGATCCTACCTCTGATCTACCTAACACCCTAAATAATAAGAACAAATACTTGTCTGATACCATTTTGTCATGAATCAGGCCTGGCCGGCATCCGACTCCGTGCCCGACCCTATTATCCACACACCATGATTGGCATTACTGATCCAAACGGGCTGGAAACTACTTCCAAGAACCACAATGATGTAGTTGGGAACAATTATTCCCTGAAAAGACATATAAACAATCGACATAAACCCAGCAAGGTAGTTTAATAATTTTAATTGAACATAGGACATGGATGGAAAGTTAAAAATACCTTTGAGTGACCACATGGGTCACCACCAAACAGAAAATCATTCTTACTACAAGAGAGATCCAAAACTACAACCTGAATAAAAAATGATAAAGTCGGCGTAAACACCGAGTTGCTCAGTAGGAAATCCAAAATACAACATTGTCCAATGCCAGTGAATTTAATAAGAAATCCAAATCAAGATATTTGGAATACAAGGCCTACTAAAATAATTTTTTTCCCACATTTCCAATTAAAATAACATGCTTCAATTTCCATGAAACTCATTTCTCTTATATTTTCAAAATTGGTTTTGAGCGTGCCTGAAATTTTTAAAATTAAAGGAAACCAATTTATATTAAAATATGGTTTTCAGAGAATGGAAACAAGAAAGAAACAACTGAATTGATATTCATATCCCAAGCAACATGGGAAGAACTTAATAATATAGTGTTAGTTGGGGACCTAGGATATTCTTGTCTCGGTGAAACATGGAATAGAAATCCCAACCCTCTGAAAACATGGCATAGAAGTCCATGAAACATTGAAAATGTGTCTTAGATGGCCACATCCCTTAGAAAACATGGGTTATAAGACCACAAACCCGAGTCATTTATATGTTTAGTTAGTGTTGCAATCATCAATCCTGCAGTGGAACTAGGTTATGTCACCTTTGGACCACTAGCCCACAAGTCCTAATTCACCCACCTGGATACCTAGGGTTTTCATTCTGCTCTGTTTCAAGTGGTTGTGAGTTTTTATCAAGAAAACATATATGTACACAACACTTTCTTTACCCAAACTCATTTAAACTCTCACAAATTATCTCCCTCCTTAAGCGTCTTCCCCCTTTTTCACACCACACAAATCATAAACATCAACCCTAGGCACATATCACAAATCGCATTTTAACATTTGGATTACATTTCTCAAGCTAGGGGGATGCATCAATAGGGGTTTTAAAATTTTTTAAAGCATTTTCAAATTTCAAAAAGGGTCCTATTAATTTACAAAAACATTACCAATCAAAAAACCATGTTTCTCAACATCTTTATGTTTCAAAAATATTCATCAAAAATAAATTTTCACAATTAAGGAACCACACTTATAAAAACCTGATTAAAATAAATAAATCCATTGAAGAAAGAAAAATTACCAATTAACCGCAGATTTATTCAGAAACTCATGCATTGTTACAAACTAAACAAAACATGAACTTCCCTTTTTTAAAATTCATACACTAATCCATCTTTATTCAACAATCAACCTTTACAACACACATTCTAGCCACTTTGGAATAACCACTTTAAGGATTTAACATTTCAAAACCAATTTAGCATAAAAAAAGTATTAAATTTTCCAATCATTGTTGGGATCATATATCAACATGAAAAAAAGATGTTGGAAACTTTATAAATTAATCATAGAGAATAAAGACCCATTTAAAAAAACACTTCTAAGTATTCAAAGTGTCAATCTTGAAAAAATATCTAATAGAAGGCTACAAACTTTAAATTGTAAAAGTGAACCATTAAATGTAATGCGGAGTCCAACGCTAGGCATCACTAGAACTTTTCAAAGCACATATATACTATTTAAATTTGAAAACACTTTTTAATGCACTAAAGAATTTGTGGAATTCTAATTAAAGGCATATGAATAGTGGGATCTACCTCAAAACACATAAATTTTGAAACGGTAACCCTGAGAATACTTCACCTACATGAATATACATTTTTATATATATGTATATACATAGGTCCTCACTTCCAATGACTCAAACCCCCAAGGAAGGGACAACTCACTACACATATAACTTAATAAAGGAATTAAACTAATAAACAATTTATAAAAGATTTGATATATCACATAAAAGGATTACAGAAATAACACACTCAAAGTATCATTTATAAAACCAAGCACACCATGACACAACAACAAAACTCAAACTGAACAATTTATATATATAAAAACTCAACATCTCAACATGACTTTTCACTATGAATTGCACATATATTGCACCACATGATTATAAAATGTCAAAAGTACCTCAAATCTCTATCATAAACAAATTAAAAGCACAAAATATAATAAATAAACATGTTGAATTTATTAAACTCACAAAATAATTCATCATAAAAAGATTATACGTGGAATCACCTTCCTCGATGTAGACCAACTTTGAAAATTGGTGTGAAACTCCCGCTGCATGCCAAACACATGGAAATCCAACACAACAAGCCTAAAAAAATGAAATTAGATCCATTACACTGCAAAAAAACCATATGACAAATAGAAATCCAAATGAATATGAATCAAAACACAAAAATAAAACAAGTAAACCCACAGATTGGCGAAGGGGAGGCTTACTAGGAGGAGTGGGCGCTGAAGGGTGATGGTGTGGGAAACCGTTGCTGGTTGCTAGAGGAGAACAATAATGGAAGTGGATTCACCGGTATGGGGGAAAAGGTTGGCCGGAGGGTCACAAAAGGTTAATTTAGAAGCATTCATGGATGAGTGAGGCTGTGGGGAGGCGCCTACAAGTCAGAGAGTGGTCGGTCGGGAAGAGTTTGTCAGAAGTAGTAGATGTGCGCAGAGGGGAACCCGAGCCGATTGAGGCATAGTGGAAAAAGAAAATGGATGAAGGGGTGGCATGACACGGTGGTCTGAAGAGGGAGGGGAGGGTGGCGTGCTAATACTTTCCATAGAAGGATAGAAGGGTGGCCGACGTAGGGAAAGGGGGAGAGGTGTAACGTGACAGAATGAAGAGAGGGAGAGGAATAATAGGGGAACAATAACAAGAAATTAAAATAAGGATAAAATTCAAAACTATTTTAGAATATTATTGTTGATAATAATAATAATAATTTTAGTGTTAAAAACATGTTGTAAAATAAAATTATAAAAATAAATCGAAAATTAGTATTACCTCATTAATATTATAACAAAATTAATAATAACAGAAACAATGATAAAAATGAATTGATAAAAATTTTATAACCATTATAATAATTTAATATTTTCTAACTAATTAAAATATTAACAAAAATATTAATAAGAAGAAAAATCTTAATAATAATAATAATAACATTAAAAAAACTATTAAATTAATTAATCATTTTTCATATTTTTTGTGACTAATGTTTTATTCAACTCGATAATTAATTGATTACCCACACACCGGGTAGGACTCATGAAAATTCAAGGAAGTCATGTGGATTCCCCCATTCCTTACCTGCGATCTAGTCATGACCAAGACAAACCAATCATTTATTAGTGAAATGAAAAAAAACTATCTTTGGGTTCGGGCCACACCTCAACAAATAAAATTTAAAGCAAATAAAAATTACTACAGATATTCGAGTGTGATAATATGTGTTTTTATATTTTTGATTTGTGGTTGTGGTATTAGAGTGATTGATACCATGTTTCTTTGAAAATAATAATTCATGTTCTATTTCAATTAAATAAAAAAAATAAATTTCATTTATCCCCACTTGTAGATTGTTTTGTGGTATCTATTATTATAATCTAAATAACATTTCATGATTAATGAATGAAATAATTTGTCTTCATGGAGACTGATGAAAATATTAAGAGATTAAAATTAGATGATAGCTAATATTATTAGTTATTTAAAATTTAATGATATCACAATTATTATATTTTAGGATTAGTGATTAATTAGAAGAAATTTAAGGAAACCAAATGTGTCATTATACAGAAATATGAATGATGGAGACTGATAATAAATATCTTAATAATGATTCAAATGTTCAATATTCAATAAATAATTAATTTTATTAAATATATGAAAGAAATTGTTGAGTTTTAATAATAAGGATATATGTGATAGGATTTATAATATTTTATATGTTAATAACTATGAGAAGGAGGAAATATAGATTGTTTCTCAAAATATATGCGATGATTTGATGATGAGATCAAGTAAAACAATTTATTGTTTTATTAAATATCTTTTCAATTTTATTTATACTATTTGTGGACATTTCAAAGCATTGAGATATGTTTCTATAATTAAGAGTATCATATATAAAAATCATAAAATTTACAATAAATTTTTTTCAATAAATGATATAGTGAATGTTGGGGAATTATTTCTCAATGTTCATCACAAAAAATAAAATCATATAAAATGTGACGGAATCCAAAATGGTGTTCAAAACAATAATAAAAAAATTTAATTTTGAGAAATAGAGAAGCATATGATTCGAGAGACTAGAAAATAATACAAATATATTTTTAAATAATTCAGATATACTATATAAAGAATATTTTACATAGTGAAATTAATATTAGAGGATAATCTTACATTAGCATGATTTCAGTGTGCAATTGTTGGAAATATCCCTATTATATGTTCAATATGATTTGATAGAGAAGATGATGAATTTTTATTCACTCCAAAAATAATAATGATGTTATCCTCCATAAGGGACTTCAATTCAGTAATTGCACATGTAAATACGTTTTAGATAAATCTACATTTAAATAATGATGATGTTGATGTTGAAGAGAATCCCTTAGAAAGAGTTGAAAACAAGTCTATCATGGGGAAATAAGGTTCAATGATAAATAAAGTGTAGAAAACAATATGAAGAAGTTTATGATCAACAATAAGATATTTTATATATCAAAGTTGAGTTATGAGGAGGACAATAAAATCATAACCCACAAACAATGGATAATAGATATATTGGAGGATTTTCTCATAAATTGAAGTATAATATTGATGATCTTAAAGAGGATACTTGTAGAATGAAATGTGTAGAGTATAAAATAGGAAATTTATAATTTAAAAGATGAATATGTTTTTAAAGACATGTTAAATATTGAAAAAAAAGGATTATATAATTTAGTTTATTGATGTGCCTCACATTGATAATAAGAAGAAGATTAAAACACTTGAATTAGATGTTTTATCCTTGAGAAATAGTGTTGTGTCTGAAATGAGAATAGACAACTGAAGGATGATCCCACATTTAGGAATGATATGAGGTGAATTATTTATTTAAATTTTGATTGAGGGAAAAGTTGTTTTGAAGAACTTTTGAGTTAACAATGACCAAATCTCATCGAAAAAATCAGGGTTGAACATGATACTTAACCATATAAAATTAATAAAAAACTATGATAATGAAATAGATTAGAACTAATTGAGAAATTTCTCAATAATTGTGACCATAAAAAATAGACATTTTATTAAAAATATTGGATATGTTGAGAGAAAATAGAAAAAATATATTTCCTCTTATGAAATGAAAATTTTATTTCTATATAGGGAACAGAATACCTTATAATGATGATGTTGAGAGTAATTTTAAAGGATATGCATTCGAATGTTATGAAAGGGGAATTTAAAATTATCCTTTTTCATGAAATTGAAATTTATTTTGTGGATTTTTTGTTAATTGACCTAAAATAAGGAATTATGATATTGATTATAGAATAAAATGAGATAAAATTTATTTGAATAATAATAATAATGGTGGCATTGTTATCCAATTATTTCTTTTGAAAACAAATTTTCCAATTCAATAAAGAAGAATAAGATTGATTTCTAATATTGGACATTCCTTGGGAAAATCCTATATTCCATCACAACATTGAAATTACTATAATGATAAGAAACTGATGATAACAGAGAAATATATTCTTATTGTGATATATTTTAAATGTTTGATGAACTATTTTAACATGAAAAATTATATATTATTCTCATTTCAAATGATTTGTAACATGAATCTTCTAAAATATATGAAATGATGAGTTAATAGATTGATTATATAATAAAATTACAATGCTATAAAGAATATGGGAAGTTGGAAAATCAATTTTTATAGAGATAATGTAGAATCCTTGGAAATTATTGAATATTTCTTTTAATTTTTATTAGTATTCATGAATTATATTATTATATTAAAAATAAAAAATGTTAATTATTTTTTATGTTAATAAGGAACTAGTTTTATTAAAATCTTTTCTTATAATTTTTAATTTAAAATAATATGTTTTAAGACATATAATTTTAATAATATAAAATTAATTTCAATTTTTCATCCAAGATTTCAGAATTATAATTGGATGATGTTATGGTACTTTTCTGAAATAATAAAAAAATTAATGAAATGTGAAAAATATTTTTCTTTAAAAAATATTTTGATTTTATTTTTTTATAGTCATATTTTATCTTGGATTACATTCAAAAAGTAATTAATTAATTTAAATTAAACAAAATCAATATATTTTCCTTCAAATAAATTTTATAATTGAATTTTGTAAAAAAATATATTTATACATTAAAGAGGAATTAAAACCCCATTTTCCGCATTTTTTTCAAGAGTAATTTGAAAATATATTCAACCATTTATGCTTATTAAATAATGAAAAAGGATTCAAATTATATAATTAAGAATTTTAAACTTATTAAACATGACCAAATCATTATTTTTCATTATAATTTTGTTATAATTATTAGTGATGAAATAATTATCCTAAAATCTTATACAATTCCTACATAGTGCTTGTGTATATTGTAGAAAAATAAATTAATTGATTTTAAAATCTCAAAAGTAAAATAATTTTTCAGTTTGATAATATTTTACATGAATTTTATAGGAAATTAAAAAATATTAAAAATATTTTAGTGGATTATATTTTAATTATATTTATTTTACATTGTCTTAAATTTCAAAAATATTGAATAGTTACAAAAATGGAATTATTGATATTCTATAATAAATAATATTTTATTAAATAATTTATAAATATTAAATATACTATAATTAAAAATTTGATAGAGATTTTTTTGAATATATTAGCCATGGTCCATTTATTTTCCAAATAAATTTTAAAGAAACTATCATTCCCCATGAAAAGAAAGAAACAATGTTTTCATTATAATTATCAAAAGGTTTAATAGAAGGATAAAACAATATATGGGTGAAATAAAAACCTAAAAATTTCCAATTGTTACTATGATTAATTATTTAGAATCACAATAAAATTATAATTTATTAATATAAATCATGACCTATTTAAACATTTTAATTTATTTATACTAATTTAATAGTCTATGAAATTCCATGAATTCACCGCCCCAGTCTTATGAAAGGTTATCTCCTCTTCTATTCACTAAAAAAATTAGAAGTATACTATTTCTGAAAGGAACTCCCAAAAATACCCTCCCTCAATCACAAACCTAATTATATTGGTCATTTTATCGGCATAATATCAACCATAGTGGGCATGATGTGTAAGGAAAAAGAGATTGTCTAAAAAAGAGTTACATATTTTACCTGAATGTTTTATTTTTATTTAATCTCTCTCCTTTATAAAATATTCTTCAACAATGATGATATAATTACATAGATATATTCCACATAATATGTCATTATTATGTTAATTTCATAACCCATATTCATATTCTTCATCCAAAATTTGGAAATGAAAACATAATTCATGTGTGTGGAGAACCAATGCCTCATGAACTTAAATGATTCAGTTTCCATAACCACCTCTCTTGTATGGGTACATAAATAAGATACGTATAAATATGTGACATTGAATAAAAATTTATCAATATGAAAACATCTTATATAATCTACCTTGGTACCTTTAATTTCATTAGAAAATGATAATGTCGTTCATATATATGTATTTAATACCACCTCCACGATGCATTGTGATTTTTGTTCAACACCCCATTCTATAAATTATATATAAGTATATTTAAATAAATAATATAATATTTATGATATATTTATAAATATATATATAAAAAATAATTCTTATCATCTTTCATTCATGGTCACTATGTAATGGAATCGTCCATCATGTGTATACTTGAAAAACCTTATTTATAATTATAAGTTAGCTCATTTTGAAAAACAATATTTCAATGTTTGTTTTAATATTATAATTGATATATAAAAATGAAAATCATACCTTCATTATTATTCATTATATGAATAATTAGTTAACATTGTGAGTATAGTCAACCTAGACAGTCATTTAAGATATATATCAAAAATCAACAAAACATATGTCAAGAACAAAAATGATTACCTAATTGAATATAAAATGAATTTAAATTAAATAAAAGTAATTATAAAAATGACAAAGGTTCCTGTCAAATTAAATAATTATCATAATTTTATTATTCATGATAATAAATAAAATATTTGATGAGGCATACTCTAGGTAAAATACTTTTATTTAAAAACCAATATATAAAAAATTATTTTTTTATTTTTTTATTCTATGTCCACATAATTAAAATTTTAATTGGGATGTATTTATATAGAAATAAATGAATTATATTTTATTTTTATTTTGTTTTTTACTTTCATAAAATGGTTTTTAGAAATTATTTTTTTACATATTTCATTTGGAACATTTTTATTTTTTTGTATAAGACAAAAATAATGATGTATTTTAATATATGCGGTGTCAGTAGAATTTCCCTTCACTAAAAACAATATTTTATTTTCCATTCTCTTTATTGAATTCCATGTATTATTAAAAAATAATTTCGTACTATTTTTGCATTATTTCAATTTTAGAAAATGGTTTTTGAAATTGGAAGGCATATTTTGATATCCAATAGTGATATCATAATATATAAAAGTGATTTTCAGGGGTTTAATGAAAAAAAGGTTCATCTTTAGAAAAATTTATTCATGATAGGACACTTGAATTTTTTTTAATGATGTTATATCTGGATATGGTTTATGATTATTGGTGATCCCATGAGAGATTAGATGATGTGTGACCCCGATATAGCTCGTCAATGCATTGAGTAATGATTTTTTTATGTAGATTTCTATTAGACGTAAGCCATATAGTTTTTCTAGTTTTAAGGGTTATTATAATGGTTCTTGAAATGTTTATACGATGATTATATCCCAAAATACCCAAATTAATTAATTATTCTTGATAATGAGTTAAAAAAAACTATTTTATTTCCAAAGGTATGAAATCATTTTCAAGGATTATATTGTTTAGGTTAAGATGATGTGTTTTTAATAAAATGTTTTTCTTTGCTTCTCATGTATTCTTATATTTATAAAATATCGTCATATTTCATTTACATCTTATTATAAATTGTTTTAATAAAACTAAATGGGCAGTAAAGATGATTTAATAATTTGGTAAATAACTATTTATGCGAAATGTTAATTATGTTAGAGAAAACCACTTTTTATGATCTCATAGTGTTAAAATAGACTAATGAGTTTTTTTTTATTTTTTATTTATCTTAATATGATTTTGGAACTTTTACAATTTGTATATTATTTTAATAAGTTTTTCAGTTGATGATTAATAAATAAGAGGTCACATTAAGATTAAATTGAATTTAAATGAAAAGAAAAAATGTTCCTTTATAATAATTTTCTATTATGGAAGAAAGGATACTAGGAGGAAGTTGAAAATATATATTTTGTTGGTTTTTTATGTAATATTTATGACCTAATTATGAAATAATATAATCTAAAAGAATCTTAGAAATTAAAAAAATGAATTATTTACTAAAAAATAAATTATTTGGTTGAATAAGGATCTGGTCATTTTAAAATGAATTAAGGGCATGTTAAGATAATTTTGGAGGTTAACAAAAAATATATACATACCCATAAGAAATTATAAATTAATGGTATGGTTTAAATGATATTATATTTTATGATTAGAATGTTTCTTCATTTAAACAATGTCTATTTAGAATTATTTTCTACAGAGAAAATATAAAATCTATTATAAGATTGCTCTGAGAGGATAATATAATTCCAAATTGTTTAAATGGAATGGTTTTAATTAGAATGAAGAAATTATTATTATTGTGATAGATCAGATGGAACTTTTTATAAATGGATGTGGTATCCCAAAAATAGAGAAACCACATTCATCAAAAAAAAAATATGTTAATCATGGATCATATCCTGAAATGAAACACTGTAACATTTTTGGATAATCTCACCCAGTGGTAGTTAAGGGATGAACTAAATCCCTATAAAATATATTTGATTTCATGGTTAATACATATCATTAAAATGTATCTCCTTCTATTTCTAATTTTTAAAGTCATGATGATTACTGGTGGTCAATTTTTATGAATATTAGAAAAATAGAAGCCATTTATACATAGGAATGGGATGAATTAAATAATATTTTTATTGATAAATATTTTCCTAAGGATGTTTATATTTGGATAGAAAAACAATTCTATGAATTGAGATAGAATATAAAATATTTAGTGGCTATATGTAAAGTATACACAACCTGCTTAATAAGTTACACATCAATTTTTAGTTGTGAACAAGATTGTAAAATTTGTCTATTTTATTCAATATTCAGGACATGATATTGAAGGGCCCCAGATTCCCATAAATTAAAAAGTTATGTGACACATTATAATATAATGAGAATAAATAAATGAAATTTACCAATGGACAGTTATCTAAAAAAAATAAGTATAAGAAAATTTCAAATGGCAAGAAATAGGGAAGTGTCCATCAAAGAATTATGGTGATAAGAAAATCAGGATACCATCTTGTGATAAATATGGTAAAAATAATATTGGTGTATTTATAACAAAACATAAAAAGTGTATGGGATATGGAATGTATGGATAGGTTTATCATTAAAGCAATGAAATATTTATCCAAATAATGAAAATTCTATGGTAAGATTACTTAATTAAAATGATTTGGTTAATTATGCTATGTTTTTTTTGAATTTAGTCACTCAAGGTGGATGATATCAAGATCTTATGAAAAATGGTGTGGAAAATCATATCCTAATATTATGGTTGATTATTTTCAATCTAATAAATTGGGGACATGTATGCTACATGTTCACTTGAATTATACTCATTCGTTATTTGGATCCGGATCTTCACATTCCATCATTTCATAGAGATTTTAAGGTAAAACGGTAATATCACCTAATGAAAATAATATATAAATAATATTAAAAACATCTTGTAGAAACATTTAATCAATAATGATTTATAGGAATCTTATTATTGTTTATATAGGCATGATATTCCCCATAAATTATGTTGAACTATTTATAGTAGAGTTTGATGTTGTTCATGGTATGTATTATATTTTTATTTATCATGAAATAATAGAATGAAGATTCAATAATTTTTTATTCAATAATTTCATATCCTCAATGACCTTTCAAGAAGATGATAAATTTATTAAAGATGGTAGGAAAATATACCTAGACTACGTTTTCAAAAAGAAATAAATAGTTTAAACTAGTGACTCCTTAGTAGTAAATTAATATATTGACATATTTCAAAGTGATTCCTCTTGTTTTATTCCAGATCTGGAGGTTTATTTGGTTTGAGAAATAGTGACTAATTACAATCATATTTCAAAACCCCATTATTGAAAGACTCAAGTATAAATTTGGATATTGAAAAATAAGTTCATGAGTTATTGGTTAAAGGTTTATTCGTTATATATCTTCCTTATGGTGTTATATTATTTTATTTATTAAAAATAACGATGGTTCAATGAGACATTACATTGATTATGGAGCCTTAAATTTGACCCCATATTTAGACAATTATTTGTTGGTTAATTTCAACTGATAAAATTATTTTTATAGGTTTATCACAGGTCAAGGAATTCTGAGTTAAATGTAAAGAAATAATATATTTTGAAAATTTTTATTTGAAATAGATTTGAGAATTATGGGTTAGTAGTTATTTCATTTGGGTTATGTAGTGAAATATTTTTATTTATGGATCATATGAAAATATTCTTATATGAGTTCGTTGATAATTTTTTAGTTTTGTTTATTGATGATATATTGGTAAATTTTAAATATCATTTGGATAATCAAATCAAAACTACTAATTATTTTTCAAACCAAGAATAAAAGGTAAATATTTCTAAAATCAAGCAACTGTGAATTTTTGGTATAATAAATTTATTTCCACGTGAATACTTTTTCTATGGTTCGAATAAGTTTTTACCCAGCTACAACTAAAGATGTTGAATAATTTAAAATACATAAAAATTTCATTGTGCTTCATAGTTTTCTTAAATTATTATTTTACAACAAGATGTTGGTTGAAAATTAGGTCATTGTTTATCCCATTAACTATGATAACATCAAAAAGAGTAAAATTAACTTTGGAAATAGTTTATGATGGGGTTCTCTATGACCTAAAAAGAATTATGGTAAATGGTATAGTTTTTTATGAATCATTTATTAATGCTAAATATATCATCTATAACGACACTTAATTGAATTGTTTTTGTGTTATAATATAGAATGATTAAGTAATTTATTATTTTTTACATTAACTAAAACAACATGAGTTATATAATCTTACAAATGATTTGTAATTAATATCTCTTATATTTTATTTAAAAATTTGTAGGTATCACTTATACTGTGTAAATTTTTAAATATATACTAATCATAAAGGGTTGATGTTTATATTAACACATTAAGAGTTGTGCACGATACAGATAAGATGGATAAATCTTATTAAGGATTATGATTGAATGATTCACTATTATATTGTATAAGTAAACAAAGTTAATGATGTAGTGATTTGGAAAAATAATTATTTTTTAAAATTTTTAGGTTTTAAATAGAACGTTTTCATTAGTAATATGATAAATGTTTGACTGAAAATTTGTTAAAAAGTAACTCCCTCTTTTTGGTTTCAGTACAATCATCTCTATCATAAAAAAATAAATAATGTAGGAAAGAGATCATGTTTTATATGAAAAAGTATTTTCTATTAAGAAACGTATGTTTCCATAGTTTAATGTTAATAAATTACATGTTATTTTATTTTTAAAATGCTTTTGGGTGTCTTTTGATTCCCAGTTAAAGAGATAATTGTTGATTGGTGCTCATTATTCCTCATTTTCCATTTATCCTCAAAGTACTATGTTGTAATGTGAACATTAGAAGTATTACTAGTTGGATGGAATTAAAAGAGATATTTATAAATTAACCACATTTTTTTTGAAAAATTAAAAGGATAAATCAGAACATCTACTATTGAATGGGAAAGATCATCATTTTCTAGTTCCATTGTAGAAATGATAATTTTTATCCATGGATTTTATTATAGGATTACCATGTAATTTTTGAGGTAATAATGATATCTTGGTTAATTTTAATTGACTAAATAAATATAAAAGTTGTCTTCCCATTCCATATACTCTATATTTAGATAAAATATCTTGATTATACCTCAAATATATATTTAGGTTCCATGGATTTCTACTATCCATTGTATCTGATCAGGATCCTTGGTTCACTTATATGTTTTTCAAAAGGGCTATAAAATTATTTAGTCATGCAATTATATTTTACAAAAATCTTTTCATCAATAATCTGCTTAGCAGTCCAATAAAAAATTTAAGTACTCATAAGACATGCTTCATTCTTCTGAAATTTATTTTAGTGGATGTTGGGGTCAACACATTGAACAGAGTGAGTTTTCTTATAACAACAGTATTTATTCATGTATACTAATGAAATACTTAGAGTCATAATATGGAAAGTGGTGTAAAGAACTAATATATAATAATGATATAGTATAAAGTATGGTTATAACAGTAGAGTTGGATGAGTAAATGGTTAAGATGATTAAAATTGATCAACAATATATGCGGATAGCTTAGATTATGCGTTAAAATTATAAAAATAACTAGAGGAAATATATTTCATTTGAGTTTGGTGATCAAGATTTTTTTTTATGTATATCCATATTAAAGTTTAATGTGTTTTAGTATAATGGGGAAGCGAAGTCCATGGTTCATTGGACCACATAAAATTGTGGATAATGTTAGATCTATTTCCTCTTATTTTCTGTGCCTCTGATTTTATTGTTAGTACACAATGAATTTCATATTTTGATATTAAGGAAATATTTTCCATATTGATCACATGTTATTATCCCTAAAGTAGATCAGTAGGAATAAAAAACGTATTATGATGAAAATATTGTTTTGATTCTTGATAATAGAGTTTAAAATTTTTAATAGCTTAATTCATCATGTTATGGGTTTTTGAAAAAACCATATGGTTGAATATGGAAAATGGGAACCAAAAAATGATATTTGGGAAAGATATCACCCCTTGATTATGAGAGGATTAACATTATGAGGATTCAATTTCAAAAGGGGGGGCATGAGAATGTAACATCCCATGTAATAATAGAATAAAAAATTTCATTTTTATTAGTATTCATAAATTAGACGGTGATATTCATTGTAAATATATATATTTTTAAATTTTAAAATATAAAATAAAATATTTTTGTTAAAGTCCTTTCTTACAAAGAATCATATAAATGTTTAAGTTATATATTATTGAATTTTAATTTGAAAATATTAATTTCTTTTTTGAATTGTTCATTTAAAATTTTTGTTATTATCACATTTTGATAATTTTTTGGAAAGGTTTATTTTTTAAAGAATAGTGAAAAATACATTTTTTTTTGAAAATTTTAAATTATTTTGATGTATTTAAAAATTTATAATATATATAGAGTTAGTATTAAAATGTTTTTATTTCTAATTAAATAAATATAATCAGATTATTATAATTTTACTTATTGTTATATTTTAATATTGTATATTAAGATTTTTATAATTAAAATGTTTTTTTTGAAGAATTGTCTATCATTACGTTTTTCCCAAAAAATTTAAAATTGATTTCTAGAATTTATATGAATTGAATACTTGAGAACTGATTCTATATTTGTTGTCAGGTATCAAAATTTTTTTAAATAGTTCCTTCTAATTATTTGTTATTATTAAAATTAACTAAATAAATAATTACACTCTTGGTAATTTTAAACCACGTAAATAAATTTAAAAAATATTATAATGAAGACTAAAAATGATTATAAAACATGTTGTGTTTTCTAATTGATGATTCTATTTCATTCATTTCCCAATTTTGGTTTTTGAAAATATGGTAACATGGTTCAATATTTGTTGGATTTTAACCTTTATAATTTTTACATAAAAGAAAAAGATAAAATATCACTTTCATTGTTTTAATATCAATAATATTTTGACGAGGAAAAAAGAGGTTATCTTTAATTTCAAATATTTATTTTAATGATATATTATTTTTTCATTATAATTTATTTTTAATATTTAGTGAAGGTATAATTAACCTAATTTCTTACACAACGCTGACATAATGCTTGTGCATGCAGTAGGAAAACAATGTGAATGATTTTAAAAACTATAAATGTAATATTTTTTGGTATGATAAAATTTCCCAAAGAATTTATATTATTAATTATATAATATTAATGATTTTGAAATTAATTATATTAAAATAATATTATTTTCAAGTAATTTTTGAAGTTAAATTTATTGAATAGTTCAAAAATGTCGTTATATTATTTTTAATAACACATAATTTATTAAATGATTTAAATTTAATAAAAATAATATATATTTTAAATTGATTAGTATATGGTCCAAATACCAATAATGGCCCATTTATTGAAGAATTTCACATTTGTAGTAATTTTTTAGAATTGTAAAGTGTAAGAATTATTGTTGTCACAAGGATTGGTATAAGGGTTAATGGAGGGTTATAACATAACGATAAGGCTCAAAACATTAAATAATACTAAATTTTTTATAAGATGATATATTTAAATATATGATTCATATTATCTTAAAATCATATCAATTTTTTACATCTTTTACAAGATAATTAACTTATATTAGTTTAAAACTTCATGAAATTCCACGAATTCCCCTCCCCTCTCTTATAAAAGAGCACCTCATCTCTTATTTACATAAAACGTCATAATAATTTTATTTTATCCCTTACCTACCCTAATTAAATCCATGATTACATCACCTCATTATTATGGTATTTCTTTAGGAATAAGACTGACATTAGAGGGCATACAATGTAAATAAAATGAGATTGTCCGAATAATATGTATATCTTTTAACAAAATTATTTAGTTTTCATTCATATTACACCTCATTGAAATATTTTCCAAATACGATGATATAAGAACATAAATATTTTCAATATAATAATACATTATTATGTTAATGAAATACCCTATATCCGTCTCTTCTTTCCATAAAATGGTAAACAAAATCATCGATCCTCGGTATGATAGATTTTCATATCACGAACCGATATAATTCATATTTGATCGCTACCTCTCACAGATGAATATAATAATGTGTTTTATGTATAATTTTTTTATCCACCACATATTTATTATTTTATAAAAAAAATATAATATATTTTATTAACATTCCATTCATTTAAAAATGATAATGTTGTCAGCATATACTTGTCAGCTACAACCTCTATGAAGTGATATGATATATTTTTATCACCCGATCATTTGGATAATATATATAAGTGTATTTTATAAATAATATAGTATTTATGATGTAATTATTATTATTTAGAGAAAATGTATTACTTACCATCCTTCAATCATGATCAATTAAAAATGGAAACATTACTCAAGGTTATATACAACCTACCGTATCTATGATTGAAACATTGTTAATTTTTGAAAACAATAATTAATAATTGGGTTTAAAAGTATAATTTACTTATAAAAATTATAATTTTATAGTGAAAATTATTTGGATTTATGTAGTAATTATCTCTTTGACCATATTTAGCCTACTAAATTTATTTTTAACAAATAATATAAATGTACTCAAAACATCAGATATGGACTTAAATGATTAAGTAATTGAATATTACATTATAATAAATAACAATAAAAACAATAATAAACATGAAAAATGATCTTAATAATGTAAATAATTAACAGAAGTTTTTTTGTCAATGAAGATAACAAATGTGTGTGATGATTTAGACTCGAGGTAAGATAAACATTACATTTATAACCATATTTAAAATATTTATTTATTGAAAAGTTTTCACCCAAATCTATATTTTCAATATTATTTTTTGGTTATACATATGTTAAAAATGTTAATTATAATGTAATTTTTTTTCTATTTTTACTTTATTTTATGGTATTTCAAAATGAATAATTTTACGAGTTTCATGTTGAATGTTTGGACATTTTTATAAAAGATAAAAAATGTTCAATTTTACTATATAGGGTGTCAACAAATTTACACAACACTAAATCCATTATTTGATAATTGGAGTTCTGTATAATATTCCATGTCTTCATAAAAAACCCTCCTAATCTTATTCTAGTTATTTTAGTTTTGGAAAATGGTTTTTTAAAATGAATGTGTATTTCAATATTCGAATATGATTTTTATACATATTGAAAGGGGGTTCCAAGGGTTTTATACTGAAAACATGAAAGTAAGAATTGTTTTATTAATTATATATTACTTGTAATTTTTTTTTATAATTATGGTTTTGACTAATATAGGTTATATATGAGGGTGACCCTAATACAGTTCTGATGAACAGTGAGCCTGATGTAGCTCTCCATTTTATTTGGTAATGGTTATGTTCAATAGATAATTGTATTTACTATTAATTGTATGGTCATTACAACGTTATTAATTCTTATTAGGTGTTTTTTATGGTTCTTTGTAGATGATTTCCCAATAATAATATATTATTTTTCTACTCGTTTAAACATGTTTTCTAGGTAAAGATTTGATTTCAATAGGTAAAAATTTTTTTTGAAGGAATCATTATTCCCTTTTTAGGTGAAAATGTATATTATTTTGAATATATTTTCAATGAGTTCTCATGTTTTATAATAATCCCTTATTTTTATTATTTTTTATTATTTGTATTCTTATAATGAAATTTATAATAAAAAATCAGGTGTTAAATATCATTTCATTTTTTTAGGTTTTTATGTGAGCTCAATGTTTATAATGTTAGAAAGAAAATATTTTAAGGATATCATGTTTTTAAATTGAAAAATCGGTTTTATTCTTATTTTTATGACTTTTATTTGTCTAATTGTTATAAACCCACATTAAAAAAATATTTTTTAAGGATGATTAAGATAAAATAATAATTTAAGATTAAAATATAAATATTTTACTTGAAATGAAAACATGCTTATTTTTAAATGTTTTTTATTTTAGAAAAAATAGACTGTAAGTGGATGTTTAAAAAATGTATTGTATGGGTTTTTATGGATGGTTTATTATATAATTCATTAAAATATAAAATATAATAATCCAAAAATTAATAAATGTAAATTATTTTCTAAAAAGGAAATTATGGGTTCAATGGGGACCGTACTAGGAAGGCGTACACCCATATAAAAAATGCTTAGTACTCCAAATTTCTTGAATAATAATGTATGAAATTTTTAAGTGAATAAAGAATATATCCCTATTGATAGACTGAATAATACTGATTTTCAATATTTTGTTGTTGTTTATCATAATTTATTTATTGTGATTCACTTATCTAAGATGAGGTTTGAATTCACATTAATTCAATGAATATTAAATGTTGCAGGAAAGACAATAAATTTTCTTATACAAGGATGAATAATAAATGCAATCTAAATTAATTGGAGACTGTGGACAATTCCACTCTCATTATAAGATAATTAGATAGTATTTTCCAGAATGATAGTTTTCATCACATTCATTATCATTGTATGTTTATTTTAACCATACTAAATATATTGTTTATATTCCATCGCTATATATGATATAGTAAACTATTTGTGATTTTTTAAAATAGTTTAAACGTGTTGTTAATACACTAAAATATAAAAATGATGTGTTTTTTAAATTTAATAGGTTTTATCTTTACTGATGAATGTTCTCCAATAAATCAAGTCAAAAATCAAGTTGAGAGATAAGATAATTTATCTATCATTTACTATAATAGTTTTAAATTTTGTTTATTAATGTGGTATAAGTGATATTTTTTGGAATGCATAAAATTATTTTTAATAAGTGTATATAAAAAAAAGAAAGAACATTGATGATTCTACAGTCAGATAATGGATCAAAATACTCATCCATTTAAATTGAAAATCCTCAAGAGAATATTAGAATAAATAAGGATGTTTCGGTGATCAATACCCTTTAACAAAATGTATTTATAGAAAGGTGGAATGATATGAACATTAATATAGCCAAAATTATTTTTTAGGGTCGTATCTCTATACTCTATTGGAATAGGCTATTGAAATAATGGGGAGTGTGTTGACATGGTAAATGAGGGTGCATTCAATTATACTGATCAAAGATTAAAATTTATAAACGAATTAAAAAAGATAAAAAATATCTTTAATTAATTGTTTTGAGTGTTTAAAAATATAAATTTAAATATATATATATATTAATATTACATCCATGAAGAAGTAATATATGAAGATTTTATAAATGTGGATTTAGTAGATTCACAAAGTCCTTCAATTGATTATGATTGTAAAGTTGATTTTGAGGATGTTCACGGTGTTTAACGATTTCATCTATTTACTTAATCAAGAATAAAATGTTTTTTGTATTAATGAAGTAAAATTATGTTAAACCAATATATTTAAACTATGAAAATGAAAATGAGGCATATTACGAATTTATATCTTTTAAAAATGGTTGAATCAACTTCAATAGAAGATGATTTAAATAATTAAACATGGGTGAAATCCATGATTGAATAACTATATCAATGAAAAAAATGAGATTATCTAATAACATAAAAATATTAATGTAACTCCCAAATCCATGTTACGTAAATTCAGTGCATTATTACATATCGTTGGCATGATAACAAGAGATCATGTCCCGAAATACAACGTAGTTTAGTAGCCTTGGAAGTATTGGATACATACATACATTTTACATTAGATTATGAAAGGGAAAACTATAACAATGTGTCTCATGTGAACACACTCATATCCCTTAGCATTTTCCTTTAGGTCAATCATTATATACTTCTTTACATCCTGGTAAAAATAAATCATAATAAATGGGTGATCTCATATGCTCTGTAAAGATAAAAATATAGAGGAAAATATCATAAGAAAACATAAACATTTAATACAATGCATATGACTAAAACACAAGCCTTCTAAACATAATATTTAGCATAATATGGAAAAGATAAATAAAATAATTTTATTTAATTATTCAGATAGATATTCTACTAGTTGAATAATCACATGTAATTTCAATATATAATTTCATAATGATATAATGTATAATTCTAGACATCATTACCACATAGTCAAGTCCTCGTGCAGAGACTACAGACTAACAAATTTGTAAAGGCCTTGGGCCAAGACACTAGTTTGTCTAATAAGATCTACCAATGCATAGAGGGGATATAGAGGGCCCTGTCCATCACATAATAAGCCCAATTAATAACTCATATGAAAATGGTGAAACATAATCTAAACATTCATATTAAAACTATGATAAGAAATGTCAGTACGTTAACTAAAAACCATGAATGGTATAAAATTGGACATCCACATACAAACATAATTCATTAAAAAATATATATAAGATTTTATTATAATAAATATTCATCAATCAATAATAAAATAAATATAAGGATATTTACATAGATGAAAATAATCAGTAACACTTTTTTATACAAATATCCCATTTTCTTGAAATCATTTAAAAGGTGAACTATTTAACAATGAAGTCAATTAAAAGATATTTTTTAATCAAAGTGTCCCATACCACGTTGAATCTTTTGAAAGTAATATTAATTATAAAACATTCATTTCTATATAAATAAATCCTTAAAACCATTTCTAAAACATTTACTTTAATGATAAGGATTTATAAGAACATATATTTAAAATATTTAAAATGATATTTTAGTTATAGAGTTCCTAACAAATTTAATGATTCTTAAATACAAAAAATTTAGGAATAAATTTAACTAGTGTTTTATAATATTATGAGAATAAATTTATTCATGATATAATATGTCAACAGACAATATATTCACCTTATAAAAGCGAATAGGAGCAAAACAATAGAGAAGGCTCAATAGAATGTAAATTGAGATGAAATCCATTATAAATACCATCAACTTAGAAATTCTGTATCTTATTTTCTTATATACACATTATTTTATTGGGTTTCTTAATATGATACTAATATAGAGTAATGTGTCAGTTATGCTTATATTTAATGTAAACAAATTTCATTTACCTAAATAATTTTTTGATTGAACTTCAGAATTATGGAATTTATATGAAATGACTTATTTCAATTTTTTTACAGAATGGATAGAAGATGGATGTACAGAAATTATTGGATTTTAACCAATTTATGAAATAATTTGAATAGATTTTCTGATATTGTATTTGAAAAGGCATCAGATAGTGGTCCCATGCACTACCCATGTTCTAATTGTGTTGGAAGACCTTGGTTGAGTCGTGAAAAAATTAGCTATCATATAACCAAATTTGGTTTAAAAAAAACTATTATGTGTGGTGTCACAATGGAGAGAAAATAGAATCTCAAAATGTTGATGATCCAAATGATCTGACAAAATTGGAGAGTTTGATATATGATTAGTTTCCATTTATTCGGCATCATGATAAGAAAAGGATGTCCAGCCAACAAAATTTCGATACAATCAAACCTGATGTGTCCAATGAAAATGACGATGTTGATATGGTGAAAAAATTAAATGATGCTGCGATGACTCGAGTATATCGGAAATGTGGTAAAATGAAAATGTTGAAATTTTTAATCTGATTTTTTCATGGGAAAACTATGTACGGTATTTCCAATACTTCCATCTATTTCATTCTTACCTTATTGAAGGACTTACTTCTAGATGATGTTGATATTACCTCAAACCACTATATGGCATTGAAGTTAGTTGATGAACATGCATTATCAAAACAATATTCATGCTTGCAAAATGATTGCAGCTTATTTTGGGAGGAAACTGCTAAAAGAAATGATTGTATCAAATGTGGAACCAAGCAATGGAATCCAAAATATGATGGAACACCATCTTGTGTGCCACAAAAATTAATGTGGCACTTTCCATTGATCCCTAAGTAACATAACCTTTTTAGTTCTGATGAAATATCAGTAGAAATGCAATGGCGTGACACCAAGAGGAAAAAAGAATAATCAAAAGTTGGCTCACCCTACTGGTGGATTTTAATGGAAAAGATTTGATCCTCGATATCCTGAATTTGCAGGTGACGTGCATAATGTGTGACTGGGTCATTCATGTGATAGTTTTAATTTGTTTGGTTAGATTCTTACTTTGCACAGAACATGGCCGGTTTTATACACATTTATAACCTTGTCCCATGGTTGTGTCTAAAGAAGCCTTACAGTTTCTTGAATATACTGATATCCGGCCCTTCTGATCCCAGCAATGATAAAGATGTATTCATGAAACCTTTTATAAAAGAGTTGAACCTTATATGGGTTGTGGGTGTGCCCACATATGGAGCATGTTCAAAAGACAGATTTCATATGCATTCTGCACTTATGTAGATGATGAATGATTTTCCTTCTTATTCAATGATGTATAGATGGAGCACAAAACAAAAATTGACATGTCCTGTTTTTATGAAGAATACTTGATCGAGAAGAATTAAATATCATTATATTTTTAGTTTTATGGTACATCTGCGATTCTTTCCAATGAAACATCCATATAGAAGGAATAGTCATATATTTGACAATACCAAGGAGACTGACGATCCACATAAGTTTTTGACTGCAACTAATGTGCTTAATGAATTGAAAGATTTCAGTTATTCATTTTGGAAGGGTGTAATGAAATATAGATAGAGGGAAAATGTTTCCAATGATACCTATTACAATTTAAAGAAGAAGAATATATTATTTGAGATGTCTTATTGGTCAACTAACTTGTTACATCATTGCTTAGACGTAATTCACATTGAAAATAATATATGTGAAATGTTACTTTCGATTATTCTAAAAGTCAAGGGTAATACAAATGATGATTTATGATCTCTGTGTGACTTGGTAGATTGGGGGAGCAGACCAGAATTGCATCCTATATATATTAGTGAAAATAAATGGAATGTACTTTATGCTTCTTATGTGATGACACCTCCAGAAAAAAAAATCAGTTTCTGGAAGTGATAGAGACTATTAATGTTTTTGATGGATATTTAATCAATATATCAAAACAGGTCAACAGAAAAGAGTAGAAGCTAAAATATATGAAGACTTATGATTATCACGTCCTTTTTCATGAGTTGATTCCAATAGAAATCCATAATATCTTCTTCAATAATGTAAGAGTATCAGTTATTCGGTTATGTTATTTTTTTAGAGATATTTATGCTAAGAAGTTTTCCAAATCCTTCGGGTAAAAACTATTTGTAGAGGCACCATTAATTTTGTGTGAGGTAGAGAAAATATTCCTTCTATCATTTTTTACATGCGTGCTGCATCTAAATGTCCATATTCTAACCGAAATACTTCTTGTAGGACCCGTTGCATTCCATTGGATGTATACAACTGAAAGAAATATGTACACACTGAAATCATAAGTTCAGAACATGAATTATCCCAATGTTTCTATTGTGAAATGTTACTTGGCTCAAGAATGTATGGATTTCTGCTCAATGTATTTTTCTAATCTTACTACGAGAATAAATAGACCAATGAGAAATGAAGAAGAATAGTATGAGAAAATTGAACCTAGTTTTCCATCACTTCCTCGAGAGGAAAAATTCTGGGATCATATACATTGACAACATTAATCCTTGATGAGCGAGAGATGGAACATCGCACAATGTTTTTCAATTTTTATTTTTTCGATGAGTATATCATGAATATAAATTGTACATGTATCTCTTGTATTATCTCTTGTAATTTTAAATATTTTTGTTAAACTTTTATTATTTATATATATATGGAACATAAATAATTTATATATAGAAAGCATCATTCTTTATCTTTGAGAAGGAAAGTGACTTTGCATAGTAATGGGTTTTCTGTATGGTTGAAATTGAAGGTAAAAATATTTCATTAATAACTAAATAAAAATAATATTTAATTATGTTTACTATTTTTTTATATTTAAGGCATCGAGTTTGCCTACAGAATCCATTTCTGAGGAAATATGAGCCATGGATTTTAGTCCTAATACCATGGTTTGTGCTTGTAAATCACTTATGATCAATGGATACAAATTTAATATCACTGAACGAGCAAAAATCATTAGAACACAGCATGATGGTGTTATGCTAACTGCCAAAACAGACTGTTATGCCAATTCATCGGATAATAGACCTCATTTTGAAACTATAGATTTTTATGGAGTTGTGGAGAAAATAATAATTTTGGATTATTACTCGAATGGTCAAGTCACGATGATGAAATTTCAATAGTTTGATTCAAGAAAGAAGAAAGGTTCCTTTATTGATGATTGTGGATTTCATGTTATTCACATGACTCGCACTCTTGCCACCGATGAACCATATATATTGACATCAATGGTGAAACTAGTTTTTTATATCAAAGATAATTGCCATCCTAAATTCAGTGTAATTATTGATTTAAATCCAAGACATGTTTTTGATGATGGTGATGATAAAGTTGAAACTATCCCTACTACAATTGGAAGCAATCTATTTATTACTTATGATGACTCCAATATCTCAGTTTTCAGAGTTGATTTTGAACCTAAAGTTGTAGTGGTAAATATATAGAATCACATAGTCGTGTTGTCACCTTCATGTTTCACCTACATCATTCAGAGTGTATATCTTAGTACTTACCATCAAACCAACATAACTCTCTTGTTTCGTTATGTTTTTTTATCAGAAGGGTTATTCTATATTTTGTTTTTTGGGTTACACATTAGTTATCTATTTATAATTACTTTCATATTTGTTTTCATTGGAGGAAATGACCCCCATTGATGTGAGGTGGTGGAAAAAGTTGACATAAAATAATCGTCGCATGACACAGATGAGCGTTCCTCCACTCATCCCGGTTGTGAGTATTTTATTTCAAATATATATATTTCAATAACATATAATATCATGTGTTTACTTTTGTGTTAAATGTTTTTTTAGGATCCACCACCTAGATGAGAGATATCTGATGAGAAGCCTGATATTTTTCCCAGTACAGAAGTTGGTGGTAGGAGGGGGAGGTGGTGTCAGAGTTAGACGATCATCTGGTGGTCCCAGTACTGAGGCCGGTTGTACGAGGGCTCGTGGTGTTAGAGTAAGACGATAAACTGGTCATAACCAATTGGAATATTCCCCTACCACATACATATCTTCAATTCCCATTTTTATCCTGGTGTGTATTTAGGGACACACGAGATATTCTTGCCTCCGATGTTTACACTAACAGTTGGTCAGACGTCTGTTCCATAATCTTTTTCTTCGGGTTCATTATCACCGATCTATTATATTCCACCTTCTTCGACTCCTGATCCGACACAGTATGTGGCTGAGGAGCGTACATTGAGGTGAACTCCACATGTATAGGATATTCCTTTAGCTTCTGCACATCCATTGATTCCCACTCATCTGACTACCATAGGTATATTTATATAACTCTAACAAATTTTTATTCGAATTTTTTATTATTATAACTTGTACTGATTTTTTTTCTTTGATAACAGATTCATCTACTGATAGGATGTGTGGGAGGAGGATTACTCACTTGCGTGTAGTATGGAACCTCCAGATATAGTTGATGATTGAATACAATGATGATGGACATATGATAGATAAATATGGGCAGGAATGTCTAGGTTTTTTGGAGACCTTGCCAAATACTCTGACATCATTCCGGCCAGCCCTCTTGCTTGGTGAAATCTGCCACACAAAATCAAGGATAATGTGTTGGCACCAATATGGGTAAAAAATATATTGGATTTAATTTAGTATTTTTTTGGTATTTATATGAATTATTTTATTGGGTGTCAGCTTCGGTTTAACTTCCTTGTTGGTGAGGGTGCTCGACAAGCACGTTTAAAGGAGCAAGGAGAGCTTTAGAGAGATTATAAGCATGAGTTGTATGTCGGTAGGTGTGATAGAGTGGGCACGATGTTGGAGACATTACCTATCGTGTATGAATGCCTGATAGAGAAATATCTCCGAATGATTACCCATTGGGAAACTGCCAAATAAAAGATATTTATCCCATTTTAGGTACTTAAATGACAGTGTTCATATTTTGCATTAATATTATATTATTTGTTATTAATATTTACATTGGAATCTTCTGAAAAAAAATTGATTCAAATAAATACATCCACACTTTGGGGCGCACTACTATGTCAGATCATGAGAGGCAGGTGGTACGATATAGTTATTTATAATTTTTCTTTAGGACTTGACCTTTTTATTATTTCCTAATTAAATTATTTGATTTATTGAATATTAAATATATGATTATACTTGAACTTTATATTGTTTTATTATCATTACTTATGCACAAATTGATTATTTAAGGATGTATACGTCGAGCAAAATTGTTTTTCTCGAGTAGAAGGAAAAAACATTGAACTGCGGTTAATGAAACGACTATGGAAAAGATTTTAAGTTTTAATTTGATTATTTCAATGTTTAATATCTTTTTTAAAATTTAATAATCTATTAATATTTTTAATAAGCTGCATTAGAGGACCCAGATTCCCAAGAGCCCAGAAATTTAGGGCCACATGATCATTTATATCAGGTTTTGGGAGATGAGCACTCTAGTCGAGTACGCTGCCGACCTGGTAAGAATATAGTCATGAAGAGGTATTGGTACTCTCCAGGTATCCATTCTCGTACCAATGAGTTAGAACATGTCAAGGAGCATGCAATCCAATTTGATAAAATGGTCACATAGTTAGAATAATAGGTTTAAATGAGGGAGAGAGAATTTAGGAAACTAATCAAAGATTTATCTTCATCACTTCCACCAGAGGAAGGTGTGGCTTGTCAGACATAAATTTCGTTGATGGGTGCATTATCCTATGCACCAGGTAGCAGTTCTAGTGGCGGTCGAGATGATGATGTTTTTATTGATGATGAGGATGCTGAAGAGGACAAGGGCAAGGATGAGGATGTGGATGGGGGTGAGGATAGGGCCGAGGGTGATGATGGGGCTGATGGTGAGGATGGGTCCGAGTTTGAGCATGGGAAAGATGATGAGGACAACGATGAGGATAGAGATGGTGGCGAGGATGAGGCAGATGATGAAAATGGTGATGGTGATGGTGATCAGGGGCGGATTGATCCATTACATTTTTAAATTCCGTATAACTCTTTATTTTTTAACATAGTTTTTCACTCTGCTATAGATATTTTTGAATTCAGTATAACTGGTTTTTCACTCTGTTATAGATATTTTTGAATTCATTATAACCTTGTTTTTCACTCTGGTTTTTCACTTGGGTAAGGATATATTTGAAATGGACAACATTTTAAGTGAAAACAACAACTGACATATGAAAAAATGACCAAACACATCCATATTATGTTGATACATCAGGTCAACAATCCATGAGTCATTTCAAATTTGTAAAAGTCAACCCCAAATCAATATGTGGCACAGTGTGGCGGGTATCAATCGATGTGTCTATATTTTGTTTAAATTGGACATTGTTTTAAGTAAAAACAACAACCATACAGAAAACTGACCAAACGTATTCTGATTGTGTTGAAACTTTATAAAAACAATGCATAGTCCATTTTTGACGTGTACGAGTCTACAACTCCTTAATCTGAGGCATAGTTTGGCCGGTACCACTCAAACTGCCTCACTTTTATTTGAAATGGACAATATTTTAAGTGAAAACAACAACTGGCATATGGAAAACTAACCAAATGCCTTCAGATTCTGTTGATACATTCGGAAAATGATACATGGTTATTTTGTGACATGTAAGAGTCAAACTTGATGCAATACAAGGCATATTGTGGCGGGTATCACTAGATGTGTCTGTATTTTGGTCAAAATAAACTTTTTTTTGGTAAAAACAACAACCATACATAAATCAGACCAAACATTGTCTTATTGTGTTGATAATTTGTCACAACAATCCAGATGTCATTTTTGACATGTAAGAGTCAACGATGCCTAAATCAACAGTAAGGTTTGTCCTGTACCACTCAAAGAGTATAACTTTATTTGAAATGGACAAAATTTTAAGTTAAAACAACAACTAGCATACAAAAAACTGACCAGACACATTCGGATTTAGGAGATACTTCATGAAAATGATCCATGGGTCAATTATGACGTGTACGAGTCAACCCTGACTCAATCTGAGGAACGGTGTGCTTGGTATCACTGGAAGTGTCTATCTTTTGTTTAAAATGGACACTATTTTAAGTAAAAACAACAGACATATGGAAAATTGACCAAAATTATTCTGATTGTTTGGATAAATTAGCACAATGATACAGATGAAATTTGGACATGTATGAGTCATCTGCGCCTCAATCTGAGGAACGGTTTGTCTGGTACCACTCAAAGTGTATCCCTTTTATTTGAAATGGACAACATTTTAAGTGAAAGCAACAACTCGCATATGGAAAACAAACCAAACATATTCTGATTCTATTGATACATGAGAAAAACTATCCATCAGACATTTTTGACATGTAAGAGTCATCCCCGCCCCAATCTGTGGCACGGTGTGGCCGGCACCACTCAAAGTGTCTCACTTTTGTTTGAAATGGACAACATTTTAAGTGAAAAAACAACATGCATATGGAAAACTGAACAAACACATTAAGATTCTATTGATACATTATGAAAATGATCCATGGGTGATTTGTGATGTGTACGAGTCATCCCCAACTCAATTCGAGGAACGGTGTGGCCCATATCACTCAAAGTGACTATCTTTTGATTAAAATGGACATTATTTTAAGTAAAAACAACATCCATACCGAAAGACGACAAAACGTATTCTGAGTGTGTTTATTGTCTAGAAAAATGATCCATGGGTACTTTATGATGCGTATGAGTCAACCGAACCTCAATCCGAGGCACAGTTTGTTCGGTACCACTCAATGTGTCCCACTTTTACTTGAAATGGAAAACATTTTATGTGAAAACAAAACCTGGCATACCGAAAACCAACCTAACGCATTCAGATTCTTTTGAAATAGGAGAAAAATGATCCATGGGTCATTTGTGACGTGTACGAGTCAACCCCGCCTCAATTCGAGGCACGGTGTGGCCGGTACCACTCAAAGTGTCTCACTTTTGTTTGAAATGGACAACATTTTATGTGAAAAAAACAACTGGCATACGAAGAACAGAACAAACACATTAGAATTATATTGATACATCAGTAAAACAATACATGGGTCATTTTTGACATGTAAAAGTAATCCCTGACTCAATCGAAGGCACGGTGTGGCCCGTATCACTCGAAGTGACTATCTTTTGTTTAAAATGGACACTGTTTTATGTAAAAAAACAACCATAATAAAAACTGACCAAACATGTTCTGATTGTATTGATACTTTAGCACAACAATCCATGTGCCATTTTTGACATGTACGAGTCAACCACGCCTCAATACAAGGCACAATTTGGCCGATATCAGTCAAAGTGTCTCAATTTTAATTAAAACGGAAAAAATTTTAAGTGAAAACAACAACTGGAATACAGAAAACCAAAAAAATGCATTTGGATTCTGTTGATACTTTAATAAAATGATCCATGGGTCATTTTTGACGTGTAAGAGTCAACCCCGACTCAATCTGAGGAACAATGTGGTGGGTATCACTCGTAGTGTATTTATTTTGATTAAAATGGAAACTGTAATATGTAAAAACAACATCCATATAGAAAACTGACCAAACTTATTCTGATTGTGTTGATACATAAGAAAAATGATCCATAGGTCATTTTTGACATGTTCGAGTCAACTGCGCCTCAATATGAGGCATTTTTCGGTCAGTACCACTCATAGTGTATCAATTTTTTTTGAAATAGTCAACATTTTAAGTGAAAAAGACAACTAGCATACAGAAAACTAACCAAATGCTTTCGGATTCATTTTATACTACAAGAAAACGATCCATGGGTAATTTGTGACATGTACGAGTCAACCCCTACTCAATATGAGGCACGGTGTGGCAGGTATCACTTGAAGTGTCTATCTTTTGTTTAAAATGGGCATTGTTTTAAGTAAAAACAACAAACATATGGAAAGGTGATCAAACATATTTAGATTGTGTTGATACATTATCACCACAATCTATATGTCATTTTTGACATGTATGAGTCATCAACACATAAATATGAGGAACGGTATGGTTGGTACCACCCAAAGTGTCTCACTTTTATTTGAAATGGACAACATTTTAAGTGAAAAAAATGGAATACGAAAAACTGACCAAACGTATTCAAATTCTGTTGACAGTTGAGCACAACGATCAGTGGGTCATTGGTGACATGTATGAGTCAACCCCTCCTCAATACAATGAATGGCGTGGCTGGTACCACTCAATGTGTCTCACTTTTGTTTGAAATGGAAAACATTTTAAGTGAAAACAACAACTTGCATTCGGAAAACCGATCAAACAGATTCAGATTCTGTTGATATTTCAGGACAATGATCCATGGGTCATTTGTGACATGTATGAGTCAACCACAACTCAATCTGAGGAACTTTGTGGCCCATATCACTTGAAGTGTCTGTCTTCTGTTTAAAAAGGACATTGTTTTAAGTAAAAACGACACCCATATGGAAAAATGACCAAACGTATCTGGATTGGGTTGATACATTAGAAAAATGATCCGTGGGTCATTTTTGACATGTACGAGTTAACCACGCCTCAATCTGAGACACATTTTGGCTAGTACCACTCAATTAGTCTCACTTTTAATTGAAATGAAGAACATTTTAAGTGATAACAACAACTGGCATGAGGAAAACCAACCAAACACATTCGGATTATGTTGATACTTAATGAAAATGATCCATGGGTCATTTTGGATGTGTATGAGTCATCCCCAACTCTATATGAGGCACGGTATGGCGAGTATCACTCAAAGTGTCTGTTTTTTGTTTATAATGGACAATGTTTTATGTAAAAACAACAAACATATGAAAACTGACCAAATGTATTCTGATTGTGTTGATACTTTACCACAATGATCCATATGTCATTTGTGATGTGTACGAGTAAACCGTGCCTCAATCCAACACACAGTTTGGACGATACCACTCAAAGTGTCTCACATTTATTTAAAATGGACAACATTTTAAGTGAAAACAACAACTGGAATATAGAAAACCGACCAAACGTGTTCATATTATATTGATACATTAGCACAACGATCCATGGGTCATTTGTGACGTATACGATTCAAACCCGCCACAATCTGAGGCATTGGGTGGCATGTACCACTCAAAGTGTCACACTTTTGTCTGAAATGGACAATATTTTAAGTGGAAACAAAAAATGGCATAATGAAAACTAACAAAAAACATTTGGATTCTGTTGATACTTCGAGACAACAATCCATGTGTCATTTATGATGTGTACGAATCAACCCTGACTCAATCCGAGGCATGGTGTGGCTCGTATCCCACGAAGTGTCTGTCTTTTGATTGAAATGGACACTATTTTATGTAAAAACAACAACCATAAGTAAAACAGACCAAACGTATTTTTATTATGCTGATACATTATCACAATGATCCATGGGTCAATTGTGACGTATACGAGTCAACGGTGCCACAATCTGAGTCATGGTTTGGCCGGTATCACTCAAAGTGTCTCACTTTTATTTGAAATGGACAAAATTTTAAGTGAAAACAACAACAGTCATACAGAAAAGCTGCCAAATGAATTCGGATTCTATTGATACTTCAAGAAAAAGATCCATGGGTCATTTGTGATGTTTTCCGAGTCAACCTCGACTTAGTCTAAGGCACAGTGTGGTGGGTATCACTCGAAGTGTCTGTATTTTGTTTGAAAATGGACACTGTGTTATTTAAGAACAACATCCATACGGAAAACCAACCAAACCTATTCTGATTGTGTTGATACATTAGAAAAAATATCCATAGGTCATTTGTGACTTGTAAGAGTCAACCACTCTTCAATCTGAGACACGGTTTGGCTGGTACAACTCAAAGTGTCTTACTTTTATTAGAAATGGACAATATTTTAATTGAAAACAACAACTAGCATATGGAAAACTGATCAAACACATTCCGATTCTGTTGATACTTCAGGACAATGATCCATGGGTCATTTGTGACATGTACGAAGCACTCCTGACTCAATCTGAGGCACAGTGTGGTGGTAATCACTCAAAGTGTCTGTATTTTGTTTAAAATGGACACTGTCTTAAATAAAAACAACAGACATACGGAAAACTGACCAAATGTATTATAATTGTGTTGATACTTTATCACAAAAATCCATAAGTCATTTGTGAAGTGTACATGTCAACTGTGCCTCAATCCAGGACATTGTTTGGCCGGTACCACTCAAAGTGACTCCCTTTTATTTGAAGTGGACAACTGTTTAAGTGAAAACAACAACTGGAATATGGAAAACTGACCAAACAAATTCAGATTATATTGACGCTTCATCAAATTGATCTATGGGTCATTTGTGATGTGTACGAGTCAACCCCAACTCAATCCGACACATGGTGTTGCTGGTACCACTCAAGGTGTCTCACATTTGTTTGTAATGGACACCATTTTAAGTGAAAATAACAACTGGAATATGGATAAATGAAAAAAACATTAGGATTATGTTGATACCTCAGGACAATGATCTATGGGTTAATTATGACGTGTATGAGTCAACCGCTCTTCAATCAGAGGCACTGTGTGGCCCATATCACTCAAAATGTCTGCCTTTTATTTAAAATGGACATAATTTTATGTAAAAACAACTGGCATACAGAAAACCGACGAAATATATTCATATTGTGTTGATACATGAGCATAAGGATCCATGGTCCAGCCTCACACAATCCACTTCTCATGTGAGGAACTCCAACCCCTATTCTAAAACAAATTTAATTTATTATGCCTGGTCAACTACACTCCCTAATTCTCACAATATCATTGATCCACACCCATTATCATCATCACTAAGTTTAAAGACACCCACCCCAAAACCATGATACATTATATTTGTGTTTGGTTGAAGTCATTTATCCATTAACTTATTTTGGGGTTATTAGATTCTAATTTATTTATTCAATTCCTTATGTGTTATACAAATTGAAATTTTTTATGTATACTTAATTCTATATAAAACATATATTTACATATTAATTTTTTTATTTATTATAATAATAATTGATAATTAAATTATTTATGTATTCAATTCAGTATTCAATTAGGAATTGGACTTCTGATTTCAAATGTAATTGCCTCTCAAAATTGAATTCTAAATTAATAATGTATGTTTATAATTTCCATATGTATCATGTTTTTATTCTATATGAGTATAATTTCTATAATGTGGAAACTAATTGATTAGGAATTATGTTTTTCATTGTATATGTTTTCATTGTATGCATAACTTCAATTCAGGCCTAGAAATGAAGGCCTAGAAATCACTCAAAGAGGCTGGGACAGTAGCAGCTCACCGCTCACTCCTGCAGCTCACCACAGCCTGCTGCTGCAATTTATCAACATAGCATATGCCAACAGTTTTAAACTGTTGGGATAGGGAGTTTCATAAAGATGGTTCTATAGAACCATTTGTATAAAACATCCAGACATATATCTAGAATAGTCTCTTTACCAACAGTTTCGAACCATTGGTGAAAAATTTATACCAATGGTTATGTAAAACCGTTGATATATGGTGGACATCCGAAGATATGCCAACGGTTTTCCACAAACCATTGGAATATCTCTTTCCCTATGCCTTACATCCCTAGGGATTGGATAACCGTTTTTATATATTATACCAATGGTTATCAAGACTTTTCCAATGGTTTTGAACAATTGGAAAAGACATATTTACCAGTAGTGTAAGGTCCATTTTTGTGGGATTTTGATTGAGGTTACACCTTGATATTGCAATATTCAATTGTTCATTAAATACTTACTAGGATAAAAATATTTTTTGACACAAAACACCCAACTAAAATGTCCCTCAATATATAAAATTTAATTTTTAGGAAAATTACATAAATAATTAAATGTATGTTAAATATAAAAAATTTAATCAATTAAACATTTATTCATTTCAAAGGAATGTAATTAACATTAAATAATATTTAAATGGATTATTTTTAGAATAAATATTTATTAAAATTATTGTGCATTCATTAATAACAAATAAAATTGGTAACATTGTAAATTTGATAAAAATAATATATAATATTTCATTATAAGAACTTAATTATTAACATTAATTTAATTTGTAATTTATCTGAACATAGATTATGAACACTTAATGTTTATAATGGGTCATTGTTTGAGATAAATGGATATGTACACCATTATTGGTCCTTTAAATTCCATTGATCCAAGGTTGGGCCATAATTCTATGATCAAAGTGATAGTGTAAGTTTCCATTGATTTTATTCTAGATTAGATTAGACCTATTGTATGAAACAACAATTTCCATAACTGAGATGATCTCATTATCTAGTTAATAGTATCTAATGGAATTATTAACTAAAAATTATAAAATAGTAATAAAATATATGGTAACAAACATGGATATATTGATAGGTTGAAGAAACTATAGATTACCCATTCATGTACACATTTTTATAGAGTATGGTGAATGTTAATCATCATATTGATTCTTATTTTCAATCTTTAGGACTCACAAAAGTTTCTAAATGTATCCAGTTAAACCTAATAAGGGAAGATTTTAATCAAAATTTCTAGAGTTTTGTTACATTTTCTACAATATGGGTTGATTTATTTGATAATTTAAAAGTAAAACATCCACATCCTTCCTATGATTTAGAGAATCCTAAATCCCTCTTTGGGATTAATCTCTCCCAATAGTTATTCAAATTATTTTAGGTGTCTAGTGATTGAATGATTCATGTCATGTGGCTTATAAATTATATATATATATTATTTAAAAAATAAATTCATTATATTTTTGTAGAAACCACATAATCACCCAATCAAAAAAGATACAAAATTAAATAAAAAAATCCATATAATGTTTCTTTGAACACATTGCTCATGGAGGCCTTGATATTTTTATCACACTTGTCAACTGATGTCTCATCATTTTACAGTTTCATCATAATGACAACGACTATTATCAATTCTAACTCCTTCATTACTAAATACACCATTTCTATTGAATGTCATAAATTTGTAGAACTATCATTGAACCGTATTTTCAAAAATAAAATGATGGTGAACATCATGAAATTAATAAATCACCTAAGAAATGTTATTTATTCGACCATAATTATTATAAATAAAGACCACACTAATATAAAAACAATTCCATCCATCAATAAAAGTATGATAGAAACCAGCATATTATTATAAATTAGCTAAAACATCATCAAAAAGTGACTTTATAACCATATAGTTTGAAGAACCTACGAAACAATAATGATGATCTAGGGAAATAAACTATGAATATTTATTAATATAATCCATATATTGGACCAATTCTACCATATAATAGGCAGAAATAATGTAGTTTATAACTCTAAAAACATTAGAGAACACCCAAAAAACACATCCCAATACCCTCTACAAATTCTACTGCATTGGAAAAAATGGGGACAAATACAATAGAACTAGAATAAAGATAAAAGGTTGTAACAATTATGGGCCTTAATAGAAATCCCTGACCCAAGATATAACCAATGAAGCGGGAAAATAACATCCCCCAAATCAAGTAATAAGACCCCAAGTAAAAACCACAATCACGTATTAATATACAATGAATAATTATGATCATTGTAAACAATCAGGTGTTACATAGTGTATATGGTTGATAGAGTAGTCGTATATCATGGTCAATGTACCAAAAAAGGATTCACAAGCCTAGAGAAAGGTAGATATGAAATGAATGAACTCATGAGGATAGATGAGGAATGTGGGTGGTGAGAGGCCAAGAGAAATCACCTCAACATTAATGAAGTGATTTGAAAACCCAATGGGAAAGAGTGTAGTGTTGGTGGAGTGGGGTTCCATTTAGGGAATATGTTATATTTAGTCATGTCAAATGGAACAACCAAAATAAGATGATAAATGAACATGCATCCTTCCATCTTCAAACAAGTCTGTTGTAGATTGAAATTGTGGAAATTGATTCTATCTCTCTTAAAAATGGTCATTGAAATAATTCTATACTTGAATTTTCATTTTATAATCATCTTGGAATTCTAGGTCATTTCCAGTATCGTGTTGTAACCACCTATGTTATATTTAATTTCATGTTTCTTTAATGGATCAAATGAAATTTAAATGGGGAATATATGGGGAATCCAAGACTCTCAACTTTTAGTTCAATGTTTAGGAATCATAATAGTGATGTAATGAGCTGTATTTATAGTCCCAATAGAGTAGTTTCATTTCATGATATTGATATATTTGTCATCATTAATTTGGTAAAAATTTAAATTCAATAGGGTTGCAATAGTATTTGTATAGAGTGTGACTCTACTTCTATCATAAATTCAATTAAAACAAGTCATATTCATTTTTCATGGACACTAGATTCTATATATATTATATTCTTGGAATGTCTCTCATCCACAAACTTTTTTTTATCACACATACACAACATAAATCAGATTTCCATTCTGATGGACTTGTATACAATGGTGTGAGTTCTAATGATTTCAATTTTTTAATGACTTAGGATATGTTCTTATTCAACTATTTTAAATATATTTTTGTAGAAGGGATCAATTTATAAAATTATAATATTTTTTCACTTCTCAATAAAATTAACTTCTCCTCTTTAAAAATATCTCATCTATATCTCTACCTTTTATAAAAATACCACGTCCTTTAATGCATAATTATTATATAATTTTGAAATAAAATATTTTAATCCTTTTCATCAAAGATTTATTTCCGGTGTAAAATAAATCATTAAAACCTATTATGTTGAATTTGGAAACTCATGATTGGCCTTTTGGACCCTAAATAACATTTTATTCTAATAATAAATATTTTCAACCATTTCCTTTAAAAAATAACTCAAAAAGACCAATTTTGTTTTTTTATATTTTTTAATGTAATAAAATCATATTAAATTTTTAATAAACTAATAATTTTCATGGTAATAAATACTATACCTTATTTTTATCAAAACTAACATTTTTATGCTTAAAAATGATCCTAAGTTGTTTTTTGATTTGTAATGTATATTTATATTAAAATTAAATTTTATCACCTTTATAAATAATATTTTTTGTAAAAAAAACTACTATTTGAAATCATCACATTCAATTTTTTTAATAAATACAATTTCCTGTCAAGTGACAAAAATAATTTGCCATAGTAAACATTAGTCATAATGGTAAATTCTAAAATATGTTAAAAGTATTATATGAAGTGTTAATGCCTTTAATTATCACCAAATAATGAAATTAAAATATATTTTGAGGTGTTTATCAAAGTATATTATCTTAAATATATTTTTTCTAAATTTGGACAATAATTCCTTGATAATGGCTTTCCTTTTTATTTTAAGAAAATTAATATTTTTTAAATTGAAATAATATCACATTATATTATAAATATGTTTTCATGGTGATGATACAGAAATAAAATGTTATGAATCATTCTAGAAAAAAAATATTTATCAAAATATTTTTTATCTATGTTTTTTATTTATTTAAAACTTTTAAAATTTTTATAAATATCTAAAACAATACTCAACATTTACATTGTTCTTGTACAAGTAGTAAAAAATTAAATGAAAATGGTTTTAAATATATTACAATTATTAATATTTGGAAGAATTGGAATATTGATTTATTTAAAAGGATAAAAATTATAGGTTAAAACTAATTTGAATTTTTATATTTCAATTCAGTTACTATCTACATATCATTATTGTAAATTTATGGTAAAACACTTGAAATTGAATTTAAATGGAATTTAATGATAATTAATATATTGTAAATTGATTTAAAATAAAATAAAATTTTATCCTAAATCAAGTTGAATATAAATGATTGTTAATATCATTCATAGTCCATTTAAGAGCATCATGTTTTTTTAATATTAAATTATTGAACATTAAAGACATAATATTTATGAAAATTCCAATTTATTTATCCTATAAAAGGGTACTCAATATATCATTTCGGATGAAATATATGAGATAAAATTTCACTAAATATTCTTCCACAAATCCTCAAAAATATTTCCTTTCCACATTTTTAATCTCATAGTGTGGCCATAAAAATCACTTCGAAATACAATAGTTCAATATAATTGATGATATTGAAACACCCTTCAGTATTAAATTACAAATTCTATTAAAACATAATGTATTAAATATTTTTCTTCTTATGGAAAACAAAATTGGAAAACTATAGAATATTAGATAAATATTAAAATATATTCATATAAATGGTATGAAAAAATATATGTATAGGAATTATGAAATATAATTATAAATAAAAATAAATTTTGTTATCAATGTTTAGTAATTGATAAATTAAATTTTTCTATCATAATAACTAATAAGTTTGATTTATGATTTAATATGTTACATTTGTAAAATTTTATTTTTTATGTTTTTTAAGAATCTAATTAAATTAGGTATAAAATATATTATTGATATTAATAATATATTATGAAAAATTTTATTAATAATTGATTATATTTTAGAATAATAATGGTTAATATTTTTTAAAAAAAATTCATTCATATGAAAATAATTTCTTTAAATTTTTAGGTTTTTATTTTAATGACAAATTGTAAATTTTTTGAAATATAATTAGAAAAAACGGTTTACATTTTGAGATTCATCATGTAAATATCATCTACCATTGTGATTTTTATTTTCCCTATAAAAATTGATTATTATATGAATAGTGGAAATAATCTATTTTGATAATACGTTCATATTTTTAAAATTATCCCAAAAGAAGAATGAATTAATGTTTTCTTTAAAAAAAATCAAATTATATATTAAAAATGTACAATATATTATTTTAAAAAACTTTGTATAACTTACAAAACCCTATTTTAACATTGTCTAAACCTATAAAATATCTTCCCCCAAAAACTATATTTATTCGATTATATAAAAAACTAGTTTTCATCACTTTGTGAAACGAAATAAAAAAATCGTTTCATTTTTTATTTAAGCACATTAATAATATTTGATGATGAAAATTTCATTATTGTTCATAGAAAAATGATTTATATGCCTAATTTTAGGAATCATGAAAATTGAAAAAGACTAATTTTCAAAAGATTGTTTTATTTGTGTTGTATAATTATAATTTAATAAATTAAAATGATATATTTTTTTATAAATAATGTTATATGATTTTTCACATGTATAAAAATATTTTACAACTCTTTTAATTGTTCATTAATGTAATAATATGGCTTCTTTCATAAAACATACACCCAACCATAATATGGTTGTTGGGTCCTAGCCCTCCATGAACCACATGTTTCCCCACAGAGAGGTGGTCCCTTACCTGGGGCCCACCCACATGCCTGAATGGATCATCAAAATATTTAATGCTCCGACAGAAAAACAAATGTTTATTAATTGTGTTTTATTCTTACTCACTCATACCCTAGGAAGCATCCAAGTTGGTCACCCATCATAATTACTACTCCATGACAAGAATTCTTAACTGTGGATTACTATTCAACTAGGATCCCGGAAAAAAGGTGTACCTTTTTTATATGAGCCATATAATTTATTCATTTAACCATCTATCATTTTGGTGTGTTAAATTAACCCCCCCCCCTAGAGGAAAAAATCTTTATTGTGGACCCTATATCTAATCCCACGTAGTGCCACCTCACTTTCAGATGGGTTCCTCTTTTTATACCAATGTAACAACTGGGGATCAATAACAGCACGAACAAACACCTTAAAATGGTTAGTAGGTCTTGGCCCACCAGGCTCTACCAGTTTCCCTATAGACGTGTGGACCCATACGAAGGGCCCACCCTAGTGGCTGAATGGATTATCCGACAAATGAATATACTGAAAGGGAAAATCATATTATTAAAATTACATTATTAATCATTAATATGCACCCTGGAAAACATCCTAGAATGTCACACATCTATTTCTCTTCTCCTGGATAAGAAAGATTAATTTTGGATTTCTAATCTTGTAGGATCCTAAAAAAAAGATTTGTCTTGTTGAAATGAGTCATGTCATTGAGTGATTTAACCCATTATCATTATGGGGTAACCTAAGTGATTTTATATAATATCAATAACACTTAATGGTGAAAATTACATTTTTTTTATGAAACTGCAACACCCCAATATTTCATTTTACGTTATTTTTTCCAAGTAATTCAATAACTTGCACTATACGCAATACCGAGTTCAAGGGCACCACGACTTACCAAACTAGCCATTAAAAAGAGGTTATTAATAGGATTAAATAAATTTTGAACTTTATGTATTCGTTATAATTTTAGAATCCATATTATGAGATTCTTAGACATAATGAAAAATAAAATTCATTTTTAAAGATAAAAGAAGTATTTTTTTAATTCAATTTTACTACTTTTTAATGGTGAACCCTTTTTAAATCCAATATTTGATACTTTTATATATTCAATTTGACAAAAAAATCTTATATAGAATTGAGAAATAAGAATTTATTTTCAATAAATTTTTGGTGTTTTTCTGATAACATTCATATTTGGGTGAATCGTGAAAAATACTATATTTTAACTGAAAACAAATTTTTTAATCAAAATAATTCGTAGTGTTAAATTATACATTATAATGGGTTGTAATTAAAAATAGATTATATTTTTACCATTTAATACAATTTTATTCATTGTAAATAATATAAAATTGAAAATGAACATAAATAAGTATTAATCTTTTGTCAGTTATTATTTCCTAATAACATGCTTTATGGTTTTGACAATGGGAATTCATTTTAAATTAAATAATGAAACATCTATGTTTTGAATTTTTTAAAATAGACTAAATTTTTGAATTCATAATATCAAAATTATCTTAGGGTGCAATTTTGGTATTTTTCCGAAAACATTGAATTTTTGATGAATAGTGAAAAACACTGAGTTATAGTTTAAAACCAAATTTTTAGTCATATAATTAATTATGTTATTTAAATTTATTTTATGATAAAATAGATACATAATACCTATATTTTTTCAATGTAATTAATTTGAGTCATTTTTTAATATTATTAGATATATCCAATTTTAATGAACTCTTCACCATCTTGTACCCACCTCCTAGGAGTAATTGCAAATTTATATAAAACTTAATTTTACCAATTCTATGAGTTGAATTTCAAAAATATGAGACACAAGGTTGTTATCATTAAATAAAATTTGGTTCAATAAGTTGAAAATAATTTTTGGTGAATACTAACTTTTTACATTTATTTACCACAGTGAAATTTAAATAGGGTAATTATGTGTAAAATGATATTATTATTACTCAAACACATGTCTTAATTCTAGTGGATATGTTTTATTTGACCATAAACAACCTTAAGAATTAAATATATAACTCTTTGGTCTATGTGGATTAGATTAGGTCTTTTATTATTATTTAATTCAAAGATGAGTTAAAATTGATAAATTCGATGTTTAATAACTAAACCAATTGTAATATAGGGTTATAAATCAGATAAATTCATCTAGAAATATTAATTAGAAAAAAATTCCTACATAATAGTATTTAATTTATAATTTTTAGACCCTAAATAATTGAATTTATTTCTGACATATTGGTGATGCAGTAATTGATGTATTAATGAAAGATTAATATAATTGATATTGTAAATATCCAAATTAATGTAATTTGAAACTTTTTAGGAATTACACTAATTTTATAGGTTAATTTGACATGTTAGGGTTGGTTAGATGAATTTTTTTTGAATTAATAATTCTGTTATGAATTCAAAAAAAACAAAATACCAAATAGTGTCAAAATTGACATAAAAGTGTTTTTAAAAAAAATATTGAATTATTAATTGATATTCTATTCCTACAAATATAATGCTCAGCCAATATAATGATATAATGATAGGTGTATCATTAATGAACCACTTCAGGTTCAATTAGAAGGATACAGTCTTTTTGTTAACCATATAATATAAAAATACATAAAGGGTAAATGTCAACCTATTTAACTAAGAGTTAAATCTAAAATATAAAGTTAATATAGTGACCCAAAACTATTGAAAACTGATTGGTTGATAGATTTTCAACCCATCCCTTCCTTATCCTTTGACTAATTCATTTTGGATCCATTAGAAACCTAAAATGATTTTATAATAAAATAATATTTATAGCTTTTCGTAAGGTGCCCCTCACCCCTCTTTTAAAAGGGAACTCCCCCTTCTCTCTAATTGACACCATCAATGAAATTTGGCTCAGATAAACCATGCCCCCGTACCGTCTCAAATATCATCTCTTAAACCTAGAGTCCTTCCTTTATTCATAAAGCCATCCTAATGATCCGTATTGATCAAATCAAAATTAAGAACCCAAAGAATAGGTAACTATTTCATCACCTCTTTCAAGTTCATTTCTTCTTCCACTTCCACTTTCATTTTTGTTTCCATTCTAAAATAATAACTCCAGTATATTATATATACTGTGATGTTATTATAAATATGGTACAACCATATTCATTATTTTATCGATCCTTTGAATGACATTTCACCATACATGCATACGTATTTCTTACCGTCTACACGTCGTGGTGTAATTGTTATTCATTACATTATTATTTGGATGGGTATAATAATGATGTGTAATTTATGTAAATAATAAATATAAAATCATAATTATTATGTATATATGATATACCATCCCATTATATCTTATTTTAATATCAAAAGAATTATATTTTCACTCGTGCGTACGTGCAGATTACCATCTCCCTGAACTCGATTAGATTCATTCCCCATTATATCCATTCATGACTAATTTTTATTTTATGATTAAAAATTATGTTTAAATACTTAATATCATTTAAGATATAAATAACATAAATCCCATCCATAACAGATAAGACTCACATAACAAATAATATATAGGAAAATGAATCTATTAACACCTAAAACGACGATAATACTAAGATATTATTAACAATGAAATATTAAAAGATCATATATGATATCATATTATTGTATTTGATTATTGTATAATTTAATAACAATTATTTCACCAATATAAAATAGGTAATGCTTCCTTTGACCAAAGAAATTTACAAGGTAAGGATTAATTTCACAATATCATTATTATCTGAGGTTGTTTATACAAAATTATCTACTAGAGCCTCTTTATCATCCACATCCATGTTTCATAAAATGAATTTCAAATTTTTTTCCTATTTACTAGACTATGGGTTAAATTCATTTATACCCTTATTTGAATTTTTATAAAATGTTTTTAAAGGAATCTTTCCGTAGTTTTCCAAACAAGGTACTTTATGACTTTTTCGACAAAATTAAGGTAAGAATGTTTTTTTAACTTATACGACAGGTGCAACTATTTTCCACCATTAAAACATCATCAAATCTTTCCTTATAGGCATATAAGAATATTTAAAAAAGAAAATGTTTCCTTTATAACTATATGAATTTTAAATTATTTCAAAATATAAAGACATATTTCTCAAAAAAAGGTTTTGATTTCATCTATGTCAAAATCCTTTGATGAATTTTAAGCTTATTTGAAGTTGATTAATTACGATACAAAACATACATATTGTCTTAAAGGTTTTGGGATATGTTTGAATGTAGATGTGTTATTTTTACACCATTCATGGTTTATGGATAAAGTATTGGCATTTTTCATGCTAGTTTTAATACGAATGTTTATGTTATGTTTAATCCTTTTCATATGAGGAATGCATTGGACTTAGAATGTGAAGGGTGGAGCCTTCTATTGCTTCTTGATGCATCGTTAGGTCTCATTAGACAAACTATTGACTTGGCACACGGTCTTGAAAAAATCTTATATGTAGTCTTGGAACAAGGCCTTGACTATGTGGTTATGAAAGTCTGGCATTATGCATTCCATGATTATGAAACTAGCTATTGATATTTCATGTGATTATTCAACTAGTAGAATATCCCTGTGATTAAGTAAATGTAATTATTTTGATTTTTATATTCCATATTATGATTAATTTTATGTTAAAAGGATTTTGTTTTAGTTTTATACATTTCCTTAAATGTTTTTTCTTATTTATCAACATTTCCACTATATTGTTATCCTTACTGAGCATCTGAGCTCACCCCATTCTATGTTTTATTTTTACCATGATGCGAATAAGTGTATTATGACTGACATGGAGGGATAGTCTATGGGATCTCATTATCTTCCATGGAAAAAATGTTGTTGTAGTTTTCTATTTAATGATGTGATGTAAAGATTTTAAATATATCAAGTATTTCCATGGCAACTAAACTAATCGGTCTTTCGAGACATGATCTTTTGTGATCATGCTAATGATACGTAATAATACAATTACTCTAGTAACTCGGGTCGGGGAATTACAGTTGGTATCTGAGGAATTTTATTTCAAACCTTGGAAACCATATTTAGATAAACTCTAAATAGAGAGCACATAGCCCTATGATAGACATTGATGATTAGTATAGAGGAACTTCATAAAATTTTGGTATCTAGATATTTTTTGAGTTTTCCAAGAAATACATCCCTATCAGGATACGAGCAAGTTGAGGTGACTCTGCATAGATTTACCTAGGGGTTTAACCTAAAAAACACTACTTTGAGCTAGACTCGAATGGGAACTGGTGAATGACAATGGGCAGTGCTGCACTCTTGGATACGATACTCCTGGGAGATCTTCATAGAATAATTATCATTTTATTTACAAATAATTATGATGTATTTAAGAGTTTATACCTCCCCAAAGAAAATATTTTTATGATAATGGATTATATCCATAAACTATTCAATTTACGTTAGGTATTTTACATGTTTTGAATTATTCATTTCAATTCATAAACTGACCTAGTGTATGCCATTGTATCAAAATTGTTCCCAGTAGATGGAATGTGAACATCACCAATATGTATGATCAAAAGTGTAATAAGGATCATATATTTCACATTATTAAGCCAACATTTATAAGGGAAATAGTCTGCCATGTATTTTCAATATATGAAGAAATAATATATTATGTTAATAAGACAAGTAAATAATTTTCTACGTCCTATGGCTTTGAGAGGAAGAAAGAGAAGAAAAGGATGGAAAAGAGAAATATTTATAAAGGGAAGAGGGAAAAGAAGGATTTTCCCGTATGTGATAACTGTGGGAAGAATCACCTTGAAAAATTATTGAAGGGAATGGGAGTTTGTTGTAAGTGTTGAGAAAAAGGACACCAAGTATGTGATTGAAAGGGTAAGAAAAAAGAATCAAATGTACAATGCTTCATATGCAAGGAGTTGGGACACTATGTGAATCAATGCCCAAATCATCCGAGTATACCCAAAATACAACTATGGGAGAATAGTAATGTTATGATACTACCTAAGATGAAGATGAATGATTATATTTCTTGCATTGTTATTAAAGTATTTTGTAATTTGATTATTTTATTAATGATGTACATGTTATAAGAATTATATAGTATATAAGGATTTTACTACCGTACTATTTCATTAAGGACTTGAGATTGTGTGGAACCAAGAAAAGTGACTCAATAGTAGGTTATATTTTTGGAATATATATGGTTGAGAGAAATAAAAACATCAATATGGTTCTGATACTAAGGTCGTGATTTTGGGATAATACATGATTGAGTTGGATAAATTATATTTGATATTATTGACTTCCTTGAAACTGATTAATAATTTATATACTCCATAATTGTTCGAGTTTACATCATTTTTTTATAGAAGGAGTATATCCAATATTCTATATGGAATAAGAGAGAATGCATTTAATCAATATGTTTTTATGGTAATTTAGGATGTCGTAGTGTTTTAAATGAATACATGATGATGGTTTTCAAATCATATTATGTGGAAAAAAATATCTTCTTTGTGTTTACCTTCCTTATAAATTATGGACCATGATTTTGAAAAGAAGTATTTTGGATAAGTCTAGTTTGAGATTATTTTTGGATTGCCATAAAAAGGACAACCCGGAGGTCGGGCTACAACTCGTCGCGTCCGGCAAGGCCACAAGAATTGAACTCACAAATGAAGGGCGACAAGGGTGTATCAACTACCACTAGCCCACGTGATGTCTTGGATTGAATAATTTAGTTTTTTTGTAAGTTCTGGTAGATGAATTATAAATTCATTTTTTTAAACCTATAAGAACAGGATAAATATAATATTTTCTTATTTCCATTATCTTTTAGAGTGAAAGATGAGTTTGTGGTAGAAATTAGTTAAAGGATTGAACTCTACTTCTCAAATATATATATATATATATATCGTTTCATATCATATTCTATATAGAAATTAATTATTAAACATTAGGTAAGGTATTTTAAAACTAAAAATGTGTTATCCTAATATCTTATGTTTTTTTGAACTGATGATATTTTAAATCAACGTAGATTGATGGCTTTGAGGCCCTCAATTCTCAAATTGTTTGTGACTGATGACCAAAATAACTCTCTATAAATATTTACGTTTTTCATCCAATTATGTGTCTTTAATTTCCACCAATGTTATCCTAATTGTGATCATAATTCGGTGGTGGCTTTTTCAATCCCATTTTCCTTTTATGAAGAATAAATTTTATTAACCCATTTTCAAATGTGGGTTTTCCCACAAAGGTCTTTTCTATTTTCAACCTTTTATTTTAGAGGATCAATTTAAAATTTCAAGGATGCAATTTATTGGAGGCAGGAAGAATGTAACACCCCAAGATTTTAAAGTACGTTATTTCTTCAATGTAATTTAATAACATGCACTACAGGCAACACCGAGTTCGAGTGCACCACGACTTGCCAAACTAGCTGTTCAAAAGATTTTATGAATATTATTAACTAAATTTTGATCTTTATATTGTCTTTATAATTTTAGAATCTATATTATGAGTTTCTTAGACCTAATGAAAAATGAATTTATTTTTTTCAGATAAAAGAAGTATTTTTTTAAATGCGATTTTGTCACCTTTTAATGAAGAACCCTTTTTAAATCCAATATTTGAAGCTTTTATATATTCAATTTGACAAAATAAACTCGTTTTTTTAGAATCGGGTCATAATAATTTAGTTTCAATAAATTTTTGGTGTTTTTCTAATAATATTCATATTTGTGTGAATAGTGAAAAATGTTATATTTTAACTAAATAAAACTTTTTTAATCAAAATAATTTGTACTGTTAAATTATACATTTTAATGGTTTGTAAGTATAAATAGATTAAATTTTTACCATTTAATCTAATTTAATTCATTATAAATAATTTCACATTGAAATTCAACATAAAAAAGTATCCATGTTTTATTAGTTATTATTTTTTAAAAACACGCTTTTAGGTTTTGATAACGAGAATAATTTAAAATTAATAAATGAAACATATATGTTTTGAATTTGATAAAATATAGTTAACTAATGAATTCATAATATCATAATTTTCTTTGGATGATGTTTTGGTATTTTTTGAAAACATTCAATTTTTGATGAATAATGAAAACAATGAGTTATAGTTTAAAACAGATTTTTTATTTAAATAATTAATTATGTTATTTAAACTTATATTATGTAAAAATAGATAAATCATACTTATATATGTTTACTGTAATTCATTGGAGACATTTTGTAATAATATTAGATATATAATAGTTTATTTAAGTTTTCACCGTCTTTTACCCACCTCCTAGGAGCATTTGGAAATTTACATAATAATTAATTTTACTGCTTCTATGGGTTTAATTTCAAAAATCCAAGAGACACAGTTGATATCAGTAAGAAAAATTTGGTTCAATAAGATGAAAATATTTTTTTTGTGAATAGAATGTTTTTACTTTTATTTAGCATGGTTAAAAGTAAATACGGTAATTAAGGGTAAAATAATATTATTATTACCTTAACACATGTCCTCATTCTATTGGTTAAGTTTAATTAGACCGAAAACAACATTATGAATAAAATATGAACATTTTTGGTCAACTTGGATTAGATTAGGACATTTATTATTATTCAAAGAAGAGTTAAAATTGTTAAATTCAATGTTTAATAACTAAACCATTCTTAATATAGGTTTATACATAAGATAAATTCACCTATAAATATTCATTAGAAATAGAAAAATATTTAGAACATAATGGTTTTTTATTTATAATTTTTAGACATTAAATAATTAAATTTATTAATGAAACAATTATGACCCAATAATTATCATATTAACGAATGATTATTATAATTGATATATTAAATATCTAAATAAATGTAATTTTGAGACTTTTTAGGAATTCAGAGAATTTTCTAGGTTAATATGACATTTTATTGTTCGTTATATTAATTTTTTTGAAGTAGTAATGATGTTATAAATTTAGAAAACACAAAATACAAGATACTTTCAAAATTGACATAAAAGAATTTTTAAAACAAATATTATATTATAAATTTATATTATATTCCTAAAAATATATTGTTTGGCCAAAAGACTTATATAATGATAGCGTTTACATTAATAAACCACTTGAGGTTCACTTAGAATTATATAGTATGTTTATTAACAATATATCATAAAAATACAATGAGACATGGTAAGTGTCAACCTATTTAACTAAGAGTTAAATCTAAAATATAAAGTTAATATACTGACCCAAACCTATATAAAACCTATTGGTGGTGTGGTTTTTTACTGATCCCTACCTTATAATATAAATAATTCATTTCGGAGCCATTATAAACCGAAAATCATTTTATTAAAAATTAATATTACTAGCTATTCTTAAGGTGCCCCTCACCCCTGTTATAAAAGGTCCACCTTGTTTCTAATTAACACCATCAAACCATTTATCTTAGCCAAAACCTAAACAAATACACTATGAAATATCCTACCATCATCCTAGAGGCCTTCCATTAGTCAGAAAGCAAACCTACTGGGCCATTTTGATCAAATCAAAAGGAAGAACCGGAAGAAGAGGTAAATATTTCATCACCTCTTTCAAGTTCGTTTTTCTTCCACATCCTCTGTCTTTGTTGTTTCCATTAAAAATAATAGATACAGTATCTTATATGTAATGTGATGTTATTATAAATATGGTACAACCATATTCAACATTATAACCATCATTTGAATGAAATGTCACCATATGTGCGTAGTTACGACCTACTGTCTGCAAGTCGTGGTGTAATTGTTATTCAATACATTATTATTTAGATGGGTATAATACTGATGTGTAATTGATATAAATAATAAATATAACATGATAATGATTATATATATATATATTATATACCACCCAACTATATATTATTTTAATATAAAAAAATGATATTGTCCCTCGTGCGTACGTACAGATTACCATCTCCACGAACCTGATGTGATTCATTCCCCATCGTTTCCATTCAAGACTAATTTTCATTTGATGATTAAAAATAATGTTTAGATAATTAATATCATTCTGGATAAGAAAAATATACATCTCATCTATAAAAAATATTACACACATAACAAAGAATATAATGGAAAAAACCCCGTTAGCACCCGAAACGATGATAATACTAAGATATTATTAACAAAGCAAAGATAAAAGATCATATATGATATCATATTAATGTATATGATTATTTTATAATTTAATAAAAATTATTTAACCATTATAATGGAGTTTAATCTACCCTCGACCAAGTAAATGTACAAGTTAAAGTTTATTTTCACAATCTCTTTATTATCCGAGGTTGTTTATACGTAATTATCTACTGGGACCTCTTTGTCATCCACAATGATGTTTCATAAAAAATTAATTCAAAACATTTCCGCTATTTACTAGACTTTGAATTAACATCGTTTATACCATTATTTTACTTTTATAAAATTTTTTGATATGAATATTTCTATCATTTTCGAAACAATGTAATTTATGAAATTTTCGACAAAATTAAGGTTAGAATATTTTCTTACTTAGACGATGGGTGCGACTATTTTCAACCATTATAACTTTATAAAAGTGTTTCCTACAAGCTTATAAATATATTTTCAAAGTAAATGTTTTCTTTTATAATTATATAAATTTTAAATGATTTCAAAATAGAAATAGATATTTCTCTAAAAATGGATTTTATTTCTTCTATGTCAACATCCATTGATGGATTTTAGGCTTATTTGAAGTTGATTTATTATGATACAAAACAATCATATTGTCTTGAAGGTTCTGTGATATGTTTGACTGTGGATGTGTTATTTTTTCACAATTCATGGTTTATAGATAAAGTATTTACATTTTATATGCTAGTTTTGATATGAATGTCTACGTTATGTATAAAACTTTTCATATGTGGAATGCATTGGACTTAGTAAGTGATAGGTGGAGCCTGATATAGCTCCTCAATGCATTTGTAGGTCCCATGAGACAAACTAGTGTCTTGGAACAAGGCCTTGAAAAAATCATAATTATAGTCTTGGAACAAGGCTTTGAATATTTGGTTAATAATGTTTGGAATTATGCATTCCATCATTATGAAAGTGGCTATTGAAATTGCATGTGAGTATTCAACCAGTATAATATCCATGTGAGTAAGTAGATGGAATTATTTTGATTTATATTTGCTATATTATGATAAATTTCATATTGAAAAGGATTTCATTTTAGTTTTATACATTGAATTAAATGTTTCTTCATATTTATGAATATTTCCACTATATCTTTATCCTTACCGAGTATATGAGCTCACCCCTTTCTATATTTTATTTTTCCCAGGATGCGAAGAAGTGTAATATGACTGACCTGCTGGATAGTCTTTTGGATCTCCTTATTGTCCATGGAAACAATGTTGTTGTAGTTTTCCATTTTATGATGTAATGTAAACCTTATGAATGTATCAAGTACTTCCAAGGCTACTAAACTAATCGGTCTTTCGAGACTTGATCTTTTGTGTTCATGCCATTGATACCTAATAACGCACCGACTCTGGGTAACTAGGGTGAGGGCGTTACATAAACAACCATCATATAAAAAATGTTTAAATTTAAAAAATAAATTTATCACAATTTTAAATATAATCATATTAAATAAATGTTATATATTGGTTTAAAACACAATGATTTTGTTACATGGGTTATTTTATATCTTTAGTAAAACATATTCTACAATTATTTAAACATGTTAATCAACTAATATAAAAGGAAAATGTAAATATATATAAACATATGACTTCCAACATATTAAAAATAGGTATAATTGTTTTTGAGGAAATATTTACCAAATATTACCCTTAAATTAATTATTTTGTCAAATTTTCAACCAGTTAACATTTAACTACATTAATCCATTATGGAAACAATGGGTTTCTTGAAAAGATCCATTCTCTTAATTTATAAAAACTAAACTTCCACACCTTCATAAAAAATGTATTCATTCTAATTTAATCAAAAATTCATTCCATTTCACCGTATTAGAAACCTATTACTTTTTCATAAGGTTTTGGTCTCAATTATTTTTTACAATCCATTCATTTCTAAGGAGAATTTCAAGAGAATTCTCATGGAACCAATGTGATATAAATTAATACAAATAAATTTATCCTTAGAATATATTAAAAAAATATCCTAACCATTTTAATATAATGAACTGAGTTTCATTGGTATATGGATGTGTTATTGTATTAATTGAACCACAATAATTTATTCTCTTCGAACTACAAAAAAATGAATAATATTGTTGATTATTCTTTTGCGCGGACTACATCTTCAACGAAGAAATGTATTCCATTTTTCAAAACCATATCTCATATAAAGATATAAGAAATGAATAAAACAATAATTGTGACGTATATAATTTAATTATAATTTTTAAGATAAAAGTTATAATCCATATTCTTTCCTCCACATACATTGATAAATGAACGTGTTAACTAAGAATTATGAGGACTACCTCTTAAATGATGTAACATATCTAACTTTTAATCTAGTTTCATAATTATTTATTAAAATATATTAAAATAAAATTAACCAAACTAAAATATAAATAAATATTATTATTCTTATATAGTTATTTTTTAAATAGATAGTAATCCACTTATATAACTAGACTAATCCGTAAATAAGGGTATGTTCATGTTTTGGTAAGTCTAACCACCTAATTGAAAAATGATATAAAATAATTTTACTGATGACTATAATAATATAATTATTGATTTTATATGATATAAATTAGTGATTAATGATATTATTCTTTTAATGGTTATATTAATTTTTAATCATAATATTAATATATCATATTAGATAGCTAAAATTCATGAAATAAAACAACACTGATTCCATTTTCATGAAACATAACTAATTATTTTCAAATTATATAATATATTTATAAATAAATATATTTTATCTATTATAGAAACATGAATGATATAGAAATAACGAACATAGTGTCAAAGAATGGGTACTAATATCGTCATTATAAGACACATGATAAAAAATTAATGTTAATATTAGTTAATATGGAAAATAAGTTAGGAATAACTGATATATTCAGAATAAATGATAATAAATTATACAGATAAATGTAATATATATGAATAATGTTTTTCAATAGATGATTAATATATTTATGCTTTTTATAGGACATTCCAGTACTCTAGTGGTTGTCAGTAACTAAGGTAAGTGTTTTTTGTCTCAAAGTTTCCCCCTTGAGACATATTTGATATTATACACCTTGTTTACATAGTAAGAATATATCTACCGCCGCATTAATATTTATTATCATTACCATATCATTATTAATTTTATTGAATAGTTCATTCGAAATCACATACTTCATGGGGTTTTTATTTATATATTACATGATCCATTATTGTTTTCTCAACTCATAGTTATTTTTCATTGAGTAGAAAATTCTATACATGATGATCACTTTCTGTCACCATTTTACCCTACCAATTCCATATATCATGGGTATATTCTCATTTTCCCTAAATCGGTTACTTCTTTTAATTTATATCATCTTACTTGATGAAATACCTTCTCAAATAAAATTTTTACATTAGAATGAATAACTCCCATTATTTCGAATGAATCATTTCTACGATATCCATATTTTCCATTAGTCTAATGATATCCTCTCATTTTGGGAACAATAATATGGATTATTTTAAGGATACATAAAATTATGTTTATCTAACATCTAAATTAATATCAAATATAATTTTCCTGATGTGGGTTTTAAATTAATTGTATTTTATAAGAATAAAAAGGTTTTTTCAACCATTAAAAAAATTATCATCGACTCAATATATATTTTGATATCCATTATGAATTATCAAGTTTATATTATTAAAATTTATGTTTCAAAATTAAATTTCCTAATTTTTTTCAATTCACTACATTGAAAAACGTTTTGAATGTGACCCGTAACTCAGTATTTTTACGATAATGTTATCATTATGTCATAAATTATATTTTAAAGATAACTTACATATAAACACATAATTCCACCATATTTTTATTCTTTATAAAACATAATATATATTTATTTTTCAAAAATAAATTATTACACATAGTTTTATAAAATAAGGTTTTTTAAAAGATTAATGATATTTCATTTTTCTAAAGTTATTTTTCTAAAACATTTAAAAATTTATCATCATCTATGTAATTTCACTTAGATATTTACTATGTTTGATCAAATAAATTCGCCAAATGATAACATCTTATTCATTTAACTGGATGGGAAAATTAATGTTATTTTCTATAATAATAATGATCTATAAAAAAATTCTTCTTTCTAAATTAACCTATGTTTTGGAATTATTTTGCAAACAACGCATTTATTCAATATTCATTGTATTTCCTTTTTTTATTGAAAGTTTTTGACATATATTCATTGAAATTACTGATTAGGGAAATTATTAACACAACCATATAGCCTCTTCAATATATGGTATTATTTTTTGGGATTATTATGTAGAAATATATTCCATTTAATGATACATGAATATTGAATTTTTTTATTTTTTATTCTAATATGAATGTTTGTTCATTACTATAAAATTTGATTTTGTATTATTTAACTGTACACCTTATTTCTCTCAATAAAAATTTTTATTTATTCTTAAGGAAAAACTATTATGAATTTTATTGATATTTATATCATTTATATGGTCAAATCATAATTACAAAAGAATAGAAGGGTGAGGGATGATATTATACAACCCCTCAAAGCATTGGCTAGTCTGATTAGAAAAAGGATATATAATTTTGTTCATACCTACCAAATCAAACCCTATGTATTATTTATGACCTTGATTATAGGAATGTTATTCTAGTTCTGAACATGAAGTTAAGAATGATGTATTGGATGAGTTATTTATAGTAAAAGTGGTCCGAAATTATTTATTCTATCCCCATGATTTAATTTAATCATGTCTATATGTATATTTATATCATCAATTATGGATTTACTTTATACTCATGTGATCGGATTTATATAATTATTTTTACTCTATATTCCTACTATATTATTTTTTAGTATCTTATATTAACTTAGAATATTTTATTTTTATCGCTTATCTTTACCCTTAAAGAGCATTTAAAATCAAACCATATGACATTTCCATTTCCCTAGGTAATGAAGAAAATTATTACACATGATATTTCTAGAATAGAAGAACATATAAAGAATTTTATGGGACAGATGGAAGGATTATTATTGATTAATTAGTTTTTTATAGATAGGAAAAAATTACCATTTTATGGGAAATCCATGTACTTTGTTAGTAAATTATTTAAACTCCCTAAAACACAAACCCCGACATTATAGTTTTCTGTGGTTAGAATTATTCCTCTTTAATTAAACATAAATATTGTGTAAAAATAATATTATTATTCTAAATAGATTCAAGGAGTGTGGAAGTGGTTGACATTGCTGGTATTAAATGAGGTTTTAAATGACATCAGTGGTTGAGAGGTTTATTAAGGATAATTTATTAGTCTATATTCTATGTTTAACCATAATATAAATGGTATTGAAAAACATTTATAACAGTTGAATTTGTGTTGAATATTTTAAAAATTAGGATATGGTATATTTATTTAAAACCTTAGAGATATGATTCAGTTATAAATCAATATATAGAATAACATCCAAAAATATAAGTAAAGAAAAGATTGTGTGTTTTTTAATGAATTTACATCTATTTCTAGATTCTATAAGTAGATAAATGGTCTGAATCAAATTTACATAGGGGTAATTACATAGAAATAATTATATTTGGTATTACCATAATCATCACATAGTGGATGGAAAAGACACCTAACTAAGAACTTTTTTTGAAAATCCAAGGATAAATTCTATGGTGAATATCATTCTATTTATAAAAAATTAAAAAATATTTATTTTTTAAAACCCAATAAATAGTGAGAAATAATAGGATAAATGTTACTACCCATTTAGATAAGGTAAAACATTCCTTTAATGAGACTCCATAATTAGAACTCTATAGTTAAGTGAGTCTAGGAATAGAGAAGTGCCAGGATGGGTTACCTTCTAGATTATTTCATAGTTAATGAGTGAGTGTGGGAGAAACACATTGAAAAATATATGTTATCCTTGGGAAAATTCATTAGTATGATAAGAAACACAAGGTGGATAATTAGTAGTGGTGTTCTAGGATGGAAAACAAGGAATTAGAGGAGAACCATTGGGTGAGATGATTAGGTTCATGGATTGTAGATGTTGGGTCATGAAAAATGGTATCAGAGAAAATTAAATGACATAATTATAGAGGAACCACCTATATTTGATGTGTGGTGTTTATAAAGATGGATTTGGGAAGTAAAGGTGGGGTGTAACGCCCCCAGAAAAGCGAGAATTAAAATATTTAATCATAATACCTATGTAAACAAGGGGAACATTAATTTTTAGGATCCAATATGACTAGAGATGCAATGTTATGCGAGTATTTACTTGAATTAGTTTCAATATAGTTGCAATTATGGTATCTTTCCCAGGGTTTGTATAAGTGTGGAAAAAAAATCAAAATAACACGTGTTGGACCATGAGAAGATAATTATTTTAATAAGTGGACCCATTTGGGTTATATCATATGTTGTGAAGGAAGGGGAAAAAAGGTAATACCAGAGACAAATGTGGGTCATATGATCATGTTCACAGCCAATGTAAGTTGGGTCGTGACATATTATGTAAAAGCTTTATATTGAAAATATAATTTATTGAAACAAAAAAAACTAGATTGACACAAGAATGATTTATGTTTAAAAAAATATAATGTAATAATTTTTAAGGTTATGAAAATTTGAGATCAAAAATAATTATGATACAATAATTCTCTTTTGGACTACATTACTTATATTAACTTATATTAGTGTTAGTAAAGGACGAATCCCAGATGGACCAAGGAAATAGTGAATTCCATGGATGTTGCAGAAATTATCCTAATGATTTACCTACTAAGATAAGATTTGTTTGGAGAAATATTATAATTTTTTAAAAAAATGGGTATCCTGGATCATGATTACAATTGTTAATATAGTTGAATCACCAAAAAACAAAATAAGATAATTATGGTGTTCCATGAATGTTTGGTTGTCAAAGATGATGAAGGAATGCCTATTAATTTTTTTATTTTTCACAAATGTTGGATTAAACAGCTCAGGTATTTCATGAATGTAATATAAATTCACAATAAAGGTGAAAATGATTATTATCATAATCTCTAGTGCATATGAAATGGGAGAATCTGAAAAAATTAATTTCTTTAATTACAATGAAATTGGGAAATATACATATAAATGCACCAATCTGATGAACAATGTGTTAAATAGTCCCAGAGAACCACTTAGACTATGGGAAGAATGAAAAATTATTCATAATGAAAAACATTGAAATGAATAGTGATTATTCACATTATATTTTCCAATTTCTTATGAAATTTAATTTTTCACCTATTATTTGATATTCTGTTATAAATAATGACACACACCATCATGATTATTATTAAATATTCATCAATTCTTGTGGGGAGTTAATTATTATGGATATATTTTTTAACCTCAAATTTATATGTTATTTTTAATTAATTATCCCTCCTTGTAAATGGGTTACATTAACATCTTTATTGTAAAATCACACTTCTTTTGCTCAATCAGCTCAGGCTCATCTATCGATTTTTACTATTAACTTCTAATAGAAATTACTAACATAATATTGGTTATGATATGAACACATGTGTTTTCATCATGTAAAATAATATGTTTGATATCTCATTACAAAATGAATCATAGATCTTGTCCACCTTGATTAAACACTAGATATTTTTCCTAAGAGATGAGGAATTAAAATTGTGAGGACGCTTTTAGTTTAAGGGTGGGGTTAAAGTTGGAACACATAGATATAAAATTATAATTTCATTTAAAACACATTTCATTAAAAAACATAATTCAGATAAAACACCAAACAAAAATGAACCATGAAATATTATATAACAATTAAAATTAAGCTAATGAAATTGATTGTAAAATAAATTTAATTGAATTATAGAATAAATTTATAAAAACAATAATGGTCAATATCAATTCCATGACATTAATAAAGTAGAAAAGTGTTTCTAAATGACTAATATGAAAAATTTATGCATTAAAACATAAAATTTCTTAATATTTAATTTTATGTTTTTTTTAAAAATAAATAAATTATGGATAAATCATATTCTTTTCGATATAATATATTAACACCAATTTTATTTTTAATTAAATGAAAATAAGAAACAAAATAGTAAATATTTATAAGAATGTTATTTTCCTATGAAAACAGTATTGATTTTTTTAATGTTACATTCTAAAATTTTATCATTTTAATTTGATAAAATAATAATCATTTTTAAATTCATGATGTCAATATTAGTTTAATATGAAATTTTATGATGTTTCTAAAATAGATGATTTTGGGATGAATTGATAAATGTACATATTTTGTTAATACCATCACATTTAAAAAATTAATATAATATTATAATGACATACTTGTTTTAAAACCATTTTCTATGAAATTGAATATTTTTAAATGAAAATAACCCATTTTAACAAAATAATATTATTTTATAATGTCCATGATTATTATTTTGGAAATAGAAATAATTTTTTTTACAAAAAGGTTACTAATTTTCTTATACAAAAAATTAGATTACATCACTTGTATACAATAAATATAAAGAAATTTTTTTCATAATTTAGATCATAATTATCATATTATGTAATGAGGTAAATTTAATATTAGGAATAAAAGTATGATTACTGGGATTATTGATCTGGAGCATAATAATATTGAAAATGTTATGTTTATATAATTTTTTATTTATGATGATTATTTTTTTCTAATTAATAAATATTATATATTTGATATTAATACTCTTAGATTATATATTAATTGGATTCTAAATATTTTATCACTCATTTAATACATAAATAAGGTTATATAATATTTAGACAACATAGTGGTGGCAATAAAAATTATTTATAAAAAAGATTATATAAATAATATTTTAATGAAAATGATAATGTTAACAAAATTAAAAATATGAATATGTTAAATTTATTTTAAAAATAGTTTTAAAACACTTTAATATATCAACATGGGTTATTTTATTTTTATATTAAAACATATGTTACTTGTGAAAAAAATAATTACATAGAAAAAATTAAAATAGTAAAATACAAGATATAAGAACATAGAAATTATAAAATTAATAAAAATGTGTGGAAACACTATTTTGAGACCAGATATACCTAATCTCAAAAAAACATTATTTTTTCTAAATATATAATTTAATTGTATCATTATATTATTTAAAAATAACGTGCAAACCAAAAAAATTTCATTTTTATTCACATATTAAATGGTACAATTCCACCCATTCCTTATAAATTATTATTGGTACAATATAATTTTTATCATAATATCAACCTATCTCATTTCAATAATCCTATGGACTCAATTAGTTCACCCATTCCCTCCATTCCAATTAGACCTTCAAGAGAATGTTTAAGGGTCCAACGTGAATATTAATTAACCCTTATGCGTCTCTTATTTATCTTTCTCAATAAAATGTATCCTAAAAATAGTAATATAATGATGAAAGTTTCAATATTATATTTAATTTTTATTATATTATTTTAAAAATGATTATTTATTCCTTCTAATCAATATAAAAATAGAAATAAACATTGATTATGCTTTTATGTGGACTACAAACTCCATGAAGAGGTATATTCTATTTTTCACAACTAGCTATAATGCATCGTAGTAAGGATGTAATTGGAAAATAAATATCACATATATATAATATAATTATTTTTGTGAGGAAAAATTATAATACATATTTTATCTCTCCGATTTTTTAAGAAATGAAAATGTTAGTTCACTATTAAAAATGACAAGTATTAATAAAAAATTTATAAAAAATAACCTATATATTGGTAAAAATGTTCCATTAAATCCAATATTAAATTTAATCATAATTAATTATAGTTTATAACAATTTTATTTTTTAACATATATATCTATTTATATTAGTACCTCAGTATTAAGAAATCTTATACGAACACTTCAATATGTTTCTTTATCATAGTAATAGAAAAACAGTTTTTTAAAAAAATGTATATATTTTAATTAATTTTTTCTACAGTAATTTTTTTATAATTACACTAAAAATTTGTAAAAAACTATTAAAAAATATCACAAATTTTTTGGAAACTATAATGTATATATATATATGATATAATTTTTTTGATAAATGATCTACATCTCTAGTGTCTCAAATCAAATATAAACTAATTATTTTTTTGTAATAGATTTATTAATTAGAAACATAAATAAATATAAACCATATATATATAATTGTATTATATGTAAATTACTATTTCTTATTAACAATTATTTAGATTATTAATTATTAGTTCACAACTAATAATATAACAAATCACAACTCTCAAATCAATTACATTAAAAATCATACACACTTTACTTTTCCAAATCATAGAAGCACCATCGATGATACCCCAAATTTTTTTTACACCCCTACTAAACTTCATTCATTCTTTGAAAACTCTTTCATCACTACCTATGTTGGTTATTTTTTTTTTATACCTCCCATTTTGTTAATTTCCACTCATTATCATTCTGTTTTCCCTTTTCTATATTTTGTGATCTCATCGCTTTCACTATTCATTTCTCATCACTACCGTCCCCTTAACCGGAGATCCACATAATTCACCCACACATTATGCTAATACCTATATCCATTAACAAATTACATCAAATTCATACCAGTGGATCTATTTGTATTTTATTTTGTTTTAAATTCATCGATTGACCATTTCTTGAGGGATTTTTGGTCTATGATGCATGAAGTAAACAAATGATGATGTATTATATTGGAGAAATTTTTATCCAATTACCATGATTTTGAGTCATCATCATCTGATAGATGTTTCTTGAAGAATGAATATCTATAAAGAATTGTTTATAACCAAATTTAATGAACAAATATTGTTGAAGAAATGAATATTTTGTTAGTGTTATTCATTTGTTTACAATGATCATTGAAGAAGAAATGGGAAAATGATTTTGGAAGATTTATTGGGGAGGAATATTAAGGAGATATCATTGAAATATATGTAAATTCAATAGAGTGGAGTAGTACCCTTGTGGTTCGATCATGGTTATTGTAGTCATTTTGCGGGAAGGTAACATTGTATGGATTCTATATAAAGTAATGATTAGTATATCTTTACCATTTCATTTCACTATTCATGTTGGTATTCTATAATAGTTATGTTATAGTAATGGTGTTTTTGTAGTGATGATCTAGTGGTAAATAATAATACCTCATAGATATTTTATTATTCTCCATTATTTCTCAGTCATTGTGGTAGTATTTTGTTATTTTTTTCATTTGTAGTTGTAGTTATTTTAATATTTTTCATTATGAAATATAATATTTATATTATTTTTAGTTATTTATTTATCTACATCTCTCAGTAGTATAAAATAGAGATTTAGTATACCTTTTATGTTTTCATTATATATTCAAGTAGAAAAATAATCCATTCTGATCCTACATTCACTATAATTATAATCTATTCTCTTATAATATTAAAATCATCTATCCACCATAATTATAATATATTATATTATTTTAACTAATATATTTTTCTACTAAAAACAAATATTCTATCACCTCTTAATATAAATGTTATGGTGAATTTCATACATGAAATATTATTAATCCACTAATTTAAATTTCATTGAATATTATTCTTGGATGATGTAATTTATTTGATGGATTAATGAAATATATTTAAATTAATATTCTAGAATTAAAGATTTATTATTGAATAAATTTTAATAATGTTTGTGTAATATATCCCAAAGATTAATTATAGGTGTAATATTTGTGAAATTTAGTTTTTTATATTTGATAACTTTTATTTCTTTTGAGTGATATATCAATTCCAGTAGTTTAAAGTCATACTTTTCTGGATAATAAAAACATTCAACATGAAAACTAAGTGTTTAAAATGAATTTTAGAAGTCCATCCATCACCTTCAAACCTCTAATGGTAAAAAGAGAATCCATTATTTAATTGTTTTTAGAGATGAGAATTTTTAGATCATGATTCTTTCAATTTTCAGAAATGATTAGGATTTATATAATAATATTAATTTTTATGGGAATATACTAGTTTTATTATTTGTTTAGATGAAAAAAATTCACTAGATCTACCAAAAAACTATTTTAGGACTAATTTTCATTTTTTCAATCCTTTTCTCAAATTCATGGCATGATTTTTTTCAACATATTTTTCCCTCCTATAATATGATTATTTTTTAAATAACATGTGGGAATTACGAGTAGTATTATTTTACTCAAACATATGGGATGCGAAAGGAACATTGAGGTGTGTGTCATGGTAAGGGTAACTACAAGTATTACCCATAGTTCTTTAAAACTGGATATATGAGGCAACCTCGCTGAGGAATGCTAAATGTGTGTTCTCCAGAATATTTTTTAGTAGGATTTGTAGTGCCTTGTAAAAATGTGGCATGCACTACTTAAAATAATAGAACTCAACATTCAAACTTGATTATATTATAAAGGATTAGAGATCCTGGACAAGATAAGAAGTGAAATCAATCTATGTTCAAAGTAGTAGGAGTAGGACTAGACACACCGTGGGTTTGGGTCTCAAAAAATTGAATTTAATTGAATAAATAAAAAATTATTCCACTATAGAATCAAATAAAATAGACAGTAGTAGGGATCTTTAAGGACAGATTGTGGGGTTCTATAGAAAAAAAGTCTTTTGATAAAAAATAATTATAAAATATTATTGTCAGACACTAATAAATACAGCATAGTCTTGGAAAACATAGACTCGAAAAAATACATAGGAAAAATATCGTTTAATGAAATATTAAATAAAAAAAATTTAAACACAACACATCATGATAACTCACTCAAGGAAGCGAAAAATTAAATATCTTGATTTGATGGTGACATAAATGAAATTCAAGAGGAAGATTCAAATCCAGGTTGTAGAGGTGATAATGAATGATTCATTAATGAAAAAAATAAAATTATGATGATTTTGATGTTTTCATTATCATGTATTGTCAATTTATGAATTCATTAAAAAAAATATGGTCACTTTAATATGTATATCATTGAATTATTTTTATTTAAAATTTAAAATATAGTATAATAATGTGTAAATTTATTTATTTCTTGGAATGTGACTTAGTTTTAAGAGTCACCGACCTCATTCCAGATCCCCAAGTATAATATTCACCATATTTTCCCATGTGTCTTTGACAACTATGAATGTAATTTATCTCCTAAGAGATATACCATCCTCTATAATCTAGAGAATTTATAATTTTAGTATATAGTATCGTTTTATACGGAGGAGATATATTCTGGTATCACATGGGTTTTTCTTATTTTTTTACATTACATTCATTAATAATCTATTATAATATTCTATTTATCTAATATATACGGGTTTCATCCTATTTTCATCATTAATTAGTCATTCCCATGGGTATCTTATCATGCATTTATTAGGTTGAGCTTTATAATTGTTTTATTCCTGAATCTTATTAGTACATGATTAGAAGTGTCCCATTCATTTGTGGAATTCCATAATAAGTAAGAGATTTATTTTAGTTATAAAAAAGATAATGATATCAACGATTTACTTTAAGAAGATGGTCACTATCTTAAATGTAACATCCCGTTATGTTTTCAGGTACTTTTGATGTCTCTAAGTACCTCTGGTTTAGAGTAGTGACTTGGGGGTGTGTTTGGGTGAATGATTTTAAGTAAAGAAAAAAAGGAAATGGCCTATGCACAGTTAGCGCACAGTTTTATAAACCGTGCGATCAAACCGTGCCAACCTAGCAGCACAAGACAGTGGCGTACACACGGTGTGCGCACCGTTTGGTAAACTGTGTGACTAAACCGTGCGAACCAGTAACCCTGGACAGTGAGATCCGTATGGTGTGCGCACAGTTTGACAAACCGTGTGGAAAAACCGTGTAGTCACTTAAAATTAGATCCTTAAATTGTGGATCTTGGTCGTTTTGCCTCTCAATGCTTCGTTTTTCCTCCTAAGTGGCCCTAACTCGGGATTTGTCTTCTCCTAGGGTCAGAGAATGTTCTCTCTTTATTCTCGAGGAAATCCAAAGGCTTCTCTTGTGGAATCTATGTGGGATTCTCAAGGTATGTGATCATTCTTCTTCGTTCTTGATTGGTTTCATAGATCTACTTAGATCGACCTCTCCTATTCTCTCGGTTTCTTAGATCTATGCCCATTATGGGTAGATCTAAGTTTGTGGTGCCAAATTTGCTGAGGTTTTGTCTTAATCTTTCTAGGAGAAGAGATCTAAGGCAGGTTCTTGAACAATAGACCCGGTTTTCTTGAGCATTCTCAACCTTTGTGGTTTTGGTCATAAACAACGATATAGGTGGTTCCGTCCTGACATTCCAAATTGTTTATCATTGTATTTTCTTTATTTATTTCAATTATTTATTTAAATCCAATTTCTCACGTTTACATTCAAGTTAATTGATAAAAACTCAATTCCATTTAATTCAGATATTTGAAATGGTATTGGCATAAAAATTTGGGGAAAACCCCAATTTCATTTAATTGGGTGTGTTTATGGAAAATTGGTTGATTTAAATGGTTTAATTTAATTGGAGTATTTGATATAAATGTTTTCAATTAAATTGTTGAATTTAATTATGGAAATGAAATGTGAAATGAAGGAATTGGTTGTGAATGGATTTCAAACATATGAAAATGGATTAAAATGTTTTGATAGAAACCCATTATTTTTATCTTGCAAAACGGAATGTTTTTGAATAAAACTTGTTGTGGTTTTAAATGGAATGGAATTGCCACATTGAAATGGAAGAATGGGATTGATTGTATTTTAAGAATTCTTAAAATAGTTTGCCCATAATGTAAGAGAACATACAAGCCTTTGGTAGTTAGTGAGTTATTTGGATACACTCTACACTATGACTATGTTCTATAAAAAACATGCAGCGGGTCACATCCTCGATGGTTTGGTGATGAGTCTCCTTTGGCCAGTGTCATAGGGACATGTGTAAACACATTTTTCTGAGTTCACATAAAGAGTGAAAAATCCAATAACTGGTTAATACTATCGTACCTTTTGGCATATGACCATGTTGCTCACTTGTTTGTTTATATTTAAGATATAAATGTATTCCAATGCTTTTGAACTGCTTAAATGCCTACTGAATTTATATAAACTATTTTATATAAATGTTTTATTTAAGCCATTGTTTTTGAAATATTCCATCATTGTAAAGCCTTTTCATAAAGTAATTTTTCGATCATATGAAAATGTATAGCATGTTTGTTGAAATATGATTTTATTTTGCCAAACCTGTTTATTTGAAAACTGAAAGCTTCTATTTGGATAATCTATATTTTTTATCTGTTACGGAATCTTTGGTGGTATCCTACTAGGCTTAGGCTCACACCCTACTTTTGTCTTCGGGTATTTGTAGACTTCCTTCTCCCAGGCTCGAGCAAAGTGAAGGAATCTCTTGGAGGTGGATTCAGTTGTTGATCATCTCTTGGTGAGTTGTGTATGTAGAGACCTTGGGGATATTTTCCCATTCTAGTACTTGGGTTGTAGTACTTTGGGCTTTTTATGCGAAATTGTATTCTGGTACATCACTCCCAATAGAGTTTACCTTTTTAATTGATACTGTTTCGTTATCTATTGCTTCCTCATTCTTGTGCAAAGAAATCATTCCCACATTCTTGTTGTGTGATGCCAAGTGCTAGTCGCCGACCTGTGGGGATCGGAAACACCCTTCGGGCTATGTGAGGACCAACTCGGTTTTCCGGTTACCTGGGTACCCGGGCTGGTTCGTGACAAATTGGTATCATAGTGCGGTTAAGCATCATGCCTTGATGACAGTATGAATTTGAGTATTCTTGTCGGGACTTAGGAGGTAGTTGTGATTGAGTGCCTGGCCAGCTCTCACCGCAATGAACCTTAAGTCACCAGGGGTAGTTAGGGGAATACAACTTGTGGATTAGTTATAGTGTTTTCTTTGTTTTGATTTGGATAGAGTGGAATCAAAATCATTTTTATCCCTTCTATTCAGAATAGTTTTTCTTGTTACTCAGTTTGGGTGTTAATATATGTCTTTTTATACTGTGTAACATGATGCCTCCGAGAAGACATGGAGCTCAGATCCAAAAAGAGGCTGCTGCTAAACCTCAGCAAGGGAGTTCTATTGTGGATCCGTATTTGGTTGAGGTGATTGTTCGCTCTGTCCAAGCTCTGGGACATGAACCACCTCAAGTTCCTATTCAGACACCAGCTACAGATCCACGTAGTGATATTCTCTGAAGTCGTTCTCAAGAATTCTTTCACCAGAAGGCACCAGTTTTCAAATGCTCCACTGACCCTCAACATGATGAGGAATGGTAGAGTAGGATTACATGACAATTTGGATTCTTGGAGACACCTGAGGTGATCATGGTGAACTTTTCCACCTTCCTTCTAGAGGGACCAAGTAGGATATGGTGGGAAACGATTGTGACGGTTGGGAAACATGAGGATTTGGAGTGGAAAGACATTATGGTTCATTTCACTAACCATTTATACCCAGAATCAATGGTGTTTTCCAAGGATGTGGAGTTTTTCAAGCTTGAGCTGGCCAAAAAAATAGTGACTGAGTACTCAAATAGTTTTTCTGAGCTGGTACAGTTTTCTCCTGATATTGAATCTAATGAGAGGATGAAGGCTTGACGATTTGAGTTGGGACTTCGAGCAGATATCCGGTCTTAGGTTTTCCTACTGATGCTACCCACCTATGCTGATGTGCTGGATAGGGATATGATGGTTGATATGGACATGGCAGGAATGTCAGGGTTGAAGGAGGTTGTTTTTCCTCCTAGTGGAAGTGTTGTTTGTTTAAATTAAAATGGAAGCATGACCTTTCTCATGGTAGTTCTCGACAGCAGAGTCATCCCAGACATCCGATAGCACCAGGAGGGGCTTCTATGACTTTCTATCAGTGTGGGAAGCCAGGAAATTCTAAGAGGATTTTCACTAAGGCACCCAATAATTGTAGCTCCTGCAGATTTTTAGGGCACCCACAGAGATTCTGCCATCACTTCTCTACTCCACGTAGTGGAACGAGATCTTCAGCACCTCCAAATAATGTGAGGCAATCAAATGCTTCACGAACAAAAGGGTTCCAACCACACGCATCTGGATAGAAGATTCTTCACAGAGTGGAAGAGTCATCAGAGGTAGCTGATGCAGGTCCTGCAACTGTGAGAGGTACCATTACTGTAGCTTCGTCTTTAGTGACAACTCTTTTTGATTCCAGTGCACATCACTCTTCTATGTCAACTCGTCTTGTTAATCTACTTAATCTACCTGTGGAACTTTTATCTTATGCAATGGATATTACTACACCCTTTCTGTAAAAAGAGGGAAGGGTCTTCGTAGTCCTTCTTGTGTCTTCTCTCTATCAGATGTTGAGCATGTATTGAGTTTCTTGGTTCTCGATATGAAATATTGTGACGTCATATTTGGTATGGACTACCTCATTTCCAATAAATCCCTAATTTATTGTTATCTTCGATGGGTCTACCTTACTACACCCAGTGGTGTGTCTCTTGTTTTTCAAGGAGAATGGGACCCAAGGTCAAGCAGAGCTGGACCATTTTTTCCAGAGTTGGGGAAAGTTATATCAGTGTTTTCTTTTGATCTCGAGAGATATTCGTTATGTGGTGATCTCCCTCGAATCGTCGCTGAGTTTCCTGTCATGTTTCCTTCAGACTTCTCTAGTTTTCCACCAGTAAGAGAGGTTGATTTTACTATTGAATTAATGTATGGAACTCAAACAGTTATATTTCCCCTTACCGAATGGCTCCTGCTGGTCTAAAAGAACTGAAGACTCAATTAGATGATCTTATTGAGAAAGTTTTTTTATGACCGAGCATGTCACCTTGGG